>QPKB01000003.1:5658362-6258362 GCA_003546025.1 Camphora micrantha | reverse complement strand
TGATCTTTGGTCAATTTGCTAATGGGCTGACACTAGCCCTTGCCCAACCTAGCCAAGTTGAGACCCATCTTTAGATGATGTTCTTTCACAGCATATACTGCTGCTGCATGAAAAGATTTTTTTTTTTTTTCATTTTTGGTAAAAAAAAAAAAAATGTTACTTCACCAACAAGTGTGTCCTTCTGTTTTTCCTTCACCAAAAAGAGTTCAAATCAATCTCTAATGTTTCCCCCTACGTTGACTGTGGGAGCCTTACTTAATGGCTGGACCCATGGCCCACGTGCATTGGCAGGTTATGTGGTGACGTGGCCGAGCATGATTGTCCTCCTCGTGGAGAAAAACCTCAGAGGATACGGACCATTTGCTGAAATTTGTCAAGTTAGGGGTGTCCATTTTCCCAAAGCATTCACTACGTAGAGAAGTCAGAGCTGCAACTAACCCCAGTACTATCTCATGAAAGATGAAAAGCATCCTTCAACTAAATGATAGAGAAAGCCATCAGATCCGGTTCAATGCCATAAATTGGCGATTTATAAAGCTATCACGACCAGGTCCAAAGCCATAACTCGGTATGTACAAAAGAAAGAACATGTATGCATCTTTCTAAGATATTTCTGAGCAAATATTTATAGCTTTGATGCAAGCAGGGATTGCATGCATGACTCATCCACTCAACATGCCTCACTGATTTAACACCTTTTCCACAATTTCAACTCATATTGATTCATTGCTAGTTCTTTTCACTGGTGTTAACCTTTTCCACAGAGTCACCCTCACCGACTAAAATCGCCCACTTCATTCAACCACCACCATCTGCCCATTCAACGATTTAAAGCCTCTCGGAGACACCATCACCATCACCATCACCATCACAAGCATCAGCCCTATTCTCATACCAAGACGAAGATTATAAAGATAGTAGCTTGCTGCATCTAGACAATGGAGCTTCTTCACACATGGCTTATTGGGCATTTTGGTCATTTTCAATCCACTCCATCCTCCTCGTCTCCCTCTCCGAAACCGCCACCACGACTCCTTCGTTACGAAACGAGACGGACCGGCTCGCACTGCTTGCCTTCAAAGCCGAGATAACGGACGATCCGTTACAAGCACTGAGTTCATGGAAGAACGACTCGCTCCATTTCTGTGAGTGGCGAGGCGTTACGTGCGGTCGCACGCACCAACGAGTCAGTGCCTTGAACTTAACATCTCTATCTTTGGAAGGACCTCTCTCTCCTCACGTAGCGAATCTCTCCTTCCTCACAGCCATCAACATCTCCAAGAACCGATTCCATGGCCGAGTACCTTACGAACTCGGCCATCTGTTTCGGCTTCAGCAACTTGACCTGTCCTTTAACTCTTTCCAAGGAGAAATCCCAGCAGCTATAAGCAACTGCTCCAAGCTCTTGGTCGTAGACATTTCGTCGAACAGCCTTGTGGGCAAAATCCCTTCCGTGCTCGGCTCCTTGTCCCATCTCACGCGCTTGTATCTTTATATAAATGGTCTTTCTGGAAACATCCCACCTTCGCTTGGGAATCTCTCCTCACTCAACAGATTATCTCTAAGAAGAAACATGTTGGATGGTAGCATTCCAGACGATCTAGGCCGGATTTCAAAACTGGGTTTCTTGCAGATCGCCGAAAATAATCTGTCTGGTACAATACCTTCTTCCATTTACAATCTATCCGATATTTTCATGTTTTCGGTAGCGGCTAATCAGTTAGAAGGAACCCTTCCTTGGAACCTAGGCCTCGCTTTTCCTAATCTCGAGCTGTTTTATGTGTCGAGAAATCGATTTACGGGTTCGATTCCTGTTTCGTTATCCAATGCCTCATTCCTTCAAGAGCTTGCTTTTACCTACAATGATTTCACTGGAGGGGTCCCGATGGATCTTGGAGATCTGCAGTTCTTAAGTCTTTTTTCTATTGGGAATAATCGAATGGGGACAGGGAAAGCAGAGGAGTTGAAATTTGTGGATTCATTGACCAACTGTAGCAATTTAGAGCAATTTACTTTCCATGTAAATTGTTTTGCTGGGCCTTTTCCCAATTCCATCGCTAATCTCTCCACCCAACTGAATTTGTTGGGTATTGGGGAAAATCGGTTTTTTGGAAGCATTCCAGAGGGGATTGTGAATCTTGTCAAGTTGAGTACATTGTATATGCCCAATAACCTCCTCACGGGCGAAATTCCAGTTGCTTTTGGCAAGCTGCGGAATCTTCAGCAATTGGAGTTGTCGGGAAATAAGTTTTCTGGGAAAATCCCGTCGTCTATCGGAAATATGACTGAACTGAATCAACTTTACTTGCAAGAGAATAACCTAGAGGGAAGCATACCTTCAAGCCTTGGGAATTGTTTGAAACTTGATCTGTTGAACATTTCTCAAAACAATTTGAGTGGCACAATACCAAAAGAGCTGATGAGCATCTCTTCTTTGTCAATCTCCCTCAACTTAGCTCAAAACTCGTTGACAGGGTTCTTACCAATTGAAGTGGGTAGCTTGAAAAATCTTCGAGAAATAGATGTTTCGGCGAACAGACTGACGGGTGAAATTCCACAGTCGCTTGGCAATTGTGAGAGCTTAGTCCTCCTACGCCTGCAAAGCAACTTCTTCAATGGAACCATCCCTTCGACTTTGAGTGGTCTCAGAGCCATTGAAGTGTTGGATCTTTCACGCAATAACTTGATTGGGCAAATTCCAGAATTTCTAGGGAGTTTCTCTTTTCTTATGAACCTGAATTTGTCAGTCAATGATTTTGATGGTAAATTACCAGACAAAGGAGTGTTTGGAAATGCAAGCGCGGTTTCAGTCATGGGAAACAATAAGCTCTGTGGGGGCATCCCACAGCTGCAATTGCCTGAATGCGTTAGTTCGGCACCTAAAAGACGAAAAAAGTCTTTTTATCTTGCGGTATTTATACCCACAATTTTTCTTGCAGTGTGCTTAATTTTTTCACTATGTCTTTGTGCGGTGCTTTATGGAAGAAGAAAGTCTAGGTCTGTGGAAGGTCTGCACACGAGTATTTCTTACTTAGATCTTTGCAAAGCAACTGATGACTTTTCCTCAAGTAATCTGATTGGTGTGGGAAGCTATGGTTCTGTCTATAGAGGAACTTTTGCTTCGGATAACACCACTGTTGCAGTTAAGGTGCTCAACCTTCAACGACAAGGAGCCTCCAAGAGCTTCATCGCCGAATGTGAGGCCTTGAGAAATGTTCGACACCGAAATCTTGTTAAAGTCTTAACTTCTTGCTCAAGCATTGATTTCAAAGGAAATGACTTCAAAGCTCTGATCTATGAGTTCATGCCCAATGGAAGTTTAGAGGAGTGGTTGCATCCGAAAGAAGAAGAGGGCCATCAGTTGAGGAACTTAAGCCTTAGTCAGAGGCTATACATTGCCATTGATGTGGCTAATGCTTTAGATTATCTTCATTACCATCATGGAACTCCAATTGTTCATTGTGATATAAAGCCTACTAATGTTCTTCTTGATGATGACATGGTTGCTCATGTTGGCGATTTTGGCTTAGCAAAGATCCTCTTGGAAACTAGCAATAATTTTTCTTCAACTGATATTAGCTCGATTGCAGTAAAGGGATCCATTGGATATGTTGCTCCAGGTAATACTTTCATTCTTGCACTTGTCATTCATGTCTTCTTATGTTTAATACATTTAAGTGAACCACTGGGTGTGTCGATTCAGTTAACAGTTTCATCCCTAATTTGTTTTCTTCTTGTCGTGTCTTGCTTAATTCATGTACTTTCATTGTAGATATGTGACATGATCAACAACTAATTAGCAATATGAAATTTTATGATACATAAATATCTATGCTTCCATCATATCATAATCTCCTTAGAACTCTTGATAGTGGGAAGCTAAATGATGGGATGTTTCCCAATTGGCACGCAATGAAACATAGTTTTAGTGGCACTATTCTTAGATATCTCTTATTACTTTTTTATTAATTCACTTGAATGCAATAGTTGAAGAAGCGCTGGCCTACCCATCTGATGAAATTAACAATGCTAAAATTTCTTTTACTAGTTGCATAAGATATACACTGTCACACTCTTTATCTTATTTTTCAACCTCAAACCTGCATTCTTCTTGATCCCATGGCCTGTTGCTGCAACAATCTACTTTACTGACATTTGCATATTTTTAAAGCATGCCTAGGTTCTTAAGAATTGAATCCCCTGTCATACTTATAGAAGAAATATCCTTGTTTTTAAAATCAAATTTGTGTTCTGTTGCTCTAGATCTAAAGGAGTATTGACTTGTGATTGTAACCAAAAAGAAAAATGAATTGCAGAGTATGGTATGGGCGCTCATGTGTCAACCTTTGGGGATGTTTATAGTTATGGGATCCTTCTGTTGGAATTATTTACCGGAAGAAGACCAACTGATGAAATGTTCAAGAATGGTCTAACCCTTCACGAGTTCTCAAAGATGGCTTTCTCTGATCGAGTGATGGAGATAGCAGATCCACTACTTGTAGAAGAAAATGATCAAGACAATGCTTGCAACAATGTTGAAAGTACCAAAGGCAAAGGGCAGAGGGTGGTGGAATGCTTTGCTTCAGTTATTAAAATCGGAATTGCATGCTCTATGGAAACACCAAGGGACCGAATGCAAATGAAAGAGGTCGTCTCGGAAATGCTTGTGATAAGGGATAAATTTCTGAGGATTGGAATCTACAAAGAGGGATGAAAAATGTCGAGCATGCTGCATGCTTTCTTTTGATTATATTATCTGAGTTCTTATCTTTTTCTTGATCATCAGCTCAGAGTAAACAGATTGCTGGAGGTGTTTGATCACGATTGGTGACATCATATTACATAATTCCACTTTGTTTTTGGTGGGCCTTTGTGCCACATTTTAACCATGTAACTATGTTTATATACTTTTATCATGTCATATATGGAGTCCTATTAGTTTATTCTGAAGGAAGATTACATGTAAGCGGAGTGGTGTTTGATACATTAATACATAGCTTGCCTGTACCTCGAGTTGACTTGTTGGCTTGGCCAAGTTGACTCCACCCGAGATTAGAAGTTGTGAATGGACTACTGGATACCAATTACTTAGCCTAGTCATGTGGTTGACTTTGCGGACTTCACTGACTACTGTGGACATGATTCTGGCTGAGTAATGCTCATTTTTGTTCTGCTAATTTCATTAGTAAGGACCATCAAAGGATTATTGAAGAGGTGGGGGTGTGTAGAGTCTAAAGTATCAATATAGATATGACCTTGACTTTCCTAAGATTTGATTATAAAGCGGCTGATATGGATGGAACCTTTCACAGATCATCCTTGGTCCGAGCCACTTAGATAGACTAAAGAAGGACCAATCCTGGGCAAGAATAGAAAAGCCTTAGCTTTCCTTAGATTTCTTTTCTCTTTGTAGGATTTGCAGTTTAAGAGAGAGCCATCGGGTTGTTGAGTTCCCTTAATTGGAGTATTGGACCTTGTTTAGCTCCCATTTGCTCTTGTCTAGCTGTTGTATGTTTGTAAAAGAAACACCAACTACTATCATCGACTCAAAGTTTAGTGCCTTCCCAAAACTCTAATTTCTAATAAGTAACATCATAATAGATCATAGAACTGCCTTATCCACCGTAAGCATCACTAGTATCGCTTAAAATCTGCATTCATAGGGGCAGTTTGTTGTCGGATGTACTGATCAAAGGAGGATCAAGTGAGACCATTGGAACTAATCAGCTCTGCTCTCGGGAAAGTGCAACGCAAAACAGTAAAGCTGAACTTGGATTGAGTTGGAAGAGATTTGACATCTGCTGAAGTTAATTTGTTCAAGCTGACACAAACTAGTAATTTGTTCGAAGATAAGATCAAAAGGCCAAACACTAACAATGACGCTAGTTTTACCAAAAAACAAAAAACCAATGACGCTAGTAATGCGTATCACTTTTAGGGCCATCATACTTGGGGCCCAATGGGGACACAGAGATCCATGCATGGATGGACTTGTGCCTCATGGTTCTGCTGGACCTAAGGGTAGGGGAGAAAATTTTCTGAAGGGTCCATTATTTAAGTAAAACAGAAAATTTTTCGTCGCTAAAAGGATACAAAACGTCGGTAAAACCCTTTACCGACGCAATTTTTTTCGTCGGCTAGACGTCGGTAAAAAGTCGTGGACAAAATCTTTTACCGACAAAATATTTTTCCGTCGGCAAAAATCCAATTTTTACCGACGATAATTTGACTTTTACCAACGTTTTTAAATCGTCGGTAAACGTATTTTACTTTTTTAAAAATTTCATATAATTTTTACCGACGTTTTTTTGCGTCGGCAAAATAAAAAGGAAAAATAAATAAAAAATCAATTGACGTTTACCGACGTTTTTGTTCGTCGGGAAAATAAAAAGGAAAAATAAATATAAAATCAAATTGAATTTTACCGACGTTTTATTTTCGTCGGTAAAAGAATAAAGAAAATAAAAAAAATAAAATGACTTTTACCGACGTTTTTAGTTTCGTCGGTAAAATAAAAATTAAAAATAAAAAAAAGTAACTTTTACCGACATTTTTTTTTTGTTGGTAAAAGTATTTTATTTTAATGTTAAACTTGTTTTTTCAATATATTTTCAATAAACCTGTTTATACACTTATATCAAATTTTTTTTTATTTACATACCTATATTCAATATAAAAAATTGCATGCAAACAAAAGTTGCTTAATAAGCAAACAACCATCGCCATTTTTCATCAAGTCATTCATCTCATTAATCAAATATTACAATCAATAATGATACAGTCTCATATAAATGTCCAATATACATATATAAATAAACAAAAAAGAATAAAACACCCACAAAAGTCTGCAACCGACCCCAAAGTGTCAATCAATCTGCAATGACAAAAAAAAAAAAAAAAAAAAACATTAGAATCTTTTCAATGAATTAAATTACAAATGAAAGATAAACATGTATATATATATAAATCATTTCCTAAGTTTTTCGCCGTCCTATTTTCAAGCCTAAGTGTTGAGAATCGGGAGGTTTTTGTATCCAATTCGCTAACTGGAAGTCCGATTCACTAACCGTAAATTCCTACAAGTTACTTTGGCCTTGAACAAGGTACCTGTGCTGGTTTCTGGGCTATACGATGGCCGCTTCCCGTTTTCGACCTCTAATGGTCTATTTTCAAGATTAAGTGTTAAGAATCCAACGTTTTTAGGTCTAATTCGTTAACCAGGAGTCCGATTTGCGAGCCGTCAGTTCCTACAAGTCACTCTACCCACGAACGAGGTGCTTGTACCAGTTTCCAATTTTTCCGGGGGCCGGTTCCTATTCCGGACCCCCGGCAGACTGTTTTCGAGCCTAAGTGTTGGAAAATCCGATGTTTTCGCTTCTAAATTTCTAACCAGGAGTCCTATTTGCGAACCGTCAGTTCCCACAAGTCACACTACCCTTGAGCGAGGTGCTCGTGTCAGTTTTTGATTTTTCCTGGGACCGGTTCTCGTTCCGAACCCCCGGCGGGCCGTTTTCGAGCCTAAGTGTTGAAAAATCCGATATTTTCGCTTCTAAATCTCTAACCGGGAGTCTTATTTGCAAGCCGTCAGTTCCTACAAGTCACTCCACCCACGAGCAAGGTGCTCATGTTGGTTTTCGATTTTTCCTAGGAACGTTTCCCGTTCTGGACCCCCGGAGGGCTGTTTTAGAGCCTAAGTGTTAGAAAATCCTATGTTTTCGCTTCCAAATCTCTAACCGGGAGTCCAATTTGCGAACCGTCACTTCCCACAAGTCACACTACCCTCGAGCGAGGTGCTCATGTCGGTTTTCGATTTTTCCTGAGGTCGGTTCCCGTTCCGGACCCCCAGCAGGCTGTTTTCGAACCTAAGTATTGGAAAATCCTATGTTTTCGCTTCTAAATTACTAACCGGGAGTCATATTTGTAAACCGTCAGTTCCCACAAGTCACTCTACCCTCGAGCGAGGTGCTCGTGCCGGTTTTCGATTTTTCCTGGGGCCGTTTACCGTTCCAGACCCCCCGACGGGCCGTTTTTTAGCCTTAGTATTGGAAAATCCTATGTTTTCGCTTCTAAATCTCTAACCGGGAGTCCTATTTGCGAACCGTCAGTTCCCACAAGTCACTCTACCCTCGAGCGAGGTGCTTCCAATTTTTCATGGGGCCGTTTCCCGTTCCGGACCCCCGACGGGCCGTTTTCGAGCCTAAATATTGGAAAATCTTATGTTTTCGCTTCTAAATCTCTAACCGGGAGTCATATTTGCAAACCGTTAGTTCCCACAAGTCACTCTACCCTCGAGCGCGGTGCTCGTACTGGTTTCCGATTTTTCCGAGGGCCGTTTCCCATTCTGGACCCCTGGCTGGCCGTTTTCGAGCCGAAGTGTTGGAAAATTCTATGTTTTCACTTCTAAATCTCTAACCGAGAGTCCTATTTGTGAACTGTCAGTTCCCAAAGTCACAGTACCCTCGAGCGAGGTGCTCGTGCCGGTTTCTGATTTTTCTTGGGGTCGGTTCCCGTTCCGGACCCCCGGCGGGCAGTTTTCAAGCCTAAGTATTATAAAATCCTATGTTTTCGCTTCTAAATTTCTAACCGGGAGTCCTAGTTGTGAACCGTCAGTTCCCACAAGTCACTCTACCCTATTTGCAGGATCATATGTAGTAGAATAAAATCAAAGTCATCCCTTATTTTCATTATTGGTATTGATAATAATCAGCAATATAAATAATTCACAAGTCAAAATTAGTAAAATAAAACTATCAATGTATCATGCCAACTAGGAATTCAGTATGTGCATGCTATAATTTTCTTTGGAGTACCTGAACATGATACTTGACATATTAATATCTCAGAACCTCCTATAATACTCTGTGCCAGTAACTGTCCCAACACCTTGTTAGACGGGCCCCATTGACTATGTGATGCAGGCCATTGATCTGATGGGACCCATAGTGAAGTGGAGGATGCTGCAATGATCTTTCAATGCGTGTGGCGGGTTCGAGCCAATATACTATTCAGGTAGAGGAGGCAAATTTACATGCCTGTGCAGTTTGAACAAGATCTCCCTGAGTGCAGGTGATGCCCTCTGCAAGCAAGCCATTTACAAATTTGTTAATGTCTATGAGATTGAGAACAAAATGGTGTGGTTGGCTTGCCACAGATATGTATATAGACAGCTGGGGTGGATTGTCCTCAAGAGTCCTGATTGCTTACAAAGCAAAACACAGACCCTTGTTGCTAAAGTATGGCTTCGGATTGCATTGAGACAGGGAACAGTGAGATTGAGTAAAAACCACGTTTAAGGCAATCATTTGAGATATGTAACCTTCCAGAAGATAGGACCTCATGTTCATCTCACTTGTTGATTCAAAGGCAAGCTATCATATATTCATCTCCACCAATTTAATCAATTCTTCCATGGAATCGAGTTTTGGTGCCAAAACTTGCCTACTGTGGTCATTTTGGAACCATGCTCTATCTGAGGAGTGGTTTGGTTGCACTCATTTTGTAGAGATGATCATGTTTGTTTATGCTCATTATTAATCATTAATACAAACAAAAAATAAAAAAATAAAAAAATACACGTAATTCATCAAAACTTCACATTTTATTATCATCACACCAATAAATATGGAAGAAGCCTGTAGTTTAACATGGAAGAATCCTATTATGGACAGCATCACTCAGACTGGACAATGATGAGCAGAACATCCATAAAAGAAAAATCTAAAACTCACCAGAAGACTTTATATTGAAGACCATGGCAAGTGTAGTCACTTAGATCAGGACAATGATAAGCAGACCATAAAGTGGAAGATCCTAACCATCCAATTTTTAGCCTTCATCTTTTGGATATGGACCCTTGTTGTCCAAGGGTTAGGATTTTTTTGCCTTCGGTACGTGACACACAAACCCCTGCATTTCAATAATGTGATCAAATACATACTAAAAAAATCCACAAATTTAAATGAGAAATGTGTTAAACCATCATCATCATCATTAGATCAGGCCAATAGGACCATGTATATCATTAATGTTCAAAATAAAGTGGTGTTTGAATTCTCCAAGCTTATTTATCTCAAATCTAAGAAAAGATTGCTATAATGCATTTAATCTATTTCATCTCATCTTCCATGGTAATATGATGGTTGATATAAATTAAAAACAATGGCTATTTTCTCAAACTCAATCAGTAAGTGCTAAGTATGGCTACTAAACACCAAATTCTGCTATCTTCTTCTACAGAGTATGTGATGCTTTTTTAAACCATAAAAGGCCTCTCTTATTATGCTTAAGTAAGATAGTATTTAAACTGCCACATTATATGCATATTATGTGTCCATGTGCCCATCAATACACGTTACAAACATGCTCCTAAACCTACAAATTAAAATTTGCATCTGGATTTTTTACTGGCTCACTCAGAGAGCTCATATACAGATTTGGAAAGATTCAAAATCTACCATTTTCAACATTTGGAAATTTTAAATATATATAATTTTAAAATGTTCTTCTATTGTTTATTTATGGACCATATATATATATATATATAGAGAGAGAGAGAGAGAGAGCTTCAATGTTTTTTATTTAAGACACCATAAGATTTCTCTTGAAAGGAACGGTATGAAGCACCACATGCAATGCCTTGAAAACCTTTCTTTCTTTGCTTGGAGGTCGTGGAGCAAATTTAATTTTCAGCTTTCCATATAACCATGGATCACTCATTGAACCCAAAGAAAACACATACAGAAACCCATTTATCCATACCACATAAAACAATAAATTCAGAGACTGTTTCAATTGGTATTGGAGCCTTTGATTCTATCAGTGGATGCCACGCATTTGAAGACAGAAAAAGGCAATGACAACCATGGATCTAGCTAATGTGAGTAGATGTATAGCATCAGAAATGTGGGGCCTAGGTCTTATAGAATATAATACCAGACGTTAGAGGTTAGAAGTTAGAGGGGTCTGGTATTTATGGTCTGGGTTGATGTGTAGCATCAGAGATGTAAGTAGATGTATTGCATCAGAAAAAACATAAGTTTGATGGTATTATGAAGAAGTTAGAGGGGCCTGGGTCGTCTGGGTTGATGTATAGCATCAGAAATTGGAAAAGGGGTTTTGGGTTTCGATTCCTTCGTTCATCACTGCCACAATTCAAAGCCCATTTTGAGTAGCCCGTGGAAACGCCGGAACATAGCAGAGCAACAATGCCAAACACACTCTAATGGTAAAATTGTATCAAAGAAAAACAGGGAAGTGGGCAAAAGGCCCCAAAAAACAGAGAGAAAACTGCAAGGGGAGGCTTACAAAAAAACACCAACCCCAATTGGCAAACAAAACCGAAGTAACCCAACACAACTCTGCACAACCACACCGGATTACAAAACTTACAAGCTCTCTAAAGCCACAACAGCAAAACACCAAACGGGACAGCCAACAAAGGAGAAACTAGAAACAAAAAAAAACAAAACATCCTGCACAAAACGAAAGAGCAGCAGAACTCCACCCCCCACACAGCAGGAAATAAAATATAAAAGAAAGATTTTTTTAACTAATTAATAAACATCAATAAAATCAATAGAAAACCAGCCCACTACATTAAATCGAAAGGGAAATGTACCTGAATGAACGACAGAGGTATCATGGTGATTGAAATTCTCCTCAATTTGATCATGTCCCAAATCATTATCACTTGAGATGATAACAGTTTAAGTAAGATAAGGCAAGACGTGATGTCTCACCAAATCCCATTAACAATATGCAATCTACTTGAACTGCAAAAAGGAACGGGCTACTTAAATATGCAAAGAATAGTCAATTAACTAACCTTAATTATTACATTCAAACATAATCATTTTTCAAAACCGATTCAGCTTCTAAAATCCCTGATGAAAGCAAGGGAATTATATAAAAGATATATATATATATATATATATATATATATATATATATATATATATCAAACAGAAGCTTGTAAATGAGATCCTCTTAGGGGTCGTTTGGATGTGAAGAAAACTGTCACAGAAGGAGACTTTTTTTTTTTTTTCATTTCTCTTCATCCAAACAGACCCAAGTCAAGAAAATGGAGATTCTACACCTGTTTCCACATATACAAACAACCGCTTACTATAACAAAGTGAACTAGGTCTTCTCTTTCTTTTAAAGTCACTAACAATCTTGAAACTGATCAAGACCCATATCATAAAGTATCCCTATGTTATAATCAAAACCCATATCATAAAATTTCAGATCTTCAAATCCGGAATTGAACTCAGACGCCAAAAATACATCAGAAACAAATAAACTATATGTAAATCTAAACATGCCCATAAAACCCAAATCAACAATGAACTTCCCGAAGAATAAATCTCATGGATATTTAGATTTGATGGAGCAGAGCAACAAAATCAATAAATCGATGAAAACCCACATGCAAGACAACAACTTTCTCTCAGAAAATAAAATGATAGAGAAAGACAAGAAAGGAAAATGCAAGAAAGATACCACCATTTACTCCTTCAAAACAAGGAAATGAACAGAAACTCATTAGGTTGCAAATAAAATGGAGGTTGTTGTCTGTCTTTCGGCCTTCCTTTGCCGTTGTGTTTTTTTTTTTTTTTTTTTTTTTTTTTTTGAAGAAGAAGAAGGCACCCTGTTCAATTCATCCAATTGCAATAAGAAACTCATCGGCGCGCGCTTCTTCAACAAAGGACTCCAAGCCAGCAATCCCAATATCACGATCAGTGTCAATTCTGCCCGTGACACAGATGGACATGGGACACACACATCATCAACCGCAGCAGGGGGGTATGCTGAAGGCGCATCCTACTTTGGATATGCCCCAGGAACTGCCAGAGGGATGGCACCACGGGCACATGTAGCTATGTACAAGGTCCTGTGGGATGAAGGGAGCTCCATGGCGGACATTCTCGCCGGAATAGACCAAGCAATCGCCGACGGTGTTGACGTCATATCCATATCATTAGGCAAGGATGGGGTTCCCCTATACAGTGATCCAGTTGCCATAGCCTCCTATGCGGCGATGGAGAAGGGAATCTTCATGGCTTCATCGGCAGGGAACGAGGGGCCATTTTTGGGGACCTTACAAAATCGAAGAGGCCAATCGATTGAGAAAGAAAGAAAACGGCGGGGAAGGGAGGGAAAGAAAGAAAATAGAGAGAGCAGAGAGAGAGAATAGAGAGATCGAGCAAGAGAGACAGAGAGAGCAGAGAGAGGGAGCAGAGAGATCGAGTGAGCAAGAGAGACAGAGAGAGTGCAGGGGAGAGAGGAGAAAAGAGGGCTTTTGGTGGCGGGAGTGGGAAAATTTCAGTGGGAAAAAACAAAGGAATATATCGACGTTTTAAATTAAACGTCGGTAATAAATTCTCCGACGTTAAGTTTCGTTGGTAAAAAAACAATCCGTCGGTAAAGGTCTGATTTTAATTTTTTCTAAAAATAAAATTAAACTTTAGCGGCGTTTTACAAAAAACGTCGCTCAAAGTTCATTTTGCCCTGATATTAGTCTCTGCTGTTAGTCTCTGATATTTATTTTCCCTAAAAATGAAGTTAATAATGAAATTGAACTTTGCCGACGGTTTTCAAGGAAACGTTGCTAAAAGTCAATTTTACTGACGTTTTGTAATTCATCAGTATTTTTATATGGAAAATCAATTTTTTGGGACCTGCGGAAGTGATAAATCAATTGAAGAATTAAAAAAGGAAAATCAAGGCATTGAAGCTTTGCATGTGGTTCACACTGCCCTAGTTTGAAGATTCAATTCAAGCCAAACAAATAAGATAAAAAAAATGCAAAAGATAATCCAGCCATATGAAGGACATTCAAGGTATGGAAATTTCAAACATTGCACACAGAAGTGAGGCCCATCATGTGTTCCAATTGATAATACAAATCTGAATTTCAGATTTGAAATTATTTAAGCCAAGATATAATTTGAGGAATTTCTTAAGAGAGGAAGTGGGCCTAGATTTGGATAGATTAAAGCAAATTTCAGAGTCCTAAATACGGAGGGTAGTAACTCAGAAGTTGCAAGATAAATTCAAATCCAAAGAGTCCAGGTTTCCTTAAAAACTCTACTAGTTGGATTTCAGACAAATATTTAGAAATTTTTGCAAGCCAAGAAGTTATCCAAAGGAAATATCACACATCCAACACTTTGCCTTCCCAAACTTATCCATTCCAAGTTGGACGTCCAAGCCATGATTGAAGATAAAATTTAAGATTCAAATTTTGAATCTTGAATCAAGAAAGAAAAGCAAACAAAGAAAAAAAAAATCCAAAAGAGGCTTTACATGTCCAAAGCCATGAAGGTTCAAGATGATATACTCCAAGTGGGGTCCAAATGCATTCAAATTAGAATTGCATTTTTGCAAATCTGATTTTTAGATTTGAAATTTATTTGGAAGAAAACTGGGCCCAAGAGAGGAAGTTGCATGTGATAAAAAAAATCTTATTTTCACTAAGATTGTGGGCCAACCCCTAGAAACTCTCTCAAAACCCTTTTAATCCTAATTCAACTTGGAGCCACATTACTAATTCTTACCCAAATCAAAACCTAGCAAGCCAAGTAATCAAAAATACATAAAAGGAGCCAAAAAGGGGCTGCACGTGAATCTATCTTCTCCCATTCCTCTTTGACGACCAGCAACATCTTCCCCTTTTCCATAATTTTTTTCTTCATCTCTTCATACTTTCATCAATATTTTCATCCAATGCCTTCCCTAAGGCACACCACCACCTGTATTTTTACGCCGCTGCACCACTGCCCTTGCTACCGACATTCCACCATTAGACTAGTCATTCATCATCTTCCCTAGTTTCAATTTGTAATTCGTCGGTAATAATCTCTATTTTTATTTTTCCTAAAAAAAAAGTTAAAACTAAAAAACCATTAGACTAGCCATTGAACTTTGCCGACGTTTTATAGAAAACGTCACTAAAAGTCAGCATCGTACCGACGTTTTTTCATAAAGCGTGGCTAAAAGTAGAATTTTACCGACGTTTCATGCAACGTCGGTAATAAGCTTCAATTTTTAATTTTCCTAAAAATTAGTTAATTCTAAAATTTAGATTTGCCAACGTTTTATGGTAAAACGTCGTTAAAAACCATAATTTTACCGACGTTTTACACAAAGCGTCGCTGAACGTGGGATTTTACCAACGTTTTACGAAACGTCGGTAATAATCTTCGATTTTTAATTTTCCTAAAAACAAGTTAATTCTTAAAAATGACTTGTACCGACGTTTTTACATAAAACGTCGGTAAAAACAATACTTTTACCGACATTTTATATTAAACGTCGGTAAAAGTCTAACTTTTAACGATGTTTTCCATAAAACGTCGGCAAAAATATATGTTTTACGGACGAAATTGTATACGTCGGTGAAAGCCTACTTTTAGCGATGAATTTATAAAAGCGTCGCTAAAAAACGTCGCTAAAAGTGCACATTGTTGTAGTGAAGATTCAGTTTTTTTTTTTCTCGTGAAGGGGCCATTATGTAACTTAAAAGTAAGATTTCTATAATTTTTTCCTAGGATTCGAGTATAAAGTGGCTGATATAGATGGGACCTTGTGCATTCCACCACCACGAACTTTACAAAGTAAGGCTATAAATACCACTTGGCCAGACTAAAGAAGGGACTGATCTTGGGAAATAATAGAGAAGGCAAAGCTTTCCTTAGCTCTCTTCTCTTTGTAGGGTTTAACTGTTTAAGAGAGAGTTTTCAAGGTGTGTGTTAATGGACTCATCGAGTTCCCTTAAATTGGACCTTGCTTAACTGCTATTTATTCTCGTTTGTCTAGCTGCTGTTTGTTGTAAAAGGAACACCAATGGCAATAATCGACTGAAAGTTTAGTGGCTTCCCAAAACTATAAATTGTAATAAGAAACATCATATTAGATCATAGAATTGCCTTGTCCACCCAAAGTATCAATAGTATCCCTTAAAATCTTGCTTTCACAGGGGTAGTTTGTTCTCCGGGTGTACTGATCGAAGGAGAACCCAAGTGGAACCTAGTGGAACTAATCTGGGTTGCTCTCAGGAAAGTGCAAGGCCGAACAAAGAGAATTTTGTTTCGAATAGAAAAGCTAAACTTGGATTTGGTGGGAAGAGAGAGACATCTGCTGATGTTTTTTGATTCGAGCTGACACAAACTACTATTTTCTTAGAAAATAAGATAAAAAAGCCAATCCATATCAAGGACACTAGTAATTTGTATCAGTTTTAGGCCCATCATTCTTGGGGTCCAATGCAGATACATGGATCCATGGATGGACTTGTGCACCATCGATCTGTTTGACCCGAAGGGCAGGGGAGGAAGTTTTCCTTGGGGAGCCATTCTGTGAAATTTTTACTGAAGGGATGATGTGTGTGTGGTCAATTTAGGTGAGAATTGTCAGCCGCGTACGCCACATCCAAATTTGGAACTCCGCCAAATGCTATTCATTTCTAATAATATTGTCTTCTAAAACTATTAAGTCTGAGTTCTAAACATTAAGGGTTACTTTAGGATGATCAAATGAGGCTAGTATTTTAAAACTTCTTGGTCTCATCTAGGCTTCCCATCCCCCACCCCAATGACGATTGGCAATAAACACGCAAACACAGAAATATTTATACGAGAACCGAGTGCACAATTCTTATGTGCAGTCCGTGCTATTTTCTACACCACCTAGCCCATCTATGGTCATGTTAACCCCCATTGCTAGCACAAGCCCCCACTCAATTGCCACAACTCCAAATTGGTACTCATCCAACCGGCACATATTATAACATTAATGATTGAAACCAAAAAAAAAAAAAAAAAAAAAAAAAAAAAAAAAAAAAAAAAAAAAAAAAAAAAAAGAAAGAGGTTTTACAAAACCACTAAGCTTGAGGATCATTGATCAAGAGGATATGATGATCTAATGGAGTGGATACTTACTACACCCATAGATTTCATTAATATCTTCCCTACCCTATCTTTTTGTCATTGGCATAGCCCTAAGTGTGCCCCAAAAGTAAGTTCACATAATCTAACATGTTGATAGAGCCCAGCAAGACCCAGTCTAAATTTGTTTTTCAAAACAATGAGTCAAAGAAGCAACTTGACTACCTTATTCCAAGTTTAGCTTATCATTTTTGTTTAGGCTAGGATTTAGCCTAATTACATATCTAGCCATACACTGCTCATTTGGATATAAAGTAAAATACATGTGTACCAAGTTGTACCTGAATCTAACCTGATTACAAGATGGCGTCTAACTATAGAAAAGAAAGTAGAACTGATTTTGAAGCTAAAAAACAATTAGAGCCCTTGCTCAATTTATTTTCTAGCTTGGATTGTCTGGATGGTCCAAGAAATTGTGATCTATTTTCATTTGTAACGATAATGCAATGGTCAACTTGTACTGTACATTTGGATTTCAAAATGTTGGAGACTAGTCAACTTTTATATGGAAAAAGGTTTGTCCCGGGGTCGGTCCAACGCCCGGGACAAGTAGCAGGGCTCCTTTTATATAACGGACAACTGCTAATACAAAATTGCATTTTAGGCCCACCTAATGGGCACAGCAACGTGATCTTTTGATAGCATTTGTACTGCAGTGTTCCGATATAAAAGTTTAGGTGAACTCCTTGCGAAAAAACATACCTAGCTATTCCACATGGAGTCGTGCATCTGTTTGTTTTACTTGCCAAAAGTCAAAATAATTTTTTAAGCAATTGATAGAAATTGTATGCCTTCATTAAGACAATTGAAGAGTATGATGCAATTTTTACAATGGATTCAACCCAACAAACATGTCCTTAATCACTTGCTATCTTTTGACAACATCTATCATTTCCATTTGTTTTCTTTGTGACTTTACTCTAACTATAGAAACCAAGCACTTAAGAATTCTTGCTCTCCTATTATAGTTATTAATGACATTATTTAAATATAAATTCCCTTCTCCCAAAAGTAGTTGCGGATCAACAATCTATAACACTTGAGTGCTTAGAGCCATCTTAGCAAATTCATACAGACTTAAACCATCCTTGAACATATCATCTATGGCCTTTTCCTAGTGAATATCTCCAGCAAGAGCATCCTAAAACTATATACATCCCCCTTTGTGGACATTTGACCTCCCAATCCATATTCTACAATACAGACAAGTCCAATTTTCATTAGAACTACAAAAAAATATATAAAAAAAAAACAAATAAAAATTAAGAGTGTTTATAATATAAATAAAATGACAAAAAGAGCCCCTTATTGAATTAAAAAAAAAATCCATATAAGAAATAAATGAAATATAAGGAGAGAGCAGTATTTGGAGGAACATATCCAATAGACCCCTTTATTGCACTTGAGTGACTTTGATCGTGAAAAAAAAATCATTTAGCTTCTATGATAAAAACAAAAAACTGATTTGATTTCATACGTGTAGACTATTTGAAATGCTTTTTTTTTTTTTTTTTTCTTTGTAGATTGTGAATTCTATTTGGGCTAGGCTGGACTTCACATTCTCTACCAGCAAATCCAAACTCAGCCTGTACCTTAAACATACATAAATTTAGGTCTGAATTTGGCCCATATACCAAAACCTAAAGCTAAAGTCCGTCCGGTCCAAAGCAGCTGGTCCTTGGTTGGGCTTGGGTTAGCTTAGTCCATGAGCACCCCTATTTGGATCAATCAATACACACGTGCTTAGCATGGTCAATAGAATCCATACAAAAAAAATATCATTTAGTTTTAAAATAAAAGTAAAAATTTGATTTGATTTCATATATGTAGACTATCCAACATCTAAAATACAACATTATTTTTTTAAAAAGAACTCTATCAACTTAAAATTAGTTACCGATAGGGAGGATGCTATCGCCATGTGCAACAATCACAAAATAGAGTTTCTATTAATTTTTGATAGAAAATAGAACTAGATTTTGTCATTCTTAAAATAAATTATTAAATCAAAACCAATAATAAAAAAACTTAATTCTTTTTATCATATTTTTTACTTTTCATTATTTTTTAGATAGAAAAGAGATTAGAAAATGTGCTAAACTATATCATTCTTAAAATAAATCCAACATTGCCAATTGACAGACCCTATTCTCAATCATAGAAATCACTAACCACAAATTTGAAATCTCTATTCTGAGTTTTCGAAATCTATAACCCCGAAAATAAAATATTTTCAATTCTAGAAATTCCTAATAAAAAATCCAGAAATCCCTACCCCCAAAATCAAAATATTTCAAATTCTAAAAACTTCTAACTCTAATTGAAATCTCTAATCAGAAATTCAGAAACCCCCAATCTAAATTCGAGACTCCTATTAAAAAATATATAAAACTTCATGAAATTTAAATAAAAAATCATATCCCCAATAAAAACCCTAATCCTAATTAAAAAAAACTTTAAAAAAATCTAAAACTTTAAATCAGACAATAATAAAATAAATAGTAAAATAGAGACTTACTAAACAAAGTTAAACAATGAAAAAAGATACAAAGAATGATGCCAATTGCCGAATGGGTTTAGAGGCTCGTTAATGTAATGATAATAAAAATTATATCGAATTTCAGAAAAGAAAACTAAAAGAAGTAAAACAACATTATATATAATAAGAAGTGAAAAAGAATCTATTATAATGAGACTTGGTAGTCAAAATTGAAGGGTTGATAATAGGGGTGTCCATGGCATGGGTTAGGGAGGGCTGTGCAATATCCTAGCCCGATCCATTTTTTAGACCGGTGACCTACGCCCAGCCCTAGCCCAACTTGGAAATAAGTGCTTGGACGAATCCGACCTGCCTGAAAAAGGTTAAGCTCGGGTCCGAGTGGATCATGTTTTTGTTAAAAAATAAAGTTTAATGCTTATTACCTAAAGTTGTAGCTTAGATGGTTGAGTTTTGTGTTTGTGTGTGAAAGGGTATGTGTTCAAGTTACCTCTAGTTAAAAAAAATTAAAATTGTATATTATACTCAGGCCGGGCCAGGATTGGACTCTCTACTACTAAATCCAAGCACAACCCGTGAGCCAATATCTAAAGCTCAAGCTCGACCCAAAGTGGACTAGCCCGGGTCAGACTCATGCCGGTTTGGTCAATAATCACCCCTTCTTGATATGGAATCCAAATCGTATGATTGGGAGCTCAATTGAGCAATTAATTACAAAATTTTACCCGAAAATCATATATATATATATATATATATATATATATATATAAAATTGCAAGCCCCACCAAACTGCATCACTTATTTTACTTAAAAAAAAAAAAAAAAAACCACTAGAAAGCTCCAATAGGTGTTTAGTTTTTGGGTTTTTGGGGTCTAATTGCCCATTGTTGGCCTTTAAATATAACAACATATGAAAAAATAAGGTCCATTAGCTGTTGTCACGCTTGTGATAGGCTTGTGCTCATGTATAATATTTACCAAATTAGCCAAGGTCGACCTCCAGCGATGCCCTTAATCTAGTTGAGCTCAAGTTGAGAAATCCCTTGATCTTTGGTCAATTTGCTAATGGGCTGACACTAGCCCTTGCCCAACCGAGCCAAGTTGAGACCCATCTTGAGATGATGTTCTTTCACAGCATATACTGCTGCATGAAAAGAAATTGTTTTTGCAATTGTTCGTAGTTGTTATAAAATGCAGTCTAACATGACTGATATATCTCCCAGTTGCATATGGAGAAGGCTGTGGAAATTGGAGGTGCTGGATAAGGTGAAGAATCTTATTTGGAGAGCAGTGATGAATGTCTTGCCTACAGCTGATAATCTTATTCGAGGAAGAGTGGAGGTAATGCCTACTTGTTCTTTATGTAATGCTTATAACGAGACTGTCACCCATGCTTTGGTGGATTGTGATTTTGCAAAATCTTGTTGGATTTCATCTTCAATTGGTTATGTTGGGAATTGTTCATCATTTTTGGTTTGGCTAGAGCATATTTTTTCTCGCTGCAGCAAGGAGGAATGCAATCTTGCAGTTATGATTTGCTGGAGGATTTGGATCAATAGAAATGATAAAATCTGGAATAATAAGCATGGAAGAGTGCATCATAATCTCAACTCTGCAGGTCAGTTCTTGTTTCAGTGGAAAATAGCGAGGAAACATACTTTATTTATTGATGATGATCCTAGCAAATTAGTTCAAGAAAGCCTCAATTGGGATGGTTCAAATGCAACGTAGATGCTGCAACCTTTACTTACCAGGGAAAGATTAGTTATGGAGGAGTTATTCGAAGTTCTAATGGTGGCTTTATTGCAGTAAAATGTGACTGCATTCTTGGAAATTTTGCTGCTAGAGATGCTGAAGCTCTTGATATATGTGAGGTTCTCAGTTAGATTAAGAGTTTGTAGCTGTCATGTATTGTTGTAGAAACGGACTTTTTTTACAGGTGTTCAAAGCTTTAATAGATAACTTTTCTAGTCCAAAGATGATTGGCCTCCTCACGAAGGAAAACCAAAGAGGATTCGGACCATTTGCTGATATTTGCGAAGTTAGGTGTGTCCATTTTCCCAAAGCGTTCACTATGTAAAGAAGTCAAGTGACCCCAGTACTATCTCTTGAAAGATGAAAACCATCCTTCGACTAAATGATAGAGAAAGCCATCAGATACGGTTCAATGCCATAAATTGGCGACGCAGAAAGCGATCACGACAGGTCCAAAGCCACAATTCGGTATGTACAAAAGACAGAACATGTATGCATCTTTCTAAGATATTTCTAGACAAATATCTATCGCTTGGATGCAAGCAGGGGGTTATGTTTTGTGAGGGGTCTGGATCGGAGTCCGATCCATGTCGAGACTGACCTAGGCTGCGAATCCCAGTCCAGCCTTGTAAAACCAGTCAACGGGTTTTGGGGCCAGCTTGAACTAAGAAACTGGTCGGGCCCTATCTGCCCATAATGAGCCGACGCAGAAAGAGGAGAGATTGGGGGCAGCTGGCAGGATCGGAGGGAAGTAAGTAGTGTGAAGTGGGGTGATGCACTCCCCCACAACGAAAGACATGAACGGAGGCGTGCAGACCCCATTCGCCATGAATGGCAGTTAACGAGGAAGTTAGAGAGGATTCAGGGGTCCAGAGAAAGAAGGAATAAAAGGAAGGGAAGGTACGCAAATGGCATTAATTGAACAAGACTCACTGATGTTAACCTTTTCCACAATTTCAACTCATATTGATTCATTGCTAGTTGTTTTCACTGGTGTTAACCTTTTCCACAGAGTCACCCTCACCGACTAAAATCGCCCACTTCATTCAATCACTACCATCAGCCCATCCAACGATTTAAAGCCTCTCAGGAGACACCATCACCATCACCATCACAAGCATTTGTCCTATTCTCATACCAAGACGGAGATTATAAAGATAGTAGCTTGCTGCATCTAGACAATGGAGCTTCTTCACACATGGCTTATTGGGCATTTTGGTCATTTTCCATCCACTCCATCCTCCTCATCTCCCTCTCCGAAACCGCCACCACCACACCGCTACGAAACGAGACGGACCGGCTCGCGCTGCTCGCCTTCAAAAACGAGATAACGGGTGATCCGCTTCAAGCACTGAGTTCATGGAATGACTCGCTCCATTTCTGCAAGTGGCGAGGCGTTACGTGCAGTCGCAAGCACCAACGAGTCAGCATCTTGAACCTCACGTCTCTCTCTTTGGAAGGACCCCTCTCTCCCCACATAGCGAACCTCTCCTTCCTCTTAAGCATCGACCTCTCCAGCAACCGATTCCATGGCCGAGTCCCGCACGAGCTCGGCCATCTGTTTCGGCTTCGGCGACTCAACTTGTCCTTTAACTCTTTCCAAGGAGAAATCCCAGCCGCTATAAGCAACTGCTCCAAGCTCTTTCTCGTAAACATTTCGTCGAACAGCCTTGTGGGGAAAATCCCTTCGGAGCTCAGCTCCTTGTCCCATCTCGAGCGCTTGTCTCTTTCCATAAATGGTCTTACTGGAAACATCCCACCTTCACTTGGGAATCTCTCGTCACTCGTCCTTATATCTCTAGCACGAAATGAGTTGGATGGAAGCATTCCAGACGATCTAGGCCGGATTGCGAACTTGCGCTTCTTTCGATTCTCTCAGAATAAGCTGTCTGGTACGATACCTTCTTCCATTTACAATCTTTCCGATATTTTCATGTTTTCGGTAACGAATAATCAGTTACAAGGAACCCTTCCTTGGAACCTAGGCCTCGCTTTTCCTAATCTTGAATTTTTTTACGTGTCGAGAAACCGATTTACGGGTTCGATTCCAGTTTCGTTATCCAATGCCTCATTGCTTCAAGAGGTTTATTTTCCTTATAACGACTTCACTGGAGGGGTACCAATGGATCTTGGAAATCTTCGGTTTTTGAGGATTTTTTCTGTCTGGGGTAATCGAATGGGGACTGGAAAAGCAGAGGACTTGAGATTTGTGGATTCATTGACCAACTGTAGCAATTTACAGGAATTTTATTTTCAAAAAAATCATTTTGCAGGGCCTTTTCCTAAATCCATTGCTAATCTCTCTTCCCAATTGCATTCGTTAGCTATTGGAGAAAATCAATTATCTGGAAGCATTCCGGAGGGGATTGAGAATCTCGTCAAGTTGAGCACATTGTATATGAACAATAACCTTCTCATGGGCGAAATTCCAGCTGCCTTTGGCAAGCTTCGGAATCTTCAGGAGTGGGATTTGTCGGGTAATAAGTTTTCAGGGAAAATTCCGCCGTCTATTGGAAATATGACTGAACTGCTTGAACTTAACATGCAAGAGAATAACCTAGAGGGAAGCATACTTTCAAGTCTTGGGAATTGTCGGAAACTTATCCTCTTGATCATTTCTCAAAACAATTTGAGTGGCACAATACCAAAAGAGCTGATGAGCATCTCTTCTTTGTCAGTCTCCCTCAACTTAGCTCAAAACTCGTTGACAGGGTTCTTACCAGTCGAAGTGGGTAGCTTGAAAAATCTTCGAGAAATAGATGTTTCGGAGAACAGACTAACGGGTGAAATTCCTCAGTCGCTTGGCAATTGTGAGAGCTTAGTCATCTTACGCCTGCAAAGCAACTTCTTCAATGGAATCATTCCATCGTCTTTGAGCGATCTCAGATCAATTGAAGTGTTGGATCTTTCACGCAATAACTTGACTGGGCAAATTCCAAAATTTCTAGGGAGTTTCTCTTTTCTTATGAACCTGAATTTGTCAGTCAATGATTTTAATGGTAAATTACCAGACAATGGAGTGTTTGGAAATGCAAGCGCGGTTTTAGTCATGGGAAACAATAAGCTCTGTGGGGGCATCCCACAGCTGCAATTGCCTGAATGCATTAGTTCGGCACCTAAAAGACGAAAGAAGTCTTTTTATCTTGCGGTATTTATACCGACAAATATTTTTCTTGCAGTGTGCTTAATTTTTTCACCATTTCTTTGTGCGGTGCTTTATGGAAGAAGAAAGTCTAGGCCTGTGGAAGGTCTGCACACGAGTATTTCTTACTCAGATCTTTGCAAAGCAACTGATGACTTTTCTTCAAGTAATTTGATTGGTGTGGGAAGCTATGGTTCTGTTTATAGAGGAACTTTTGCTTCGAATAACACCACTGTTGCAGTTAAGGTGCTCAACCTTCAACGACAAGGAGCCTCCAAGAGCTTCATTGCCGAATTTGAGGCCTTGAGAAATGTTCGACACCGAAATCTTGTTAAAGTCTTAACTTCTTGCTCAAGCATTGATTTCAAAGGAAATGACTTCAAAGCTCTGATCTATGAGTTCATGCCCAATGGAAGTTTAGAGGAGTGGTTGCATCCAAAAGAAGAAAAGGGCCATCAGTTGAGGAACTTGAGCCTTAAACAGAGGCTAAACATTGCAATTGATGTGGCGAATGCTTTAGATTATCTTCAGTACCATCATGGAACTCCAATTGTTCATTGTGATATCAAGCCTGCTAATGTTCTTCTTGATGATGACATGGTTGCTCATGTTGGCGATTTTGGCTTAGCAAAGATCCTCTTGGAAACTAGCAATAGTTTTTCTTCAACTGATATTGCAATAAAGGGATCCATTGGATATGTTGCTCCAGGTAATACTTTCATTCTTGCACTTTTCATTCATGTCTTCTTATGTTTAATACATTTAAGTGAACCACTGGGTGTGTTGATCCAGTTAACAATTTCACCCTTAATTTATTTTCTTCTGGTCGTGTCTTGCTTAATTCATGTACTTTCATTGTAGATATGTGACATGATCAGCAACTAATTAGCAATATGAAATTGTACGATACATAAATATCTATGCTTCCATCACATCATAATCTCCTTAGAACTCTTGTTAGAGGGAAGCTAAATGATGGGATGTTTCCCAATTGGCACACAATGAAACATAGTTTTAGTGGCATTATTCTTAGATATCTCTTATTACTTTTTTTATTAATTCGCTTGAATGCAATAGTTGAAGAAGCTGGCCTACCCATCCTGATGAATTTAACAATGCTAAAACTTCTTTTACTAGTTGGATAAGATATCCACTGTCACACTCTTTATCTTATTTTTCAACCTCAAACCTGCATTCTTCTTGATCCCATGGCCTATTGATGCAACAATGTACTTTACTGACATTTACATTTTTTTAAAGCACGTCTAGGTTCTTAAGAAATGAATCCCCCCTCTCATACTTATAGAAGAAATATCCTTGTTTTTTAAATCAAATTTTTTTTCTGTTGCTCTAGATCTAAAGGAATATTGACTTGTGATTGTAACGAAAAAGAAAAATGAATTGCAGAGTATGGTATGGGCGGTGGTGTGTCAACCTTTGGGGACGTTTATAGTTATGGGATCCTTCTGTTGGAATTATTTACCGGAAGAAGACCAACTGAAAAAATGTTTAAGAATGGTCTAACCCTTCACGAGTTCTCAAAGATGGCTTTCTCGGAGCGAGTGATGGAGATAGCAGATCCACTACTTGTAGAAGAAAATGATCAAGATGATGCTTGCAACGATGTTGGAAGTACCAAAGGCAAAGGGCAGAGGGTGGTGGAATGCTTTGCTTCAGTTGTTAAAATCGGAATTGCATGCTCTATGGAAACACCAAGGGACCGAATGCAAATGAAAGAGGTCATCTTGGAAATGCTTGTCATAAGGGATAAATTTCTGAGGATTGGAATCTACAAAGAGGGATGAAAAATGTCGAGCATGCTGCATGCCTTCTTTTGATTATATTATCTGAGTACTTACTTTTTCTTGATCATCAGCTCAGAGTAAACAGATTGCTGGAGGTGTTTGATCACGATTGGTGACATCATATTACATAATTCCTCTTTGTTTTTGGTGGGCCTTTGTGCTACATTTTAACCATGTAACTATGTTTATATACTTTTATCATGACATATATGGAGTCCTATTAGTTTAATCTGAAGGAAGACTACATGTAAGTGGAGTGGTGTTTGATACTTAGCTTGCCCGTACCTCGAGTTGGCTTGCTGGCTTGGCCAAGTTGACTCCACCCGAGATTTGAAGTTGTGAATGGACTACTGGATACCAATTACTTAGCCTGGTCATGTGGTTGACTTTGCGGACTTCACTGACTACTGTGGACATGATTCTGGCTGAGTAATGCTCTTTTTTGTTCTGCTAATTTCATTGGTAAGGATCATCAAAGAATTATTGAAGAGGTGGGGGTGTGTAGAGTCTAAAGTATCGATATAGATAGGACCTTAACTTTCCTAAGATTCGAGTATTAAGCGGCTGATATAGATGGAACCTTGCACTATTCATCCTTGGTCCGTGCCACTTAGCTAGACTGAAGAGGGACCGATCCTGGGGAAGAATAGAAAAGCCTTAGCTTTCCTTAGATTTCTATTCTCTTTGTAGGGTTTACCGTTGAAGAGAGGGCTATCAAGTTGTCGAGTTCCCTTAATTGGAGTAGTGGACCTTGCTTAGCTCCCATTTGTTCTTGTCTAGCTGCTGTTTGTTTGTATAAGGAACACCAACTATTATCATCGATTCAAAGTTTAGTGCCTTCCCAAAACTCTAATTTTTAGTAAGTAACATCATAATAGATCATAGCACTGCCTTATCCACCCAAAGCATCACTGGTATGGCTTAAAATCTGCATTCATAGGGGTGGTTTGTTGTCAGGTGTATTGATCAAAGGAGGACCAAGTGAGACCATTGGAACTAATCAGCTCTGCTCTCGGGAAAGTGCAATGCAAAACAGTAGAGCTGAACTTGGATTGAGTTGGAAGAGATTGACATCTGCTGAAGTTCATTTGTACAAGCTGACACAAACTAGGATTTTGTTCGAAGATAAGATCAAAAGGCCAAACACTAACAATGACGCTAGTTTTACCAAAAAACAAAAAACCAATGACGCTAGTAATACGTATCACTTTTAGGGCCATCATACTTGGGGCCCAATGGGACACAGAGATCCATGGATGGACTTGTGCCTCATGGTTCTGCTGGACCTAAGGGTAAGGGAGAAAATTTTCTGAAGGGTCCATTATTTAAGTAAAACAGAAGATTCAGTATTTTTTTTTTTCTCGTGAAGGGGCCATTATGTAACTTAAAAGTAAGATTTCTATAATTTTTTCCTAGGATTCGAGTATAAAGTGGCTGATATAGATGGGACGTTGCACATTCCACCACCACGAACTTTACAAAGTAAGGCTATAAATACCACTTGGCCAGACTAAAGAAGGGACTGATCCTGGGAAAGAATAGAAAAGGCAAAGCTTTCCTTAGCTCTCCTCTTTGTAGGGTTTAACCGTTTAAGAGAGAGTTATCAAGGTGTGTGTTAAGGGACTCATCGAGTTCCCTTGAATTGGACCTTGCTTAACTGCTATTTATTCTCGTATGTCTAGCTGCTGTTTGTTGTAAAAGGAACACCAATGGCAATAATCGACTGAAAGTTTAGTGGCTTCCCAGAACTCTAAATTGTAATAAGTAACATCATATTAGATCATAGAATTGCCTTGTCCACCAAAGTATCAATAGTATCTCTTAAAATCTGCTTTCATAGGGGTAGTCTGTTCTCCGGGTATACTGATCAAAGGAGTGCCCGAGTGGAACCTAGTGGAACTAATCTGGGTTGCTCTAAGGAAAGTGCAAGGCCGAACAAAGAGAATTTTGGTTCGAACAGAAAAGCTAGACTTGGATTTGGTGGGAAGAGAGAGACATCTGCTGATGTTTATTGATTCGAGCTGACACAAACTACTGTTTTGTTCGAAAATAAGATAAAAAAATCCAATCCATATCAATGACACTAGTAATTTGTATCAGTTTTAGGCCCATCATTCTTGGGGTCCAATGCAGATACATGGATCCATGGATGGACTTGTGCCCCATTGATCTGTTTGACCCGAAGGGCAGGGGAGGAAGTTTTCCTTGGGGAGCCATTCTGTGAAACTTTTACTGAAGGGATGATCTGTGTGCGGTCAATTTAGGTGAGAATTGTCAGCCGCGTATGCCACATATCCAAATTTGACACTCTGGCCAAATGCTATTCATTTCTAATAATAATGTTTTCTAAAATTATTAAACTTGAGTTCTAAACATTAAGGGTTACTTTAGGATGACCAAATGAGGCTAGTATTTTAACACTTCTTGGTCTCATCTAGGCTTCCCATCCCCCCACCCCCAATGACTATTGGCAATAAACACGCATACACAGAAATATTTATACGGAAACTGAGTGCACAATTCTTATGTGCAGTACGTGCTATTTTCTACACCACCTAGCCCATATATGGTCATGTTAACCCCATTCCTAGCACAAACCCCCCACCAAATTGCCACAACTCCAAATTGGTACTCATCCAACCAGCACATATTATAACATTAATGATTGAAACCCAAAAAAAAAAAAAAAAAAAATTACAAAACCACTAAGCTTGAGGATCATTGATCAAGAGGATATGATGATCTAATGGAGTGGATACTTACTACACCCATAGATTTCATTAATATCTTCCCTACCCTATCTTTCTGTCATTGACATGGCCGTAAGTGTGCCCCAAAAGTAAGTTCACATGGTCTTACATGTTGATAGTTCTCACCAAATGAGATGAGTTGAGCCGAGCCGAGCAAGACCCAGTCTAAATTTGTCTTTCAAAACAATGAGTCAAAGAAGCAACTTGACTACCTTATTCCAAGTTTAGCTTATCATTTTTGTTTAGGCTAGGATTTAGCCTAATTACATACACTGCTCATTTGGATATAAAGTAAGATACATGTGTACCAAGTTGTACCTGAATCTAACCTGATTACAAGATGGCGTCTAACTATAGAAAAGAAAGTAGAACTGATTTTGAAGCTAAAAAACAATTAGAGCCCTTGCTCAATTTATTTTCTAGCTTGGATTGTCTCGATGGTCCAAGAAATTGTGATCTATTTTCATTTGTAACGATAATGCAATGGTCAACTTGTACTGTACATTTGGATTTCAAAATGTTGAAGACTAGTCAACTTTTATATAATGGAAAACTGCTAATACAAAATTGCATTTTAGGCCCACCTAATGGGCACAGCAACATGATCTTTTGATAGCATTTGTACTGCAGTGTTCTGATGTAGAAGTTTAGGTGAACTCCTTGCGAAAAAACATACCTGGCTATTCCACATGGAGTCGTGCATCTGTTTGTACTTACTTGCCAAAAGTCAAAATAATCTTTTAAGCGTATGATAGAAGTTGTATGCCTTCATTAAGACAATTGAAGAGTATGATGAAATGTTTACAATGGATTCAACCCAACAAACATGTCCTTAATCACTTGCGATCTTTTGACAACATCTAACATCTTCATTTGTTTTCTTTGTGACTCTACTCTAACTATAGAAAACAAGCACTTAAGAATTCTTGCTCTCCTATTATAGTTATTATTGACATTATTTAAATATAAATTCCCTTCTCCCAAAAGTAGTTGCGGATCAACAATCTATAACACTTGAGTGCTTAGAGCCATCTTAGCAAATTCATGCAGATTTAAACCATCCTTGAACATATCATCTATGGCATCCTAAAACTATATACATCCCCCTTTGTGGACATTTGACCTCCCAATCCATATTCTACAATACAGACAAGTCCAATTTTCATTAGAACTACAAAAAAAAAAAAAAAAAAAAAAAAAAAAAAAAAAAAAAAAAAAATAAAAATAAAAATAAAAATTAAGAGTGTTTATAATATAAATAAAATGAGAAAAAGACCCCCTTATTGAATTAAAAAAAATCCATATACGAAATAAAAGAAATATAAGGATAGAGCAGTACTTGGAGGAACATATCCAATAGACCCCTTTATTGCACTTGAGTGACTTTGATCGTGAAAAAAAAATCATTTAGCTTGTATGATAAAAACAAAAAAAACTGATTTGATTTCATACGTGTAGACTATTTGAAATGCTTTTTTTTTTTTTAGATTGTGAATTCTATTTGGGTTGGGCAAGACTTCACACTCTCTACCACCAAATCCAAACTTGGCCTGTACCTTAAACATACATAAATTTAGGTCTGAATTTGGCCTGTGTACCAAAACCTAAAGCTAAAGTTCGTCCGGTCCAAAGCAGCTGGTCCTCGTTGGGCTTGGGTTAACCCGGTCCATGAGCACCCCTACTTGAATCAATCAATACGCACGTGCTTAGCATGGTCAATAGAATCCATACAAAAAAATATCATTAAGTTTTAAAATAAAAATAAAAAATTGATTTGATTTCATATATGTAGACTATCCGACATCTAAAATACAACATTATTTTTTTAAAAAGAACTCTATCAACTTAAAAATAGTCACCGATAGGGAGGATGCTATCGCCATGTGCAAAAATATAAAAATAGAGTTTCTATTAATTTTTTTATAGAAAATAGATTTAAAGATGTACTAGATTTTATCATTCTTAAAATAAATTATTAAATCAAAATCAATAATAAAATTTTTTTAATTCTTTTTATCATATTTTTTACTTTTCATTATTTTTTAGATAGAAAAGAGATTAGAAAATGTGCTAAACTATATCATTCTTAAAATAAATCCAACATTGCCAATTGATAGATCCTATTCTCAATCATAGAAATCACTAACTACAAATTTGAAATCTCTAATCTGAGTTTTCAAAATCTCTAACCCCGAAAATAAAATATTTTCAATTCTAGAAATCCCTAATAAAAAATCCAGAAACCCTACCCCCAAAATCAAAATATTTCAAATTCTAAAAACTTCTAACTCTAAATTGATATCTCCAATCAGAAATTCAGAAACCCCTAACCCTAAATTCGAGACTCCTATTAAAAAATATAAAAAACTTCATGAAATTTAAATAAAAAATCATATCCCTAATAAAAACCCTAATCCTAATTAAAAAAACTTTAAAAAAATCTAAAACTTTAAATCAGACAATAATAAAATAAATAGTTAAACAGAGACTTACTAAACAAAGTTAAACAATGAAAAAAGATACAAAGAACGATGCCAATTACCGAATGGGTTTGGAGGCTCGTTAATGTGATGATAATAAAAATTATATCGAATTTCAGAAAAGAAAAGAAAAGAAAACTAAAAGAAGTAAAACAACATTATATATATTAATAAGAAGTGAAAAAGAATCTATTATAATGAGACTTGGTAGTCATAATTGAAAGGTTGATAATAGAGGTGTCCATGGCATGGGTTAGGGAGGGCTGTGCAATATCCTAGCCCGACCCATTTTTTAGACCGTTGACCTATGCCCGGCCCTAGCCCAACTCGGAAATAAGTGTTTGGTCGAATCCGACCTGCCTGAAAAAGGTTAAACTCGAGTATGGGTGGATCATGTTTTTGTTAAAAAATAAATGTCTAATGCTTATTACTTAAAGTTGTATCTTAGATGGTTGAGTTCTGTATTTGTGTGTGAAGGGGTATGTGATCGAGTCACCTCTAGTTAGAAAAAAAAAAAAAAAATTGTATATCTTAGTTGGGTTGGGTCAGGATTGGACTCTCTATTACTAAATCCAAGCACAACCAGTGAGCCAATATCTAAGGCTCAAGCTCGACCCAAAGTGGACTAGCCCAGGTCAGACTCATGCCGGTTTGGTGAATGATCACCCCTTCTTGATATGGAATCCAAATCGTATGATTGGGAACTCAATTGTGCAATTAATTACAAAATTTTACCCGAAAATCATATATATAAATTGCAAGCCCCACCAAACTGCATCACATATTTTACTTAAAAAAAAAAAAAAACACTAGAAAGCTCCAATAGGTGTTTAGTTTTTGGGGTCTAATTGCCTATTGTTGGGCTTTAAATATAACAACATATGAAAAATAAGGTCCATTAGCTGTTGTCACGCTTGTGATAGGCTTGTGCTCAAGTTGAGAAATCCCTTGATCTTTGGTCAATTTGCTAATGGGCTGACACTAGCCCTTGCCCAACCGAGCCAAGTTGAGACCCATCTGATGTTCTTTCTCAGCTTATACTGCAGCATGAAAATAATTTTTTTTTATTTTTTTGTAAAAATAAAATGTTACTTCACCAACAACTGTAAAAAGAGTTCAAACCAATCTCTGATCTTTACCCCTACGGTGACTGTGGGAGACTCACTTAATGGCTGGACCCATGGGCCACGTGCATTGGCCGGCTCCGTGGTGATGTGGTGGAGCCTGATTGGCCTCCTCATGGAGAAAAACCACAGAGGATTCTGACCATTTACAGATGAATTATTGCTGCATGCAGATGTACGGATTATAAATGAAAATACATTTTCCAAAGGCCAACTCACTTCAAATACTGCAATGAAGTGACAACTTACTTCTACTACAGTGGAAGGGACGGTGAAAATGAATAGAGAGTTAGAAATATTTACGATTTTACCATTGGAGGGAAGAGAGTGGAAAGTGACACGGAGCTCAAAACGTGGAGAGATGATAATTTTGAAGAAGGAGATAATTTTTTTAATTTTATATTTTTTAATTTTTTTATTCTATTTACTTTATGATGTGATTGACAATTTTTTTTGAATTTTTTTGTATACTTTATATTTTTTGTTTTTTTTGTTTAAATCTGTTTTTTCTATTTTTTTTGTTTTATTATTATTACTTATAATTTTTGATATTTTTTTGTCTAAATCGTATTTTTTTATTTTTTTTTGTTTTATTATTATTACTTTTATTTTTTTGTCTAAATCATATTTTTTTCTTTTTTTGTTTTTATTATTATTACTTGTTTTAGGATTATATCTTATAATTTGTGGTTATCTTTTGATTAAGAAAGATTTAAAAAATTATTAAATAGATAATGTTAAGATAACAATAAATTATAACGAAAAATAAAAAATTATTAAATCAAACACAGTCAAAATTACTAAGTGAAAAAAAAAAAAAAAAAAAAAACAACAGAAAATAGAAAAACATAGAATGGATGGTCTAGATTGGCTTCGAACAATATTAATTAGAATTAACAACAAAATAGTTTTCAAATAATACTAATCAGAATCCAAATGTACAGTAGGTTGGGATACAGTAGATGGATTCTATATCCGCTTATAGTCTTCAAAGTTTTGTTCATAAATTAAAGCCCATTGTGCTCCACATTGGTGTCTGTATACACCCCATTGGATCATGATAGGGGGCATTAGAGGATTGGGAACCAAGGATACCTTCACAAAGTGGTTTTGATTGACATGTCCAATGCAAATTACATGTTGTTCGTGTGGTAGTGGTGGTGCAGACCGTAAAGGAAGAAACGCCATGCTCTGTGATTCACTAATTAAAATGAAAACCACATTATACCACGACGCAATCAAGTGACCCATGTCCGGCAAATTCATCCAATGAAGCAATGGTGTAGGCTTATCTGACTCAAAAAATGTCAGCGCTTCTCTTATGTGCGAAAGCCTTTTATAACTTCCATACAAGGATGCATACTCATCAACATTGTTGTTTAGCTCAGTTAGCATATCATACCTTACAGTAGCCCATGCATCTTGACCTTCATCCATACGTAAAGCCATAGCGACGCTACGAAACCCGCAATTCCCATCAGCAATGACATCGGTCACAGATGTAATATACGAAAGCAAATGAGGTGGAAACTGGTGGACGTGACTATGTGAGCCATACTCTGAATAGAAATCAGTAGAAAATTGGTCAACGTAACTATGTGAGCCAAAATTCGGGTACAATTCAATAGGAAATTGGTCAATGTAACTACATGAGCCAAACTCTGGATGCAAATCCGTATGCAACTGGTCCATGTAACTATGTTGGCCAAAGTTAGGATGTACGATAGTAGGAAACTGGTCATTGCTCTTATGTTGACCAAACTCCAGCTGTAAATCAGTAGAAAATCTTCGAGGTTGTGGTGTTGGGGGAACATAAGATGATGCAAAATTATGCCTGCTTGGTACAAAAAATGAATCATTAGCCTCAGCATATTCAAATCCTGATGGATCTCTTCGAGTCGATGTAATATCTTTTTTCTTTGAAGTAGGTCATCCACAACCTTGCTTCTTCACCTCTGGCTCTGCAAGTAAAGTGGTTGATGGATTAATAATTTCACGTAATTTTTGTAACCACCGAAGTTTGCCTGACCGAGGCTTTTTTTTGAATTGGTCTGCCAACAATTCTAACTCAACATTGCAGTTTAAATCATCATCCTCTACTGTAGTGGTAGGCATGAAGTCCAGCTTTCTCCAAAACAAATCAATAGAAGATAGTGGAATTGGACGACCCTCATAAATATATGTATAGATTTCATGTGCACATGGCAAACCGTGACTTAATCGGATTTGACAACCACAGGTTTCAAGATCATCCCCAACAATATGAGAACGTTTTGTTTCTTCTAAAATGTGATACATTGCAGAATAAGAAACAAAACCTTGCAGTTCGTCATACAATGAGTGTCTGAAATCAAGCCACACAAAATTGACACTTCGTTCCAACGATGCTTTAATGGATGTGGATTGCGCCTCCAATAGATTATGAACATGTGACCATACGGGCTCAAAATTGCTCATTGAATTATATAAATACCTTTTCAACCTTGCATGTTGACTTTCAGCTCAATTCGTCGTCCTGTTACTGCAATGCATTGATCTGTTGGTCCAAGCTTTCACAATTTTTTCCTTATATTTATTCAGCCATATCGTTTTGATGTAATTGAGTGCTTTAGGATATCTGCGAAATGATTGCTCAATGGTCAGCAACCTCTTGGAATACTCTTTAGTGGTATCAGAGTCCACTAGATAAAACCACTTGGAGTGGAAACTCTCCCATACATGTTTTTCTTTGAATAGCTTCTTACAATTTGTTAATACATTCCTCCCAATATGCCATTTGCACAGCAAAGCGGTTGACTCGGGGAAAACGCGATCCACAACATTCATTAATGCTAAATCTCTGTCAGTCAACACCACTCGTGGTAATGAACACCCGTCCATAATAGAACGCAAACAACTTAATGCCCATGCAAAATTGTCCTCTTTCTCGAACTGGATGAATACAAATGCAACAGAAAATGTCAACTCTGTTGATGTAACATCGACTATTTCAAAAAGTGGCATATTGAACCTGTTAGTCTTGTACGTAGTGTCCATAAGAAGTATGTGAGGAAAAGCATGTAACAAATCAAGTGAACAAGGATGAGCAAAAAATAAATCTTGAAGCTCATTTGACTCACCATGACTTCTATGCCACGAAATGTAATCATGCTTATTGAGATTAAACATTAATTGTTGCATCTGAGACCTCCCTGTAGTTTCTGCCACTCGATGTTTTTGACGAGCATTGTAAATGGTTTTTATGGTTGACACATTGAGTGGATCTCTCGCCTTCAACGTGGATAGTATGTCACGTGGCTTCACTAAATTTTTGGACAATCAATCATAATGCCTGTTTCATCCTCTGATAATCTACCAGCGTACGAATGACCTTCCATATAATATGCAGCAGGGTGATTATGGATCCCACAGACGACCATTGATACCCAATCATTCCCGACTTCCAATTTAATGCCTTTCAAACGAAATGGACAATTGCATTTTCTAGTACCAGTCTTCTTTGACGAAATCTTTATCGACCGGTAATGTCCACTTCGCTCACATTGCATAAGCAAGTAAGGCTTCTGACCAAATTCACCTTGATTCGAACTTGCAATCGTCAAAACAAATCCAACTGCACGCCCAACTGCTCGTGCCCATTGAATTAATTCTTCACGACATTTAAATACCTAAGAATGAAAAAAGTAATTAGTATTTATTCAGATTTAAATGACTAAGAAATAAAAAATTTAATTATACCATATTAGTTGTAAACTGCTCCGTATAATCAGTTTGAAATTGAATATTTTCTGATGCTGCTGTAATTACTTCGCATTGGTCATCCTGTTTTACATTAACTAGCAAAATTAGTGTGTATTTAGTCAACAATTAGTTAGTGTTATATTAAATAAAACTTTACCTCAGTCGAATCACTTGACAAGCGTAAATCTTTGCCCCATAACTTAATACGTTTGTCCATAATACCGAATAGTATTCGAAGGGATAAGAGAATTGAGAAAACCAGAAATGTAGATTAGAGAAGTTGAGAAGAGAGTAAATAATTTTTTGAAAAATCTCATCCAAAGAAGTAGTATTTATAGAGTATGTGATCAAGATAGGCTACTACAAAAAAAGGTTAAGAACATTGCATGTGAACCAAAGTCAGAAATCCACTAATTATTTCTATGAATAATTACAAAGGTCAGGAATCTACTTATTATTTCATTGAAAAATTGCAAATGTCAAGAATCTACTAACTATTTCAAATAAAATTTACAAAGTGTCAGGAATGTACTCATTATGTGTATGGAAAATTCAAAGGTCAGGAATCTCTTAATTATTTCTATGAAAAATTGTCTTGCAAATGTTAGGAATATAGTTTTTATTATTAACTTGAAAATGGTCTTATATGTGTCAGGAATATACAAATTATTATTCACATATCAGAGAACTGACATTATCCGATTCAAAGGTCAGGAATCTCTTAATTATTTCTATGAAAAATTGTTTTGCAAATGTCAGGAATATAGTAATTATTATTAACTTGAAAATGGTCTTATATGTGTCAGGAATATACAGATTATTATTCACATGTCAGAGAACTGACGTTCTCCGATTCAAAAGTCAGGAATCTCTTAATTATTTCTATGAAATTTTTTTTTGCAAATGTCAGGAATATAGTAATTTTTATTAACTTGAAAATGGTCTTATATGTGTCAGGAATATACAGATTATTATTCACATGTCAGAGAACTGACGTTCTCCGATTCAAAGGTCAGGAATCTCTTAATTATTTATATGAAAAATTGTCTTGCAAATGTTAGGAATATAGTAATTATTATTAACTTGAAAATGATCTTACATGTGTCAGAAATATACAAATTATTATTCACATGTCAGAGAACTAACGTTCTCCGAAATTTTCGCGAATCTTCTAATTTGATGGAAAACGTTGAAATAAACTTAACTCATGGCACATGTGTTTTTAGCCAAATTCTATCGTTTAGGGATCAAAATAAGCGTTTTATCATTAATTTTATTTTTTAGGTATTTATTTTAATTTTCTTTTTAAGGGATATTTTTCTTTTTTTCATTATTAATTATAATTTATCTAAAATAATAATTGATTAAATTTTTTTAGTCAATAGATAATTATAATTTAGGAAATATAAGTGTCATTCCACGTAACAATAATCAAATAAAATAAAGTCACAAAAAATTTTAAATGAGTCAAAAATTAATAATAAAAAAATATCAGACCTCGACTTTCACTCTCTTCCCTCCAATGACAAAACCATAAATATCCTCAATTCTCTATCCATTCTCAACCTCTTCCCACAATGGCAAAACCGTAAATATCTTCAATTCTCTATCCATTCTCACTCTCTTCTCTCAATGGCAAAACCGTAAATATCCTCAATTCTATATCCATTCTCACCATTCCTTCCTAAGTTGTCACGTCAAAATGTGAAGTTGTCTTTTTTTTTTTTTTTTTTTTTTTTTTTAATGTTTTGTTTTTGTTAAAGGATGTGCATCGACAATAAGGATTTTTACATCTGCCTTTAGAATCCATCGAGAAGTTATAGCTGCGACTAACCCCAGTACTATCTCTTGAAAGATGAAAAGCACCTTCAACTAAATGATAGAGAAAGCCACCAGATTCTGGTTCAATGCCATAAATTGGTGATACAGAAAGCTATCACGACCAGGTCCAAAGCCATAACTCGGTATGTACAAAAGAAAGAACATGTATGCATCTTTCTAAGATATTTCTGAGCAAATATTTATCGCTTTGATGCAAGCAGGGGTTGTATGCATGACTCGTCCATTCAACATGCCTCACTGATTTAACACCTTTTCCACAATTTCAACTCATATTGATTCATTGCTATTTCTTTTCACTGGTGTTAACCTTTTCCAGAGTCACCCTCACCGACTAAAATCGCCCACTTCATTCAACCAGCACCATCTGCCCATCCAACGCTTTAAAGTCTCTCGGAGACACTATTACCATCACAAGCATCAACCCTATTCCCGTATCAAGACGGAGATTATAAAGATAGTAGCTTGCTGCATCTAGACAAGGGAGCTTCTTCACACATGGCTTATTGGGCATTTTGGTCATTTTCCATCCACTCCATCCTCCTCATCTCCCTCTCTGAAACTGCCACCACGACTCATCCGTTACGAAATGAGACAGACCGACTTGCGCTGCTCGCCTTCAAAGCAGAGATAACAGACGACCCGTTCCAATTACTGAGTACATGGAACAACTCGCTCCATTTCTGCGAGTGGCAAGGTATTACGTGCAGTCGCAAGCACCAACGAGTTAGCGTCTTGAACTTAACATCTTTATCTTTGGAAGGACCTCTCTCTCCTCACATAGCGAACCTCTCCTTCCTCACAGCCATCAACGTGTCCAAGAATCGATTCCATGGCCGAGTCCCTTACGAACTCGGCCATCTGTTTCGGCTTCAGCAACTTGACCTGTCCTTTAACTCTTTCCAAGGAGAAATCCCCGCAGCTATAAGCAACTGCTCCAAGCTCTTGGTCGTAGACATTTCGTCGAATAGCCTCGTGGGGAGAATCCCTTCAGAGCTTGGCTCCTTGTCCCAGCTCACGCGCTTGTCTCTTTATATAAATGGTCTTTCTGGAAACATCCCACCTTCGCTTGGGAATCTCTCCTCACTCAACAGATTGTCTCTAAGAAGAAACATGTTGGATGGTAGCATTCCAGATGATCTAGGCCGGATTTCAAAACTGGGTTTCTTGCAGATTGCCGAAAATAATCTGTCTGGAACAGTACCTTCTTCCATTTACAATCTATCCAATATTTTCATGTTTTCGGTAGCGGCTAATCAGTTACAAGGAACCCTTCCTTGGAACCTAGGCCTCGCTTTTCCTAATCTCGAGCTGTTTTATGTGTCGACAAACCGGTTTACAGGTTCGATTCCGATTTCGTTATCCAATGCCTCGTTGCTTGAAGAGCTTGGTTTTACCTACAATGATTTCACTGGAGGGGTCCCGATGGATCTTGGAGATCTGCAGTTCTTAAGTTATTTTTCTATTGGGAATAATCGAATGGGGACAGGGAAAGCAGAGGAGTTGAAATTTGTGGATTCATTGACCAACTGTAGCAATTTAAATGAATTTACTATCCATGTAAATCGTTTTGCTGGGCCTTTTCCCAATTCCATCGCTAATCTCTCCACCCAACTGAATGTGTTGGGTCTTGGGGAAAACCGGTTATATGGAAGCATTCCGGAGGGGATTGTGAATCTCGTCAAGTTGAGCAAATTGTATATGCCCAACGATCTCTTGACAGGCGAAATTCCAGTTGCTTTTGGCAAGCTTCGGAATCTTCAGCTATTGGAGTTGTCAGGAAATAAGTTTTCCGGGAAAATCCCGTTGTCTATCGGAAATATGACTGAACTGCTTGAACTTTACTTGCAAGAGAATAACCTAGAGGGAAGCATACCTTCAAGTCTTGGGAATTGTCTGAAACTTAATCTATTGGACATTTCTCAAAACAAATTGAGTGGTGCAATACCAAAACAGGTGATGAGCATCTCTTCTTTGTCAATCTCCCTCAACTTAGCGCAAAATTCCTTGACAGGGCCGTTACCATTAGAAGTGGGTAGCTTGAAGATTCTTCGAGAAATAGATGTTTCGGGGAACATACTAACGGGTGAAATTCCTCAGTCACTCGGCAATTGTGAGAGCTTAGTCCTCTTACGCCTGCAAAGCAACTTCTTCAATGGAACCATTCCTTCGTCTTTGAGAGATCTCAAAGCAATTGAAGTGTTGGATCTTTCACGCAATAACTTGACTGGGCAAATTCCAGACTTTCTTGGGAGTTTCTCTTTTCTTATGAACCTGAATTTGTCGGTCAATGATTTTGATGGTAAATTACCAGACAAAGGAGTGTTTGGAAATGCAAGTGTGGTTTCAGTCATGGGGAACTGTAACCTTTGTGGGGGCATCCCACAATTGCAATTGCCTGAATGCGTTAGTTCGGCACCTAAAAGACGAAAAAAGTCTTTTTATCTTGCAGTATTTATACCAATAATTTTTCTTGCAGTGTGCTTAATTTTTTCACCATGTCTTTGTGCGGTGCTTTATGGAAGAAGAAAGTCTAGGTCTGTGGAAGGTCTGCACACGAGTATTTCTTACTCAGATCTTTGCAAAGCAACTGATGATTTTTCTCCAAGTAAGTTGATTGGTGTGGGAAGCTATGGTTCTGTCTATAGAGGAACTTTTGCTTCGGATAACACCACTGTTGCAGTTAAGGTGCTCAACCTTCAACGACAAGGAGCCTCCAAGAGCTTCATCGCCGAATGTGAGGCCTTGAGAAATGTTCGACACCGAAATCTTGTTAAAGTCTTAACTTCTTGCTCAAGCATTGACTTCAAAGGAAATGACTTCAAAGCTCTGATTTATGAGTTCATGCCCAATGGAAGTTTAGAGGAGTGGTTGCATCCGAAAGAAGAAGAGGGCCATCAGTTGAGGAACTTGAGCCTTAGTCAGAGGCTAAACATTGCCATTGATGTGGCTAATGCTTTAGATTATCTTCATTACCATCATGGAACTCCAATTGTTCATTGTGATATAAAGCCTACTAATGTTCTTCTTGATGATGACATGGTTGCTCATGTTGGCGATTTTGGCTTAGCAAAGATCCTCTTGGAAACTAGCAATAATTTTTCTTCGACTGATATTAGCTCGATTGCAATAAAGGGATCCATTGGATATGTTGCTCCAGGTAATACTTTCATTCTTGCAGTTTTCCTTCATGTCTTCTTATGTTTAATACATTTAAGTGAACCACTGGGTGTGTTGATCCAGTTAACAGTTTCATCCTTAATTTATTTTCTTCTTGTCGTGTCTTGCTTAATTCATGTACTTTCATTGTAGATATGTGACGTGATCAACAACTAACTAGCAATATGAAATTGTATGATACATAAATATCTATGCTTCCATCATATCATAATCTCCTTAGAACTCCTGATAGTGGGAAGCTAAATGATGGGATGTTTCCCAATTGGCACACAATGAAACATAGTTTTAGTGGCATTATTCTTGGATATCTTTTATTATTTTTTTTTTGTCAATTCACTTAAATTTAATAGTTGAAGAAGCTGGCCTTCCCATCTGATGAAATTAACAATGCTAAAACTTCTTTTACTAGTTGCATAAGATATCCACTGTCACACTCTTTATCTTATTTTTCAAACCTGTATTCTTCTTGATCCCATGGCCCGTTGATGCAACAATCTACTTTACTTTGGCATTTTTTAAAGCATGCATAGGTTCTTAAGAATTGAATCCCCCTTCTCTTACTTATAGAAGAAATATCCTTGTTTTTAAAATTAAATCTGTATTCTGTGTTCTGTTGCTCTAGATCTAAAGGAATATTGACTTGTGATTGTAACCAAAAGGAAAAATGAATTGCAGAGTATGGTATGGGCGGTGATGTGTCAACCTTTGGGGATGTTTATAGTTATGGGATCCTTCTGTTGGAATTATTTACGGGAAGAAGACCAACTGAAGAAATGTTCAAGAATGGTCTAACCCTTCACGAGTTCTCAAAGATGGCTTTCTCTGATCGAGTGATGGAGATAGCAGATCCACTACTTGTAGAAGAAAATGATCAAGACGATGCTTGCAACAATGTTGAAAGTACCAGAGGCAAAGGGCAGAGGGTGGTGGAATGCTTTGCTTCAGTTGTTAGAATCGGAATTGCATGCTCCATGGAAACACCAAGGGACCGAATGCAAATGAAAGAGGTCGTCTTGGAAATGCTTGTGATAAGGGATAAATTTCTGAGGATTGGAATCTACAAAGAGGGATGAAAAATGTCGAGCATGCTGCATGCTTTCTTTTGATTATATTATCTGAGTACTTACCTTTGTCTTGATCATCAGCTCAAGAGTAAACAGATTGCTGGAGGTGTTTGATCACGATTGGTCGTCAAATGGTGTCATCATATTTCATTATTCCCTTTTGTTTTTGTGGGCCTCTGTGCTACATTTTATATACTTGTGTATCATGTCATATATGGAGTCCTATTAGTTTATTCTGAAGGAAGATTACATGTAATTAAGCGGAGTGGTGTTTGATACATAGCTTGCCTACACCTCGAGTTGACTTGTTGGCTTGGCCAAGTTGACTCCACCCAAGATTAGAAGTTGTGCATGGACTCCTGGAACCTGGATACCAATAACTTAGCCGAGTCATGTGGCTGACTTTGCTGAGTTCACTGACAACTCGGACGTGATTCTGGCTGAGTAATACTGATTTTTGTTCTGCTAATTTCATTAGTAAGGATCTGTTTGTTTTCTTAGACTACATTGGAAATGAATAGGTAGGATTTCATGGTCAAATGAGGACCATCAAAGGATTATTGAAGAGGTGGGGTGTGTAGACTGTAAAGTAGCAATATAGATGGAACTTTGATTTTCGTAAGATTTGAATATAATGTGGCTAGTATAGAGGGGACCTTGCACATATCATTCTTACGTTCCACTCGGCCAGACTAAAGAAGGGACCAATCCTGGGAAGGAATTAAAAATCCTTATCTTTCTTTAAACTCTTATATTTAATAAGTAACGTCGTAATAGATCACTAGCACAATAAACCGTGACAGTATCTCAAGGCATTGCAAAATAAATAATCGTATTTTAAAAAGTTCATGAAAATACCTCTTTTCACATAGCAAGTTGCATAAATGGAAATATGAAAGTAAGAGCACAAAGGGAGTAGAAGAGATGAGATAGAAGAGAGTTTTTTTTAATTAAGATATTACTAAAACTTAAAAAAGTAAAGAGTAAAGGTGAGTGGTTTGATTAAAAGAGATAGGAGTGGAACATTTGAGTCAAAACCCTTGGCTTTAATGTATTTTAATAGGACTGTCTTATCCACCCAAAGCATCACTAATATCTCTTAAAATCTGCATTCAGAGGGTAGTTTGTTATCGTGTATACTGATGAAAGGGGTACCAAGTGAGACCATTGGAACTAATCTGCCCTGCTCTCGGGAAAGTGCAATGCAAAACAGAAAAGCTGAACTTGGATTGGGTTGGAAAACATTGGCATGTTCATTTGTTCATGCTGACACAAACTAGTATTTTGTTCGAAGATAAGATCAAAAGCCAAAAAATAACAATGACGCTAGTAATGCGCATCACTTTTAGGCCATCATACTTGGGGTCCAATGTGGGAACACATGGATCCATGGATGGACTTGTGCCGAATGGATCTACTGGACCCAAGGGCAGGGGACAAAATCTTCTGATGGGTCCATTATGTAACTTAAACAGAAGATTTTCAGTTTTTTTTCCTGAAGGGGGCCATTATGTAACTTAAACATAAGATTTTTATAATTTTTTTTTATTGATAGTCACATGTCAGGCTTTAGCTTGTAATTCAGGCTCCATAAATAGTGAGTTATCGAGTAGATGTACAATGCTGGACAAAGAGATATATATATTTTTACAAAATAAAGAAAAATACAAAGAGAAATTGTAAGGACCCCAACCCAGATTACATTAATTATTAGGGTTCCCTTGAATTTCGGCCCCTAATAGATGAATTAGGGCGATTAGAATAAATTACTAGGGTTCTTGGTTCTAATTTGAAGTTAGGTTAATAGGTCACCTCAACTGGTAATTATGTTCAATTTGGTCTCAACTGTAATTTTACAACTTGATAAAAATAATATAATGTTGGAATATGGTAAATTGAGTCAAACAGTGATATATTATTAATAATTAATTAGTTTAAATAGTTAATAGTATACAGCTAGATTAAAATTAAATTAAACCTATATAACGTTGCACATACTTATGTGGGGCGCATGTGGGACTCACTATGCCCACACCCCAGTTAAGGGCCTGGTTATGCTTGGGCGACCACGGAATTCATGTCTTCACATGAGTTGGTGTTAGGAAAGGGGCACAAAGGACTTGTATTAGGATACAAAGAAAGGAAAGTATAGTTCAAGATATTTAGTCCATATGGATTTGTTCAGTTGTTTGTTTGACTTGACGAAAGCCAAAATAATTTTCTAAGCATCTAATAGAAATGATGCATCTTCATTAAGAAAATTGAAGATTACTGTTTTATAAAACAATGTTTACAATGGATTCAACCCAATAAACATGCCCTTAACCAATTGCAATCTTTTGACAACATCTATCATCTCCATTCGTTATCCTGGTGACTCTGAAGAGCAGGTAATTTCCACTTTAATTAATGCAACCAAGCACTCAAGCACTCAAGAATTCCGGCTCTTCTGTCATAGCTGTCATTAACATTGTTTAAAATCTCTACTCCCAAAAGCATGGTTCAAAATAACATCCGTTATCATTACATAACGGCCGTTATGTAATGGTAACGGCCGCGACCGCGACGATATTTTTGAAAACCATGGTGTCTGACGAAGTCATTCAATCAGGTGGTTGTTCATTAAAAATAGCCGGGTGGGTGATGTGTTAAGAGCCGGCTGCAACGAAGCTTATTCTGTTTTTTTTTAAAGCATGCACCGAATGTTAAGAGTCTACTAAGCGCAGGCTAAGGGCATTTGAAAACTATATGCTGCTTCAGTTAGTTGGAAATGCAGGCCATTTGGAAAATCTTCCCATAAAAGGTTAACGTGGCATTTGTTTTCTCTTCAATGAAGAACATGCATGGTGTCTACATTATACTAAATTTATGTTAATGGTCTTTTGAGCATGGGCCGGTTGAAGTGTTGGACTCTTATCATTTTAGTGTTGTTAGATTCACAAACACTGTCGTTTCTATCCCAACATGCCAATTGGCAGTGTCCCGAGTGTTTCAGACAAATAAATAAATACACAGTGAAGCACTTCGTGCCAATTAATATACACAGCGAACACTGTCATTTTTATCCCAACATGCCAATTGGCAATGTCCTCAAGTACAAGTCACTCTGTTGCTTATGAATCTGAGAAACAATCGTATGTACAATGTGAAAATATAAAATGTAGATACTTATTAAAATAGGGCCCACTTAATAGATCTTGTACATGCTCTACGACTACGTTTGTTCAACTTTTGATATATGATTGATCATGATGTCCATTTTATGTTGGGACCCTGGCGGATTCATGGACTGGATGGGCAAGAAAATGAGAACAACAAACGCAATGAAAAAAAGGCCCACTTCGATCAGTACATGTTGAGATGGGCCGTTGCCTCATCCAACTAGGTCCCACAATTGTTAAACAGTCCTGATGAAAATGGCAGCCACAGCCCAGAAATATCAGCGATGTGCTGTATATCATGATAATATATACTTTGAAATGTTGTGTGACATCTACCTTTGTGGGCCATCTCTCGAAGTTTTACCAAGTGTATGTGCACAGAAGGATTTGCATGCGTACCCAGAAATTAGTTTTCAACTGTCTAAAATAGAGTGTCTTTCGGATTTATGGTCAAAGACTCTTGGGCTAGGCTGGATAGGAGATACTCTGGGTTTAAAAAAAAAAATTAAAATGTTATATTCTCAATTATATTGTGATGTTTTCCAAAAATATGGTAGAAATAAAAGTATTTGGACAAAAAAAAAATCAGAAAATCACAAGTACGATGAAAAAACTAGAAAAAGAATGTAGAAATGTTTTGGAAGTTTTTTATTTTATAGTTATTATTTTAATTATTTAAAAATTAATCTATTTCCACTGCATTTTTCCAATGAACATGTGCTATAGACATATTTCTCCAAAAACGTGGGCACAAAAGGGATTAAGTATGCAGAGTGCAGGTTCTATTTTTGTTAAATAACTCAATCTTTAAATGAATATATTTCAAAGTATGCTGTATATGATAAGATAGCAAGGAGCCCCACAGACTCTATCACGCATTCTATTTCAAAAAAACACTAGAGGGCTTCTTGCTCCTACCACTTTCACAACATAAAGCTTGAATATGTAGTTTAGTTTGTTGGGGCCTATTGGTCTATCGTTTTCTTTTAGATATAGCAGTCTAAAAAAAAAACCTGGCCCCAAGCTTGTGATGGAGTATGTTCCTATACAAAATCAATGCAATTGAAAACTATATGCTGCTTCATTTAATTGGAAATGCAGGCCATTTGAAAACTATTTTCTCATTAATAGGGCATCTGTTTTAATTGCTCAATTACGAAAGTGAAGTCTAAATTTTAGTGCGTGTATATATATTGATGTTCTTTAGCATGGGCCGGTTAAATTATAGTGTAACAGACATGGTCATCGTTAGCTTAACATGCCAATTGGCAATGTGCAAAGTGTTTGAGAGAAATAAATAAATAAACAGACACAGTTAAGCATTTGGTGCCAATTGGCTGTGTGCAAGTAAGCCATACATTTTGTGGCTAATTTAATATAGCGATTGTCAACCGTTACTGAAAGCACTGATTTCATCCAAACGATTTCACCATCACAAGTGTAACCTTTTACACTTCTAATCAAGAGACTATATAAGACAGGAGCTCCATGCAAGCAACCACATGCACATACAGCAGAAGAGCATCTTCTTAGCACATGCATGGCTTGTTGGGCATTTTGGTCGTTTTCTATGCACGCCATCCTCCTCATCTCCCTCTCCGGAACCGCCACAACGGCTCCTACGTTACGAAAAGAGACGGACCGGCTAGCGCTTCTCGTGTTCAAAACTGAGATAAGGGACGATCCGTTACAAGCACTAATTTCATGGAACAACTCGCGCCATTTTTGCGAGTGGCGAGGAGTTATGTGCCGCCGCAGGCACCAACGAGTTCGCGCCTTGAACTTAGGATCTCTATCTTTGGAAGGACTCCTGACATAGCAAATCTCTCCTTCCTCACAGCCATCAACGTCTCCGAGAACTGATTCCATGGCCGAGTCCCTTACGAACTCGGCCAACTGTTTCGGCTTCAGCAACTTGACCTGTCCTTTAACTCTTTCCAAGAAGAAATCCCGGCAGCTATAAGCAACTGCTCCAAGCTTTGGGTCATACGCATTGCGTCGAACAGCCTTATGGGGAGAATCCCTTTTGAGCTCGGCTCCTTGTCCCATCTCAAGCACTTGTTTCTTTACATAAATGGTCTTATTGGAAACATCCCGCCTTCACTTGGGAATCTCTCATCGCTTCTCTCAATATCTCTAATTAGTAACATGCTAGATGGAAGCATTCCCGACAATCTAGGCTGGATTTCAAAAATGCAATTCTTGCATATCTCCGAAAATAAGCTGTCCGGTACGATACCTTCTTCCATTTACAATCTATCTGATATTTATCAACTTTCGGTAGCGGATAATCAATTACATGGAACCCTTCCCTGGAACCTAGGCCTCACTCTTCCAAATCTCCAGCTATTTTATGTGACACTAAACCGGTTTACGGGTTCAATTCTAATTTCGTTATCTAATGCCTTGTTGCTTCAAGAGCTTTCTTTTGCAGCGAACGATTTCACCGGAGGGGCACCGATGGATCTCGGCAATCTGTGACTTCTTCGTATACTGACTGTTGAGGTTAATCGAATGGGGACTAGAAAAGCAGAGGACTTGAAATTCGTGGATTCATTGACGAATTGTAGCTCTTTACAGCAACTTAGTTTCAACACAAATCGTTTTGTGGGGCCTTATCCTAGTTCCATTGCTAATCTCTCCACCCAATTGTTTGTGTTAAAGATGGGGGAAAACCAGTTATCTGGAAGAATTTGTGCAGGGATTGAGAATCCCGTCAACTTGCGCACATTGAATATCAATGAAAACCTTCTCAGCGGAGAGATTCCAGTTGCTTTTGGTAAGCTTCGGAATCCTCAAAAGTTGGCATTGTCAACAAATAGACTCTCACGAGAAATTCCGCCATCTATTGGAAATATGACTAAACTGCTCGAACTCTACTTTCATGAGAACAACTTAGAGGGAAGCATCCCTTTGAGTCTTGGGCATTGTCTGAAACTTAATGTCTTGATCATTGCTCAAAATAATTTGAGTGGTGCAATACCAAAAGAGGTGAAGAGCATCTCCTCCGTCAATCTCCCTCAACTTAGCTCAAAATTCATTGACAGGGTTTTTACCATTAGAAGTGGGTAGCTTGAAAAATCTTGGGGGAATAGATGTTTCGGAGAATAAATTAACCGGTGAAATCCCATAAACGCTTGGTGATTATAAGAGCTTAATCCGCATACGCCTACAAAGCAACTTCTTCAATGGAACCATTCCTTCTTCTTTGAGTGATTTGAGAGCCATTGAAGTGTTGGATCTTTCAAGCAACAACTTGACAGGGTAGATTCCAGAAGTTCTAGGGAGCTTCCGTTTTCTTATGAACCTGAATTTGTCATTCAATGATTTTGATGGTAAATTACCAGACAAAGGGGTTTTTGGAAATGCAACACAGTTTCAATCATGGGAAATAGTAAGCTCTGTGGGGGCATTCCAATGCTTCAATTGCCTGAATGTGCTATTCAGGCTCCTAAAAGATGAAAAAAGTTCCTTTTATCTTGCTGTATTTATACCCACAATTGCTATTGCAGTGTGCTTAATTTTTGCAGTTGTGCTTTATGGAAGAAGAAAGTCAAGGATAGAGCCCTCATCGACAAATTCCATGAAAGGCCAGTATACAAATATTTCTTACTTAGATCTTCGGAAAGCAACGGATGAGTTTTTGTCAAGCAATTTGATTGGTGTGGGAAGTTATGAGTCCATCTATAGAGGAACTTTTGCTCTGGACGACACCGTTGTTGCAGTTAAGGTGCTCAACCTTCAAAGACAAGGAGCCTCCAAGAGCTTCATTGCCGAATGTGAGGCCTTGAGAAATGTTTGACAACGGAATCTCGTTAAAGTCTTAGCTTCTTGCTCAAGCATTGATTTCAAAGCTCTGGTTTATGAGTTCATGCTTAATGGAAGTTTAGAGGAGTGGTTGCATCCAATAGAAAGAAGAGGGCCATCGTTTGAGGAACTTGAGCCTTAATCAAAGGCTAAACACTGCCATAGATGTGGCTTATGCTTTGGATCATCTTCATAATCATCAGTGGGCTCCAATTGCTCTTTGTGATCTAAAGCCTACTAATATTCTTCTTGACAATGACATGGTTTCTCACGTTGGCGATTTTGGCTTAGCAAAGATCCTCTTTGAAACTACCAATAATTCTTCAAGAACTGATATTAATTAGCTCTATCACAATAAAGGGATCCATTGGCTATGTTGCCCCAGGTAACATTTTCATCTTGGACTTCTCATTCTTGACTTGTTTTGTTTAATTCTATGAAGGAATCCATTGGGTGCGTTTATCCAGATAACAGTTTCATTCTTATGCTTTTCTTCCTGTTTTGTTTGTTTAATTCATGAAATTTTTTTGTAATCATTTACCATGATCAACTACTAATTAGTGAAATCAAATTATAGAACCGATAAATATCTATTCATCCATATTTGCAAAATCACAGTGTATCTCTCTCGATAATGCGGAAGTTAAATGCTGCCAAGTTCCCCAATTAGCTCAATGAGACATAGTTTTTGCAACATTCCTGTAGGTGGTAAAAAACTTCACACCCATTTAGATAGATGATGATCTTCTTTTGGGGAAGACTATACGCCGGAGAACCTGCAAGGGGGAGAGAAGAGACGGTCAGAAGACCCTGGCTGCTGTCAGCGCAAGGCCCTTTGATGCCTAAGTTAGTGCCGTCACTAGACAAAGGATGGAAAAGAAGAAGAAGAGAGGCAGAGTGCCTGTGTGTTCTCTTTCTTGCTTACTTTTGCTTTCTAGGTCATGGAGCTTGCTCCTTGTATTTGTAGTGGGGAGAGTTGATTCTTGGTGATGGGGAGTCCCATCATTGGTATGGGTGGTTCTGACGCTGGTGGCTTGACATAGACATAACCACAGCTCTCTACCCAATGCCTATCATCATTACTCAACACGTTCTGTAATATGGTTAAGTCCCCATAGAGGTATGGCGGGCTGTACTTGTTTTGATGAGCATTCTGACACTGCTGCCGAAGTGGACTCTCTGGCACTGCTGCCGAGATGGGAGCCTCTGGCTGAGCTGGTACTATTAGCGAGCTCGGGCGCTGAGGTATCGAGCTCGGGCGCTGAGGTACCGGGCTCGGGTGCTGCCGAGGTGATCTCTCGGTAAGCATCCTGGCGCTACTGCCGAGGTGGAACACCTGGCTGAGATGGGATCCCAGGCCGATGTGGAGTGTTCTGGCCGGGATGAAGCTCCTGGCCGAGCTGGAGCTTTTGGCCGAGTTCAAGATGCGTTTAACTGGTACTTCTACCAAGCCTAAATATACTCCCACACAATTCCTATCAGAGATCTCTTATTATTTTCATTTAATTCACGCCTTGGCCAATATTGAAGAAGCTAGCTCATCCATCTGAGGAACGTTACTCGTCAAATGTGCTTTAACTAGTTAGCTTTTTCTTGACTTCAAACCTTGCTGTCTTCCCGATCCCATGGCTACTTCGTGCAACACTCTAGCTATTTTACTAACGTAGCATGTCATTTTAATATGCCTTGGTCATGGAGAAATTGTCACATCCCGGTCCCAAATCTCCCTGGCCTAGGGTAATCCCCGAGGTGAGACACACGTACTCCCGTGATGCTGTACCTGTCTCGAGCCAAATACAACACACGAAGGAGAGAAAAATAACTTTTAACACGTGAGTCTAGCTCACTAAAACCTGTCAATAACATTTAAATCATAGCGGAAGCTGTAATTCATATATAAAAGGGTATCATTCCCCATTCAGTCCAATTAACTATTCAAGTTTAATACAAAAGAATTACACAAGTATGTACATAATTACAAAAGCGGGTGTATAAAAGAACCATATACATCACTACCAAAAATATAACCACAAGTATAACTAATAACTAAACGTGGCCCACGCAAAAAGAGGCTAGCCACACCAACTACCACATCTTCAAAATGTACAACATGCGCTTCGAGGAAGGAATTATCTACCCTGGCCCTAACTCTGGCCACTCCTCTAATCCTGAAGGAACCTCTTGGGGAACCTCTTGGGTAACCTCCTCTCCCTCCTGGGCCTCTTCAAGGCCGGGAGCTGCACCTACGATTGTAACACTAAGAGTAGTATCTCAATACGACGATCTAGCAAGTATAGACAATAATAAGGAAATACATGACACTTCAAATTGAATTAAAAGACGATTAAATTAATAGCTGTCAATGGTAAAAAGAATGGCTTGGCAAATTGTGCTAAAAATCAAATAATTATGCTTGTGAATCAAAGTAAAATGAAAACACACTAATTGGCTACTACATTGAGCTCATCCTCTCAAAAGAGAGCAAATCTAGTTATGATGTCATCAGCGGCCCGACCAAAGCTAGCTAGCTACCCGGGTTTGCAATTCCGATGCTCTAGATGACTCACTACAGTAGTCTCGAATAACTAAATCAAGTTCAACCCCGTCGGGTATCACAGGATTGAAGCTAAATAGTGCCGACTCGATCGAATCAAATAATAAATCGAATTTGAATAAGTCTGTATTCTTTTGTTCATAATCAAATCGAATAGTAATCACATATACTCGAATACTTACTCAATCCACAATCTCAATGAATATTGAAACAATTGTACAATAATCAATTCTACGAATTGAAATTGGGAAGTTTGACTATGATTAATACTAAGAATGCAACCACTATAATCAATTAGGATTTGATATCAATAAAGAAATTGGACTATGATATGAGATGCAATAATTTAAATGAGTCAAGACATTTCCTACTCGCTGACCCTAATCTATTTCTCTTAGTCCTTCACCGTCCATTATAAGGTAAGTTCGGAAAGTCAACATATTAAAAGAAATGCGTAAAATTTCCAAGCTAACCCTCATGGCATAGTACTAGACTAATGAGTGCCCATTAGACTAAATAACAAGGTTAACAGTTCCTTTCTAGAGTCATAAAGGTCTTCGAAGTCTTAATCTCCTAAGGAACAAGGTTGTGCACCATAATCATCGATTAGAGATTACTAGGGTGGGTTATGATAGATGAAAGGTGATAATTCACTCTAAAATTGGTTCAAAAGAAGCCTAGTCAACATCTTCAGGTTCGCTCGAGCGGACCCATCCAGAAGGTTGGTCACTCGCACGACCCTCTTGGCTTGCTTAAGCGGTGGTTTTAGAAGGGTGGTCGCTCAAGCGGACCCATGTTCGCTCGAGCGGACCCCATCCAGAAAGGTGATCGCTCACGTGGCCCTTTTTTTTCGCTCGAACGTATGCTCAGAGGGAAGGTTCGCTCGAGCGAACGCTCCAGAATTCCGGATTTCGGAATTTCCACTATTTCTTCTCCACTCAATTTTCACCCTTTTTCCCACCAAATAACCTGCACAAATGGAGCCTCCTTGCTCCCATATACATAGTATACAATCTCTCCATCCAAACCATCAATTAAAATCATAAACAACCCAACCCATTCATTCATTAAAGGATAGAATCATTAAAGGAATAGAAAGTTCTTGAATCAATAGATAAGTAGAAAATATTTAAATCCAAATTTTCTTATACTTGCCTCAAAGAGCTTTCCAAATCTTTTCTTCACAACTTGACTCAAAGCAAAAACCCCCAAATATCCAAACCCTAGACACAAATACACATGGAAAATGGAATGAATATGCATGTATGTCTACCCCAAGAGTTTCTTGACTCTTTTGCAACTCAAAAAAACATAACAAGAAGGTTTTGGCCCTTACCTCTTAGCAAGGATTTCGGATTTGGAGAAGGTAAGAGATGGAGGAGGTGATTTCTTGTCAACAAATTAAAGAAGAGAGGAAGATGAAGAAGATAAAGAGGAGTCCTCTCTTAACTCCCAAGTGCACATGTTAAGGCCCCTTGATGATTGAGAAGAGAGAAGAAGGAATGATGGAAAAGAGTAGAGAGAAGAGGAAAGGAGAAGGAATTGAAAAGGAGAAGAAAAGGGAGGCTAGTTGTATACATATAAGGATAAGGGTGCCCTTCTTGCAAGAAAGCCCACTAAAATTATATATCTCCACTTTGAGTGGCCCACTCACTTAATAGTTGATCAAATGAAGTATGGTCTAATACGAAAGTCGACGAGCTCGACAAAATACACACGATGATGACAGAATGACGTGTAACTGATGCAAAATGCAAAAATCGATAATTACGAAAAAACCCTTGACTCTACCCAACTGAGTCAATTCGGTTCCAACTCACCTGTCTAAGGTTCAAGACTCAACTAACTCAGTCTATAGAAGCTAATTAACACTAATGACCGTAATTAGTATATAAGCACAATTAATTTAGCTAAAACACACTTAATTAGCACTAATCAAGATTAATTTGGGTCGGAGTGTAACATAAATGAATCCTACCTCTCTTGTACTTTTAGTAGAAATATCCTTGTTCTAACTTTAAAACCCAATCTATGGTTTGTTGCTCTTTACCTTCTTTTGATTTAACTAAAGAGATTATGAAATGCAGAGTATGGTATGGGTTGTGGTGTGTCAACTCTTGGGGATGTGTATAGTTACGGCATCCTTCTATCAGAGTTATTTACGGGAAGAAGACCAACAGAAGACATGTTTAAGAATGGTTTAAGCCTTCATGAGTTTGCAAAGATGGCTTTCCCTTCTCGAATGATGGAGACAGCAGATCCAATGATGCTAGAAGAAAATAGTCGAGGAGACGTTACCAACAATGTCGAAAATGAAAGGCAGAGGCTGCTAGAATGCTTTGCTTCAGTAGTTGGAGTCGGAATTGCATGTTCCAAGGAAACACCAAGAGATAGAATGCAAATGAAAGAGGTCGTCGCAAGAATGCTTGTGGTAAGGGATAAATTTCTGGGGGTTGGAAACTACAAAGAGCGATGACAAATGATTCTTCACATTAATGTTAAACAGCTCAAAAGCAAGCAGATTGATTGTAATGTTTGATCTAATCACAGTAAACAGCTCAATGTCGATTGGTGAGGTCATATTATATATTTTTCTCTGGACGTCAGTGCTGTTGATTTTACCTTTTATTACATTTTAGCCTGCTAATTTGTACATATACTTGTATCATGTCATAGAGAGGCCTCGCCATGACTTGCTGTCTTGGCCAAGTGGACATCACTCAAAAGTCTGTGGACTCCTGGAGACCAATTGCTTGGCTGAGTCACGTAGCTGACTTGGTGGACTTAGCTTGACCTTTTCCTTGGTTGAATAGGTGGTTTAGTTTTTGGGGTCTTTTGGCCTGTTGTTGGCCTATAGATATAACAATGTATGAAAAATCAGACTCATTAGATATTGTCATGCTTGTGATAGGCTTGAGCTCATGTACAGTATTTACCAAAATTGAGCCAAGGTCGACCTCCGGGGATGCCCTTAATCTAGCTGAGCTCAACTTGAGAAATCCCTTGATCTTGGGTCAATATGCTAATAGGCTGACGCTAGCCCTTGCCCAACCGAGCCAATTTGAGAGCCATCTTTAGATGATGATCTTTCACTGCATCTAATGCTCTGCATGACAAGATGTTTTTCTTGGTTAGAAAAAGGTTACTTCACCAACAAACAAGTGTCCTTTTGTTTCTCCTTCACCAAAAAGAGATCAAATCAATCTCTTTCAAACCCAATTTCCAGCCCCCAAAAAAAAAAGGCCCAAATGAAAAAAAAAAAAAAAAAAAAAACTCTTTGCCGTGGGTCCATTTTCCCAATGCATTAACTAATGCTTGGGAAGTTAAAAGGTGCAACTAACTCCAGTATTTTATATAATAAAAGACAGCAGGTCCTTCCATTCGAGGATGACACATGGCATATTCTTTAATTTTTTGCAATGCTACATTTCGGAATTATCCTTCTAATATAATCTTATTAGGTCTTTTCCTGGGAGGATGACAGGTGGTGCATCCTCAAGGGTCTCCATCTTTATCACGATTTTTTATTATTATTTATATTTACTAATTTAACAAAATAAATCTATGAGTCCCATTATGAAATCCAAGTCTTCTTTATTTCCAAACTCACAATTTACGAAGGCCACCTTTTTTTTTTTATACCAACACATGAAGAGCTTTTTTGATGCCAGAGCGGGCGTCATTTTCATAAACTGTATTCTACTACTTTTTTCTCTTTATTTTCCTTTCAATATTCAGAAAGATTAATCTATGGGGCCCATTATGGACATTTTTCTACTTATTTTTCTTTGGATATTTGGCAAGATTAATTAATCTGTGGGTCCCATTGTAGAAGCCAATTAATTCCAAAATCCACATTTAATTCTGAAATGTCACTCAATTTAGGGAAAGCAGAATACCTACATGTACTTTAGTAATTTTGCAGAGTACCCTCTATACTTTTGTATTTTGTACTAAACCTACTTAGAGTTCTAATCAAAATGCAAATACAGATGGTCGTGACGGAAAATAGGGAATGACGAATTTACCCCTCCATATATAAGATGTCTCTTGGCATTTTTTTTTTCATTTTTCCCTCTTTTGCTTGTGGCTAAGGTCCTTCTTCGTTGGCGACTTTGGAGGTGATGAGGTGACGAATTCCATTTCCTTCTCCCCTTTTCCACATTCCAAGGGTTCTTTCTTTTTTCTTCCCATCTCCCCCTTTCAGATTCCCTTCTCCCCTTTTCCACATTCCTAGGGTTCCTTATTCCTTCTTCCCATCTCCCCCTTTTAGATTGATATTTTCCATACACGTTCACTCAAGTCGCTCTTGACTGAATCCTGGTTGCTCTTTGCATATTCGCCGGCACCGGTCGCAATTGAAGATCAGAGCATATCACACTCTCTCTCTCTCTCTTGCTATTTCTTTTCCTTTCTCTCTCCCTCTCTACCTCTCTATTGCCTAAATCTAGCTCAACGCCCAAATCGGTTATATTCATCTTGCTCAATCCTTCTCTCTATCTCTATTTCTCTCAATCCTTGTCTCTTTCACCCAAACCACAGACCTAGCCACTGGCTGATTTTATATTATTTTTGTTTGTAACGAAGTTCCCATGGAAGGAGGGAGACAGAGATCGACGAAGAGGTGAAGTGAGGTTCCACGTAAAATGGATCTCTATCTCCCTTTACGTAACATCGGCCAAACCATTTTGAATTGATTTTCTTGTAAGTTTTGTCAAATGTCGATTCTATCTATCTCTTTCTTCCTTGAGATAGGTCAAGATTTCCAAAACCCCAAAACGAGACATCCATTAGCTTCAGTGGATTTTGGTTGCTTACCAAACATGAATTTAAGAAATCATTCATGATTTTCCTGTGCAAACCAAACTTGGTTTCTAGTGAATCCTCTTCTAATAAATCCTCACTGAGCAAAGTCCAATTCTAGTAGCTTCAAGGAATCTTCTGAAGAGAGGATTCCTATCTCATTACCAAACATGCCCTTGGGGTTTTTTCCACTTCTCTACAGACTCCAGCAAGGTAAGTTCCCATCTCTTTTGCCAATAGCAATCAAAACCATCTGTATATGTCATTTAGGATGAATTTATATTCTTGTTCTCTCAGTACCATCTTCTATGGTATCATCTTGCTAAATCTTTAGTACTCAAAACAAATTCACTTTTATTGTTATAGTTGGGAAAGCTTCAGCCCTAATTCTATCTAGTACTTTTATGAAATGGGTATTTCTAAAATCTCCATTCCTTTACTGGGTCTTCTCTATCTTCTCTAGCTTTGTGCTCATTACCATTTTTATAGGTTAGGTTCGGGGGCAAATAAGTCTTTTTGGGTGATTAATTTACCGCTAGTATGCACCTGACACCATTTATACGGCCTACGCCGTTAATACTAACAGAATCCGTGAGTTTTGCATGTTAATTAGAACTACATGTAGGTTTAGTACAAAATACCAAAGCAGATGGGGTACTCTGCAAAATGACCAAAGTCCAGGTAGATATACTGTTTTTTCCCCTTCAATTTATGGCTAAGCACAAATATAATCAAATCAAGGTCCTAAAATCCTTACTATTTACTTGATCTTGTCCTAAATATTTTCAGCTACCTAAAATTTTTCTAATGAGTTTTCATCTTTATTATGAATTATATATTAATATTCATTTATAATTTATTTAAGTCTTTAGAAATACTTCTAATCAGAAGTTTTAATGATTTTTTAATTATGGCCTACCTTGGGCGCATCTTCAAACTTTTTGCAAGAAATTAATTCCTTTGAATTACCCTTAAATCTGTCAATGAGATCCCTATTTTATCCTAAAATCTCTCAATGTTGAATTACACTAAAATCTCTCAACGAGATCCCTATTTTATCCTAAAGTCTCTCAATCCATAAGATCCCTGTTAACACAACATCTCTCGATAAACCCACGACCTTCTAAAACCCATCCTCTTTAAATCTCCTAAAAATGAGACAGAGAAAAAAATTCTTCTCTATCAACTTCACAAAAGGTTTCTTACTAAATCAAATTTCCTTCGTTTTCTTCTCAATCATTCCAAGGTATCTCTTTTTCTTCTTTCTATTCTATTCAATCTGATTCTTTGGTACCGTTGCTTTGTCCCTGTTACTGTGTATATATATTAATAGTGGTGGATCGAATTACTGCTACTATGATGTATTGGGTATGTATTCTTGCCGAGGGAAAAGATCAGTTCTTTCTCTCTCTAGATTCACTGTTTTTTTATTCTCTCTCTCTCTCTCTCTCTCTCTCTCTCTCTTTTGATTCACCTTGATTAGCAGAGGGATCTCTCTCTCAGAATGATGAATCAAACATAACAGATCCTTTTCATCTCAGATTGATGAACTGTTTCCGTGTTCTTAACTGTGGGACCCAGGTGGACCCCACTAATGCTTGATCAGGGCCGCCGATCCGGTAGTAGACCCATGGGCGACCATAGAGATGGCGGACCCGTGTGAGGTTGACCCCGTTTGGCCCACCATCCAGCACCTTGATCAGCAGAGGGCCTGATTAGGGGGGAAATCACATTGGGCAACATGCTGTTGTGGGACCCACTGGATGATCTGATCACAGATCCAGTTCGGTCATCGGGCTGGAGATGGCGAAGCGACCATAGAGATGTGAACCCGTATGAGATGGGCCCTATTTGGCCCACCATCCAGCAACCAAAAGGGGGATAAGCGGTAGTGAAGTAGATTGGGTATTTTTCTGTGTTTTAGGACTCTGGGACCCACGTAGGCCCCTGATGGTAGATCTTATCCGTGGATCCGAAGGAGGACCCACAAGCGACCTTAGAGATGGCAAACCAGTGCGAGGTGGGCCAGCAGTCTGATCAGATGGAGGCGTGAGCAGTATTGAAATATTTTATTTGTATTTAATCAGTTGTGGGACCCAGGGGTAGATTGGATCGTGGATCTGGTCCGGTCATATGGCCGCACATGCCTGGGCGACCATGTTGATGGGGCTAATCGTGGATTCTTGAGCAGTGGGGCCCACTATCAGGGTGGCCCAGTTTTCAGTTGGTGCTGAACTTCATGATAGAACTCAGTTATGTGTTGAGTGAGGAGGACGACTTATGTTCTGACTTGGATATATAGGAACGAAGGTAGGGCTGCACAAAAATAACCGAAACCCGCTAACCTACTCCCCACTTCGCTCCGCCCAGCCCCGCTACAAGTGGATATCCGTCAAAACCGCATTTAGGCGGGTGGAGCGGTTTCAATCCGTACTAATGAGCGGGCGGTTACGGTTTGACATTTAAGTAACCGCCTCGTCCGCTCATTATTAATAAAAATAAAAATAAAAAACAATACAAGTGCAACTCCTCATGATCCTAGTGCAACTCCAATATAAGTCTAGATTATATTATATGACAGTTTGACGACCTTACAATTTTATCACTAAACTAAACATTGATGTTTATTATCTTTTATCAATTATTACTCTAACTATAGTTTTTTTTTTTTTTTTTTTTTTTTTTTTTTTTTTTTGTTTGTTGTTGCAGGATTGCTTCAAATTATATATTGATCTTTACGAACTTGAAGTTTAGATTTTGAAATTCTTTTAGCATTTGGACATTGAATTGGAAATTTTGAGGTTTATTTATTGAAATTTTGACATTGAATTTTCGAATTTAGATGTTTCTTTATTAGATTTTTGACTTTTGGACGTTAGATTATATAAGTGATTGTATTTTTTAATTTTGGTGATGCCTTTGGACTTTAATTTTACATTGATATACTTAGTTGAAATTTTTTTTATTACTGATTATTGACTTTTATTAAAAATCATGTTTAATTTTTATTCTTTATGTTAAGTATGTTGAAACTTTAGTTACATTCTATTAAAAAAAATATAAAAAAGAGAGAGATAGGTACAAATACCAAACCGCCCAACATACCGCCCAAGTCGCCCGCTAAAAAAACCGCCCAAACCGCCTATACTTTGGGCAGTTATAGTTTCTACTTTTTACAAACCGTCATAGAACAAAACCGCCTAAACCGCCCAATAACCGCCCAAGCCACCCGCCGTGCACTCCTAAATGAAGGAGATAGAAAGGTGGCTGGTGATTTGGTGACTAGGCATGTCAAACGGGCTGGCAACCTTGGCCTGCCTGTGCCGGCCCGGCCCATCAGGGAAAAACCCTGGCACGACACGGCCTAGCATGGGCCGAGCTGGAGCGGGCTGGGCCGTGCTCGGCCTCTGTGCCTAGCGGGTCTCCTTATCTTTTTTCCCGATTTTGTTTTCTTTTCAGTATTAAAATTAAAAATTAGAATACAACCATGGAGAATGACAAAGATATTTATTGGTTTGGTCAAACTCGTCCTACTCATGTTCAAATAATTAGTATTAATTCAACAAAAAATCCTTTTAAAAAGCCTTATTCTCTCACCTAAATTTATATTTCTTATGGCTAGAGATGTATATATATGGGTTGGTTGGGACCTAATATTTGATTGGACACATTCCAAAGAGACACCTGTGAGTCCAAGACGAGATCCATGGTTTGAGGCACAGGTGGGAGACTAAACTATACTTAGAACTGATTATGTTTTAATGGGATAATATAATAATAATAAATTTAGGCGAGTGAATAAGCCTTTTAGATGGCTTTGTTTGGCTAGGTAAGCTTGGAAATAGGTTGGGAACTTGGGTCTAATTGAAACCAAATCTAAATTTATTGACCAAAATTACATCCATTTCTAATATTCTTCTCTGATCCGGTCAATAGTTATAAACTTTGTAAAATTGAAAATGACACAAAATACCCCTTATATGACCGTTTTATGACTGTTGGGGGTTAAACTAAATAAATTTTTTTTTTTAAATAGCCATTTTTGGGCTTGCCGACCTTGGCTGGCCTGGCGGGCCGCAGGGGGCAGCCTACATGCCGGGCCAAATTGGCCAACGGGCCCAGACACCTTGGCCCAACACGGCCCATGTCACGAGCCATGCCCTGTGGGCCGTGCCGTTAATTGGGCTGTGCCGGGCCACAGCCCGTTGAGTGGTGGGCCAGCCCGGCCCATTTGACATGCCTACTGGTGACTTGATGACCTGTGATCTGATAAACTGTTATGTTTAGGAATAAAAGGAGGGAAAGGGGGGATGACCTGATGATGCAACCAAATGTGACTCTTAGTGTTGTGAAATTATGTACATTGCCCCTTTAGTTTCTGGAAATTAGGAAAAAGACCGTGGTTGTTTTTTCACAAATTTAAAACGTAATTTGATAAGTTATTGAGAGATGTTTTTATTAATTGGAAACCCATCCATCTCAACCTCTCTACATGTGCATCTCATAAGATCAAGTTTACATTGCCCCTTAATATTGTAGTTCTTTTACATGTTTTTTATATACTCATTCTATTTACTAAATCTTTAAAATATTTGCTTTTAAATAATTTTATTTCTTATCGCTACTCACCATTTTGCTTTCTCTTTTTCATACTTATAATTAGGGATGTAAATGGGTACCAAATTACCCGGAGGTTCCGACCCATTAAAAACCGGGTCTGGGTCCTTATTTAGGCCCCAATAAGTAAATGGGTCTGGGTCCGGTTCCACCTTGGTTTGGACCCCTGGACCCGAGACCCGATATATTACCTCAATTTTTGAAAATCTCACCTAAAAACCATATTTTTTAATATTATTTTCTACCTAAACCCGGACCTGGATCTAGACCCGTTCCATATATGCTTTTGGTTCCAATTCCGGAGCCAAGAAACTGGTTCTGAAACGGTTTTGGGATTGGATCCGGTTTCACCTTCTCCTTAACGGTTCCGATTCCGGATCCACTATAGATCCGGACTGGAACCGACCCGTTTACAACCCTAGTTATAATGTTCATATAACATTCATGCATGGTATATGAAAGTAGAAATTTTAGTCATTCCATTGTAGGATGGAGCGTCAACATCAACCTCCTCTCCGACTGCATCCAATGATATGTTATATAGCGGACACATCTCTACAATCGTCGCCATTGATACCATAAAAAGACACGGTAAGTTTAACTAGAACATGATTTGAGGTTTTGCTTTTGACAATTCATTTAAATTTATATACAAGATTTTTCTTGTAATATTTGCCTTCATAAAAAAATTCATGCCTACCATATGCATTTGACCAACAATTACTTTAAATTCATAATTTATTTTACTTTCAACTAACCTCTATCTCTCTATCAAATATCAATTTCAATTGGGTTTTCCTTCGATGAATTAAAGGACGCAAGCCCTAAAGCGCTTGACGCATCCTTAAACTTTTTGCAATGCTATACTCTAGAGTTTCCCATTTAATCTAATCTCACAAAAAGACTCTCTTTGAGTACCACGTCACCTTTATGTAGATACGTGAGAGTAATTCGTGATTTCAAAATTTTAATGGAACCCTAAGAAATTCTCTACAAACTAAATCTATATATTCCTAAAATATCAAAACCCATCCTTGTCTCAATACATTTGAAACGTTTCTGCCCTCAAACTCGAACGTGTTTTGCGGTTCTTGAGACTTGAGAGTCTTCCAAAGAAGAATAAATTTAAAAAAAAAAAAAGTAAAGAAATTATCAAAGGGACATTTGTCCAACAAGAGCCAGGAGCAGCAGGATAATTCTAAGGTGTTCTAGGAGCCAGCGTCTTTGACTGGGAAGTCGTCTTTGACTGGGAAGTCTTCTGGCCGCTACCGGCTTTGATTGGGACGTCGTCTTTGACTGGGAAGTCTTGCGCTGATTGCTATCTAATAAAAAATATGCCTTGCTGATTTCTTTCTTGCAAATGATAGTGAGTAAAGAAAAAAGTTGACCCAACATAAAGACGGTTAGAATTGATATTTTAAAGTTCTACTTTAATTGTGATCATACTATTACTTATATGATGATGTTTATTTATAATTTATTTAAATATTTATAAAAAAAATTAATTTAAAATATAATTATTTTTTATCTAGCGCAGGTCTTTTGCACTAGTCTCTTGAAAGATGAAAAGCATTCTTCAACTAAATGATAAGAGGTGCCAAACACGCGTCTACGCGCTCGATCGCGATCAGGAACCAGCAACAAAAGAAAACTAGCTGATAGAGAAAGCCATCGGATACTGGTTCATATTGACCAACCTCTATAACAAACACGTCAGTGGCAGTTCCACGTCTGCCGTGATTTCCGTCCCCTGTATAATTCAAATAATCTTATTTTCTTATCTCTTTCTGTTAAGCTGTTGCCTCGACATTCAGTTTGTGAATCATAGTATAAATGTAAGGCTCAGCTGATGTAGAATCATATAAAAAAATAACAAATTGTTCTTCATTACTGTTTTATCTACAACTCAATATATTCTCTAACAGTTCAATGCCATAAATTGGCGATACAGAAAGCTATCACGACCAGGTCCAAAGCCATAATTCGGTATGTACAAAAGAAAGAACATGTATGCAACATTCTGAGATATTTCTAAACGAATATCTATCGCTTTGATGCAAGCAGGGGTGTATGTATGACTCGTCCATTCAACACGCCTTACTGATGTTAACCTTTTCCACAATTTCAACTCAAATTGATTCATTGCTGGTTGTTTTCATTGGTGTTAACCTTTTCCACAGTCACCCTCACCGACTAAAATCGCCCACTTCATTCAACAACCACCATCTGCGCATTCAACGAATTAAAGTCTCTCGGAGACACCTTCACCATCACCATCACAAGCATCAGCCCCATTCTCATACCAAGACGGAGATTATAAAGAGAGTAGCTTGCTGCATCTAGACAATGGAGCTTCTTCACACATGGCTTATTGGGCATTTTTGTCATTTTCTATCCACTCCATCCTCCTCATCTCCCTCTCCGAAACCGCCCCCACCACTTCATTACGAAATGAGACGGACCGGCTCGCGCTGCTCGCCTTCAAAAACGAGATAACGAGCGATCCGCTTCGAGCACTGAGTTCGTGGAACGACTCGCTCCATTTCTGCGAGTGGCGCGGCATTACGTGCGGTAGCAAGCACCAACGAGTCCGGACCTTAAACCTCACGTCTCTCTTTTTGGAAGGATTCCTCTCTCCTCACATAGCGAACCTCTCCTTCCTCGCAACCATCGACCTCTCCAACAATGGATTTTATGGCCCAGTCCTAAATGAACTCGGCCATCTATTTCGGCTTCGGCAACTCGACCTGTCCTTTAACTCTTTCCAAGGAGAAATCCCAGCAGCTATAAGCAACTGCTCTAAGCTCTTTCTCTTAGACATTTCGTCGAATAGCCTTGTGGGGGAAATCCCTCCGGAGCTCGGTTCCTTGCCTAATCTCGAGGGCTTGGGTCTTTACATAAATGGTCTTACTGGAAACATCCCACCTTCACTTGGGAATCTCTCGTCACTCAATACTATATCCTTAGCAAGAAATGAGTTGGATGGAAGCATTCCAAACGATATAGGCCGGATTTCGAAACTGCGATTCTTCCAAATCTCTGGCAATAAGCTGTCAGGTACGATACCTTCTTCCATTTACAATCTATCCGATATTTATTTTTTTTCGGTATCGGAAAATCAGTTACATGGAACTATTCCTTCGAATCTAGGCGCCACTCTTCCTAATCTCCAGTTATTTTATGTGGGAGCAAACCGTTTCACGGGTTCGATTCCGATTTCGTTATCCAATGCCTCGTTGCTTCAAGAGCTTTATTTTACCTACAATGATTTCACTGGAGGGGTCCCGATGGATCTTGGAGATCTGCAATTCTTAAGGTTTTTTTCTATTGGGAATAATCGAATGGGGACAGGGAAAGCAGATGAGTTGAAATTTGTGGATTCATTGACCAACTGTAGCAATTTAGAGCGATTTACTTTCCATGTAAATCGTTTTTCTGGGCCTCTTCCCAATTCCATCGCTAATCTCTCCACCCAACTGAGTTTTTTGGGTTTTGGGGAAAATCAGTTATCTGGAAACATTCCGGAGGGGATTGTGAATCTCGTCAAGTTGAGCAAATTGTATATACAAAATAACCTCCTCACGGGCGAAATTCCAGTTGCTTTTGGCAAGCTTCGGAAACTTCAACAATTGGAGTTGTCGAGAAATAAGTTTTCTGGGAAAATCCCGTCGTCTATTGGAAATATGACTAAACTGAGTCTACTTTACTTGCAAGAGAATAACCTAGAGGGTAGCATACCTTCGAGTCTTGGGAATTGTCGGAAACTTGATCTGTTGAACATTTCTCAAAACAATTTGAGTGGTCCGATACCAAAAGAGCTTATGGGCATCTTTTCTCTGTCAATCTCGCTCAACTTAGCGCAAAATTCGTTGACAGGGTTCTTACCAGTAGAAGTGGGTGGCCTGAAAAATCTTCGAGAAATAGATGTTTCGGGGAACAGATTAACGGGTGAAATTCCTCAGTCGCTTGGCAATTGTGAGAGCTTAGTCCTCTTACGCCTACAAAGCAACTTCTTCAATGGAACCATTCCTTCGTCTTTGAGAGATCTGAGAGGCATTGACGTGTTGGATCTTTCACGCAATAACTTGACTGGGCAAATCCCAGAGTTTCTAGGGAGTTTCTCTTTTCTTAAGAACCTGAATTTGTCATTTAATGATTTTGATGGTAAATTACCAGACAAAGGATTGTTTGGAAATGCAAGGGCAGTTTCAGTCATGGGAAACAGTAAGCTCTGTGGGGGCATTCCACAACTGCAATTGCCTGAATGCGTTAGTCCGGCACCTAAAAGACGAAAAAAGTCTTTTTATCTTGCGGTATTTATACCGACAAGTTTTCTTGCAGTGTGCTTAATTTTTTCACCATGTCTCTGTGCTGTGCTTTATGGAAGAAGAAAGTCTAGGTCGGTGGAAAGTCTGCACACGAGTATTTCTTACTCGGATCTTTGCAAAGCAACTGATGACTTTTCTTCAAGTAATTTGCTTGGTGTGGGAAGCTATGGTTCTGTCTATAGAGGAACTTTTGCTTCAGATAACACCACTGTCGCAGTTAAGGTGCTCAACCTTCAACGACAAGGAGCCTCCAAGAGCTTCATTGCCGAATGTGAGGCCTTGAGAAATGTTCGACACCGAAATCTTGTTAAAGTCTTAACTTCTTGCTCAAGCATTGATTTCAAAGGAAATGACTTCAAAGCTCTGATCTATGAGTTCATGCCCAATGGAAGCTTAGAGGAGTGGTTGCATCCGAATGAAGAAGAAGGCCATCAGTTGAGGAACTTGAGCCTTACTCAGAGGCTAAACATTGCCATTGATGTGGCTAATGCTTTAGATTATCTTCATTACCATCATGGAACTCCAATTGTTCATTGTGATATAAAGCCTACTAATGTTCTTCTTGATGATGACATGGTTGCTCATGTTGGCGATTTTGGCTTAGCAAAGATCCTCTTGGAAACTAGCAATAATTTTTCTTCAACTCATATTAGCTCGACTGCAATAAAGGGATCCATTGGATATGTTGCTCCAGGTAATACATTCGTTCTTGCACTTTTCGTTCATGTCTTCTTGTGTTTAATACATTTAAGTGAACCACGGGTGTGTTGATCCAGTTAACAATTTCATCCTTAATTTATTTTCTTCTGGTCGTGTCTTGCTTAATTCATGTACTTTCATCGTAGATAAGTGACATGATCAGCAACTATTTAGCAATATGAAATTGTACGATACATAAATATTTATGCTTCCATCATATCAGAATCTCCTTAGAACTCTTGATAGTGGGAAGCTAAATTATGGGATGTTTCCCTATTGCCACACAATGAAACATAGTTTTAGTGGCATTATTCTTAGATATCTCTTATTACTTTTTTATTAATTCACTTGAATGCAATAGTTGAAGAAGCTGGCCTACCCATCTGATGAAATTAACAATGCTAAAATTTCTTCTACTAGTTGCATTATTTGTTACTTGAGGCCTCATCTATTTGTCACACTCTTTATCTTATTTTTCAACCTCAAACCTCCATTCTTGATCCCATGGCCCATTGATGCAACAATCTACTGTACTGACATTTGCATTTTTTTAAGGCATTCCTGGGTTTTTAAGAAATGAATCCCCCCTCTCATACTTATAGAAGAAATATCCTTGTTTTTTAAATCAAATTTGTGTTCTGTTGCTCTAGATCTAAAGCAATATTGACTTGTGAATGTGACTAAAAAGAAAAATGAATTGCAGAGTATGGTATAGGCGGCGATGTGTCAACCTTTGGGGATGTTTATAGTTATGGGATTCTTCTATTGGAATTATTTACCGGAAGAAGACCAACTGAAGAAATGTTTAAGAATGGTCTAACCCTTCACGAGTTCTCAAAGATGGCTTTCTCTGATCGAGTGATGGAGATAGCAGATCCACTACTTGGAGAAGAAAATGATCAAGACAATGCTTGCAACAATGTTGAAAGTACCGAAGGCAAAGGGCAGAGGGTGTTGGAATGCTTTGCTTCAGTTGTTAGAATCGGAATTGCATGCTCTATGGAAACACCAAGGGACCGAATGCAAATGAAAGAGGTCGTCTCGGAAATGCTTGTGATAAGGGATAAATTTCTGAGGATTGGAATCTACAAAGCGCGATGAAAAATGTCGAGCATGCTGCATGCCGCCTTTTGATTTTATTCTCTGAGTACTTACCGTTTTCTTGGTCACCAGCTCAGAGTAAACAGATTGCTGGAGGTGTTTGATCACGATTGGTGACATCATATTACATAATTCCACTTTGTTTTTGGTGGGCCTTTGTGTTACATTTTAACCATCTAACTATGTTTATATACTTTTATCATGTCATATATGGAGTCCTATTAGTTTATTCTGAAGGAAGATTACATGTAAGCGGAGTGGTGTTGGATACATAGCTTGAGGTTTCGTGATAGGGAAGAGAGGCCAAGAACCTGTTTGGGTATGGTCCCATTCAGTTTGTTCTGAGAAAGGTCCATACACTAAGATGTCGGCATTCACCAAGAGTTTGAGGGATTCTTCCCCATAGGTTGTTAGTATGTAAATAGAGTTCGCCAAGTTGAGTAATGTTGCGGATCGAAGTCGGATTCTCTGCTATTAATTTATTACTATGCAAATACAATACTTCCAACTTTGAAAGCTTCCCAATACTAAAAGGAATCATGCCCGTGAGAGAATTACTTTCCAAGCCTAGTGCAGTTAAGCTGGCAAGATTTCCAACCTCAGAAGGGATGCTTCCTGTCAGTTGGTTCCCTCCCAATGCAAGAAATTTAAGATTAGTTGTGAGATTGACTATAAAACTAGGGAATGCGCCTCCAAAGATATTGTAATCAAGATTTAATACTGTTAAACTGCTCTTGTTGCTTAGAGAAGTTAGAAAACTCAGGCCATCGGCTGCGCTTGTTCCAAGCTGATTTTGGCCCAGGTGTAGCCGTGTTAGACTCTCTAGGTCTCTCAAACTAATAAGAACTGGTCCCATAAAATTATTTAAACCGACATCAAAATCTTCTAGTTTGGAAGCGTTCGACAATGTAATAGGTATGGGTCCTGTAAACTTGTTATTCCCAGCCCAAAACAATCAAATTAGGAAGTGTGATACCCATATTCCAAGGTAGGGTTCCATGCAGCTGGTTATAGCCAACAATAAAATAGTTGATAGAAGAGATGTTGAGTAGCGAGGAACGTCACTTGACAGGTTATTTCCTGACACTTCAAAAAGTTTCAGGTTTGAGAGTCGGGCCAGTACAACAATCTGTACTTTTGCCGGTGCTAAATAAGCGCGGGTAAAAGTCCAGAAAACGTCGGGAAAAACTATTACAGTCGATTTCTCTTGCGCCGGCAATCCGTCGGAAAAAGTGCGCCAGTAATACCCATTGCTGGCGAAAAATAAATAGTGGCGGGAAAAAGTATACATTGCCAGCGTTATATTTCGCCGGTAAAGGAGGTTTTATTCGCCGGGCAAAAATGTTTATTTTTTCAATAATAAATTTAGAAAAAAAATTTGCCGGCGTTTTTTTTGTGTCGGCAAAAGAAGTTTATTTTTTTAAATTAAATTTAGAAAAACGTTTACCGGCATTAATTTGCGCCGGGAAAAGATTTACAATTTACGAAAATTATTTTTTAAAATTTTTTTGCAGGTGTTTTATCTCGCCGGGAATAATTGTTTTTTTAAATATAATTTATTTATTTATTTGATTTTTAATTTTCTTTTCCTGTATATACATCAGTTCATTACAACTTCCAACCTGTGTCATATGAATAAATTGAAATTGCGAATTCCATTATCCAAGACTAAATCTACTACACCCAACATCCATTTCCATTCCAAAATCATCAAAAAATGAAACAAGAAAATTCATTTCACTTCATATTAATATTCAAACATCTTTTTAACATTGAAAGCACTTTACCATTATCATTACAAAATTAAAACAACTGGTTAAATTCTACTCTGTACCAACATTCAAATGTCAATGAAAATTTACATATTCATATATGATGATTTCATTGTTGCACCATTCCATTTTAACATATGGCAATCTATTACTCTGCATACTTGGCCTTCATGTTGGCTGCATCCTAGCTGCATGGACTCTTTCAACAAAATTTGTTTTTCAATTTTCATCCAATCAGCATGAAAAAAATAGCAATATTAACATATGATTAAAAATGTCATATGCACAACTTTTAGTGAAACTATATATAAACAAAGCAACTGAAATCAATTCCGTTTTTTATCTTTTGAATAAAAATCTAGTATCTTTCTACTCTTATTTCTGCTATTATGAAATCAGTGCAGTTCTTCCCTATAACAGAGAGAAGAAACCCAACAGTTTCAAGTTTCAATCTAGACATTGGCCCTGCCAAAGAGGTTTATTAAAATCATATGTTTTTGTATATGATTGTGTGCACATGCGTGGTATCATCTGCTCAGTGTAGATTTGAAATTCAATTTCTTATTTCTAACTTACCACCATACATGTGATAGTGCAGTCGGTGAATCCAAATCGTTCATATGGCGGCAGTATAGCGTAGATGGATGCCTATGATAGAAGTGCCAGTGATGACCGATGAGGCAATTATAGCCTTCACTGAAGTGCTATTCCCCTTTCAATGCAGGCCATGGATTTCTCTGTCTCATAGTTTGGTTTTGGGCCATGTACTGAACAATGATTTTCTGATCTCTGTCTCATAGCCTTCACTGAATGTGTTGCACTGTTCTAATGTAATAGCTGCGATAAGAGGATGGGGACTCTCTTGAGATTAGCATGATGAAACAAAGTTGGCCATGGAATCCAGTGGTTAAAGATTATGTTTTTAACAAGATCTTTCCTTAGCAAACTAATACGTTGTTCTTTACTTCATTTAAAAGATACTGTGAGATGAAAATTGGAAAGCAGGGAAATATTCCAAAGGAAGGGGAAAAAATATTTCTCACTTCACCTGGTGAGATGATCTCAAAGGCAAACTTAATGCCGTCGGCAGCATAAATATGATAAACAAGAAAGTATTGCGGCCATAGAAAATGTATAGGTGTAATGAGTCATGTGATCATAGCAATGAAAAAAAAAAAAAAACTCAAATATCTTAAATGAGTTAAAATGCTAATTAGACCCATGTCTGGTTGCAGATTCAACATTCTCATGTTCTAGTAACAACTCTCTCACATGGAAGTTAATTAAGCTCATAAAGCATCTTCAATGAAGCCATGGACATCCGGGGGATTGAGAATCCCATAACAATAAACTACAATACTCTGTTATTAATAATAGCCTTTTCATCCTAAAAAAAAAAAAAACTATCAGTCTGGCTCGGGCTTAGCCTATTTTATGCGGCTGGGCTCAGGCTAGGCACTTATGTTCCGATGCGGGCTTGGGCCTAAGGGTTCAAATTTGGGCTGAGCTTGGATATTGTTCAGCCCTACCCAAACCAGCCCATGAACATCCCCACAATGTCCCTCAGTATATCCTCACTTAAAAAATATTTTGGCCCTTCACCTACTAACAAACAGACCGATCAACTCTGGTGCACATTCTTTTCCAATCTTAAAAATTGTCCTTCCCTTGGTTCATGAAACAAAGCCCTCACCAATTCCACATATGAAGAATATATATCTTCAATTACTACATCATAATCTCCTTGGAACATGGAAAAGTATATTAAAAAAAAGGTAATTATAAATAGGCAGGAAGTTCTTCGTAGCTTGGCTCTAGATTTGACATGATCAATGAATCTTCCTTCTTTTTCGCCAATTCCTCCTTCAAATGGGTTGGTTGTGTTAATGCATATTGGGGATAAATAGATTTGCATGAGGCAGTAGAGAGACAATGTCTGACACTGGGCATTGAGTCTCCTGTTGGTGTATTCAAATAACACCAGAATTCAAATACCAATGGCATTTTGTGGTCTCTTGCCAACTTGAAACAAGCAACTAAGACAGCAGAAGATAAAATCAGGAAGGATGCAGTAAAAGAAAGGGTGAGAAGTCATTGTGTGTAATAAATTCAAACAATGTAACAAGATAAACAAGGCTCCAAATCATATCAGCAGAAAATGGTAAGGAAATAATAACAAGAACAGGAGGCGAACCTTTTTGTTTTGAGAAAGGGTGAAAGAAAACAAAGAAAGGAATAACTATTTAGTCTCTTAAAATAGCAATAAATCAGAGAAGAGAGAAAAAGAACCAAACCAATCACTCAAAAGTAACCTCAATGAAGAACTAGTCAGGTCAGTTGACTTGAGTGAAACGGGTCTAACTGATTCTGAATAGAGTAGTTAAGTTCAAGTCAGCCAAATTTAAACAATGATGTCAGGTCAGTTGACTCAGCGAAACGGGTCTAACTGATTCCAGACGGAGTAGTTAAGTTCAAGTTGGCCAAATTTAAACAATGAGGTCAGGAGGCAGAGAAATGATTGATATTCATCTAACAAGCAAGAAGAACCAGAGAAATGATTGATATGCATTTAACAAACAAGAACCAAATAGCCCCTAAGCTTTTAAGATGGTCCAGGGAAAATCCCTTTCCACTGATCAAGACTAACTGTAGTAGAAGATGCATTCACAAGCCATCAATGAACAAATTCCCCACTGGGTCGCTTGACTTGTTACCCTGAATCCAAAATCAAGATCTGCAAAGCCATCTATTACAGTTTTAATTAAAAAGAAACACAGCAAAGTAGAACATCCAAATACTCTCTCTCTCTCTCTCTCTCTCTCTCTCTCTCTCTCTCTCTCTCAAGATTGGAAGTAATACTAATACCTTTCAGTTGATTGTTTTCTTTCTCTCAGTCGCCTCCCTTGTTTTCTGCAACATAACAAATAGTTTAGCTGTGAGATATGGACTGAACCACATGGCCAATCCCTAGTGTTCGTACAAATTTTCAAAGTGTCAAAATCCAACCTTTGATATGAACTAAAGCACATGGCCATGTTATAGCACTGTAATTGTACCAAAACCAACCCATAACAGTCATAAAGAATCTGTCTTTAACAGATTCTATATTCAGACCTTAAACAGCCTAAGGACAACGACTTTTACAAGCATTTTGAAGTTTCAATACCTTGAAACTCCCACATTCATCCATAAATCAATCAAAAATCTATCCAACTCCCGGCCCCCACATTGAAGCCGAAAGTCCCACAATCTACCACCAAATCAATCATTAAGCCACCGAATCTCATCACCTGTATATCAGTCAAACAGCCTAAAGCTCATCCATAATTTCAAAAACACAAAAATACTTGTCTCTACTCTCTATCGATCTCCTTCTCCAACTACTTGAGTAAAGTACATAAGCCCATAAAACTTAAGGAGCCCCAGCAAACCATTTGATATCATCTTTTCCACATCTATAGCAATCATTCATTGTTACATTCTTCACTCTCCCTAAACACCCAAACCAATTTTTTAAATCAACGGTTTGAGCAAAAATAATGATAACAGAATACCTTAAAATAGATATGGGAAAAAAAACGAACTATCCAGAGAGTTACAGTTGCAGACCTTACAAAGAAAGAAAGAAAGATAGAGCAAGACCCAAGATAGGAAAGAGAGAGATAATGATTGGAATCTGTGCTTTGGGGTCTTTTTCCTGGGCTGCTATGGTCATATCTCATCATTAGTTTCTGGTAGAAGGCCAAAGATATTATTATAAGCAACCATAGAGTGAAGGAATGAAATTTTGTTAAGGTGGGTGTTAGGTTTTTTAGTGTTGGCTAAATTCATTGGTTGGACAAAACTCTGAGTCTCTTGAGTTGTAATTAGTTTTAGAAAAAGTCTCTGAAGTTCGGATAGAATATCCAGACGCACTGACAGAAGTGAATTTACGCTGAGACAGAACCTCATTCGCTCAAGCGAATAGTGGGTTCACTCGAGCGAACTAGTGCGTAGATTTTGGGAAAGTCTCCTAATCCTGATTTTAGTAGTGTTTCCTTTTGAGACTGTGTTTTCCAATTTAAGTCCCACTTGTGCACTAAGTCTTAGGCACGAATTTGGGCTATATATAGGGTGTTTCTCTCAACCCTATAGGTAACCATAGAGACCACCACTACTCTCATTAATCTGAGTCAGAGATATTTTAGAGAGAGTTTATTTTCTAGAGCTATTAAGAGACTGTTCTGAAGGGCTGCTCTAGAAGGTCATTGTTGCTTCTACTTTTCTTGTAGAAGATTGATCATCTTGATTGTCAAGGTGCTAGGAGATCAAGTAAGGAGAACGGGGCACGGTGGAAGTCGTGTTAGTGGATTCTTTGCAAAAATAACTATAGTCCTTAAGTCGAGGTAGAGACTAAGGTAAAAGAGCTTGTGAGTATATCTTGTAACTGTTCGTGAACTCTTGATTTTTAGTTCGTGATTTTTCTCCCTGGATAGGGTTTCCACATTAAATTTGTGTCTGCCTTCTTGTAGTGTGTGATTGGTAGATAGCTAGTTCTTTATTGTTTAATTAGTTTATTTCCGCTGCATTGTTTGGTTCAATTAAGACTAGTAATCCATTCTAGTAGCACCTAAAGGGGATTTTCAGTGCGTTTTAAAGAATAGATTTTTCCTTGTTCTTCTTATTCTATCATTGAAAGAAGACAAACAGAGAAACAAAGAGTAAAACTTTTGTGATAAAAAAAGATGAATGGGTAACTGATTGACATTACTTTACTCACCTAAAGTCCATTTATTATCCTCTTAAAGTAGTTTTATTACTCTCATAAAGTCTTTTTATTATCACTACAACAAATTACCTTTTGCCAACGCAATCACTGCGTTTGGAAAAACCAGAATCGCGTCGGCAAAGGATTGCCCACCGCATTCCAATGCGTCGGCCGCGTGTCGGAAACAGGCCGTGGGCAAATCGATAGTCCACATCTTCTACACAATTTCACCCATAATTGGGTCAATCACTAACACATTAAAATTTCCTATTTCAAAATTTTGACTCCATGCTCTTCCACATAAATGGATTCAATGTCTTCTACACAAAGCCTGCAAAACTCATTGTGTTCCAACAATTTAAATATTATCGTTGTTGTCTTTTCAATAGAACTAAAATGTCAAAGATCTTTTCAAGAAATAAACCTACTTGTTTTAGAGCTAACCGAAGCTTGACCTAGCATGCAATGGGTTTAAAGTGTTCCGTATCTTGGTGTCTTTGTGCCTACGATTTCCCTTATGCAGACACAAAAATAATCATTCAAAAAACACAGAAATTGTTTCAAGAAGTAGGGATGTTCTATATATATTCCTCCATAAGCTTAGTTTCATGCAGACATAAAAAAACAAGAGGTGGAATAGCATTATTCTATACTTCTTCCTGAAATTGACATGAGCAAGCTAAGCTTATAATACTTTGAGTCAGATAAGTCATGCACGTTCGCTCTGTTAAAACAATCAAACCGAATTCCATCCTGAGCACACACAAACGCACCCATTGCAAATTTCTCTATTTAATTTGTGAACCCCTTTCAATTCAAACAAGATGGAATCACTCGATGGGAATTCAAATGAAGCAATGAATATAATAAAAAAAAAGTCATCGAATTCAAAAGAGACGAGATGAGATGTGGAAGATCAAGCAGAAAGAGATGGAACCTGTTTTACAGAATCTGCAATCTCGGGTCCGATTCCATCGCAAGGAAGAGCGTTGCTCGGATCGTCATATAACAGAGGATCTATTGGGGTAACCCAACTAATACCTTTACCTTCTTCAGAACAAACAGAAACATATGAAATCAGATATCCAAGAAAAAATCTTTGAGAAAAAAAAGTAAAAATCAATCCATTTTCAAAGTAAAATAGCAAAAACAACAAAATAAAACCTACTGATAAAAACATCTTCAGTGAAAAACCCAGAAACAAAAAGGCCCCAAAATCCCAAGAAATCAGATACTCAAGCCATTTTCATCAAAATAAAATCTCAGAAATGCCCATGTCTTCAACTAAAACAACAAAACCCAAAAATAAAAAAGCCCCAAAATTCCATACCTTAAGAGTTCTCTTTCCATAATGCAGTTGAGATCTTGTCAACGCCGAGAACTAGGGATAGAATATCCTTTCTTTAAAAAAATGCTGCACATCAAACTCCTTTGGAAGCTTCTACTCAAGACAGTTGGGTGTCATATGAACAACAGTTAGATAGCCCATGATATGGTAGCGGAATTCGAAAACATGTACGCTCTCTGATTTTGATTTTAAACCCTAAATCATATCACACAAAAACCCTAAATCGTAAGTCACAAAACCCCTAAAACTTGCAGAGAGAGATCAAGAGAAAGTACCTAGCTAGCTTCGTCTTCTTCTCCAGATTTCTTCTCGGTCTTTTTTTCCCTGTCTCGGTTTCTTTTTTTCTCTATATTTCTCCTTCGCATCTTCTCTCGCATTTGGGATTATGAAACAGGAGCGACAATGGAGAAAGAATAAAGGAATGAAGGAGATGGATTGCGAGCAGAGGGGGTGAGAGATCCACAAAACGAAACGAAAACGTTAGAAAATGGCGACGAGAGAATGCGATTAGAGAAATGGTGGAGGTCTCCAATGGCGCGCAGGGAACATTTGTGAAAAAAGAAAACAAAAGGCGCGCTGAAATCTTTTACGATCCAAATATTTGATGAGGGACGGGTTTTTTCTTTGGATAACAAGACAACTGTTGTGGTTGCCTCCAAACTCCAAAATTTCAAATTTCAACCCATTTTCAAGTTTCAACTACAAGAGTAACAAGACATTACAAGTAACTAAGTAAGTGAGTAACATTAACATACAAGATACAACATCAAATTCCAAGGAAAGAACTACAAGATCCAAGCCCAAGCTTCCATTCCATCTATTTTAGGTATGTTTTTCTTTTGGATTTTTTTCTAATCTTTTAACTTTTGAGATCATCTAAGTACTATTTTAAGTACTATAACATGTGAAAAAACAAATCATTACTATTATTTTCTATTTATACGGCGATACAGGACCTCATGCATTGAGGGCACCGCTACGCCCCCTTTTCTTACTTACTTTTGCAAAAGAACCACATTTTCTTTCATTTTACAATTTTCTGGATTTTCAGGAATTTTTCAGATTTTTTTGGCGATTTTTTCAAATCGCACCGCTACGCCGCTACGTATCCCCGCTACGCTACGTATCGCCCGCTTCGTATCGTTTTGGCGGCGGGCCGCTACGCCCGCCGCTACCGCTATTTTCATCCTTGGATATATTAGTGAGCCGGCAAAAACATTGTAAAAAATATATTAGAACTAAAACTTTTCCCGGCACAATTAATGCGTCGGCAAAAACATGGTAAAAATATATTGGAAAAGGAATGGTTCCCGGCGCAATTAACGCACTGGCGAAAGTAAAATAAAAGGTAGAGAATTTGGTGGGTGAAATTTACCGGCAATCTAGGTAGGTCGCCGAGAAAAGTATAACATTTGCTGGTGACAAAAACTTATCTTCGGTAAAAGATTAACCTTTGCTGGCGAAAAACAAAATCCGCTAGAGAAAGTCGAACCTTTCCCGGCGAAACTATGTTGCCGAGAAAAGTGTATCATTTACCGGCGAAGTAAGCTTTTTCGCCGGCAAAAGGTATACTTTCCCCGGCGTTTAATAATTGCGTCGGGAAAAAACGCTGGCAAAAGTGCAAATTGTTGTAGTGCCTATATCGTTCGGAATGCTTCCTTGAAGACTATTACCTGCTAAAGAGAGAGCATTAAGTGATGAAAGATTCCCAAGTGAAGGTGGGATGCTTCCTGTGAAATTATTTGTGTTAAGCCACAGGGATGTGAGCTTTGAAAGAGAATCAAGGTTAAGAGGTGTGTGGGGATATCTACATGATACCAAGATCATCATCCCATCTCAGTTAGGTCAGCACCACCTCGGTCAGCACCATCTCAGCTCGGTCAGTACCACCTCGGTCCTGACCTCAGCACTTGAGCTCGGTCAGTACCACCTCGGTTCTGACCTCAGCACTTGAGCTCGGTAACAGTACCACCTCAGTTAGGCATCTCATCTTAGCAATAGTGCCACATTTCCACCTCAACCAGGTGCTTCACCTCGGCTAACTGTTTCACCTCAGCCAGGTATTCCCACCTCGGCCAGCTACTCCTACCTAGGCAGCAGTGCTAGAATGCTTATCAAGACGAGTACAGATAGTTGTACCTCTATAGAGACTCAACCACGTTACAGAACGTGTTGAGTAATGATGACATGCATCGGGTAGACATAAAAAGTTGTCATTATTCAGTAGCTACGTCTACATCAAGTCGCCAGAAGTAAGGTCCGATTGGACTGCAATTAAAGAAATGTGGGCTATGATGGGACTCCCTATCACGAGTCACGAGACTCCCTACCCAAAGTCAAAGGACTTCCCCACTATAAATACAAGGACCAAACTCTAGAACAGGTAAGATGAGACACACCCATATTCATGCCCAAAAATATGTCTCCCTTCTTCTCCATCCTTTGCTTAGTTATAGAACTGACTTAGGCATCGAAGAGCCTTGTGCTGACTGCAGACAAGGTCTTTGATTGCTTTTCTTTCTTCTCTTTTCAGGTTTCGGGCACTCAATCTTCTCCAAGGAACTCTAAAGAAGTTCTTAATCCATCTAAGTAAGTCCGTGAGATTTTTTGCACTTAGAATTGGCGCCGTCTGTGGGAAACGATTAAATTAAATATTCCCAAACACCATGCCTCCAAAAACCAGAAAGGGCGAAAATTCATCAAGGGCCTTACCACCATCGCTGATATCGTTGCCGCCGGTACTACAGGAGATAGTGCCAGCGCAACTGCCGCCGGTACCGCAAGAACAACCACCGGCCCATCGCAAGAAGAGATCCGGAGAAAGGCTTGGTCGAGCGAGCGTCAAGGGGCCTGTCACTCAGTTAGGTTCATCTTCAAGGGGGGTGTCAGCACCTTCCTGGCAAGATAACTGTCTGATCAAGCATCCCCAGCAAAACGATATTCAACTAGAGCGTCCCCGGCGAGATAAAACTCCAGTGCAAGCCAGGTCTCATCGATCCCATCAGCAGATTGATGGCGAAGATGATAAAAATGACTCTCTCCTCGTAGATATCAGGGCCCAAGACCTCATTATCCAAGAGAAAGACGAGTTAATTCGTCAACTTCAGCACCAGCCTCGATCTGAAGAGTTTCGTGGGCTCGATGATAGCACTAGCCTCGATCTCAATAGCTTCATGGGCTCGGTGACAACACCAGCCTCGATCTCAATAGCTTCATGGGCTCGGTGACAGCACCAGCCTCGATTGATCGAACCCAAGTGTAGGGTGCGATTGTAGTAATAAAACTGGTGAGACCAGGTCGATCCACAGGGAGCTTTAGAGATAAGGTTTTCCAACTTTGTCACCTGCCCTAAATAAAATCTAATTTTAGCCTACAATCTAGAAAAGTACATTCATCATTCCTACTTTAAATTAAAATTAAATATATTTCCAAAAATAAAATTTCCTAAATCTAAAAACCAAATCTAAAATGAATCACGAGTTGCTACAAAATAACACACAAATTAGAACATCAAATTAGAAAGATCTTTTATTTCTGGAAATTATCTAAATAATCTAAAACAAAAAAAATTAGAAACTAATCCTAAAGTTAGAAAGTTAGTAATGCAATGTATGCCATGAGGTGCTAGAAAATTCTAAGTCTAGAAAACTAGTATGCATGACTGTTTTTATGCATGATTTTTCCTAATCTAATGCAACCTAAAACTGAGTTTAATGGTTGGGTTTTGAACTACAATGATGCATGAATCAAATAAAAAAAACAGAAGTGAAAAACGATTTAAAACGAATGAGATATGAGTGTATGAACATGACCTAAAAAAAAAACTGTGCAGAAATTCTGCACACAGGTGGGTCCGACCAGCCATATTTGAGCCATTGGTTCACCATCTTTCCAAAGTTATTTTTGCTTGAAATTCTGGGGTTTGAAAATACACAGATCAAACTTTAATTTCCCCAAGTTTCATGGAAAAATAATGTGTTTTGATCAGGTTTCCAATTGCAAACTTTTTACACAAAATCTGTCCTGAAATTCCTGCAACAATGTGCTGAATTGTGCACTTTATATTGGGATCCGAATTTTCAAAAATTATTTGGTGAGATTATTGACTCAAACCTCTGATTTTTCTTGCTTATTCAATTTAAAACTTCAATTCCAGCAACTTAAATATTTCTAAACTCTACCAATATGAATATGCATGCAATGCTAACTAGTTCCAACCATAAACTATGCACAAAATAAACATAAAATTGAATTGATCATAAAAATAAAGACAATAAACAAAAATTCAAGAATTTAAATGTGTGGTAAAAACAAGAAAAGTTAATGTGTGGTTTTAACAATAATTTAAATGTATGGAAGAACATAAATTTAAATGTGTGGAAGTGTATTCTCCTCTTTCAAAATTCTTTTCTAAGCGGGGTCATAATTTGAATCATGCTCTTAGGGCCTTTGGGTCGTCAGTCCAAACACCAACAAGAAAAGAAACACAAAACAAGCACCAATCACCCAAGGGCAAGAAAGAAAAAATTGAAAGAGTAAGAAACAATTTTACTAATATGCAAAGTCTTACATAAGATAAACAAAAATAAACAATGACGATTACATACTAGGATGAGAAGCCTCTTCTAGATGAAAAACCCAAGGGGGTAGTGTGATTTCTGGCCAAATCTCCTTGAGGACTTCAATGGAGAGAAAGAGAGAGGAAGAAGATGAGTGTAGTAGTAATTCTAGAGAGAGTTGGTCTATCTTCCCATGAGAGGTGATGGATGCTATTGCCTTCAATTTATAGATTTTGGCTCCCTTTCTTTCCTTCTTTGCTCCAAGTTTGTAGCATGCAATCTTCTTTGTATGAAGAGTCCCTTCCTTGGCCAACAAGTCTTCAAAGAAATAGGAAGGTGAGTGAGAGAGTTTTTTTTTGTGCTTTCTATGTGCAAAATTGCAATCCCGAGTAGAAATTATAGCACCAAATTCCAGAGGCCATATCTTCCTCGTTTTAGCTCCGATTGACACAATCTTGATTTTAAAGATATCTACTCGAAAAGAGCTTTCCAACGGTGTATAGATTGCACTAATCTGATGGCTGGATTAAGAGTTATGCCCATTTTAATCTTGCTGCCTCTGAAAAATCCGAAAATAAATATGCACATATGGAATGTTAATTGTGCAATGGGGTGTGTGGGACCCATGTGGACATCCAAAGAGATCTTGGGATCTTTCTTTCCTTGTTTCTTGACTCTCCTTCCATCTTTGGTTTGCTTCCAAGCTTCTTTGATTGGGTAATCAACTCTTTTAGCTTACTTTCCTTTCTTGAATATCTTTCTGGATTTTTGAGTTTTCAAACTTTGTAAGAATTAGATCTTACCAAATCTGAAGTTTCCTTTCTTGAATTTGAAATCACAAATTTATCTTTCCATTGTTGACTCTTCAAATTCTTCAAAAATACCAAGATATGTGGGTCCACCATGAAAGATGTCATTCCTTTGATTTCTCTCACACTTCACCAATGTGGGTCCCATTCTTGATTTCTCCTACACAAATTAAAATAAATGGATTCAAGAATAATTCTATGTGAGGAATTTAAATGGACGATGTATGGGACCCTACTTGATGCACCCATAATAACCGACTTTCCAAAAATAAATCTTAAAAAATGGCAGGTTTCATGAATTTGTACAAAAAGTGTGATTTTTGAGCAAATTATGCATGAATGCACTACAATGGACTCTAAATGCATAAAAACATGATTTGACACTAAATAAAACTCTTTAATATCAATAAGCCCTTAAAATAGTCCAAAATGTGTATGAAAATGTGCACTTTTCAGGACTCATCATCGATCTTAACAGCTTCATGGGCTCAGTGATAGCACCAGCCTCGATCTCAAGAGCTTCATGGGCTCGGTGACAGCACCAGCCTCGATCTCAACATCTTCATGGGCTCGGTGACAGCACCAACCTCGATCTCAAGAGCTTCATGGGCTCGGTGATAGCACCAGCCTCGATCTCAACAGCTTCATGGGCTCGGTGACAGCACCAGCCTCGATCTCAACAGCTTCATGGGCTCGGTGACAGCACCAGCCTCGATCTTAACAGCTTCATGGGCTCAGTGATAGCACCAGCCTCGATCTCAAGAGCTTCATGGGCTCGGTGATAGCACCAGCCTCGATCTCAACAGCTTCATGGGCTCGGTGACAGCACCAGCCTCAATCTGAACAGCTTTGTGGGCTCGGTGATAGCACCAGCCTCGATCTCAACAGCTTCATGGGCTCGGTGACAGCACCAACCTCGATCTCAACAGCTTCGTGAGCTCAGTGACAGCACCAGCCTCAGCTCCGACAGCTTCGATCACAACTCCAGCAGGCCTCGGTGACAGCACCAGCCTCCGCTCGGATGCCTTTGATCATGCCGGCTCCGGCTGTGGCCTCAGGGACAGCACCAGCCTCAGCTCGGACGCCTTCGATAATGGCAGTTACGGCTGTGGCCTCGGTGGCAGCATCAGCCTCAGTTTGCACAGCTTCAGTCATGGCGGCTTCAATTCTCGCCAAGTTACAGAAGTCAGTGGGCCTACCAAGATCGTGCTAGCTCTGGTAGAGTACCAGCTTGGCAATCTTGATCTCGGAATAACTCATCTCTGCCACAGTGCTAGTGGAGGCATCTTTGTAATGACATGGTCGTTCTACCAGCTTGTCACCTCATCTTTATCCACCTCCGCGGTTCCAAGGTCGCTCCAGCACCGGTAAGAATTCCAGCTCGTCACCTCGACTTTTTTCATCTCGTATGCCAGAAGTACTAGCTCCTCCATCATAATACTTAACTCCCGACCTTCAAGAGTTAGGGGACTCTAGGAGGTCAGGAGCTAGGTGCAATTGTGTGGGGATATCTACATGATACCAAGATTGTCATCCCATCTCAGTTAGGTCAGCACCACCTTGGTCAGCACCATCTCAGCTCGGTCAGCACCACCTCGGTCAGCACCATTTCAGCTCGGTCAGCACCACCTCGGTCTTGGCCTCAGCACCTGAGCTGGGTAACAGTACCAGCTCAGTTAGGCATCTCATCTTAGCAATAGTGCCACACTTCCACCTCGGCCAGGTGCTTCACCTCGGCTAACTGCTTCACCTCAACCAGGTACTCCCACCTAGGCAGCAGTGCTAGAATGCTTATCGAGACGAGTTCAGATAGCTATACCTCTATGGAGACTCAACCACGTTACAGAACATGTTGAGTAATGATGACATGCATCGGGTAGACATAAAAAGTTGTCATTATCCGGTGGCTATGTCTACATCAAATTGCCAGAAGTAAGGTCCGATGGGACTGCAATTAAAGAAATGTGGGCTATGATGGGACTCCCTATCATGAGTCATGAGACTCCCTACCCAAAGTCAGAGGACAACCCCACTATAAATACAAGGAGCAAACTCCAGAACAGGTAAGATAAGACACACCCATATTCACGCCCAAAAATCTGTCTCACTTCTTCTCCATCCTTTGCTTAGTTACATAACTGACTTAGGCATCGGAGAGCCTTGCGTTGACCGCAGTCAGGGTCTTTGATTGCTTTTCTTTCCTCCCTTTTCAGGTTTCGGGCACTCAATCTTCTCCAAGGAACTCCAAAGAAGTTCTTAATCCATCTAAGTAAGTCCGTGAGATTTTTTGCACTTACAAGAGGAATGTTCCCCACGAATTTGTTGTTCTCAAAATTAATGACTCGAGGTCTAAGCAGCTGATGAGATTTGTCAAGATTTCACCTTGGAAGGAATTGAATTTCAGATTGAGTTCTTCTTGGCGGAACAAGCTGCTAATTTCTCGCGAGACCTCTCCACGGAAGTTGTTCTTCTGGAAGCTGATTCTTCTTAGGAAGGAGAGGTTTCCAATGTAAGGAGACAAGGAACCTTCCAAGTCCAGTGATGATGAGTCCAAGGTGACAACCCTTTGACGACTGTGGCTGCATGTGACTCCTGGCCATATGCAGAAATGAAGAGAATCATTCCACGAACTCAAAGCACCGAGAGGATCCAAAGTTATCCAATTCTTGATGGCAAGCAATGCCACTCGATCGGACTCATTTCCCAATGAAGAGGCACATTCGACTGCTTGCAAGTTCATGTGCAGTAAAAAAATAATAAAGCAGAGCAAATATGAAGAGGGAGCCATTAAGCAAAATATTATGTGAATGGAAGCTAATTCATGTATGAAACAAGGGAAGGTACTGTCACGACCCGATCCCGAAATTAAGATTAAATCCGAGTTAATCCCGAGTCGTGACGCATACTTACTCCCGTAAATTCCAATCACTATAAAATTCACAAGGGATATCCAATACACATTATGCGGAATATAAACAACTATACATTGCTTATGTTAAAACAAAAAGTTCATTTACATCATATACAACATTAATCACTTCCATATTTAAATACAATGCAAGAATCAAAAGTGTGAAACGTTCCAAATTCATTTAACACAAGTTTTCATTTCATTTCCACTCTACTAATCCTCCTAGAGGAACCTGAGTGGTCTTCTCCGATGACGTTGAGGCCTTAGAAGAGTCGGCATGGGCAGCTTTGCCTGTAATGCCATCAATAACACTATGAATTTGACAATTCAACAATGTGTAAACAATTACATGATTTAACATGCTAACACATCATTTCAATTATTTAAACCAAGTTAGACTAATACAATTTACCATTTAATTCAAATCAATATGAGTCTTTCATAGTTGGCAAGCCTACAATAGTATTTCAATTCATATCACATCTTCCTAAAAAGGAAGGAATCACATCTTCCATACAGAAGGAATCATATATTGTGGGATTTACCAGTGACCGGGTCAGGGACAACTGATATCACCATGGAGCTTCGGAACACTCCTAAATAATCTGCTGCAGCAGTAACAGCTCCAAAGAGTTTATAGAAATCACTATGTAGTGCCAGACTCAATGAACAATTCAATTATATAATGAGAGAATTATACAAACATTATCTAAACCAAACAAATGAGTGAAACGTTCGTTATCAATGCACGTGTTACTATGGATGACATTACTTAATTGAATATGTGCATTTAGATAACCTTAGCTAACCCTTATGTAGGTTTAGATATCATTATAGCTACTTAGTAGAAATAGGCAAAAACCCCTTTTAAAAAGGAATTTTCAGTTGGCTCAGTCGACCCGGCCCATGGCCGGTCAACCCAATGCACTGCAAATACTGTCGACCTGGACAAGTCAGGTCGACCTGCCCCATGTGTACCCGGTCGACCCGGCCAGAGCTCGGTCGACCGGCAGTTGTAAACAATAAAAAGGGAACAGTGTTTTCGTCAAGTTCCAGAGAACTTGACCCTTCATGCTCGGTCGACCGCGTGAACTGCGGAAACAGAACTCAGGTTCTGTACCTGTACTTAAATGGATTCAAATCCATTTCCTTTCTTTCATTCAAACCATTCACAACCTGCATATAAAACATGGAACCTCCTGTTCCCTCATTTAATCATCATTTATAAACCATAAAACACTTCTATACCTCATATAACCCATTCTATTATTGTTTAATCAATCCATAATCCAAAACAAATCAATTCCAATTTCTACATAACCTATTTGAACTCACAACTACAAATAACTAATGAAACTTATATAAATTAGCATTACAATCACAAAGAATTGTTATACTTGCCTTTAGTTATGAGAAACACAAAAACCCCTTCGATAGCTTGAGTTTTGAGATCAAATCTCCTTCAACCAAACTCTAACTCCAAAAACACTCAAGGAAGATGATGATGAAGATGAGTACTGCACTTTTTCTCTCACAAATCACTTGTAAATATCAAGTTTGATCATACACCAAGAGAAACGAAGAAGGGAGAAGAAAACTCTCTCTCTGCAATGAAATCCACCGACTGAAATGGGCTGAGTTTATCTCAACCCATATGTAAAGGATTCTTTTTGCACTTTAACCCCTTTATTCCAATATATTTTCAATTTAAGTTAAATGAAGACCTATTTGACTCATTTCAAGTCAAATGACTACGAGTGTATTATGAAAGTTATTGTACTCATCAAGATACACACGATGGTATCAACTTTCGTCACTTTCGATGAAATACGCTAAAATTCATATTTACGAAAAAGTCCTCAACTTCACTAATTTGGGTCTAAACTCAACTCTATCAAGCCAATGTCTTTCAAACTCATTCCATTATACTTAATTCATTTGTTTGAGACTAATTTGACCCATCTTAGTCATTAATCACCATTAAATTGATTAATCATGCTTAAATCCATATTAATCTTGATTGATTAGAGTTAATCTTGATTAACTCGGGTCGGGGTGTAACAGGCACCCATCATTTATAAGTTTGAAGGATTATGATATTATTGCAATGAAGACATGTTTATTAGCAGTTGACTGACACGACTAAGTTAAATGGATATCAGGATATGTATAGGTACTTAGAATGATCTAATTTATCTCGAGAGTCTATTTCAACTTTCAAACCATGGTGTCTGACAAAGTCATCCAATCAGGTGGTTGTTCATTGAAAATTAATAGCCGGGTGGCTGATGTGTTAGAGCCGGCTGCAACTAAGCTTATTTTCAATTTTTTTTTTTCTTTGTCTACTAAGCGCAGGCTAAGGGCATTTGAAAACTATATGATGCTTCAGTTAGTTGGAAATGCAGGCCATTTGGAAAATCTTCCCATAAAGGTTAACGAGGCATTTGTTTTCTCTTCAATGAAGAACATGGTGTCTACATTATACTAAATTTATGTTAATGATCTTTTGAGCATGGGCCGGTTGAAGTGTTGGACTCTATAATTATAGTGTTGTTAGATTCACAAACACTGTCGTTTCTATCCCAACATGCCAATTGGCAGTGTCCCACGTGTTTCAGCCAAATAAATATGTGTGGGGGTATTTCCGTAATACAGAGATAAGCCCTGATCTCGGTAAAAGTACCAATTAGGCTTGTCTTGATCTCAGTCTCCTGGAGCTAGGTAGCAGTACCACTTTATACCAGACTTGGGCTAACTTCGGTAAAAGTACCAGCCGACCTCGTCTCAATCTTATGCAGCTCGGTAATGGTACCGAGCCTGCGCAGTTCGACAACAGTGTCAAGGTGCATCTACAACAAAGGTTGTGCTTGACTTCGATATTTCCATCAGCTCGGTTGACCGAGATGGGTACTAGATGTCAATCAGCATTAATGAACTTAGTTTCAATGCAAATCGTTTTGTGGGGCCTTTTCCTAGTTCCATTGCAAATCTCTCCACCCAATTGTTTTGGTTATCAATTTCGAGAAATCAATTATCTGGAAGCATTTCTGCAGGCATTGAGAATCTCGTCAATGTGCACACATTGAATATGAACGATAACTGTCACGACCCGGGCCCGAGAACCCGGCAACCCGAGCCGTGATCATCATACTTACTCCCGTAAACCCCGAATTAACCGTAGTTAAAACGAGATCCACAAGGGATATAACAAACTCAAGTACCTGCCAAATATAAAACTTTTGCGGAAACTATATATATTTGACAATCACAACTTATCATTTACATGTATACAAAAGAAAGTTCTTATACATGTATCATTTACAATATACATTCGTCAATCGCTGCATATACAAAATACTATGCAGACAACCATTAATTACATTTCCAAATCATTAATTACATTCCCAAAATGAATTTATAAACAGTCCTCAAAATGTTGTCAAAAGTTCCAAACGCACTCGGATACCAAATTAGATGGTATCCCGCCGGTTCCACTCTATCAGACCTCCTGGAGGAACCGGAGCGGTCTCCTCCGCTGGCGCCGGGGGCGCTGCAATACCGGTAGGGGCAATCGGGCCTGTAATGCCATCAATAACACTAATGAACACGACGGTTCAACAATGTATAAACAATTCTTGCAATAGTATATCAATACATTCTTATTGTAATAAATGACAATTTCAATGCTAGAGAAATCTAGACAATTCTACAATGACAATAATAGACAATGACAGTCAATATACATGTACAATTGGCAACTACCATAGCACTCATTGCATTACATTTCATTCATTTCATTTCCATCTTCCCTCAAAGGAAGGATTAACATTCCATCTCCCCTCAAAGGGAGGATTCATCTTCCAATGGAAGGCATCAATCAATATCCGAAGATACGATCGGAATTTTAGTGGGACTTACTAGTATCCGAGCCAGGGACAACTAGCATCATCACGGAGCTCCGGAACACCCCAATATCCATCTGCTGCAGCAGGATTAGTCATTCATTATTCATTGAACTCACTTGGAGTTTTAATACAATCGCTAGGTAGTGCCAGACTCAATGATCAATACATTCAGTAAGAAATCCTTTTTATGGATCCAATTCTACTCAATGATTCCTTTCATGACAAAAGAAAGGAATGACAATAATATCAATCTCATTAGATTGATCACTATGACACAATGAGTATAACATTAACCACATATGGTTTTACTCAATCCCATCTCAATCCTATCTCAATCCTAATCAACCATTCGGGTGTAACCGTTAGTTTCCAAATGCACGTGTTATTTACGATGGACATCACATTTGTAATTTTAGTATGTGCATTTCAAGTCCCCTTAGTTATCACCCATGGGGCTTAGGCCATATCCAATTGTATGGTTCACCCAAGGAACCTTCTTAAAGTACCATTAATTCTCAATAATTTAGTCTAACCATGATTAGTCTTCAAAACTAATCGGGAACGCATTTATCTTTAAGAGACGTTCTCCAAATTTTCGTAAAAATCCTAAACCCAAAATTTTCACTCATTATTATCACTGGGCCAGTATAAGGTTCGCTCGAGCGGACCCACTGTTCGCTCGAGCGGACCCAGGCAGAACGATGGTCGATCGAGCGGACCCAATGTTCGCTCGAGCGGACTCTCACAGAACCATGTTCGCTCGAGCGAACTGCGCAGAATTTCATTTCGTCCAGACAGAGCCTAGGTCGCTCGAGCGAACCCCCAGTTCGCTCGAGCGAACTGTCCAGAAATTCACTCCGAATTCTCTTCAGTTCTTTCTTCTTCTACATTCTTTTCTCCATTATACTTCCACAACCTGCATAAGAGATTGGAACCTCCTGTTCCCCCTCATACACCATCCAATCACATTCATTCACAATAATACTTCTAATCACTCCTTAATCACTTCATTAAACATTCATAATCAATCCAAAATCCAATGTAAAATGCATAAAATCCATGGCAAATCTATGAACAATTATAATGATCAATATTAATTACAAGCAAGGTTTATACTTGCCTCTTTGGAAGCTATTAACTCAAGTCCTCTTTTCCCTAGCTTGGTTTGAGATTAAACCCCAAAACTTCAAACCCTAATCTATAAAAACAAACAAATGAACTCACATGAGTCATTTGTGCTAGAAACCATTACAAAATCACTAATATGACTAGGAAACCCTATGAAACACTTAGTCACTTACTTGTGGTCCAAAGCAAAGAGTTCTTGAGGTTTCTCTAAAGCTCCACTTTTCAATAATGGAGGTTTTGCTTGGAGAAGAAGATGAAGTTGAAGTCCCTCACTCCACAATCCACTTCAATCACTCACAAGCTCACTCTCAACAAGAGGAATGGAAGAGGAAAATGAGAAAAATGGAGAGCTCTAGGGTTTCTTGAGATGGAATGAAGAATGAAGCCCTCTTCACACCAAAACCCCCTTACATTTATTTTATTTACATTTAGAGTCAAATGAGGCTCCACTTGGCCCATTTGAGGTCAAATGGAATCGCGTTTATTATGAAAGTTGACGTACTCTTCGAGATACGCACGTTGGTATAAAAAATTTCCATATTTGACGAAATACGTGAAAATCCGTATTTACGAAAAAGTCCTTAGTTTACCTGGTTTGAGTCTAAACTCATTTTAATCCATTCAATTTCACTCAAATCCATTTCATTAGGCTTAATGTGTCATTTGAGACTGGTTTGTCTCTCTTTGGTCATTAACCTTAGTTAATCCAATTATCCATGCTTAATTAGCATTAATCACAATTAATTAGCCTTAATTGCGATTAGTTCGGGTCGGGGTGTAACAATAACCTTCTTAGTGGATAAATTCCAGTTGCTTTTGGTAAGCTTCGGAATCTTCAAGTGCTGTTGTTGTCAAGAAATAGACTTTCAGGAGAAATTCTGCCGTCTATAGGAAATATGACTGAACTGCTCCAACTCTACTTACAAGAGAATAACCTAGAGGGAAGCATACCTTCGAGTCTTGGGAATTGTCTGAAACTTAATATCATGATCATTTCTCAAAACAGTTTGTGGTGCAATACCAAAAGAAGTGACGAGCATCTCTTCTCTGTCAATCGCCCTCCACTTGTCTCAAAATTCGTTGACAGGGTTGTTACCATTAGAAGTAGGTAGCTTGAAAAATCTTGGGGAAATAGATGTTTCGGAGAATAAATTAACCAGTAAATCCCACATATGCTTGGTGATTGTAAGAGCTTAATCCGCATACGCCAGCAAAGGAACTTCTTCAATGGAACCATTCCTTCTTCTTTAAGTGATTTGAGAGCCATTGAAGTGTTGGATCTTTCAAGCAACAACTTGACAGGGCAGATTCCAAAAGTTCTAGGGAGTTTCCTTCCTCTTATGAACCTGAGTTTGTCATTCAATGATTTTGATGGTAAATTACCAGACAAAGGGTTGTTTGGAAATACAAGCGCGATTTCAGTCATGGGAAACAGTAAGCTCTGTGGGGGCATTCCATTGCTTCAATTGCCTGAATGTGCTATTCAGGCTCCTAAAAGACAAAAAAAGTTCCTTGATCTTGTTGTATTTATACCAAGAATTGCTCTTGTAGTGTGCTTAATTTTTGCAATTGTGCTTTATGGAAGAAGAAAGTCAAGAACAGAGCCCTTATCAACAAATTCCATGAAAGGCCAATACAAAAGGATTTCTTACTCAGATCTTTGAAGAGCAACAGATGAATTTTCGTCAAGCAATTTGATTGGTGTGGGAAGTTATGGGTCCGTCTATAGAAGAACTTTTGCTCTGGACAACACCATTGTTGCAGTTAAGGTGCTCAACCTTTAAAGACAAGGAGCCTCCAAGAGCTTCATTGCCGAATGTGAGGCCTTGAGAAATGTTCGACACCAGAATCTTGTAAGAGTCTTAGCTTCTTGCTCATGCATTGATTTCAAAGGCAATGATTTCAAAGCTCCGGTTTATGAGTTCATGCCTAATGGAAGTTTAGAGGAGTGGTTGCATCCGAAAGAAGAAGAGGGCCATCGTTTGAGGAACTTGAGCCTTAATCAAAGGCTAAACATTGCCATAGATGTGGCTTATGCTTTAGATTATCTTCATAATCATCAGGGGCCTCCAATTGCTCATTGTGATCTAAAGCCTACTAATATTCTTCTTGACAATGAAATGGTTGCTCACGTTGGCGATTTTGTCTTGGCAAAGATCCTCTTCGAAACTACCAATAATTCTTCAAGAACTGATATTAGCTCCATCACAATAGAGGGATTCAGTGGCTATGTTGCTCCAGGTAACAGTTTCATCTTGGACTTCTCATTCTTGAATTTTTTTTGTTTAATTCAATAATGGAATCCATTGGGTGCGTTTATCCAGAAAACAATTTCATTCTTATGCTTTTCTTCCTGTTTTGTTTGTTTAATTCATGTTTTTTCTTTGTAATCATTTACCATGATCAACTACTAATTAGTGAAATCAAATTATGGAACCGATAAATATCTATTCATCCATATTTGCAAAATCACCGTGAAAAAACTTAGATTTCTACCTTAACACAGGCAGAGGTCCCGATTATCTGATCTTTATTGAATATCAAACCACACGTGATTAAACTAGAAATTAACCCTAATTCAACTTAAAAACAATCAACCACAAAGAGAAAGAGACGCATGATTTTTACGTGGAAAACCCTGCTTGGGAAAAAACCACGGGCTTTATCGTCTAGGCCAACAGACAACCAAGCGCTATTTGAATAGAAGTTACAAGATATACTCACAACCCTTTCCCAGTTGTTGACTCAACCTAAGGATTGCGCGATCTTGCCGACTACACGCCGTTCACTTTCACCGTGCTTGCAACAACTACCTTGAAAGCCTTTTCAAGATGTCTCCATATCAGAAGAGTCGAATGGAGCATGAACCCAAAGCTTGAAAACCTTCAGCACATCAGATGATAGCCTTGGAAGAGGATAGATCTCTCAAATTCTCTCTAAAAAATTTCTTAATGGGAGATGTGACTTTTTAATAGAGAGATAAAGGCTTTATATAGATCCTAAGTCGTGCCTCAAGGGTTGCAAGTTGATTACAATTGGTAATTGTTTCTTGAGACAAAATAGAAGTAAGATCCGGGCAGGTTTCTAATTTTGTGCCCAAGTTCGCTGGAGCAAACAGGGAGTTCGCTCGAGCGAATTGCTCTCTATTTACAGACGTTTAGCACAGAAACTCCATGGGTCGTGAAATGTAAAAAGGCGGTCGAGCGATCTACCCTCTATGAGAGGTTCGCTGGAGCAATCATATAGTTCGCTCGAGCGACCTACTCTCTGTCTTCAAAACTTTCATTCCAGAACTTTGATGGGTCGAGCGGATTGATGGTTGGGTCGAGCGAAGACACCTTTGTGAAGGGTTCGCTCGAGCGAATTGAGGTTCGCTCGAGCGACCTCTTGTCGGTTCCAAAAACTGAAGAACTCCTTCTTCAAACGAATTTCTTCAAAGATGGGCAGTCATTTTCTAAGAAAAATACAAGATTAAAGAATCCCGGTTTTGTCCAATACTCAATGAATTAGCCAACTTAAAAACCTTACACACCGTGTATCTCTCTTGATAATGCGGAAGTTAAATGCTGCCAAGTTCCCCAATTAGCTCAATGAGACATAGTTTTTGCAACATTCCTATCAGAGATCTCTTATTATTTTCATTTAATTCACGCCCTGGCCAATATTGAAGAAGCTAGCTCATCCATCTGATGAACGTTACTCATCAAATGTGCTTTAACTAGTTAGCTTTTTCTCGACTTTAAACCTTGCCGTCTTCCCGATCCCATGGCTACTTCGTGCAACGCTCTAGCTATTTTACTAACGTAGCATGTCATTTTAATATGCCTTGGTCATGAAGAAATGAATCCTACCTCTCTTGTACTTTTAGAAGAAATATCCTTATTCTAACTTTAAAACCCAATCTATGGTTTGTTGCTCTTTACCTTGTTTTGATTTAACTAAAGAGATTATGAAATGCAGAGTATGGTATGGGCCGTGGTGTGTCGACTCTTGGGGATGTGTATAGTTCTGGGATCCTTCTATTGGAGTTATTTACAGGAAGAAGACCAACAGAAGACATGTTTAAGAATGGTTTAAGCCTTCATGAGTTTGCAAAGATGGCTTTCCTTGATCGAATGATAGAGATAGCAGATCCAATGATGTTAGAAGAAAATAGTCGAGGAGACGTTACCAACTATGTCGAAAATGAAAGGCAGAGGCTGCTAGATTGCTTTGCCTCAGTTGTTGGTGTCGGAATTGCATGTTCTAAGGAAACACCAAGAGATAGAATGCAAATGAAAGAGGTCGTGGCAAAAATGCTGGGGATAAGGGATAAATTTCTTGGGGTTGGAATCTATAAAGAGTGAAGAAAAATGATTCTTCACATTAATATCAAACAGCTCAAAAGAAAACAGATCACAATTGTTGTAGATTGGTGAGCCTAGTCATATTATATATTTTTTTCTGGTTATTGCTGTTAATTTTACCTTTTATTACATTTTAGTCTGCTAAATTGTACATACAATTGTATCATTTCATACAGAGTCCTCAACTTGACGTGGTTTCTTGGCCAAGTGGACACCACTAGAGCATCACAACAGTTTGGTTAATATATGGGAGATATCTCTCATCTTATATGAGAGATATCTCCGATAGGAGCATCTTCTACACATATCTCTCATGTAAGGTGACAGATTTTTCTTATAAGAACATCTCCCAAATATACACATATTTATATATAAAGAATATAAAAAATAAAAATAAATTATCCATTATGCATGTTTCTGGATATGAATATTGAAAAAAATATATTAAAGAAATAGTAAAAATTGTGCTACAAACCGAAATAGACCGAAACGAACAATCGGAATTGAATGAAATGACCGAAATGGACTGGAATAGACTGAAATTTAAACCAAGTTTTTTCATCCCCTTCTATTTCGGTCAGAGAACCAGAACTAAAAATTCAGATTATTCCGGACGGAACAAAACGGAATTAATTATACTGTGCTTTCAATCCCTATGTCTCACAAAGTCATTCAGTCTGATGGTTGCGCAATAAAAATAGCTGGGAGGGTGATGTGTTAGAGCCGGCTGCACCGAAGCTTTTTTTTATTTTAAGCATGCACCGAAGCATGTTAGACTCTACCAAGCGCATTTGAAAACTATATGCTGCTTCAGTTAGTTGGAAATGCAGGCCGTTTGGAAAATTTTCCCATCAAAGGTTAACGAGGCATTTGTTTTCTCTTCAATGAAGAACATGGTGTCTACATTATACTAAATTTGTGTTGATGGACTTTTGAGCATGGCCGGTTGAAGTGTTGGGCTCTATAATTATAGTGTTGCTAGATTAACAAACACTGTCGTTTCTATCCCATTCCCAACATGCCAATTGGCAGTGTCCCAAGTGTCTCAGATAAATAAATAAATACACTGTGAAGCACTTCGTGCCAATTAATATGCACAGTGAAACACTATCATTTTTATAGCAACATAACAATCGGCAATGTCCCAAGTACAAGTCACTCTGTTGCGTATGAATCTGAGAAAGAATCGTATGTACAATGTAGAAATATAAAATGTAGATACTTATTAAAATAGGGCCCACTTAATATATCTTGTACGTGCTCTACGACTACGTTTGTTCAACTTTTGATATATGATTGATCATGATGTCCATTTTATATAGGGTCCCAGGTGGATTCAGCGACTGGATGGGCAACAGAATGAGAACAACTAACGCAATGAAATTAAAAAAGGCCCAACGATCAGTACATGTAGAGGTGGGTCGTTGCCTCATCCAACTAGGTCCCACAATTGTTAACAGTCCCGATGAAAATGGCAGCCACAAATATCAGGATAATAAATATATATACTATGAAATGTTGTGTGACGCCTATTTTTGTTGGCCATCTCTTATTGTTTTACCCTGTGTATGTGCATAGAAGGATTTGTAAGTGCACCTAGGAATTAGTTCTCAGCTGTCTAGAATAGAGTTTTCTCTTGGCTCACGGCGAAAGACTCTTGGGCTACACTGAGCGGGAAGTACCCTGGGTTATCAAAAAAGAAAAAAGAAAAACTTAAAATGTTATTTTCTCAATGATATTGTGATGTCTTCCAGAAATATGTCAGAAATAAAAGTACTTGGAAAAAAAAATCAGAAAATCACAAGTACGATGAAAAAACTAGAAAAAGAATATAGAAATGCTTTGGAGGTTTTTTATTTAAATTATTTAAAAATTAATCTATTTCCACTGCATTTTTCCAGTGAACATGTGCTAGAGACATGTCTCCAAAAACGTGGGCACAAACGCGTAGAGCATTTTGCGTTGAAGGAAAGGGCCCAAAATTACACAATCCAAAATTACAAAACCCAAGTATGCATGCCTAGGGCCTGTTCAGATCTGAAGAAAGTGCGTGTGAAAAACATTTGCTATATAGTGGTACTATCAATGTGAAGAACCATGAAATGTTACTAGACTGCATGTGTGTGATACTCAGGGCGGAACCAGGAAATGGACATTGGAGGGGCCATTGTGAATAAAAATTTTCTAGGGGGGCCATGGCAAAAAATGGCTTTAGGGGGTTGTGGGGATAGCCCTTGCTAGCCCGGGTACTAGAAAAGTCACTTTTAGCGACCGCCAAAAGCCGTCGCTAAAAGTCATCTGGCCGTCGCTAAAAGTCTGTAGCGACCGCTTTGCGACCGCGCAGTTGCCGTCGCGGAAACTTCGTCGCTAAAAGTATTAGCGACCGCCACTTGGCGGTCGCTAAAAGTCATTTTTTATTATTTTTTAAATTTTTTATTAAATTTTAAATTTTAAATTTTTTAAATTACCTTGTGTGACTGAGTGTGTGATGATAAAGTAATGTACACAAAAGACACTTTGTGAGGTTTAGAGGTCTATCTTAGACATGGGAAACCTGGGAAATCTGACAATTTGTTGATAAATTGCTCAAGTAAGCCAGAGAAAATTGTAATTTATAAAACTTCATCTGGAATTCTGGTTTGGATAATCTTTTAGAGAGCCAAAGCGCACACTCGCACACACACACACCTTTTTTATAGGCATTGTAGTGGGGTTCTATTTCTAATATTGAGTTGATCTTAGTAGGATAAACTTTGAATGGCTATGTTTTTTGGAGTACATTGTATCCTAAAGAGAGATTTCCACTTACCTTTTTGGACTCGCTGAATACTCACAAAGTAAGAGCTGAGGGAACATTTTTGTTTGTATTGTATACTTGCAGTATAAAATACTTTTACTTATCTCTAGAGGTTAGTTAGCTCATTGTAACCATTCCTCGAAAGCCCGTTTTCTATTTTTGTACTTTCCTTATGTTGTATAATTTACTCTATCAAAGCAAAACATGGCTGGTCATGGTGACACAGATCATATTTATTCAAAATTTTTTGATATGTGTGCAGTTTCATGCTATGAGATCACAGAGATCTGGACATTCTAGATCTGAGCCAAATTTCTCATTTTTCTTGTCATTTGACTTCCAATGGAGCCCAACTTCAAACCAAATCTTCCATTTTTCTTGTCATTTAGCTTCCAATGGAACCCAACTTCAACTGGTCTATTCTCCTTCAAAACTGGGAGAAGGTTTATCAAATACCAACCCGATCATCTTCACACCAGATTGCAGCCCAGGCTGTTTGTCTCTTGGTTCCACTATAGTGGACCAATCTCTGGATATCATCATCCTCTTGGTCGACCAATCAATATAGGAACTCTCAGTATTTTTGTTGGGTTTTTTTAAGAGAATCTTAGAGGATTTTTGAAGAACTTTTCAGATTAGGAAATTTCTAGGAAAAAAAATGATCCCACCCACTAGTTTCCTAGATTTTCTGAGTTCCTCGTGAAATATCTCCTTGTATTACATCTTAACCAATACTTATGGACTTTTTGTCTGATCAAGAGATAAATCTGCTCTGGTTTATGGCATTTATTTTTATAGAAATCAATTTGTTCTGAATGTATTGGCTCATCAATGGTAAAATTTACATTTTTGTTTTGGGTTGTAATATTTTCACATTTCGCCCAAAGTGACTTCTGATTGCTCCTAAGTCCTAACCATTGCAGTCCGATTGAATGGCTCAACCTATTGGTCCCATGTTATGCAGAAAATTTTGGAGGGACTGAAGATATGAAAATATGTTTCTATAAAAGTTGAAATACTGCAAAGACAAATTTGAAATATGAAGAATGAGATCTGTTATTAGCAAAATTAATTCTTGGATAACCTATAATATCAAAATTTTGGTGCTAACTTGTGGTAACCTTCTTTGTAATTTTCTCTTTTGAATAGTGGTGTTTTAGTCTTTTGCAATGGGAGCATATTATAATTTGGTAGAAGGTGCTAGAGAAGGGTAAAATTCCTTCTTGGTATTTCTTCAAAATTCTAGGGTAGAAAATTTAAGAAATTCGTATGAACATGAAGAAGCCTACAAAATGGGCAACGATATAAGAAAATGTGTGTAAAACAACGTGAAGTAAGGCAATGCAACTGAAACAAATGAAAGGAAAAGAAAAGGCAAAGAAAATGGACCAAAGACATCTAGAAATAGAAACTTGAAGTCAATATCCCACCAAAAGTAGAGACATATTAATAAAATAAGGAAAACGTGACCTCTCTTCCTAAATAACTTAAGTGTTAAAACATACAATTATATGGCAATGTTTGATGTAAAAATTTTTCAGACCCAGCAAGGCGCTTTAGCAACAGAAAGCTAGACATTTTGGAATAAAAACAGAATCTCACTGGAAAAATTAATCAAATGCATAACTTCCCAAGCTCTGAAATTCAAACATGGGTATAATGAAAAAAAAAATTATATATATATATATAGATTTCATAATCCTCAGCCAAAGGATATGCACACCAATGTTGGCGATTGAGTATGTACAATTTGGCCCCTAATTTGTTTGACCCAGACGATAAAAGATCTAAATAATGGTTCCAAATCACGTATCCAAACTAGCTAAAATGGAGTTGTCATAACTAAAGCCAAGAGACACAACAAACAAAGCCTCCATTGCAGGGGAATCCTAGTTCTAATCATTCCAACAAGGTCGCGCAAATAGTCAGTTAATAAAGAAATATGGCAAAGGTCCACAATCACTGTTAAAAAGGCAAACATTTCATACTAATTATCAAAATACAATTTCATTCATTCTATTTACCACACCTAAGTAACCAAACATTTTCAATTCCAGAACACAAACTTGTTAGATATTTCAAAGTGCCTCTAAAAACATTAAACAGAGACAAGACATAATAGTAATACATTATCCAATCAGTTTCAGAACCACATATCAGCCTAAAATGACAGATGAATATCACAAATGGAATCCCTAACATAAACTAGTCCTTAAATAATCACAAATGGAGGAGGAACAACAAAGTTTCCAACACCATTCCAGTTAGAATGTGATTGAAAAGGCCAGCTCCAATGTGGGAACCACTGATTCTTATTTGTCATCCTCAATCTAGGTCCTTACCATACAGCTTTGTTTACCTGTAATTGGTTATAGCAAAGAACAGAGCAAGTGTGTCTTACAAGTTACTTAGCTTATTCAAAGAACACTTATTTATGCATAAACCAAATTACCTGAACATGGTTTACAAAAACCCAAAGGGGATCCTCTTCTTCTTTAAAAATGATTCCAAACCAGTGGTAATTTTATGATTTAATTATCCAGCAATTGAAAGGTTAGGATTGTGTTTTGAGGACCAAAAGATCAGTAATATAACCATGGTATTCCATGATGGGCCTATTGTCTACCTAGCAGACAACTGATGCGGGCCTCCATATAGTAAAATCCACTATAGAAAAGAATTACCCCACATTTGATGAAGGTGCATGTACACTCAAACATGAAAGAAATCCAATATGTCAAATAAATAACATGAAGAACAGAGTATCTTAAAGCAACATATTTCTATTAAGTAATAACATTGGGATGTCAAAATATTCCTTCACCAATCACTGACCCACATTTAAAGAACTATAAGAAGAAGAAAACAAAAAAGGTGCAATTGAATAATGCCCAAAAACGTAGTATTAGACTTCCATTTTGTTCTGTAGCACTCAACTTGTCATTTTTCAAACTAGTTCTTTTATTGCTAATCAACTGCTCATTGTACATAAAATACAATCTCAGGTGGCAGAGGAGCATTTTACCTAATAAAAATGAATAAATAGGATTATAACACAAAAATTTGAAAATTTCTGGAAAAGACCCCTTCAAAGAATGGGATGCACTACCACCACCAACACCCCTTCAAAGAAGCCTCATTTTTATTAACAGTTTCAATATAAAATTTATTACCAGATAAGATCGATCGAAATCTGGGGCACCAAAAGCAAAGTTCCCTTGCAGTTCTCCTGCTCCTGAGTGGAAACGGCTGAGATTGAATGGTGCGAGCTAGGGTTTCCTACATTCAACACACAAAAAAAAAAAAAAAAGCAAGAGCAAGAGAATGGAAAAAAAAAAATTTGTGAGTATAGATCAGTGATTTCAATCGGGAAAGAGAGAGAGAAATAGAGAGAGAGGGGAAAAGGACCGAAGAGGGTTTGTGTAGAGGCCGCAGGTGACGAAACCGAAGAGGGTCTGTGTAGAGGCAACAATCGACGATCTTGGTGCGAGCTAGGGCTTCCTACATACACAAAAAAAAAGCAGGAGCGAGAGAATGGGAAAAAAATCTGTTATAAATCGGGAAAGAGAGAGAGAGAGAGAGATAGAGAGGGAGAGGGAGAGGGAGAACCGGTGGCGGCCCTAGCGTAGGGAGGGAGAGAGAGAGAACTGACGGCGGCTCTGCGCGCGGGAGGGTACAGTGCTGCAAAGAGAGAGAGAGAGAGAGGGAGAGAAAGAGGGAGGGAGAGAGAGAGTTCGCCGGTGGTGTGGTAGGTGTGGCGGCTCCGGCGGTGGCGTAGCAAGTGCGTCAGGAGGGCAGAGCGCGGGAGGGGAAAAAACGGAGGGAAGGAAAAAAATGAAGAAGAAAAAGTGGGTGGGTTCGTGGGGGATATGGTGGACCATTAGCGACCGCCTGTGGCGGCCGCCATAGCGGTCGCTAATGGTCCCTTTTGCGACCGCCTCTGGCGGCCGCCCGCGTTTTTCATGCGCCAATGGCAACAATTCTAGTAGTGCCCCTACCTAGTTTCACCCCTATTGATACTGAGGTTCCAACACCACTCAACTACAAGTTGAGTGTGTTGGCCTTTCCCTTTACTTGATTGGTGTGAAAAAGCTCACTACAATTCATGGAGAGGGTTTTTTTTTTTAAGAAGTGAAAATATCACCTAGTTATTGGAAAGTAATAAAATATTTCCTTTCCAACATTGGATCAAATGCCTCATAGCACACGGAGACTATAAGTTGCATGGAATAGACTAACGGTTAGAAGTGGGTAGCTTGATTCATCTCTCTCAACTTAGCGCAAAATTCATTGACAGGGCCATTACCGTTAGAAGTGGGTAGCTTGAAGATTCTTCGAGAAATAGATGTTTCGGGGAACAGACTAACGGGTGAAATTCCTCAATCGCTCGGCAATTGTGAGAGCTTAGTCCTCTTACGCCTGCAAAGCAACTTCTTCAATGGAACCATCCCTTCGTCTTTCAGAGATCTCAAAGTAATTGAAGTGTTGGATCTATCACGCAATAACTTGATTGGGCAAATTCCAGAATTTCTAGGGAGTTTCTCTTTTCTTATGAACCTGAATTTGTCAGTCAATGATTTTGATGGTAAATTACCAGACAAAGGAGTGTTTGCAAATGCAAGCGCGGTTTCAGTCATGGGAAATAATAAGCTCTGTGGGGGCATCCCACAGCTGCAATTGCCTGAATGCGTTAGTCCGACACCTAAAAGACAAAAAAACATCTTTTTATCTTGCGGTATTTATACCCACAATTGTTCTTGCACTGTGCTTAATTTTTTCACCATGTCTTTGTGCGGTGCTTTATGGAAGAAGAAGAAAGTCTAGGTCTGTGGAAAGAGTGCGCACAAGTATTCCTTTCTCAGATCTTTGCAAAGCAACTGATGAGTTTTCTTCAAGTAATTTACTTGGTGTGGGAAGCTATGGTTCTGTCTATAGAGGAACTTTTGCTTCGAATAACACCACTGTTGCAGTTAAGGTGATCAACCTTCAACGACAAAGAGCCTCCAAGAGCTTCATTGCCGAATGCGAGGCCTTGAGAAATGTTCGACACCGAAATCTTGTTAAAGTCTTAGCTTCTTGCTCAAGCATTGATTTCAAAGGAAATGACTTCAAAGCTCTAATCTATGAGTTCATGCCCAATGGTAGTTTAGAGGAGTGGTTGCATCCAAAAGATAAAGAGGGCCATCAGTTGAGGACCTTGAGCCTTAATCAGAGGCTAAACATTGCCATTGATGTGGCTAATGCTTTAGATTATCTTCATTACCATCATGGAACACCAATTGTTCATTGTGGTATAAAGCCTACTAATGTTCTTCTTGATGATGACATGGTTGCTCATGTTGGCGATTTTGGCTTAGCAAAGATCCTCTTGGAAACTAGCAATAATTTTTCTTCGACTGATATTAGCTCAATTGCAATAAAGGGATCCATTGGATATGTTGCTCCAGGTAATACTTTCATTCTTGCACTTGTCATTCATGTCTTCTTATGTTTAATACATTTAAGTGAACCACTGGGTGTGTTGATCCAGTTAACAGTTTCATCCTTAATTTGTTTTCTTCTTGTCGTGTCTTGCTTAATTCATGTACTTTCATTGTAGATATGTGACATGATCAACAACTAACTAGCAATATGAAATTGTATGATACATAAATATCTATGCTTCCATCATATCATAATCTCCTTAGAACTCTTGATAGTGGGAAGCTAAATGATGGGATGTTTCCCAATTGCCACACAATGAAACGTAGTTTTAGTGGCATTATTCTTAGATATCTCTTATTATTTTTTTATCAATTCACTTGAATGCAATAGTTGAAGAAGCTGGCCTACCCATCTGATGAAATTAACAATGCTAAAATTTCTTTTACTTGTTGCATAAGATATCCACTGTCACACTCTTTTCTTCTTTTTCAACCTCAAACCTCCATTCTTCTTGATCCCATGGCCCATCGATGCAACAATCTACTGAACTGACATTTGCATTTTTTAAAGGCATGCCTAGGTTCTTAAGAAATGAATCCCCCCTCTCATACTTATAGAAGAAATATCCTCGTTTTTAAAATCAAATTTGTGTTCTGTTGCTCTAGATCTAAAGGAATATTGATTGACTTGTGATTGTAACCAAAAGGAAAAATGAATTGCAGAGTATGGTATGGGCGGTGATGTGTCAACCTTTGGGGATGTTTATAGTTATGGGATCCTTCTGTTGGAATTATTTACCGGAAGAAGACCAACTGAAGAAATGTTCAAGAATGGTCTAAACCTTCACGAGTTCTCAAAGATGGCTTTCTCTGATCGAGTGATGGAGATAGCAGATCCACTACTTATAGAAGAAAATGATCAAGACAATGCTTGCAACAATGTTGAAAGTACCAAAGGCAAAGGGCAGAGGGTGATGGAATGCTTTGCTGCAGTTATTAAAATCGGAATTGCATGCTCTATGGAAACACCAAGGGACCGAATGCAAATGAAAGAGGTCGTCTCGGAAATGCTTGTGATAAGGGATAAATTTCTGAGGATTGGAATCTACAAAGAGGGATGAAAAATGTCGAGCATGCTGCATGCTTTCTTTTAATTATATTATCTGAGTACTTACCTTTGTCTTGATCATCAGCTGAAGAGTAAACAGATTGCTGGAGGTGTTTGATCACGATTGGTCGTCAAATGGTGTCATCATATTTCATAATTCCTTTTTGTTTTTGTGGGCCTCTGTGCTACATTTTATATACTTGTGTATCATGTCATATATGGAGTCCTATTAGTTTATTCTGAAGGAAGATTACATGTAATTAAGCTGAGTGGTGTTTGATACATAGCTTGCCTACACCCCGAGTTGACTTGTTGGCTTGGCCAAGTTGACTCCACCCAAGATTAGAAGTTGTGCATGGACTCCTGGAACCTGGATACCAATAACTTAGCCGAGTCATGTGGCTGACTTTGTTGAGTTCACTGACAACTCGGACGTGATTCTGGCTGAGTAATACTGATTTTTGTTCTGCTAATTTCATTGGTAAGGATCTGTTTGTTTTCTTAGAATACATTGGAAATGAATAGGTAGGATTTGATGGTCAAATGAGGACCATCAAAGGATTATTGAAGAGGTGGGGTGTGTAGAATGTAAAGTAACAATATAGATGGGGCCTTGACTTTCGTACGTAAGAATTAAATATAAAGCAGCTGGTATAGATTGGACCTTGCACAAATCATCCTCACGTGCCACTTGGCCAGACTAAAGAAGGGACCCATCCTGGGAAGGAATTAAAAATCCTTATCTTTCCTTAAACTCTTATATTTAATAAGTAACGTCGTGATAGATCACTAGCACAATAACCCGTGATAGTATCTCAAGGCATTGCAAAATAAATAATCGTATTTTAAAAAGTTCATGAAAATACCTCTTTTCACTTAGCAAGTTGCATAAATGGAAATATGAAAGTAAGAGCACAAAGGGAGTAGAAGAGATGAGATAGAAGAGAGTTTTTTTTAATTAAGATATTACAAAAAATTAAAAAAGTAAAGAGTAAAGGTGAGTGGTTTGATTAAAAGAGATAGGAGTGGGTAGTTGCATGAGTAAAGTAATGAAGAGTAAATGTGGAACATTTGAGTCAAAATAAGAATTGCCACTCAAAATTAAAGCCAAAACCCTTGGCTTTAATATATTATAATAGGACCGTCTTATCCACCCAAAGCATCACTAATATCTCTTAAAATCTGCATTCAGAGGGTAGTTTGTTATCGTGTATACTGATGAAAGGGGTACCAAGTGAGACCATTGGAACTAATCTGCCCTGCTCTCGGGAAAGTGCAATGCAAAACAGAAAAGCTGAACTTGGATTGGGTTGTTGAAGCTGACACAAACTAGTATCTTGTTCGAAGATAAGATCAAAAGCCAAACAATAACAATGACGCTAGTAATGCGCATCACTTTTAGGCCATCATACTTGTCCAATGTGGGAACACATGGATCCATGGATGGACATGTGCTGAATGGATCTACTGGACCCAAGGGCAGGGGAGAAAATCTTCTGATGGGTCCATTATGTAACTTAAACAGAAGATTTTCAGTTTTTTTTCCTGAAGGGGGCCATTATGTAACTTAAACATAAGAGTTTTATAATTTTTTTTATTGATAGTCACATGTCAGGCTTTAGCTTGTAATTCAGGCTCCATAAATAGTGAGTTATCGAGTAGATGTACAATGCTGGACAAAGAGATATATATATTTTTTCAAAATAAAGAAAAATACAAAGAGAAATTGTAAGGACCCCAACCCAGATTACATTAATTATTAGGGTTCCCTTGAATTTAGGCCCCTAATAGATGAATTAGGGCGATTAGAATTAATTACTAGGGTTCTTGGTTCTAATTTGAAGTTAGGTCAATAGGTCACCTCAACTGGTAATTATGTTCAATTTGGTCTCAACCGTAATTTTACAACTTGATAAAAATAAAATAATGTTGGAATATGGTAAATTGAGTCAAATAGTGATTATTAATAATTAATTAGTTTAAATAGTCAATAGTATACAGCTAGATTAAAATTAAATTAAACCTATATAACGTTGCACATACTTATGTGGGGCGCATGTGGGACTCACTAGGGCCACCCCCCAGTAAAGGGGCTGGTTATGCTTGGGCGGCCAAGGAATTCATGTCTTCACAGGAGTTAGTGTTAGGAAAGGGTCAAAAAGGACTTGGACTAGGATACAAAGAAAGGAAAGTATAGTTCAATATATTTGGTCTACATGGAATTGTTCAGTTGTTTGTTTGACTTGACAAAAGCCAAAATAATTGTTCAAGTCGGATTCTCTCCTATTAATTTATTACTATGCAAATACAATACTTCCAACTTTGAAAGCTTCCCAATACTAAAAGGAATCATGCCCGTGAGAGAATTACTTTCCAAGCCTAGTGCAGTTAAGCTGGCAAGATTTCCAACCTCAGAATGGACGCTTCCTGCCAGTTGGTTCCCTCCCAATGCAAGAAATTTAAGATTAGTTGTGAGATTGACTATAAAACTAGGGAATGGATGCTATCTATACTGATTGTATCAAGATGACTAAGTATGGTAACAAAATCACTATCAAGTACAAGACTGCTCAAAAAGAAAATTCTGCACTGAAGAATGAATTGGAGCAAGCGCTTAAACAGGTTCGTCTCTTAGAAAGTCATAAAAATTGCATGGCTGAAAATTTGACTACTGATGGTCAAAAACTTGAGAAGGATGAAAAAGAAATAGTGAGCCTAAAGCAAGAAATAGAAACATTGAAAGCCGAAAATCAAGACATGCATGGAAGACTGAAGATCACTCTGTCTGAGCTGGAAGCCAAGCAAGCTACTCTAAACAAGATGAACACTAGTTTGAAGACTCTTACAAACATCTTGTGCAATCAGAAGTCTCACTTTGACGGAAGCAGTCTTGGTTATGATCCTGTTGCATCAACTTTAAATGCTAAATGTAAAACAGTTTTTGTTTTAAGTGTTGCACATACTACTCCACATACTGCACTTTCAAATAACGTGCTGAGTAGTTTCATGAAAAAGAAAGTGTCAAGTGTTGCACGCACATCCACTTGTCATCATTGTGGATTAAAAGGACACATTCATCCCCATTGCAAGAACCTACAAAGTCTACCTAAGATCAAGCAATGGCGGAAGAATTTTTCTCCACTCAAGACAACTCCGATTTGGGTTAGAAAATCTGATTTGCCTAAAGATTTTACTCACACTTTGCTGAAAGATCAAACTACACAAGTGTGGGTGGCTACATGTAAAAAGTCTTGATCAAAGAGTTCATGCTCTCAACCCCTAGTGCTGCTACGAAGATACATTCAGGGGGAGTTGCTTTTGAAGGTGAGCTAGAGATCATCATTTACAAAAAGCTGCATGTTCTTATTTTTAGCTTTGTCAATTTATGGACAAAAAGGGGGAGAATGGTGACAGATCAAGGGGGAAAACAAGAAGTTTCGACTGAGTCAGAGATAATGCAGATCTACATTTGCTGATTGCTGATTTTTTGTGTTTTTAATTTAAATGTATTTTGGGTTTCATTTTGGGTAGATCAAATTGTATTGTCTTAGGGAGTTTTGTCCCTGAATTGCCGAAGGAGGAGATTGTTAGGATTTTGAGCGTTCGCTAATTCATGGGTTGGACAAAACTATGGGTCTTTTGAGTTGTAATTTTTATTTAGACAAGAACTCTGAAGTTAAAAGGTTGGAAGGACTAAAAAGAAGAAAGTATGAAAGAATTGAAAGAAGGAAGCTAGAGAAAATATGCCAAAATTCTGGATCAATCCAGAGAGGGGTCCGCTCGAGCGACCATCCCATTCGCTCGGGCGAACAGAGTCGGACTAGCCCATTTCTGAAATAGAGACTGGTCCGCTAGAGCGAACATGTTGACCACTCGATCAAACAAGGCGCAAAGTTGGACGAATTTTGGAAACTTGATATTCTAATTTTGCTCAATCTGATTATTTCAATCATAATCAAGTTAGACAACTTTAAGCACGTCTCAAGGGCTATTTAAAGGACTCAAAGGCTATTGCAAAGAGATACACCTTACCTCTCAAAGTGCTGAGTTAGAGATTATCAATGAGAGTTTTTTTCTCTAGAGTTTTTATGAAGTTGTGCTGCCAAGTTCTCTAGAGCCAATTCTTCTGCATCATTTGTAGAAGATTATCTTCCTATGAGAAGATTTGAGGAGTTAAGTGCTGGCTGGAATCTGTTGCAATCAACAGTGTGAAGTCGTTGAAGCGTGAAGCGATACAAGGTAACTTCAGTCCTTGGATAGGGGATATCTAAGGAAGAGGTCTGAGTTTCTTGTAATTGCTAGATTCATAGTGCTTGATTTGATCCAGTTCGGATCGGTGGTTTTTCACCCGGTTAGGATTTTCCACCTTAAATTTGGTATCCTTGTGATGTGTGCTTGTTGATTTAATTTCCGCTGCATATTATTTATTTATGCACACTATTGGGTTGATTGTTTGAGTGGACCAATCTAAAAATCGCGGGCCGGTAAATTTTTTTTCAGCGTGTATATATATTGATGGTCTTTAGCCTGGGCCGGTTAAATTATAGTGTAACTAGATTCACAGACATGGTCATCTTTAGCTTAACATGCCAATTGGCAATGTGCAAAGTGTTTAAGACAAATAAATAAGGGGAATTCGGCGAGAGGTCCCTCAAAGTATGACTTTGTTGCAAACAGTCCACAAAAAAAAGACATGCAGCCAAAGGTCCCTCACACACTTTCCCATACCTAAAATGTCCAATTTGCCCTTTCTTTAAATCATATCTCATGATTGGTGGAAAATCCCATTAATAATGGCCAACTACCATTTAATTGCCCACGATTAATGGAATCCCATTAATGAGATTTTCAAATAAATTATAAAAACACACAAGTAAATTTCAAAATAACGCAAATAAATTTAAAAAAATGCAATAATTTCAAAAAAAGCAATAATTTTTTTTAAAAAGTAATAAATTTCAAAAGAATGCAGATAAATTTAAAAAGATGCAAATAAGTTTCAAAAAGATCAAAATAAATTTCAGAAAGTGTAAATAAATTTCAAACAACTCAAATAAATCTCAAAAGATCCAAATAAATTTCAAAAAAATGTAAATAAATTTAAAATCTGTAAATTAATTTCAAAAGACGCAAAAAATGTAAATAAATTTAAAAAGCTATAAATTAATTTCAAAAGACGCAAATAAAATTAAAAAACCAAAACACATTTGCCAAAAACTAAGATAAATCAAATTTTCAAATTTCTGAAAAATTTGCCAAAAACTCATGTATTTTTGCCAAAACTCAGTTAAATTTATTTTAAAAAACACAAATAAATTTGAAAAGCCAAAAATAAAAAGAAAAAACTCAGATAGATTTTTCAAAAAATCAGATAAATTTTAAAAAAAACTCAGATAAATTTGCTCAAAAGATAGATAAATTTACCAAAACTCAGATAAATTTCACTTAAACTTAAATAAATTTGACAAAAACTTAGATAAATTTATAGATTTTTCAAAAACTCAGATAAATTTTAAAAAAAACTCAGATAAATTTGCTCAAAAGACAGATAAATTTGCCAAAACTCAGATAAATTTCACTAAAACTCAAATGGATTTGACTAAAACTTAGATAAATTTATAGATTTTTCAAAAACTCAGATAAATTTTAAAAAAAAACTCAGATAAATTTGCTCAAAAGACAGATAAATTTGCCAAAACTCAGATAAATTTCACTAAAACTCAGCCCTGCGGGCGTCTGCTGAATTTCTGTTGTGCTGGGCTTTTGCTGCGCAGACTAGGTCGGGTCAGACTTGACCCGAACTTGACCTGGCCTGGAAAATAAACCCAACAACAATTGTCTTCTTCTTCGTTGGGTTTTGTAACAGAACCAGCGTTCTGCAACTGATTTGTTCACGGCCTGCGGCTGCCTTCTTCTCCATCAGCGTTAGTGAACGGCTGGAGATCTGCGATTGCGCCGGACCGTTTCCGGAGACTTGCGACCTGCCGGTGTACTGTCCCACAAGATCGTCGACGATCTGCGTGGCCCACCTTCTGCATAGATTGTTGGAAAAACTTTGATGGCTTCTTTTCCAATGGCGACTGGGCAGTGAGGGCGTCGCGGTAATTCCGTCTTCCTTCTCCTGCAACAGGAGTCCGGATCCTACCGTAATCACGGAATTGAACTTGTTCCTCTGCTCTGGTTTCGGTTTTAGGAACTTCCGATCCACGTGGCCCGCCGTGATCCTGATCACAGCAGCGTCTAATGGACTTCTGCTTTGATTTGCGTGCAACCCTCACCCTAGGAAAACCCTAACTTGAAAGCAAAGATCCAGACCACCAGTTGCCATCGCCGGATCAGAAAGCGCAGAGACAGGCAGAGCGGAGACGAACAGGGCGGATCATACCAAAGGTGGGGCCAATCTCTGTGGGTCTACATGCAGTCGTCATACTTGCTCACCGGAGAAGGAGACTTGGTCTCACGCTCTTCCAGATTGGATCTGGATCCCAAAGGTGGGCCACACTCTTGATCAAGAGAAGAAGACGAAGATAAAACGATCTTTGTATGCAATCTCTGAGGAAACAGAGGCTCTGGGTTTCTCATCGTCACCGCAAAAGGGGGGCACTACGTCCAGTCTTCTTCCTCTCTGAAGGGGGTTATCTGCTCGTGACTTAATCTCCTTAATATTTGTGGGGAGGGAGAATACAAGATTTGAAATTTGAAAATTTAAAATTTTATGCCAGAAACAGTTGAAAGGGCAAATTAGTCCTGAAATATGTGATCATGTGGATGCAGGGACCTCTGGCTACAAACAGTATAGCTGCTTAGACCAGAGCCCTTAAAAAGAATTTGCTTGGACTGGAGGCTGGATAGATTCAATTCTTGGGACTTTTTGCTAATTATCTCAATAAATAAATACACAGTAAAGCATTTGGTGCCAATTGGTTGTGTGCAAGTAAGCCATACATTTTGTGGCTAATTTAATATAGCGATTGTCAACCATTACCGAAAGCACTGATTTCATCCAAACGATTTCACCATCGCAAGTGTAACCTTTTACACTTCTAATCAAGAGACTATATGAGACAGGAGCTCCATGCAAGCAACCACATACACATACAGCAGAAGAGCATCTTCTTAGCACATGCATGGCTTGTTGGGCATTTTGGTCATTTTCTATGCACGCCATCCTCCTCATCTCCCTCTCCGGAACCGCCACAACCACTCCTACGTTACTAAACAAGACGGACCGGCTAGCACTTCTCGCGTTCAAAACCGAGATAAGGGACGATCCGTTACAAGCACTAATTTCATGGAACAACTCGCTTCATTTTTGCGAGTGGCGAGGCGTTACGTGCGGCCACAGGCACCAACGAGTTCGCGCCTTGAACTTAGGATCTCTATCTTTGGAAGGACCTCTCTCTCCTCACATAGCAATCTCTCCTTCCTCACAGCCATCAACGTCTCCGAGAACTGATTCCATGGCCGAGTCCCTTACAAACTTGGCCAACTGTTTCGGCTTCAGCAACTTGACCTATCCTTTAACTCATTCCAAGAAGAAATCCCGGCAGCTATAAGCAAGTGCTCCAAGCTCTAGGTCATATGCATTGTATCGAACAATGCCTCTGCCGGGAGCATACGAGGTTTTTTCAAAATCTGTACTTTTTTTTACTGCTCTAGTGTGTGTGTGTCAATGATTTTGATGGTAAATTACCAGACAAAGGAGTGTTTGGAAATGCAAGCGTGGTTTCGGTCATGGGAAACAGTAAGCTCTGTGGGGGCATCCCACAGTTGCAATTGCCTGAATGCGTTACTCCGGCACCTAAAAGAGGAAAAAAGTCTTTTTATCTTGCGGTATTTATACCGATAATTTTTCTTGCAGTGTGCTTAATTTTTTCACCATTTCATTGTGCGGTGCTTTATGGAAGAAGAAAGTCTAGGTCCGTGGAAGGTCTGCACACGAGTATTTCTTACTCAGATCTTTGCAAAGCAACTGATGATTTTTCTCCAAGTAATTTGATTGGTGTGGGAAGCTATGGTTCTGTCTATAGAGGAACTTTTGCTTCGGATAACACCGCTGTTGCAGTTAAGGTGCTCAACCTTCAACGACAAGGAGCCTCCAAGAGCTTCATTGCCGAATGTGAGGCCTTGAGAAATGTTCGACACCGAAATCTTGTTAAAGTTTTAACTTCTTGCTCAATCATTGATTTCAAAGGAAATGACTTCAAAGCTCTAATCTATGAGTTCATGCCCAATGGAAGTTTAGAGGAGTGGTTGCATCCGAAAGAAGAAGAGGGCCATCAGTTGAGGAACTTGAGCCTTAGTCAGAGGCTAAACATTGCCATTGATGTGGCTAGTGCTTTAGATTATCTTCATTACCATCATGGAACACCAATTGTTCATTGTGGTATAAAGCCTACTAATGTTCTTCTTGATGATGACATGGTTGCTCATGTTGGCGATTTTGGCTTAGCAAAGATCCTCTTGGAAACTAGCAATAATTTTTCTTCGACTGATATTAGCTCAATTGCAATAAAGGGATCCATTGGATATGTTGCTCCAGGTAATACTTTCATTCTTGCACTTGTCATTCATGTCTTCTTATGTTTAATACATTTAAGTGAACCACTGGGTGTGTTGATCCAGTTAACAGTTTCATCCTTAATTTATTTTCTTCTTGTCGTGTCTTGCTTAATTCATGTACTTTCATTGTAGATATGTGACATGATCAACAGCTAATTAGCAATATGAAATTGTATGATACATAAATATCTATGCTTCCATCATATCATAATCTCCTTAGAACTCTTGATAGTGGGAAGCTAAATGATGGGATGTTTCCCAATTGGCACACAATGAAACATAGTTTTAGTGGCATTATTCTTAGATATCTCTTATTATTTTTTTTTATCAATTCACTTGAATGCAATAGTTGAAGAAGCTGGCCTACCCATCTGATGAAATTAACACTGCTAAAATTTCTTTTACTAGTTGCATAAGATATCCACTGTCACACTCTTTATCTTATTTTTCAACCACAAACCTGCATTCTTCCTGATCCCATGGCCCGTTGATGCAACGATCTACTTTACTGACTTTGGCATTTTTTTAAAGCATGCCTAGGTTCTTAAGAATTGAATCCCCCTTCTCTTACTTATAGAAGAAATATCCTTATTTTTAAAATTAAATCTGTGTTCTGTGTTCTGTTGCTCTAGATCTAAAGGAATATTGACTTGTGATTGTAACCAAAAGGAAAAATGAATTGCAGAGTATGGTATGGGCGGTGATGTGTCAACCTTTGGGGATGTTTATAGTTATGGGATCCTTCTGTTGGAATTATTTACCGGAAGAAGACCAACTGAAGAAATGTTCAAGAATGGTCTAACCCTTCACGAGTTCTCAAAGATGGCTTTCTCTGATCGAGTGATGGAGATAGCAGATCCACTACTTGTAGAAGAAAATGATCAAGACGATGCTTGCAACAATGTTGAAAGTACCAGAGGCAAAGGGCAGAGGGTGGTGGAATGCTTTGCTTCAGTTGTTAGAATCGGAATTGCATGCTCTATGGAAACACCAAGGGACCGAATGCAAATGAAAGAGGTCGTCTCGGAAATGCTTGTGATAAGGGATAAATTTCTGAGGATTGGAATCTACAAAGAGGGATGAAAAATGCCGAGCATGCTGCATGCTTTCTTTTGATTATATTACCTGAGTACTTACTTTTGTCTTAATCATCAGCTCAGAGTAAACAGATTGCTGGAGGTGTTTGATCACGATTGGTCGTCAACTGGTGTCATCATATTACATAATTTCTTTTTGTTTTTGTGGGCCTCTGTACTACCTTTTATATACTTGTGTATCATGTCATATATGGAGTCCTATTAGTTTAATCTGAAGGAAGATTACATGTAATTAAGCGGAGTGGTCTTTGATACGTAGCTTGCCTACACCTCGAGTTGACTTGTTGGCTTGGCCAAGTTGACTCCACCCAAGATTACAAGTTGTGCATGGACTCCTGGAACCTGGATACCAATAACTTAGCCGAGTCATGTGGCTGACTTTGCTGAGTTCACTGACAACTCGGACGTGATTCTGGCTGAGTAATGCCGATTTTTGTTCTGCTAATTTCATTAGTAAGGATCCGTTTGTTTTCTTAGAATACATTGGAAATGAATAGGTAGGAATTCATGGTCAAATGAGGACCATGAAAGGATTATTGAAGAGGTGGAGTGTGTAGGAGGTGGGGTGTGTAGAATGTAAAGTAGCAATATAGATGGGACCTTGACTTTCGTAAGAATTGAATATAAAGCGGCTGCTATAGATGGGACCTTGCCCAGATCAGCCTTACGTGCCACTTGGCCAAACTAAAGAAGGGACCGATCCTGGAAAAGAATTTAAGAGCCTTAGCTTTCCTTAAACTCTTATTTTTAATAAGCAACGTCGTAATAGATCACTAGCACAATAACCCGTGCTTGGCACAGTATCTCAAGGTTTTTGCAAAATAAATAATTATATTTTAAAAAGTTTTTTAAAATACCTCTTTTCTCATAACAAGTTGCAAAAATGGAAATATGAAAGTTAGAGCACAAAGGGAGTGGAAGAGATGAGATAGAAGAGAGTTTTTTAAGTAAGATATTAGTAGAACTTAAAAAAGTAAAGAGTAAAGGTGAGTGGTTTGATTTAAAAAGATATGAGTGGGTAGTTGCATGAGTAAAGTAATGGAGAGCAAATGTGGAACATTTGAACAAAAAGACATAACCGTGAGTCAAAATTAGAATTGCCATTCAAAATTAAAGCCAAAACCCTTGGCTTTAATATATTATAATAGAACTGTCTTATCCACCAAAAGCATCACTAATATCTCTTAAAATCTGCATTCATAGGGGATGTTTGTTATTGGGTATAAAGGAGGACCAAGTGAGACCATTGGAACTAATCTGCTCTGCTCTCGGGAAAGTGCAATGCAAAACAGAAAAGCTGAACTTGGATTGGGTTGGAAAACATTGGCATGTTCATTTGTTCATGCTGACACAAACTAGTATTTTGTTCGAAGATAAGATCAAAAGCCAAACAATAACAATGACGCTAGTAATGCGCATCACTTTTAGGCCATCATACTTGGGGTCCAATGTGGGAACACATGGATCCGTGGATGGACTTGTGCCGAATGGATCTACTGGACCTAAGCGCAGGGGAGAAAATCTTCTGATGGGTCCATTATGTAACTTAAACAGAAGATTTTCAGTTTTTTTTTCCTGAAGGGGGCCATTATGTAACTTAAACATAAGATTTTTATAATTTTTTTTCTTGATTGTCACATGTCAGGCTTTAGCTTGTAATTCAGGCTCCATAAATAGTGAGTTATCGAGTATATGTACAATGCTGGACAAAGAGATATATAATTTTTTTTTCAAAATAAAGAAAAATGCAAAGAGAAATTGTAAGGACCCCAACCCAGATTACATTAATTATTAGGGTTCCCTTGAATTTCGGTCCCTAATAGATGAATTAGGGCTATTAGAATTAATTACTAGGGTTCTTGGTTCTAATTTGAAGTTAGTTTAATAGGTCACCTCAACTGGTAATTATGTTCAATTTGGTCTCAACTGTAATTTTACAACTTGATAAAAAAAAAAAAAAATGTTGGAATATGGTAAATTGAGTAAAATAGTGATTATTAATAATTAATTAGTTTAAATAGTTAATAGTATACAGCTAGATTAAAATTAAATTAAACCTATATAACGTTGCACATGCTTATGTGGGGCGCATGTGGGACTCACTATGGCCACACCCCAGTTAAGGGGCTGGTTATGCTTGGGCGACCACGGAATTCATGTCTTCACATGAGTTGGTGTTAGGAAAGGGGCTCAAAGGACTTGTATTAGGATACAAAGAAAGGAAAGTATGGTTCAAGATATTTTGTCCATATGGATTTGTTCAGTTGTTTGTTTGACTTGACGAAAGCCAAAATAATTTTCTAAGCATCTAATAGAAATGATGCATCTTCATTAAGAAAATTGAGGATTACTGTGTTATAAAACAATGTTTACAATGGATTCAACCCAATAAACATGCCCTTAACCAATTGCAATCTTTTGACAACATCTATTATATCCATTCGTTATCCTGTTGACTCTGAAGAGCAGGTAATTTCCACTTTAATTAATGCAACCAAGCACTCAAGAATTCCGGCTCTTCTGTCATAGTTGTCATTAACATTGTTTAAAACCTCTTCTCCCAAAAGCATGGTTCAAAATAACGGCTGTTACCATTACATAACGGCCGTTATATAACGGTAACTGTAACATCCCACATACTAATCTCCTATTAATTATAATTAATTGCTTGAATAGTTAGTAAGTGTGTTTAGAGTCTTAGCGAGTCAGGTTTATCGCTTGGACCTCGCGTGCGAAGTCTCGCGTGATTCGGAGTGCGTTTGGGTATAGTAAGGGGGTGGTTTGCAATTTGGAGAGTTTTCAGGGGTTTTTATGAGATTATGAGTTTTTGTGAGTTTGGATGCATTGGGTAGGTCTCGACATTTAATGAACTTTAGTCTTCAGTCGCGTTTCGATTCGACACATCGAAGAGGCCCAAATAAACACTTTAGCAAACCCAAGGACTAAACTAAAAATAAACCTTTACCTAACCTAATATAAGCCCAACCCACCATCTCTTTCATTCTCTCTTCTCTCACCCACTGTTCTCTTTCAACTCCAGCCCCTCCACTGCCTCCTCACTGCCGACGGTCACCGGAGCCCCGGCGTCAACGGCAAAGCTTCCAATCTTCTTCCTCTTGCTCCCAAGACCTCAACCATTACCTTTTCCAAGCTTTTCATCCACAACCCATTCAAAGGTAGGCTTCTTAAGCTTTTAGGTCTAACTAATCTTCTTCCTTTGGCTTAGAAATGGTTTAGATAAGCTCACCCCTCCCCTTGCATTTCATTTGTAGAGAGGTTTTTGGTTTGGAAACCATTTCCCCCATTTTTGAGCTCAAAGAGGGTTTTTCCCCAGATTTCTCTTGGATTTCTTGAGCTCTTCATCTAAGGCAAGTATATATGTTTATATTCATGCTTGATATGTTTGTCTCCCTTGATTTGTATGGAAAAATGATGTTTTAGATGTTATTGGTTCATTGGATGCTTTTAGGGTTTGAAAATATGATAATTAGGTTGTTAGCCTAATGAAATGGATTTGTTTATTGATGACTTGATTAAGGAGATTGGTTGAATTAGAATGGACTTGTAATATGCATGGTTTGCTTGCATATCAGGTTCAAAGAAAAAAGGAATGGATTTGGATCCATTCACTGCAGAAACAGAACCTGCAGTTCTGTTTCCGCAGTGCACGCGGTCGACCGACCACGGCACGCGGTCGACCGGCGACACAGGGTCAGGTTCTCTAGAACCTGACCAAATCACTGTTGCACCTTTTTCAGTTACAACTGCCGGTCGACCGAGCCTGGGCCGGGTCGACCGGGCTCGCTGTGTAGGGGGTCGACCGGCCAAGGGCCAGGTCAACCGAGCAAACTGTAATTTCCTTCTTGGGGAGGATTTTTATCCCATTCTTGGATGGACTTAAGTGGGACTTGGTTAACCCCTTTTGTTAACCCTTGAGGCACCAACGAGTTCACGCCTTGAACTTAGGATCTCTATGTTTGGAAGGACTCCTGACATGGCAAATCTCTCTTTCCTCACAGCCATCAACGTCTCCGAGAACTGATTCCATGGCCGAGTCCCTTACGAACTTGGCCAACTGTTTCGGCTTCAGCAACTTGACCTGTCCTTTAACTCTTTCCAAGAAGAAATCCCGGCAGCTATAAGCAACTGCTCCAAGCTTTGGGTCATACGCATTGCGTGGAACAACCTTATGGGGAGAATCCCTTCTGAGCTTGGCTCCCTGTCCCATCTCAAGCACTTGTTTCTTTACATAAATGGTCTTTTTGGAAACATCCCGCCTTCACTTGGGAATCTCTCATCGCTTCTCTCAATATCTCTAAATAGTAACATGCTAGATGGAAGCATTCCCGACGATCTAGGCTGGATTTCAAAAATGCAATTCTTGCAGATCTCCGAAAATAAGCTGTCTGGTACGATACCTTCTTCCATTTACAATCTATCTGATATTTATCAACTTTCGGTAGCGGATAATTAATTACATGGAACCCTTCCTTGGAACCTAGGCCTCACTCTTCCAAATCTACAACTGTTTTATGTGACACTAAACCGGTTTACGGGTTCGATTCTAATTTCGTTATCCAATGCCTTGTTGCTTCAAGAGCTTTCTTTTGCAGCGAACGATTTCACTGGAGGGGTACCGATGGATCTTGGCAATCTGCGACTTCTTCGTTTACTGATCACACACATCCCTTCAGTAAAAATTTCACAGAATGGCTCCCCGAGGAAAATTTCCTCCCCTGCCGTTGGGTCAAACAGATTGATGGGGCACAAGTCCATCCATGGATCCATGTATCTGCATTAGACCCCAAGAATGATGGGCCTAAAACTGATACAAATTACTAGTGTCATTGATATGGATTGGCTTTTTTGTCTTATTTTCGAACAAAATTGTAGTTTGTGTCAGGTCGAATCAATAAACATCAGCAGATGTCTCTCACTTCCCACCAAATCCAAGTCTAGCTTTTCTGTTCGAACCAAAATTCTCTGTGTTCGGCCTTGAACTTTCCCGATAGCAAGCTAGATTAGTTCCACTTGGGTTCTCCTTTGATTAGTATACCCGGATTACAGACTACCCCTGTGAAAGCAGATTTTAAGTGATACTATTGATACTTTGGGTGGATAAGGCAATTTTATGATCTAATATGATGTTGCTTATAACAATTTAGAATTCTGGGAAGCCACTAAACTTTCAATTGATTATTACCATTGGTGTTCCTTTTACAACAAACAGCAGCTAGACAGACGAGAATAAATAACAGTTAAGCAAGGTTCAATTCAAGGGAACTCGATGAGTCTTGTAACACAGACCTTGAAAACTCTCTCCTAAACGGTTAAACCCTACAAAGAGAAGAACGATAAGGAAAGCTTAGGCTTTTCTATTCTTTTTCAGGATCAGCCCCTTCTTTAGTCTGGTTAAGTGGTATTTATGGCCTTACTTTGTAAAGTTCGTGGTTGTAAAGTTCGTGGTGGTGGAACGCGCAAGTTCCCATCTATATCAGCCACTTTATAATCAAATCCTAGGATAGTCAAGGTCCATCTATATTGCTAATCTATATTCTTCAAACCCCCCCCCCCCCCCCCCCCAACTCTCCAATAATCCCTTGATGATCCTCATCTGACCATGAATTCCTACCTATTCAATTACAAACAACATACCCATTAATGAAATTAGCAGAACAAAAATGAGCATTACTCAGCCAGAATCATGTCTGAGTTCTCAGTGAAGTCGGCTAAGACAGCCAAGTCAGAAGCATGACTGAGCCTTGTAATTGGTATCCAGGGGTCGACACACAACTTGACCTCTAATCTCGAGATCTCGAGTGGGGTCAACTTAGCCAAGCTAACAAGTCAACTAGAGGTGCAGGCAAGCTATGTAGGCTGAGGGAAGGGAGGCCCGAGGGATGGGAAGAAGCCCTATAATCATTTGACATCTCCTAGCTGAACATTTTCCTAGGAAAGGGGTGCTCTTCTAAAGGTTAAAGCTTTGCCCTGAGGAGGCTGAATACTTAGAAAGTAATGCTTGGATACTTCTCAACTCAGATTTATAAGCTTTGAAGAAGAGCAGGATATCGTCTGCGTATAGCAGATGGCAGCAAGTAGAAGGGACTAGCAAGATTGGCACTATTTTGCCAGAAAACCTGAGCTGCTCTATTCGAAGATTGAGAACCTCCTCTGCTAGGATGAACAGATAGGGAGACAGAGGGTCCCCTTGGCGTAATCCACAGGTGGAAGAAAAGAACCCACTGGGGCTATTGTTAATTGGAATGGAGCCTCTACTCGTACAGACCATCTCTCTAATCAAATTGATTCAGGAGGAGGAAAAGTTGAAAAACTTGAGAGCCTGAAAGAGAAAGTTCCATTGGAGCTTATCAAAAGCCTTGGAGATGTCCAGCTTCAAACAAACGGAACCACCAATGATCTTAGAATTTAGCTTTTGGATAATGTCATGCGCCAAAGCAACACTGTGATGGATAGACTTTCCTTTGACAAAAGCTGATTGGTAATTTGAGATGAGGAGAGGAAGAATGATTGAGAGCCTTGTAGCTAGGATCTTGGAGGCAATTTTGTAGGTAAAGTTCAAAAGGCTAATTGGCCTAAAGTTAGAGAAGATTCTGGAGAAGATTTCTTTGGGATAAGAGAAATGAAGAAGGCATTAGTTACTCTCAACATACGACCGGAGAAGAAGAGATGGGCGACAGCTGCAATCACATCCTTACTCACAATATGCCAGCAATTGGTAAAGAAAGCTCTTGAAAACCCATCTGGCCCCAGGGAGCTACCCCTTTTTAACTGGAAGGCACCCTTTCTAATTTCCTCTGGAGCAAGGACAGCTACAAGGAACTTGTTTTGCTCTTCGGTGACGGAGGGACCAACCAAGTTAAACAGGTCTTCTTCGGGGATGACAGAGTCAGCTTGAAAAAGATTTGAAAAATAGATGGAAGCCCGATCTTTTATCATATTCCCATTTTCAAAGAGGGTGCCATCTACCTTAATCTTATCGATACAGTTCCGGATACCTTTAGCCTTAGTTGAGAGGTGGAAGAAATTGGTATTCCTATCCCCTTCTTGGAGCCACTTTACCTTCGCCCTCTACTTCCAATGAATAGATTTTGCATTAAGCCAGTTGTGGAGGGAGGCTTCGGCCATATTCAAATCTCTGAGGAGGGGATTACTGGGCTGAGCTTCAAAAGCAACCTTAGCTTCAGCTATGCGGTTCTTCAACTGACCGAAAACATCTATATTCCAAGCCTTCAGGTTGAACTTTAGGTTCTTCAGCTTATTGGCTAAGATGAACTGAGGAGTACCTCCTCTACAACCTTAGAGAAAGAATCATGAGAGAGCCACGTTTCTTCACTGAAAGAATCATGGATTGTATATGTGAACATTACAATCCCAGCTTTATACACCATCAAATACTCAAGCCTTAAGCCTATCAGGTGGGACGCGTGGAAGTGAAAGTGGGGAACTGCAAGTGAGAAACAAACTTCAATTTTTAATTTTGTTTAGGGTCCATTTGTATTCATCAAACTAAATTCCTAGGAATTATTCTAGCAGAGAATTGTTAAAGAAGTGATCAGGTGCAAAGAATATAAGAAAAAAATGTAGATGGGACCTATATATTTTTAGGATTTGTTTTACTTGCTAGTGTGATGACTGAGTAGTTATTTTTCACCTTTCCTTGATTAACTCTTCATTCAAGAGGAGATTATTTGATCTCCGCGTGCATAGAACTTCAGCTTATAGTTTCCTCAATTCCATGCAAATAAACGAGGACTTTTGTATTCATGATAAAAATAAAAATAAAAATTAAGAAGCATTTGATCCAATGTTGGAAAGGAAATATTTTATTACTTTCCAATAACTAGGTGATATTTTCACTTCGTAAAAAAAATAAAATATATATATATATATATGAAAAACCATCTCCATGAATTGTAGGGTGCTTTTTCGCACCAATCAAGTAAAGGGAAAAGCCAACACACTCAACTTGTAGTTAAGTGGTGTTGGATCCTGTTAGATTGTATGGACTCAATCCATCATATGATGTAAATAAACTGATTAATTTCTTTATTTATCAATACTATCATGCTTTCCTTTCATGAGATGAATGGTGTTTTACTACTTAATGCACTTGACTAATACAAATGACATAAATGGTTCATGAGATGAACCGGGTCCCGTTAGTATATTAGATGTGATATATGTGTCTGGATAAGATCCACACACAGGAGACATTTGTCACAAATCTTATACTTAAACATCTTCACAACCGGTGATGAGACTGGGCATCTCATCTGATAAGGTTGCAGCGCTTTGATCACTATAAAATAGTGTGATTTGTCTCGATCATCAGAATGTAAGATTCTAGATCACGGTGCTGGTACATTGGATGTATTGAAGGACCATGAGAAGCACCTTATGGAATACTGTCTCGAGTTTAAGGTTTGCTCTCATAATTCCCTAGCAATAGGCTCTCAATCCTGAGACATTGATGAACTCAAGTTTCTATCTATACATTTGCTTTGAGTCACCAATGAGTGAGGCCAACTGTAGGTCAACACCTCGGTGTCTTGGGTATGTGGTAGTAGGACTATGGGAACATCCAATGGTCAAGATGGAATCTATCTATATTATCCCCTTGTGCCAATTAATGGATTTATCATTAGTAAGTGCGCACCCATCTCGATTAAGAGTTAATTGGATGGTACTGATGATCACTGTAATTAATTGGGGCTCAAGGATAATAAGATGTGGATCTAAATTGGTGGGACAGTTTTTAGTCCAATTAATCTATGAATATTGATAGAGGGGCTTAAATGTGGTAATCGGGAAGTTTAGGGTCTTCATTGTAATTTATTCCTAAGACTGGAGTGCAATTGCATTTATATAGTGGTGTTATTTGCAATTAACTGTGGGCCCGGATTGCACATGAGATGTGGGGTCACGTGTCCCAGTTGGAGCCAGCTTTCTATGGAATCCCTAGTGGTCCCCACGCTAGCCCAAGTTATTGGAAAGATACTAATCCTACTAGAACTCTAAGATGAAGGAATTAGGAAGTTACTATTTCTATTTGAAGTGGAACTTCTAATAGTGGTAATAGTAAGGTTACTATTTGGTGTAGAAGTAAGACTTCTATTTCAATTAGTACAAGAGAAGGAGGTTGCTTAATGCTATATAAGGAGTAACAAAGGGCTGGAATAAACACACTCTTGAAAAACGTGCAGCCCCCTTAGTGTGCAATAGTTGCACATATTCTCTTCTCCTTCTAGTTCTCTTCTAGTTTCCTTGAGAGCTTCTAGTAGTTTTCTTTAGGAGATCCCACCCATCTCCTTTAGAGAAGAGTTCTGATACGGGCCATAGCGTGGAAGGCTAAGAGGGCTTGGAGATCCAAAGTTGTTTTCTTCTCCATCAAAGTACAAGCGGACAGCAAATGTATAATCTGCTTCTCTAATGTTTTGTAGATTATTTTGCATGGTTTTGCTTGTAATATTGCTGTACATGATATAAGAGTATGAGGGATTGCATCCTGGATATGGTTAATGGCCTTGTAGACGTTTGATCCCTGAGTCAAGTGGGTCAAAAGTTTTGAAATCACATGCACGAGGCCCACCTATTTCCAACAGATCCTCGGTATCAACGGGGCGAAACTAGGGAGGGGCTAGCAAGGGCTATCCCCCCAACCCCCTAAAGCCATTTTTTGCTATGGCCCCACTAGAAAATTTTATTCACAATGGCCCCTCCAATGTCCATATCCTGGTTCCGCCCTGAGTATCGATCACACACATGTCTAGGAACATTTCATGGTTCTTCACATTGATAGTACCACTCTATAGCAAATGTTTTTCACACGCACTTTCTTCAGATCTGAACAGGCCCTAGGCATGCATGCTTGGGTTTTGTAATTTTGGATTTTGTAATTTTGGGCCCTTTCCTTCAACGCAAAATGCTCTAAGCGTTTGTGCCCACGTTTTTGGAGATATATGTCTCTAGCACATGTTCACTGGAAAAATGCAGTGGAAATAGATTAATTTTTAAATAATTTCAATAAAAAAACCTCCAAAGCATTTCTATATTCTTTTTCTAGTTTTTTCATCGTACTTGTGATTTTCTGATTTTTTTTCCTAGTACTTTTATTTCTGACATATTTCTGGAAGACATCACAATATCATTGAGAAAATAACATTTTAAGTTTTTCTTTTTTCTTTTTTGATAACCCAGGGTACTTCCCGCTCAGTGTAGCCCAAGAGTCTTTCGCCGTGAGCCAAGAGAAAACTCTATTCTAGACAGCTGAGAACTAATTCCTAGGTGCACTTACAAATTCTTCTATGCACATACACAGGGTAAAACTATGAGAGATGGCCAACAAAGATAGGCGTCACACAACATTTCATAGTATATATATATATATATATTATCCTGATATACAACACATCGCTGGTATTTGTGGCTGCCATTTTCATCGGGACTGTTAACAATTGTGGGACCTAGTTGGATGAGGCAACGACCCACCTCTACATGTACTGATCGTTGGGCCTTTTTTAATTTCCTTGCGTTAGTTGTTCTCATTTTGTTGCCCATCCAGTCGCTGAATCCACCTAGGACCCTATATAAAATGGACATCATGATCAATCATATATCAAAAGTTGAACAAACGTAGTCGTAGGGCACATACAAGATATATTAAGTGGGCCCTATTTTAATAAGTATCTACATTTTATAGTTCTACATTGTACATACGATTGTTTCTCGGATTCATAAGCAACAGAGTGACTTGCACCTGGGACACTGCCAATTGGCATGTTGCTATAAAAATGATAGTGTTTCACTGTGCATATTAATTGGCACGAAGTGCTTCACAGTGTATTTATTTATTTGTCTGAAACACTTGGGACACTGCCAATTGGCATGTTGGAAATGGGATAGAAACGACAGTGTTTGTTAATCTAGCAACACTATAATTATAGAGCCCAACACTTCAACCGGCCATGCTCAAAAGTCCATCAACACAAATTTAGTATAATGTAGACACCATGTTCTTCATTGAAGAGAAAACAAATGCCTCGTTAACCTTTGATGGGAAAATTTTCCAAACGGCCTGCATTTCCAGCTAACTGAAGCAGCATATAGTTTTCAAATGCGCTTGGTAGAGTCTAACATGCTTCGGTGCATGCTTAAAAAAAAAAAGCTTCGGTGCAGCCGGCTCTAACACATCACCCTCCCAGCTATTTTTATTGCACAACTATCAGATTGAATGACTTTGTGAGACATAGGGCTTGAAAGCACAGTATAATTAATTCCGTTTTGTTCCGGCCGGAATAATCTGAATTTTTAATTCTGTTTCTCCGACCGAAACAGAAGGGGATGAAAAAACTTGGTTTAAATTTCAGTCTATTCCAGTCCATTTCGGTCATTTCATTCCATTTCGATTGTTCGTTTCGGTCTATTTCGGTTTGTAGCACAATTTTTACTATTCTTTTAATATTTCTTTTTCAATATTCATATCCAGAAAAATGCAAAATGGATAATTTATTTTTATTTTTTATATTCTTTATATATATAAATATGTGTATGTTTAAAAGATGCTCTTATAAGAAATGTATCTCACCTTACATGAGAGATATGTGTAAAAGATGCTCTTATGGGAGTCCTATGGGAGATATTCATTCCATTTCGATTGTTCGTTTCAGTCTATTTCGGTTTGTAGCACAATTTTTACTATTCTTTTAATATTTTTTTTTCAATATTCATATCCAGAAACATGCATAATGGATAATTTATTTTTATTTTTTATATTCTTTATATATATAAATATGTGTATGTTTAAAAGATGCTCTTATAAGAAATGTATCTCACCTTATATGAGAGATATGTGTAAAAGATGCTCCTATGGGAGTCCTATGGGAGATATTCATTCCATTTCGATTGTTTGTTTCGGTCTATTTCGGTTTGTGGCACAATTTTTACTATTCTTTTAATATTTTTTTTTCAATATTCATATCCAGAAACATGTATAATGGATAATTTATTTTTATTTTTTATATTCTTTATATATATAAATATGTGTATGTTTAAAAGATGCTCTTATAAGAAATGTATCTCACCTTACATGAAAGATATGTGTAAAAGATGCTCCTATGGGAGTCCTATGGGAGATATCTCCCATATATTAACCAAAGAGCCCTGCTACCTGTCCCGGGTTCTGGACCGAACCCGGGACAAACACCCCCCCTGGGGGCGTTGGATCCCAGGGCTCCTGGACAACGCCCCCAGGGGGGGTGTTTGTCCCGGGTTCGGTCCAGAACCCGGGACAAATAGACTTTCTCTTAAACCAAATTATTGTGATGCTCTAGTGGTGTCCACTTGGCCAAGAAAACACGACAAGTTGAGGACTCTATATGAAATGATACAATTGTATGTACAATTTAGCAGACTAAAATGTAATAAAAGGTAAAATTAACAGCACTGACCAGAAAAAAATATATAATATGACTGGCCTCACCAATCTACAACAACTGTGATCTGTTTTCTTCTGAGCCGTTTGATATTAATGTGAAGAATCATTTTTCATCCCTCTTTATAGATTCCAACCCCAAGAAATTTATCCCTTATCCCCAGCATTTTTGCCACGACCTCTTTCATTTGCATTCTATCTCTTGGTGTCTCCTTAAAACATGCAATTCCGACTCCAACAAATGAAGCAAAGCAATCTAGCAGCCTCTGCCTTTCATTTTCGACATTGTTGGTAACGTCTCCTCAACTATTTTCTTCTAACATCATTGGATCTGCTATCTCTATCATTCTATCAGGGAAAGTCATCTTTGCAAACTCATGAAGGCTTAAACCATTCTTAAACATGTCTTCTGTTGGCCTTCTTACTGTAAATAACTCCAACAGAAGGATCCCAGAACCATACACATCCCCAAGAGTCGACACACCACAACCCATACCATACTCTGCATTTCATAATCTCTTTAGTTAAATCAAAAGAAGGTAAAGAGCAACAAACCCTAGATTGGGTGTTAAAGTTAGAATAAGGATATTTCTACTAAAAGTACAAGAGAGGTGGGATTCATTTCTTCATAACAAGGGCATATTAAAATGACATGCTACATTAGTAAAATAGCTAAGAGTGTTGCACGAAGTAGCCATGGGATCGGGAAGGTTTGAAGTCGAGAAAAAGCTAACTAGTTAATGTTAGAGATTTTCTATCATTGGATACAAACAAATAACACTTAATTAATTTAAGTTCATACCTGATTCCATGGCTGGGAGGAGGGATTTACAACTTCCTTGAACCCTTTTCTTTTCTCTCTTGCAAATTGATGGTAGCCAAGAAATTTACTATATGCAAGGAAGTAACCCAATAGATTGCTTTTATAGAGAGAGGATCCTCCCATCAAGGTAAGTAATCAAAAAATCTCTCCAATCATATCTCCCTAATTGAGCAACTTACTAAGGCAAGTTTTTAAATCCTTTGACCATGGGAAAATATCCTTTATTGGATGTTCTAGAACGAAGTGGGCCCATGTGGTCAGGTGGGCCATACTCCCTTATTCCAACATTCTCCCACTTGGTCCAATGACCACAAAAAATCAAATAATTATATATATATTTTAAAAAAAAAATTTAAAAGAGGACTCTAACTGATGCGCACCATTTTTCAAAACACTTGCCATGTTAACTTTTAAGCTCAATCTTTAACCACTGATTAAGTTAGCTTGTTGATGAGAACTATGGCGGTTACACGTCTTAAATGACATGCTCCCTTCCATAATTATTGCATCTCCATATTCACTTAACCAAGTCTTTAATAAGGGTAAAATAGGATACCTTTCATGACAATCCTATTTAATGGGTTCATTAATGTCATTCACCGTACTATTCTTACTTTACAAATCTTTAATCACATGTGAACATAAATAAAGCAAGAATATACGAAATCACAAAACTTTAATGTATACAATCAAGATGTGTCTTTACAAATCCTAATAGGACAATTCATTTAAGCCCATATTTCTGATATGCTCTTGAAAGGGCTTTGGCGCCAGTGCCTTCGTTAAAGGATCTGCTAACATCATACTTGTTGGAGTTCCAATTATAGACACCAACTGATTTCGTACCTTCTCTTTTAACACAAGGTATTTTACTTCCAAAAATTTAGATTTGCTTGCAACCTTGTCATTGTGTGCAAATCTTCTAGCTGCATCGTTGTCACAATAAATCTTTAATGGTTTGGAGATTGTATCCACAATGTGCAACCCTGAAATAAAATCACGCAACCATAGGGCGTGACCTGTAGCTTCAAAACATGCCACATATTCTGCATCGAATGTGGATGGGGTAACTAGGGTTTGTTTCGCACTTCTCCATGAAATTGCCCCATTAGCTAACAGAAAAATATATCCTGAAGTCGACTTTCTAGAATCGAGGCATCCTGCGAAGTCTGCGTCCGAATATCCGATCACTTCTAAACGATCGGATCGCCTGTAAGAGAGCATATAATTCCTAGTCCCGCTTAGATACCTCAATACCTTCTTAACTCCCACCCAATGGGGCATACCTGGATCACTTTGATATCTACTTAACATGCCAACTGCAAAGCTTATATCGGGTCTGGTGCATGTTTGTGCATACATTAGACTACCGATTGCGGCGGCATATGGAAATTTATTCATTTCTATTCTTTCGATCTCATTTCTTGGACACTGAGCCTTACAAAACTTATCACCTTTGATCATAGGTGTATTCTGAGCTTTACATTCTTCCATACGAAATCTTTTCAGAACAGTTTTGATATAGGCTTCCTGTGATAACCCAAGTAATCCTCGAGATCTATCACGATAAATCTCGATTCCTATTACGAAGGTTGCTTCACCCATATCTTTCATATCAAAATTGTTCCTTAGATACTCCTTGGTTTCATGAATTATACCATGGTCATTGCTAGCCAATAAAATATCGTCAACATACAATACCAAGATAATAAACTTGCTCCCACTAATCTTGAGATAGATACAATGATCAACCACATTTTCGGTGAATCCGAATGCTGTAATAACATAGTTGAATTTAATGTACCATTGTCGGGAAGCTTGTTTAAGGCCATAAATTGACTTCTTTAATTTACAGACTAATTTCTTTTCACTCTGTTTTATAAATCCTTCAGGTTGTTCCATGTACACCTCTTCTTCTAGATTTCCATTTAAGAATGCTGTTTTGACATCCATTTGATGTAACTCAAGATTAAAATGAGCTACTAGAGCCATAATTATCCTAAATGAATCCTTTTTAGATACCGGAGAGTACGTTTCATTATAATCAATCCCTTCTCTCTGAGGAAAACCTTTGGCCACAAGTCTGGCTTTGAAACGTTCAACCTTTCCCTTTGAATCCCTTTTGGTCTTAAAGACCCACTTATAACCAACGGTCTTGGAATTCTTAGGTAGTTCAACGATGTCCCAAACATCATTAGTGGTCATTGACTCTAGCTCATCTTTCATTGCATCTAACCATTTATCAGAATTCTTACATTCTATGGCTTCTTTAAATGTCAGAGGATCATCTTTTACCCCAATATCAGCTTCTTCTAAGTATACAACATAATCATTCGAGATAGCAGGTCTTCTCGTACGAGTTGACCTCCTTAAAATTTCAGGATCTGGATCATTATTCTGTTCTGGAAGTGGTTCAATAATGGGTAATTGGGTTTCCTGTGCTTCTTGTTCATTTTGTGGTTGTTGTTCCTCTTGATTGTCGTTGATCACGATATCAAGTGGGACATCATACACACTTCTTTTATTAGGTAGATCACCTTCTACCCGAATTTCTTTGTAGGTTATATTTCTATTTTGACCACTCCCACTATTCAAATGATCCTCTAAAAATTTGGCATTTCCCGATTCAATGATCCTAGTTGTGTGGTTAGGACAGTAAAATCTATACCCTTTGGACCTATCCGGATATCCAATAAAATATCCGCTAATTGTTTTAGGGTCCAATTTTTGTTCATGCGGGTTGAAGACTCTGACTTCAGATGGACATCCCCATACTCGGAAATGATTTAAACTAGGTTTCCTATTAGTCCATAACTCAAAAGGAGTTTTTGGAACTGCCTTTGTAGGAACCCGATTTAAGATGTACATTGCCATCTTTAATGCTTCTCCCCACATGGACTCAGGTAAATTAGTGTCACTAACCATACTTCTTACCATCTCAATAAGCGTCCTGTTTCTTCTCTCAGCAACACCATTCTGCTGAGGTGTACCGGGCATTGTGTATTGGGCAACAATTCCTTCCTCTTGTAGAAATCTAGCAAATGGGCCCAAGTTACGACCCGATTCGGTGTACCTACCGTAATACTCACCACCTCTATCTGATCTGACGACCTTGATTTTTCTATCTAATTGCTTTTCTACCTCTGCCTTAAATATTTTGAAAGCATTTAAAGCATCAGATTTTTCTTTGATTAAATAGACATAACCAAATCGTGAAAAATCATCGATAAAAGTAATAAAGTATTCCTCACCTGTAAAACAGGGTATGTGGATTCTTCCACAGATATCTGTATGGATTATTTCTAATAGACCCGAACTTCTTGTAGCTCCTTTCTTACTTGTATTGGTTTGCTTTCCTTTAATGCAATCAATACAAACTGTAAAGTCGGTGAAATTCAGATTTGGTAACAATCCGTCTTTCACCAATCTTGCCATTCTTTCTTTTGAAATATGGCCCAACCTTTTATGCCACAACATAGATGAGTTCTCATTTATGGTCATTCTTTTAACTCCCATGTTCATGCCACAATTAAAGTGTTGTTTGTGAAGAGATTGTTCATACATAGGATTTAACTTTAATTTATATAATCCATCACATAAATAACCATTTCCAACAACTTTATTATTTCTAATAACATCCATACATCTATTACCAAAACCAAATTTAAAACCATCATAATCAAGTTTTGAAACAGAAATAAGATTTCTAAAAATATCTGGGACGAAGAAAGTATTGTGGAGATCCAAAATGAATCTGGTGTCCAACACCAGCCTGTATGTGCCTATAGCTTCAACTCTTGACTCCTTTCGGTTCCCCATGGTGATGGTCCTTTCCCCATCATTTGGACTCCGGCTTGAAAGGAATCCCTGCATACAACCAGAAACATGAATGGTTGCACCAGAGTCAATCCACCAAGTATTAGATGGAACATCTGTTAAATTGGTTTCAAAACAAACAAGAGTTTGATTTTTACCTTTACTTTCAAACCAATTCTTTCGTTTCAGGCAATCTTTTTTGAAATGACCTTTCTTTCCACAAAAATAGCATTTCTTCATTATCCCTTTGTCTTTCTTTTCTGGTTTTGTGGCTTGAGCATTTTCTGTTTTTGTGGCTTGAGCATTTGTACCTTTCTTGCCTTTACCCTTGCTTTTGAACTTAGATCGAGAGACAAAATTAACCATCATTTGTCCCTCTGCCTTCAACCTTCTTTCTTCTTGATCGGCTCTAGCGATCAATTCATTTATGCCCCATGTCGTTGGGCTTTGGTTATAAGCTACCTTAAAAGCTCCAAAAGCGGGAGGAAGAGAATTGAAAATGAATTGGACTATATATTGATCAGACACACTCATGTCCACTTCTTTCAATTTTGACGCTATGTGCGCCATTGCAAGTTTATTTATATATTTTTTGGGGCTTCCTGGTTTCTCCGGGAATTAAACCCAAATACTCAGAGTAAAGAGATTTTGGGTATTTGATAAAGGATATTCAATTTATTGAATAATAATAGCCTCAGAAATGAGGATTATAGTGCCCAACCCAATCTGAAAGAGATGGGACGAAAAGATTTATTTTCTGTCATTAAATTTTTTTTTATTTTAAGAATTACATTAGAGATATTTTTTTTTTTTGTTAATATTATCAATTTCTGGGCATGGCGGTAGTTTGATAATAATGTGAGAGTAGTGATAAATAAAATAAAGTAAAATAAAGGTTGTATGATATCCTGCGCATAAACAGCACTAAGGTAATGCGTTCTGCAAGTTATTTTTTTTGAAAAGGGTTCAAAGGAAGTTGTAAATCAAGAGGGATTTACAACTTCCTTGAACCCTTTTCTTTTCTCTCTTGCAAATTGATGGTAGCCAAGAAATTTACTATATGCAAGGAAGTAACCCAATAGATTGCTTTTATAGAGAGAGGATCCTCCCATCAAGGTAAGTAATCAAAAAATCTCTCCAATCATATCTCCCTAATTGAGCAACTTACTAAGGCAAGTTTTTAAATCCTTTGACCATGGGAAAATATCCTTTATTGGATGTTCTAGAACGAAGTGGGCCCATGTGGTCAGGTGGGCCATACTCCCTTATTCCAACAGTTAAAGCACATTTGATGAGTAACGTTCATCAGATGGACGAGCTAGCTTCTTCAATGTTGGCCAGGGCGTGAATTAAATGAAAATAATAACAGATCTCTGATAGGAATGTTGCAAAAACTATGTCTCATTGAGCTAATTGGGGAACTTGGCAGCATTTAACTTCCGCATTATCGAGAGAGACACACGGAGATTTTGCAAATATGGATGAATAGATATTTATCGGTTCTCTAATTTGATTTCACTAATTAGTAGTTGATCATGGTAAATGATTACAAAGAAATTTCATGAATTAAACAAACAACAGGAAGAAAAGCATAAGAATGAAACTGTTATCTGGATAAACACACCCAATGGATTCCTTCATGGAATTAAACAAAACAAGTCAAGAATGAGAAGTCCAAGATGAAACTGTTACCTGGGGCAACATAGCCAATGAATCTCTTTATTGTGATAGAGCTAATATCAGTTCTTGAAGAATTATTGGTAGTTTAAAAGAGGATCTTTGCTGAGCCAATATCGTCAACGTGAGAAACCATGTCATTGTCAAGAAGAATATTAGTAGGCTTTAGATCACAAAGAGCAATTGGAGCCCACTGATGATTATGAAGATAATCCAAAGCATAAGCCACATCTATGGCAGTGTTTAGCCTTTGATTAAGGCTCAAGTTCCTCAAACGATGGCCCTCTTCTTCTATTGGATGCAACCACTCCACTAAACTTCCATTAGGCATGAACTCATAAACCAGAGCTTTGAAATCATTGCCTTTGAAATCAATGCTTGAGCAAGAAGCTAAGACTTTAACAAGATTCCGGTGTCGAACAAATCTCAAGGCCTCACATTCGGCAATGAAGCTCTTGGAGGCTCCTTGTCTTTGAAGGTTGAGCACCTTAACTACAACAACGGTGTTGTCCAGAGCAAAAGTTCCTCTATAGACGGGCTCATAACTTCCCACACCAATCAAATTGCTTGATGAAAACTCATCCGTTGCTTTCCGAAGATCCGAGTAGGAAATATTTGTATACTGGCCTTTCATGGAATTTGTCGATGAGGGCTCTGTTCTTGACTTTCTTCTTCCATAAAGCACAGCTGCAAAAATTAAGCACATTGCAATAGCAATTGTTGGTATAAATACAGCAAGATAAATGAACTTTTTTCATCTTTTAGGAGCCTGAATAGCACATTCAGGCAATTGAAGCATTGGAATGCCCCCACAGAGCTTACTATTTCCCATGACTGAAATTGTGCTTGCATTTCCAAAACCCCTTTGTCTGGTAATTTACCATCAAAATCATTGAATGACAAATTCAGGTTCATAAGAAAAAGGAAGCTCCCTAGAACTTCTGGAATCTGCCCTGTCAAGTTGTTGCATGAAAGATTCAACACTTCAATGGCTCTCAAATCACTCAAAGAAGAAGGAATGGTTCCATTGAAGAAGTTGCTTTGCAGGCAAATGCGGATTAAGCTCTTATAATCACCAAGCATATATGGGATTTCACTGGTTAATTTATTCTCCGAAACATCTATTCCCCCAAGATTTTTCAAGCTACCCACTTATAATGGTAAAAACCCTGTCAATGAATTTTGAGCTAAGTTGAGGGAAATTGACACAGAAGAGATGCTCATCACCTCTTTTGGTATTGCACCACTCAAATTATTTTGAGCAATGATCAAGACATTAAGTTTCAGACAAGCCCAAGACTCGGAGGGATGCTTCCCTCTAAGTTGTTCTCATGCAAGTAGAGTTCGAGCAGTTTAGTCATATTTCCAATAGATGGCGGAATTTCTCCTGAGAGTCTATTTGTTGACAATGCCAACTTTTGAAGATTCCGAAGCTTACCAAAAGCAACTGGAATCTCTTCGCTGAGAAGGTTGTCATTGATACAATGTGCGCAAGTTGATGAGATTCTCAATCCCTGCGCAAATTCTTCGAGATAACTGGTTTTCCCCCATCTTTAACACAAACAATTGGGTAGAGAGAATAGCAATGGAACTAGGATAAGGCCCCACAAAACGATTTGTGTTGAAACTAAGTTGCTGTAAAGAGCTACAATTCGTCAATGAATCCACGAATTTCAAGTCCTCTGCTTTTCCAGTCCCCATTCGATTAACCTCAACAGTCAGTAAACGAAGAAGTCGCAGATTGCCGAGATCCATCGGTACCCCTCCAGTGAAATCGTTCGCTGCAAAAGAAAGCTCTTGAAGCAACAAGGCATTCGATAACGAAATTAGAATTGAACCCGTAAACCGGTTTAGTGTCACATAAAACAGTTGTAGATTTGGAAGAGTGAGGCCTAGGTTCCAAGGAAGGGTTCCATGTAATTGATTATCCACTACCGAAAGTTGATAAATATCAGATAGATTGTAAATGGAAGAAGGTATCGTACCAGACAGCTCTCGGAAAAATCGAAAACCAGCACGAGCATTTCGCTTCAGGGTAGAGTAACTTGTTGGAACTGACGTTTTACAAATAGGACTCTCGGTTAGAGAATTAGAAGCGAAAATCGACGATTTTCCAACACTTAAGCTCGAAAACGGCTTGCCGGGGGTCTGGAATGGGAAACGGCCCTTGGAAAAATTGGAAAATGGCACGAGCACCTCGCTCGAGGCGAAATTAACTTGTAGGAACTGACGGTTCGTAAATCGGACTCCCGGTTAACGAATTAGACCTAAAAACATTGAAATATTCTTAACACTTAGACTAAAAAATAGGCCGTCGGAGATCGTAAACGGGAAACGACCATCGGACAGCCCAAAAACCAGGACGAGTATCTTGTTCAAGGTCAAAGTAACTTGTATGAATTGATGGTTAATGAATCAAATATCCGGTTAACGAATTAAGCGAAAAAACCGCCTAAATCTTTACACTTAAGATTTATATATATACATGTTTATCTTTAATTTATAATTTAATTCATTGAAAAGATTCTAATGTTGTTTTTGTCATTGCAGATTGATGGACGCTTTGGGGTCGGTTGCAGACTAGCTAAATGCGTTTTATTCTTTTTTAGTTCATTTCTATATGTATATTGGACATTTATATGGGACTGTATCATTATTGATTGTAATATTTGTTTAATGAGATGAATGATTTGATGAAAAATGGCGATGGTTATTTGCATGCATTTTTTATATTGATTATAGGTGCATGAACAAGTATATAAACAGGTTTACAGGAAAATTATATTGAAAAAATAAATATGGTTTTTAAAAAAAATAAAATGCTTTTACCGACGTTTTTGTGTCGTCGGTAAAAGTATTTTATTTTTAAGTTGTATTTTTGCCGACGAAACAAAAACGTCGGCAAAAGTGTTATTGGTTTTTATTTTGATCTATTTTTATTTTACCGACGAAAATATAACGTCGGTAAAAGATTTTTTTATATTTTATTTTACCGACAAAAATAAAAATTGTGTTAAAATAAAACGTCGGTAACACAATTTTTATTTTTTATTTATTTTATGTTTTATTTTACCGACGCAAATATAACGTCGGGAAAAGATTTTATTTTATTTATTTATTTTCCTTTTACTTTACGGACGAAAATAAAATGTCGGTAAAACCATTTTTTATTTTCTATTTATTTTGCTTTTTATTTGGCCGACGAAAATATAACGTCGGTCAAATCTTTTCTTATTTTGTTTATTTATTTTTTTATTTTACCGACGCAAATAAAACGTCGGTAACGTGATTTTTTATTTTTTATTTATTTTGCGTTTTATTTTGCCGACGAACATAAAACGTCGGTAAAAGTTAATTTAAATTTGTATAATAATAAAATGAATTTATCGACGTTTAAAAAACGTCGGTAAAAGTAAAATAATCGTCGGTAAAAACCTACTTTTGCCGACGTAAAATTATTTTGTCGGTAAAAGGTTTTGTCCACGACTTTTTACCGACGTCTGGCCGACGAAAATTATTTCGTCGGTAAAGTGTTTTACCGACGTTTTATGGGCTTTTGGCGACGAAAAATTGTGTCGCTAAAACTGCAGTTTGTTGTATGAGTGTGGTCAATTTAGGTGAGAATTGTCAGCTGTGTATACGACATATCTAAATCTGATACTCAGCCAACTGCTATTCATTTCTAATAATAATGCCTTTTAAAACTATTAAACTTGAGTTTTAAACATTAAGAGTTACTTTAGGATGACCAAATGAGGTCTCATCTTTGCTTTCCATGCCCCACCCCAATAAGTCAATGACTAGTGGCAATAAACACGCAAACAAAGAATTATTTATACGAGAACCAAGTGCACAATTCTTATGTGCAGTCCGCGCTATTTTCTACACCACCTAGCCTATATATGGTCATGTTAACCCCCATTGCTAGCACAAGCCCCCACTAAAATGCCCCAAATCCGATTTGGTACTCATCCAACCGTCACATACTTTGACATTAATGATTGAAAACCAAAAAAAAAAAAAAAAAATCTTTACAAACCACTAAGCTTGAGGATCATTGATCAAGAGGATATGATGATCTAATAGAGTGGATACTTACTACACCCATATATTTCTTTAATATCTTCCCTACCCTATCTTTCTGTCATTGACATGGCCCTAAGTGTGCCCCAAAAGTAATGTGCCCCAAAAGTAAGTTCACATGGTCTTACATGTTGATAGTTCTCACCAAATGAAATGAGTTGAGCCGTGCCAAGCAAGTCCCAGTCTAAATTTGTCTTTCAAAACAATGAGTCAAAGACGCAACTTGGCTGCCTTATTCCAAGTTTAGCTTATCATTTTTGTTTAGGCTAGGATTTAGCCTAATTACATGTATAGCCATGCACTCATTCCGATATAAACTACATGTGTACCAAGTTGTACCTGAATCTAACCTGATTACAAGATGGCATCTAACCATAGAAAGGAAAGTGGAACTGATTTTGAAGCTAAAAAACAATGAGCCCTTGCTCAATTTATTTTCTAGCTTGGATTGTCTGGATGGTCCAACAAATTGTGATCTATTTTCATTTGTAACGATAATGCAATGGTCAACTTGTATTGTACATTTGGATTTCAAAATGTTGGAGACTAGTCAACTTTTATATAATGGAAAACTGCTAATACAAAATTGCATTTTAAGCCCACCTAATGGGCACAGCAACGTGATCTTTTGATAGCATTTGTACAGCAGTGTGCCGATATAAAAGTTTAGGTGAACTCCTTGCGAAAAAACATAACTAGCTATTCCACATGGAGTCGTGCATCTGTTTGTCTTAAACCATCCTTGACCATATCATCTATTGGCCTTTTTCCTGGGCCTGTAGATCTTGCAAATGCTCTGACCCTGGGCCTCATTTTTAGGCTTGGCCAGGCTGGGGACTGGATCTGGACCAAAATATTATGCCAGATAACTGAAAGGGTAATGAAAGGAAGAAAAATCAATGTTCTTGAGTGGTCATGAGATTCTCAACTCTCATGTAAAAAAGAAAGTTTCCAGGCCTAATCGTCTTCCACACGTCGATCTTCGGCTTCTTTTCCCACTTTATCATTGATGGTTTCAGCGGGTCCCAACTACCAATCCCATCAAGTTAATAAAAAAAATCAAGCCTGTTTGCGATGGCCAATGGAGAATTTTTTTTCCATAGTGGGACCCACTGGGAGCTCGACGATGGTATGCAAAATCCCCGAGTCAGCAGTCAAGTAGCAGCCTCGTCTTGTCTTTGGCCGTGATACACATGCCCTTCTTTTGCCCCCCCCTCTCTCTCTCTCTCTTTTTGCTTTTCTTTTTCTTTCGGTGCATTTCTTCTTTACCATTGTTGGATTTGATCTCCTTATGATACTTTAATGACTTCCTACGCAATCTCAATCAGTCCTCGATTAATGGTAATGTCACTATCAGAAAATAGGTGACACAACCAGTAGATGTCAGAATGGCCCACTCTATGTGGTTTTAGCAGGAATATGACCTGATTGGGTCCAACGAGACACTGAATCCGAATCAATTGGGTGTCGGTGCAAACGGGTTTGGTCGGGTCGTTGGTTATAAGCTAGAATGCATTTATCTAAGATCATTATGGAACTATATTTATATAATATCAGTACTAGCAACAATGGCTCGTGCGAAGCCTGGCCAAGAAAATCAAAATTATATTTGATATTAATATTTGTTTAAATAATATTAGAAAATTTTACCGGAAAATTCATCATAGGTGGCCGTTGCACGAAAAAGGTACATCAACCCATTTTCATTTTTTTTTTTTTCTAAACTTTGAGAGCAACGATGCTAGCATTGCTCGTTGTTCCCCTGTCTGTTGTAGAGTCCATTACACTACTCATTTGTCTCAGCTAGAAGACTGATGTGGCATGGTCTTGAGTGGAGCCATGTCACATGTGTGGGGGTGTCTGATAAGTTCATGAAGAAGATGATATTATTTGTGATGCTAGTTCTACAATGAGGTGTTAGACCATTGACCTACGCCGGCCTAGCCTAACTCGGAAATAAGTGCTTGGCCAAAGCCTGACCTGACTGAAAAAGGTTATACTCAAGTCTGGGTGGATGATGTTTGGTAACTCAAATTTTTTTTTTGAAGAAAATAACATATATTCATCTTTCTGAGATACTTCTAAACAAATATCAATCGCTTTGATGCAAGCAGGGGGTGTATCTATGACTCATCCATATATTCAACATGCCTCACTGACGTTAATTAACCTTTTCCCACAATTTCAACTCATATTGATTCATTGCTAGTTGTTTTCAAGTTACCACACAGTCGCCCTCAACGACTAAAATCGCCCACTTCATTCAACCACCACCATGCATCTGCCCATCCAACGATTCAAAGTCTCTCGGAGACACCAACACCATCACAAGCATCAACCCTATTCCCATACCAAGACGGTGATTATAAAGATAGTAGCTTGCTGCATCTAGGCAACGGAGCTTCTTCACACATGGCTTATTGGGCATTTTGGTCATTTTCCATCCACTCCATCCTCCTCATCTCCCTCTCCGAAACCGCCACCACGACTCCTCCGTTACGAAACGAGACTGACCGGCTCGCACTGCTTGCCTTCAAAGCCGAGATAACGAATGATCCGTTACCAGCACTGAGTTCATGGAAGAATGACTCACTCCATTTCTGCGAGTGGCGGGGCGTTACGTGCGGTAGCAAGCACCAACGAGTCCGCATCTTGAACCTCACGTCTCTCTCTTTGGAAGGACCCCTCTCTCCCCACATAGCGAACCTCTCCTTCCTCTCAAGCATTAACCTCTCCACCAACCAATTCCATGGCCAAGTCCCGCACGAGCTGGGCCATCTGTTTCGGCTTCGGCAACTCGACCTGTCCTCTAACTCTTTCCAAGGAGAAATCCCAGCCGCTATAAGCAACTGCTCCAAGCTCTTTCGCTTAGACATTTCGTCGAACAACCTTGTGGGAAAAATCCCTTTCGAGCTCGGCTCCTTGTCACATCTCGAGCGCTTGGATCTTTACATAAATGGTCTTAGTGGAAACATCCCACCTTCACTTGGGAATCTCTCGTCACTCCTTGGTGTATCTCTAGCACGAAATGAGTTGGATGGAAGCATTCCAGACGATCTAGGCCGGATTGCGAACTTGCGCACCTTTCAAATATCTCAGAATAAGTTGTCTGGTACAATACCTTCTTCCATTTACAATCTTTCCGATATTTATCTGTTTTCGGTAACGGATAATCAGTTACATGGAACACTTCCTTGGAACCTGGGCCTCACTCTTCCTCTTCTTAGGCTGTTTTATGTGGCAGGAAACTGGTTTTCAGGTTTGATTCCAATTTCATTATGCAATGCCTCATTGCTTCAAGAGCTTTATTTTACCTACAATGATTTCACTGGAGGGGTCCCGATGGATCTTGGAAATCTTCAGTTTTTAAGGTCACTCTTTATTGGGGGTAATCGAATGGGGAGAGGGAAAGGAGAGGATTTGAAATTTGTGGATTCATTGACCAACTGTAGCTATTTAGAGTACTTAGTTTTCCAGGGAAATCGTTTTGCTGGGCCTTTTCCCAATTCCATCACTAATCTCTCCTTGCAACTAAATGTGTTGGGTATTGGGGAAAATCGGTTATCTGGAAGCATTCCAGAGGGGATTGAAAATCTCGTCAAGTTGGGCAAATTATATATGAACAATAACCTCCTCACTGGTGAAATTCCAGATGCTTTTGGCAAGCTTCGGAATCTTCAGGAGTTGGCGTTGTCGGGTAATAAGTTTTCAGGGAAAATCCCGCCGTCCATCGGAAATATGACTGAACTGAGTCTACTTTACTTGGAAGAGAATAACCTAGAGGGAAGCATACCTTTGAGTCTTGGGAATTGTTTGAGACTTATTCTCTTGAGCATTTCTCAAAACAATTTGAGTGGTGCAATACCAAGACAGGTGATGAGCATCTCTTCTTTGTCAATCTCCCTCAACTTAGCGCAAAATTCGTTGACAGGGCCGTTACCATTAGAAGTGGGTAGCTTGAAAAATCTTCGAGAAATAGATGTTTCGGCGAACAAACTAACGGGTGAAATTCCTCAGTCGCTTGGCAATTGTGAGAGCTTAGTCCTATTACGCCTTCAAAGCAACTTCTTCAATGGAACCATTCCTTCGTCTTTGAGAGATCTGAGAGGAATTGACGTGTTGGATCTTTCACGCAATAACTTGACTGGGCAAATCCCAGAGTTTCTAGGGAATTTCTCTTTTCTTAAGAACCTGAATTTGTCATTCAATGATTTTGATGGTAAATTACCAGACAAAGGAGTGTTTGAAAATGCAAGCGCGGTTTCAGTCATGGGAAACAGTAAGCTCTGTGGGGGCATCCCACAGTTGCAATTGCCTGAATGTGTTAGTCCGGCACCTAAAAGACGAAAAAAGACTTTTTATCTTGCAGTATTTATACCGACAATTTTTCTTGCAGTGTGCTTAATTTTTTCACCATGTCTCTGTGCGGTGCTTTATGGAAGAAGAAAGTCTAGGTCCGTGGAAAGTCCGCACACGAGTATTTCTTACTCAGATCTTTGCAAAGCAACTGATGAGTTTTCTTTGAGTAATTTGATTGGTGTGGGAAGCTATGGTTCTGTCTATAGAGGAAATTTTGCTTCGGATAACACCGCTGTTGCAGTTAAGGTGCTCAACCTTCAAAGACAAGGAGCCTCCAAGAGCTTCATTGCCGAATGTGAGGCCTTGAGAAATGTTCGACACCGAAATCTTGTTAAAGTTTTAACTTCTTGCTCAAGCATTGATTTCAAAGGAAATGACTTCAAAGCTCTGATCTATGAGTTCATGCCCAATGGAAGTTTAGAGGAGTGGTTGCATCAGAAAGAAGAAGAGGGCCATCAGTTGAGGAACTTGAGCCTCAATCAAAGGCTAAACATTGCCATTGATGTGGCTAATGCTTTAGATTATCTTCATTACCATCATGGAACTCCAATTGTTCATTGTGATATAAAGCCTACTAATGTTCTTCTTGATAATAACATGGTTGCTCATGTTGGCGATTTTGGCTTAGCAAAAATCCTCTTGGAAACTAGCAATAATTTTTCTTCAACTGATATTAGCTCGATTGCAATAAAGGGATCCATTGGATATGTTGCTCCAGGTAATACTTTCATTCTTGCAGTTTCCCTTCATGTCTTCTTATGTTTAATACATTTAAGTGAACCACTGGGTGTGTTGATCCAGTTAACAGTTTCATCCTTAATTTATTTTCTTCTTGTCGTGTCTTGCTTAATTCATGTACTTTCATTGTAGATATGTGACATGATCAACAGCTAATTAGCAATATGAAATTGTATGATACATAAATATCTATGCTTCCATCATATCATAATCTCCTTAGAACTCTTGATAGTGGGAAGCTAAATGATGGGATGTTTCCCAATTGGCACACAATGAAACATAGTTTTAGTGGCATTATTCTTAGATATCTCTTATTATTTTTTTTTATCAATTCACTTGAATGCAATAGTTGAAGAAGCTGGCCTACCCATCTGATGAAATTAACACTGCTAAAATTTCTTTTACTAGTTGCATAAGATATCCACTGTCACACTCTTTATCTTATTTTTCAACCACAAACCTGCATTCTTCTTGATCCCATGGCCCGTTGATGCAACAATCTACTTTACTGACTTTGGCATTTTTTTAAAGCATGCCTAGGTTCTTAAGAATTGAATCCCCCTTCTCTTACTTATAGAAGAAATATCCTTGTTTTTAAAATTAAATCTGTGTTCTGTGTTCTGTTGCTCTAGATCTAAAGGAATATTGACTTGTGATTGTAACCAAAAGGAAAAATGAATTGCAGAGTATGGTATGGGCGGTGATGTGTCAACCTTTGGGGATGTTTATAGTTATGGGATCCTTCTGTTGGAATTATTTACCGGAAGAAGACCAACTGAAGAAATGTTCGAGAATGGTCTAACCCTTCACGAGTTCTCAAAGATGGCTTTCTCTGATCGAGTGATGGAGATAGCAGATCCACTACTTGTAGAAGAAAATGATCAAGACGATGCTTGCAACAATGTTGAAAGTACCAGAGGCAAAGGGCAGAGGGTGGTGGAATGCTTTGCTTCAGTTGTTAGAATCGGAATTGCATGCTCTATGGAAACACCAAGGGACCGAATGCAAATGAAAGAGGTCGTCTCGGAAATGCTTGTGATAAGGGATAAATTTCTGAGGATTGGAATCTACAAAGAGGGATGAAAAATGTCGAGCATGCTGCATGCTTTCTTTTGATTATATTATCTGAGTACTTACTTTTTTCTTGATCATCAGCTCAGAGTAAACAGATTGCTGGAGGTGTTTGATCACGATTGGTCGTCAACTGGTGTCATCATATTGCATAATTCCTGTTTTGTTTTTGTGGGCCTCTGTGCTACATTTTATATACTTGTATCATGTCATCATATACAGTTTATTCTGAAGGAAGATTACATGTAATTAATCGGAGTGGTGTTTGATACATAGCTTGCCAACACCTCAAGTTGACTTGTTGGCTTGGCCAAGTTGACTCCACCCAGGATTAGAAGTTGTGCATGGACTCCTGGAACCTGGATACCAATAACTTAGCCGAGTCATGTGGCTGACTTTGCTGAGTTCACTGACAACTCGGATGTGATTCTGGCTGAGTAATGCTGATTTTTGTTCAGCTAATTTCATTAGTGAGGATCAGTTTGTTTTCTTAGAGTACATTGGAATTGAATAGGTAGGAATTCATGGTCAAATGAGGACCATGAAAGGATTATTGAAGAGGTGGGGTGTGTAGAATGTAAAGTAGCGATATAGATGGGATCTTGACTTTCGTAAGAATTGAATATAAAGCGGCTGCTATAGATGGGACCTTGCCCAGATCATCCTTACGTGCCACTTGGCCAAACTAAAGAAGGGACCGATCCTGGGAAAGAATTGAAAAGCCTTTGCTTTAGGTCGTATTCTTTGGAGGATAACTCTATTTGCTATTTTGTGGTCCATTTGGAAGGAAAGCAATGATAGAATTTTTAGGGGTTCCTCCTCAACTTCTGCGGAGTTGATTTCTAAGATTACTTTAACGATCGCGAAGTGGGCTTTGGGTAGAAATGAATTCTCTAATTTTTCTCTTCACGACATACTTATTAATTGGGAATCATGTATGGGGTGTGGCCCAATCAAAGTAAGAAAATCTATTCTTTGGTCTCCTCCTCCTATTGGTTTGTTTAAATTCAATGTTGATGAGGCCGCCAGAGGAAAGCCTTGACCAGCTGGTGTTGGAGGGGTGCTTCGAAATTGCAATGGGGACGTTTTATTTATGTTCTCTAAATATGTGAGGGTTTGTGACTCTAATGAAGCTGAAGTTTTGGCTATTCTGGAATCTCTTCGATGTTTTTCGAGGTACTACCATGACGATCTTATTGTGGAGAGTGATTTTTCTAATGCAGTGAGTTGGGTTTCGAACCGGAAGGCTTATCCATGGAAGTTTCAGTTCATCTTCAATGAAATCCGAATTTTATCCACCGCCATTAATGTTAGCTTTCAGCATAAAAGCAGGTCATCAAACATGATGGCGGATGCTTTAGCCAAGCAAGGTGTTGAAAGAGTTTCCCCTTGAGAGGGTTTTATTATGTAGTTGTGGTGTGAGAGGGTACATTACTCTTGTACTTCTGTGTTTCTTTCTCCTTTTCTTTTTCTCTTGTACTCTTTATTTGTATTTTAATATAAGTTATTGTTACCGATAAAAAAAAAAAAAAAAAGCCTTAGCTTTCCTTAAACTCCTATTTTTAATAAGTAACGTCGTAATAGATCACTAGCACAATAACCCGTGCTTGGCACAGTATCTCAAGGTTTTTGCAAAATAAATAATCATATTTTAAAAAGTTTTTCAAAATACCTCTTTTCACATAGCAAGTTGCATAAATGGAAATATGAAAGTTGGAGCACAAAGGCGGTGGAAGAGATGAGATAGAAGAGAGTTTTTTAAGTAAGATATTACTAGAACTTAAAAAAGTAAAGAGTAAAGGTGAGTGGTTTGATTTAAAAAGATATGAGTGGGTAGTTGCATGAGTAGAGTAATGGAGAGCAAATGTGGAACATTTGAACAAAAAAACATAACCGTGAGTCAAAATTAGAATCGCCATTCAAAATTAAAACCAAAACCCTTGGCTTTAATATATTATAATAGAACTGTCTTATCCACCAAAAGCATCACTAATATCTCTTAAAATCTGCATTCATAGAGGATGTTTGTTATCGGGTATACTGTTCAAAGGAGGACCAAGTGAGACCATTGGAACTAATCTGCTGTTCTCTCGGGAAAGTGCAATGCAAAACAGAAAAGCTGAACTTGGATTGGGTTGGAAGACATTGGCTTGTTCATTTGTTGAAGCTGGCACAAACTAGTATCTTGTTCGAAGATAAGATCAAAAGCCAAACAATGACAATGACGCTAGTAATGCGCATCACTTTTAGGCCGTCATACTTGGGGTCCAATGTGGGAATTAATACATGGATCCATGGATGGACTTGTGCCGAATGGATCTACTGGTCCCAAGGGTAGGGGAGAAAATCTTCTGATGGGTCCATTATGTAACTTTAACAGAAGATTTTCAGTTTTTTTTTTCCTGAAGGGGGCCATTATGTAACTTAAACATAAGATTTTTATAATTTTTTTTCTTGATAGTCACATGTCAGGCTTTAGCTTGTAATTCAGGCTCCATAAATAGTGAGTTATCGAGTATATGTACAATGCTGGACAAAGAGATATATAATTTTTTTTTCAAAATAAAGAAAAATACAAAGAGAAATTGTAAGGACCCCAACCCAGATTACATTAATTATTAGGGTTCCCTTGAATTTCAGCCCCTAATAGATGAATTAGGGCGATTAGAATTAATTACTAGGGTTCTTGGTTCTAATTTGAAGTTAGGTTAATAGGTCACCTCAACTAGTAATTATGTTCAATTTGGTCTCAACTGTAATTTTACAACTTGATAAAAATAAAATAATGTTGGAATATGGTAAATTGAGTCAAATAGTGATTATTAATAATTAATTAGTTTAAATAGTTAATAGTATACAGCTAGATTAAAATTAAATTAAACCTATATAACGTTGCACATACTTATGTGGGGCGCATGTGGGACTCACTAGGGCCACACCCCAGTAAAGGGGCTGGTTATGCTTGGGCGACCAAGGAATTCATGTCTTCACAGGAGTTAGTGTTAGGAAAGGGTCAAAAAGGACTTGGACTAGGATACAAAGAAAGGAAAGTATTATAGTTCAAGATATTTGGTCCACATGGAATTGTTCAGTTGTTTGTTTGACTTGACGAAAGCCAAAATAATTGTTCAAGTTGGATTCTCTCCTATTAATTTATGGAGTAAATTAGGGAGAGATTCCTCAGTACCGTGTTATAAAGTCTCTAGTACATAGCTATAATGTTTAAGGCCTAGAGTCTCTTGCGCATGTGATTAATTCAGGCAGTGGTCCTTGAGCATGTGACATCAGATTTTTTATGACTCATTTGCCCTTCTAATCATTTAAATAGGCGGTGGTCCTTAAGCATGTGATATCATATTTTTTATGACTGATTTGCCCTTCTAATCATTTAAATGGGTGTCATGCAATTTAAATTTGGGTTTTAGCTCCAACTCACTGTCTTTACATACAAAACACTTGTTTTCAAACTGGTTACGATTTCAAACACAGATAAATTCATATAAACTTATGCCAAAGTTAGATAAGTTCCCATCAAAGTTAGATACATTCACAGCAAACTTAGATAAATTCACTTAATTCGTATCAAACTCAGATAAATTCAAAGCAAACACAAATAAATTCATATCAAACTTAGAAATAAATTCATAAATTCATACAAATACCGATAAAATCATGCCAAAGTCAAATAACAAATACAAGACACTTGTTTTCAAACTGGCTATGATTTCAAACACAGATAAATTCATATAAACTCATGCCAAAGTTAGATAAGTTCACATCAAAGTTAGAAAAATTCACAGCAAACTCAGATAAATTCATATAAACTCATGCCACAGTTAGATAAGTTCCCATCAAAGTTAGATAAATTCACAGCAAACTCAGACAAATTCAAAGCTAACACAAATAAATTCATATCAAACTTAGAAAAATTCATACCAAACACAGATAAAATCATGCCAAAGTCAGATAACATTATGCCAAAGTCAGAGAACACATACAAAACACTTGTTTTCAAGCTGGCTATGATTTCAAACACAGATAAATTCATATAAACTCATGCCAAAGTTAGATAAGTTCACATCAAAGTTAGATAAATTCAAAGTAAACACAGATAAATTCATATCAAACTTAGGAAAATTCATACCAAACACGGATAAAAGCATGCCAAAGTCAAATAACATTATACCAAAGTCAGATAACATATACAAAACACTTATTTTCAAACTAGTTATGATTTGAAACACAGATAAATTCATATAAACTCATGCCAAAGTTAGATAAGTTCCCATCAAAATTAGATAAATTCACAGCAAACTCAAATAAATTCATATCAAACTTAGAAAAATTCATACCAAATACAGATAAAATCATGCCAAAGTCAAATAACATTATGCCAAAGTCAGATAACACATACAAAACACTTATTTTCAAGCTGGCTATGATTTCAAACACAGATAAATTCATATAAACTCATGCCAAAGTTAGATAAGTTCCCATCAAAGTTAGATAAGTCCACAGCAAACTCAAATAAATTCATATAAACTCATGCCAAAGTTAGATAAGTTCTCATCAAAGTTAGATAAATTCACAGCAAACTCAAATAAATTCATATCAAGCTTAGAAAAATTCATACCAAACACAGATAAAATCATGCCAAAGTCAGATAACATTATGCCAAAGTCAGATAACACATACAAAACACTTATTTTCAAGCTGGCTATGATTTCAAACACAGATAAATTCATATAAACTCATGCCAAAGTTGGATAAGTTCCCATTAAAGTTAGATAAATTCACAACAAACTCAGATAAATTCATATAAACTCATGCCAAAGTTAGATAAGTTCCCATCAAAGTCAGATAAATTCACAGCAAACTCAGATAAATTCATATCAAACACAAATAAATTCATTTCAAACTTAGAAAAATTCATGCCAAACATAGATGAAATCATGCCAAAGTCAGATAACATTATGCCAAAATCAGATAACACATACAAAACACTTGTTTTCAAGCTGGTTATGATTTCAAACACAGATAAATTCATATAAACTCATGCCAAAGTTAGATAAGTTCCCATTAAAGTTAGATAAATTCACAACAAACTCAGATAAATTCATATAAACTCATGCCAAAGTTAGATAAGCTCCCATCAAAGTTAGATAAATTCACAGTAAACTCAGATAAATTCATATCAAACACAAATAAATTTATATCAAACTTAGAAAAATTCATGCCAAACATTGATAAAATCATGCCAAAGTCAGATAACACATACAAAACTTAGATAAATTCACAGCAAACTAAAAAAAACTCATTTAAAACCAAGTTGAATGTTGAATATATTTTAAAGTTAAATAAAATCATGTGAAATCTAGTTAATTTCATACCAAACTCATTATTTCATAAGAAACTCAGATAAACTCAGTAAAACCTCTAAGAAAATGTTTTCAAAGTCACAAAACTTTGTTTGAAACCTAATTTAATTGATAACAAACGTAGTTAAATTGAAATCAAACTCAGAAAAATCCTTGTTAAAGTAAAATAATTTCATTTCAAGCTCAGATAAATTCAAACCAAAACTTAGATAAACTTCTGTCAAAAGTCAATTAAATTTAAGTCAAGATAATTCGGTTGATCAAGGTCCCTGATGAGTTGATTTTGCTTCTTTTTGTAGTTTCCTTCATCATCGCTTTCAGAATCTTTATTTTGCTTAGATTTCGGAGTGTATGACGAAATATTTTAAAGCGGTACGTGTTTGTGACGTATAGAGTACATAAAGAGAGGATGTTTTTGTCTTTTTGACTCATTTAATATTAAAAGGGGACCGCTACCTTTATGAGAAAATGACTTGGACCACAGGCTCAGAAATGAACTGTTGAAGGACCTGACACCAAATGCCCCTAATTTATTACTATGCAAATACAATACTTCCAACTTTGAAAGCTTCCCAATACTAAAAGGAATCATGCCCGTGAGAGAATTACTTTCCAAGCCTAGTGCAGTTAAGCTGGCAAGATTTCCAACCTCAGAATGGATGCTTCCTGCCAGTTGGTTCCCTCCCAATGCAAGAAATTTAAGATTAGTTGTGAGCTTGACTATAAAACTAGGAAATGGATGCTATCTATGCTGATTGTGTCAAAATGACTAAGTATGGTAACAAAATTACTATCAAGTCCAAGGCTGCTCAAGAAAAAATTCTGCACTGAAGAATGAATTGGAGCAAGCTTTTAAACAGGTTCGTCGCTTGGAAAGTCAGAAAAATTGCATGGCTGAAAATTTGACTACTGACGGTCAAAAACTTGAGAAGGATGAATAAGAAATAGTGAACCTGAAGCAAGAAATAGAAACATTGAAAGCTGAAAATTAAGACATGCAAGGAAGAATGGAGATCACTCTGTCTGAGCTGGAAGTCAAGCAAGTTTCTCTAAACAAGATGAATATTAGTTCGAAGGCTCTTACAAACATCTTGTGTAGTCAGAAGTCTCACTTTGATAGAAGCGGTCTTGGTTATGATCCTGGTGTATCCACTTCAAATGCTAAAGATAAAACAGTTTTTGTTTTAAGTGTTGCACATGCTACTCCACATACTGCACTTTCAAAACGCCCCAACTCCAAATTGGTACTCATCCAACCGGCACATACTTTGACATTAATGATTGAAAACCAAATGAGGTCTCATCTAGGCTTTCCATCACCCACCCCAATAAGTCAATGACTAGTGGCAATAAACACGCAAACAAAGAAATATTTATACGAGAACCAAGTGCACAATTCTTATGTGCAGTCCGCGCTATTTTCTACACCACCTAGCCTACATATGGTCATGTTAACCCCCATTGCTAGCACAAGCCCCCACTAAAATGCCCCAACTCCAAATTGGTACTCATCCAACCGGCACATACTTTGACATTAATGATTGAAAACCAAAAAAAAATAAAAAAGCTTTACAAACCACTAAGCTTGAGGATCATTGATCAAGAGGATATGATGATCTAATGGAGTGGATACTAACTACACCCATATATTTCTTTAATATCTTCCCTACCCGATCTTTCTGTCATTGACATGGCCCTAAGTGTGCCCCAAAAGTAATGTGCCCCAAAAGTAAGTTCACATGGTCTTACATGTTGATAGTTCTCACCAAATGAAATGAGTTGAGCCGTGCCAAGCAAGTCCCAGTCTAAATTTGTCTTTCAAAACAATGAGTCAAAGACGCAACTTGGCTGCCTTATTCCAAGTTTAGCTTATCATTTTTGTTTAGGCTAGGATTTAGCCTAATTACATGTATAGCCATGCACTCATTCCGATATAAACTACATGTGTACCAAGTTGTACCTGAATCTAACCTGATTACAAGATGGCATCTAACCATAGAAAGGAAAGTGGAACTGATTTTGAAGCTAAAAAACAATGAGCCCTTGCTCAATTTATTTTCTAGCTTGGATTGTCTGGATGGTCCAACAAATTGTGATCTATTTTCATTTGTAACGATAATGCAATGGTCAACTTGTATTGTACATTTGGATTTCAAAATGTTGGAGACTAGTCAACTTTTATATAATGGAAAACTGCTAATACAAAATTGCATTTTAAGCCCACCTAATGGGCACAGCAACATGATCTTTTGATAGCATTTGTACAGTAGTGTGCCGATATAAAAGTTTAGGTGAACTCCTTGCGAAAAAACATACCTAGCTATTCCACATGGAGTCGTGCATCTGTTTGTTTTAAACCATCTTTGAACATATCATCTATTGGCCTTTTCCTGGGCCTGTGGGCCTCATTTTTAGGCTTGGCCCTCTTGGGGACTGGATCTGGACCGAAATATTATGCCAGATAACTGAAAGGGCAATGAAAGGAAGAAAAATCAATGTTGTTGAGTGGTCGAGATTCTCAACTCTCATGTAAAAAAGAAAGTTTCCAGGCCTAATCGTCTTCCACACGTCGATCTTCGGCTTCTTTTCCCACTTTATCATTGATGGTTTCAGCGGGTCCCAACTACCAATCCCATCAAGTTAATAAAAAAAAATCAAGCCTGTTTGCAATGGCCAATGGAGAATTTTTTTTCCATAGTGGGACCCACTGGGAGCTCGACGATGGTATGCAAAATCCCCGAGTCAGCAGTCAAGTAGCAGCCCCGTCTTGTCTTTGGCTGTGATGCCCCCCCCCCCCAACTTTGGCTGTGATGCACCCCCGCCCCCCCCCCCCCCACTCTCTCTCTCTCTCTCTCTCTCTCTCTCTCTCTGCTTTTCTTTTTCTTTCGGTGCATTTCTTCTTTACCATTGTTGGATTTGATCTCCTTATGATACTTTAATGACTTCCTACGCAATCTCAATCAGTCCTCGATTAATGGTAATGTCACTATCAGAAAATAGGTGACACAACCAGTACATGTCAGAATGGCCCACTCTATGTGGTTTTAGCAGGAATATGACCTGATTGGGTCCAACGGGACACTGAATCCGAATCAATTGGGTTTCGGTGCAAACGGGTTTGGTCGGGTCGTTGGTTATAAGCTAGAATGCATTTATCTAAGATCATTATGGAACTATATTTATATAATATCAGTACTAGCAACAGAGGCTCGTGCGAAGTCTGGCCAAGAAAATCAAAATATATTTGATATTAATATTTTTATAAATAATATTAGAGAATTTTATCAGAAAATTCATCATAAGTAGCCGTTGCACGAAAAAGAAAAGAGTAGTTTGGGCAGTACGAAAAAGGTACGTCAACCCATTTTCTTTTTGTTTTTTTTTTTTTTTTCTAAACTTTGAGAGCAGCGATGCTAGCGTTGCTCCTTGTTCCCCTGTCTGTTGCGGAGTCCATTGCACTACTCATTTGTCTCAGCTAGAAGATTGATGTGGCATGGTCTTCAGTGGAGCCATGTCACATGTGCGGGCGTGTCCGATAAGTTCATGGAGAAGATGACATTGTTTGTGATGCTAGTTCTACAAGGAGGGTGTTAGACCATTGACCTACACCCGGCCCTAGCCTAACTCGGAAATAAGTGCTTGGCCAAAGCCTGACCTGCCTGAAAAAGGTTATGCTAAGGTCTGGGTGGATCGTGTTTTTTTTTTTTTTTTTAAAGAAATGTCTAATGCTTATTACCTAAAGTTATAGTTTAGCTAGTTGGGTTTAATGTTCGTGTGTGAAATGGTATCTTTTTGAGTCACCTCTAGTTTTTTTAAAAAAATGTATATCTTATTTGGGTCGGGCAGGGTTGGACTCTCTGCTACTAAACCGAAGCACAACCCGTGAGCCAATAACTAAGGCTCAAGCACGACCCAAAGTGGATTAGCCCAGGTCAGACTCATGCCAGTTTGGTCAATGATCACCCCTTCTTGATATGGAATCCAAATCATATGATTGGGATCTCAATTGAGCAATTAATTACCAAATTTTACCCGAAAATCATATACATAAATTACAAGCCCCACTAAACTGCATCACATATTTTACTTGAAAAAAAAAAAAAAAACCTAGAAAAGCTCCAATAGGTGTTTAATTTTTGGGTTTTTGGGGTCTACTTGCCTATTGCATGTTGGTCTTTAAATATAACAACATATGAAAAATAAGGTCCATTAGTTATTGTCACGCTTGTGATAGGCTTGTGCTCATGTATAATATTTACCAAATTAGCCAAGGTCGACCTCCTGCGATGCCCTTAATCTAGTTGAGCTCAAGTTGAGAAATCCCTTGATCTTTGGTCAATTTGCTAATGGGCTGACACTAGCCCTTGCCCAACCGAGCCAAGTTGAGACCCATCTTGAGATGATGTTCTTTCTCAGCATATACTGCAGCATGAAAAGTTTATTTATTTATTTTTTTGGTCAAAAAAAAAAAAAATGTTACTTCACCAACAATTGTGTCCTTTTGTTTTTCCCTCACCAAAAAGAGTTCAAATCAATCTCTGATCTTTACCCATGGCCCACGTGCATTGGCAGACTCCGTGGTGACGTGGCGGAGCCTTATTGGCCACCTCATGAAGGAAAACCTCAAAGGATTGGGACCATTTCCTTATATTTGCCAAGTTTGAGTCCTATTTGAATGCACAAAAAAACACAATAAAATAATATTTTATAGAATATAATATTTTATTTTTTAAAAAATAAAATCTAGTATGTTTGGTAACTCAAATTTTTTTTTGAAGAAAATAACATATATTCATCTTTCTGAGATACTTCTAAACAAATATCAATCGCTTTGATGCAAGCAGGGGGTGTATCTATGACTCATCCATATATTCAACATGCCTCACTGACGTTAATTAACCTTTTCCCACAATTTCAACTCATATTGATTCATTGCTAGTTGTTTTCAAGTTACCACGCAGTCGCCCTCAACGACTAAAATCGCCCACTTCATTCAACCACCACCATGCATCTGCCCATCCAACGATTCAAAGTCTCTCGGAGACACCAACACCATCACAAGCATCAACCCTATTCCCATACCAAGACGGTGATTATAAAGATAGTAGCTTGCTGCATCTAGACAACGGAGCTTCTTCACACATGGCTTATTGGGCATTTTGGTCATTTTCCATCCACTCCATCCTCCTCATCTCCCTCTCCGAAACCGCCACCACGACTCCTCCGTTACGAAACGAGACTGACCGGCTCGCACTGACCGGCTCGCACTGCTTGCCTTCAAAGCCGAGATAACGAATGATCCGTTACCAGCACTGAGTTCATGGAAGAATGACTCACTCCATTTCTGCGAGTGGCGGGGCGTTACGTGCGGTAGCAAGCACCAACGAGTCCGCATCTTGAACCTCACGTCTCTCTCTTTGGAAGGACCCCTCTCTCCCCACATAGCGAACCTCTCCTTCCTCTCAAGCATCGACCTCTCCAACAACGGATTCCATGGCCGAGTCCCGCACGAGCTCGGCCATCTGTTTCGGCTTCGGCGACTCAACCTGTCCTCTAACTCTTTCCAAGGAGAAATCCCAGCCGCTATAAGCAACTGCTCCAAGCTCTTTCTCTTAGACATTATATCGAACAACCTTGTGGGGAAAATCCCTCCAGAGATTTTTTTCCTTACTTGATCTCAAGGTCTTGTATCTTTCCATAAATGGTCTTAGTGGAAACATCCCACCTTCACTTGTGAATCTCTCGTCACTCCTTTTTATATCTCTAGCACGAAGTGAGTTGGATGGAAGCATTCCAGACGATCTAGGCCGGATTGCGAACTTGCGCTTCTTTCAAATCTCTCAGAATAAGCTGTCTGGTACGATACCTTCTTCCATTTACAATCTTTCCCATATTTACCTTTTTTCGGTCACGGGTAATCAGTTACATGGAACCATTCCTTTGAATCTATGCCTCGCTCTTCCTAATCTCCAGTTCTTTTATGTGTCAAAAAACCGGTTTTAGGGTTCATTTCCGGTTTCGTTATCCAATGCCTCGTTGCTTAAAGAGCTTCATTTTTCCTATAACGACTTCACTGGAGGGGTACCAATGGATTTTGGAAATCTTCAATTTTTGAGGATATTTGTAATTGGGGGTAATCAAATGGGGAGAGGGAAAGTAGAGGAGTTGAAATTTGTGGATTCATTGACCAACTGTAGCTATTTAGAGCACTTTAATATTGAGGAAATCGTTTTGTTGGGCCTTTTCCCAATTCCATCGCTAATCTCTCCATCCAACTACATGTGTTGGGTATTGGGGAAAATCGGTTATCTGGAAGCATTCCGGAGGGGATTGAAAATCTCGTCAACTTGGGCATATTGTATATGAACAATAACCTTCTCACGGGTGAAATTCCAGATGCTTTTGGCAAGCTTCGGAATCTTCAGGAGTTGGCGTTGTCGGGTAATAAGTTTTCAGGGAAAATCCCACTGTCTATCGGAAATATGACTGAACTGAATCAACTTTACTTGCAAGAGAATAACCTAGAGGGAAGCATACCTTCGAGTCTTGGGAATTGTTTGAAACTTAATCTCTTGAACATTTCTCAAAACAATTTGAGTGGTGCAATACCAAGACAGGTGATGAGCATCTCTTCTTTGTCTATCTCTCTCAACTTAGCGCAAAATTCATTGACAGGGCCATTACCGTTAGAAGTGGGTAGCTTGAAGATTCTTCGAGAAATAGATGTTTCGGGGAATAGACTAACAGGTGAAATTCCTCAGTCGCTCGGCAATTGTGAGAGCTTAGTCCTCTTACGCCTACAAAGCAACTTCTTCAATGGAACCATTCCTTCGTCTTTGAGAGATCTCAAAGCAATTGAAGTGTTGGATCTTTCACGCAATAACTTGACTGGGCAAATTCCAGAATTTCTTGGGAGTTTCTCTTTTCTTACGAACCTGAATTTGTCAATCAATGATTTTGATGGTAAATTACCAGACAAAGGAGTGTTTGGAAATGCAAGCGTGGTTTCAGTCATGGGAAACAGTAAGCTTTGTGGGGGCATCCCACAGTTGCAATTGCCTGAATGCGTTAGTTCGACACCTAAAAGACAAAAAAAGTCTTTTTATCTTGCAGTATTTATACCGACAATTTTTCTTGCAGTGTGCTTAATTTTTTCACCATGTCTCTGTGCGGTGCTTTATGGAAGAAGAAAGTCTAGGTCCGTGGAAAGTCCACACACGAGTATTTCTTACTTAGATCTTTGCAAAGCAACTGATGAGTTTTCTTCGAGTAATTTGCTTGGTGTGGGAAGCTATGGTTCTATCTATAGAGGAACTTTTGCTTCGGATAACACCACTGTTGCAGTTAAGGTGCTCAACCTTCAACGACAAGGAGCCTCCAAGAGCTTCATTGCCGAATGTGAGGCCTTGAGAAATGTTCGACACCGAAATCTTGTTAAAGTCTTAACTTCTTGCTCAAGCATTGATTTCAAAGGAAATGACTTCAAAGCTCTGATCTATGAGTTCATGCCCAATGGAAGTTTAGAGGAGTGGTTGCATCCAAAAGAAGAAGAGGGCCATCAGTTGAGGAACTTGAGCCTCAATCAAAGGCTAAACATTGCCATTGATGTGGCTAATGCTTTAGATTATCTTCATTACCATCATGGAACTCCAATTGTTCATTGTGATATAAAGCCAACTAATGTTCTTCTTGATAATGACATGGTTGCTCATGTTGGCGATTTTGGCTTAGCAAAGATCCTCTTGGATACTAGCAATAATATTTCTTCAACCTCGATTGCAATAAAAGGATCCATTGGATATGTTGCTCCAGGTAATACTTTCATTCTTACACTTTTCGTTCATGTCTTCTTATGTTTAATACATTTATGTGAACCACTGGGTGTGTTGATCCAGTTAACAATTTCATCCTTAATTTATTTTCTTCTTGTCGTGTCTTGCTTAATTCATGTGCTTTCATTGTAGATATGTGACATGAACAACAACTAATTAGCAATATGAAATTGTACGATACATAAATATCTATGCTTCCATCATATCAGAATCTCCTTAGAACTCCTGATAGTGGGAAGCTAGAGGATGGGATGTTTCCCAATTGGCACACAATGAAACATAGTTTTAGTGGCATTATTCCTAGATATCTCTTATTACTTTTTTATTAATTCACTTGAATGCAATAGTTGAAGTCTTGAAGAAGCTGGCCTAACCATCCTGATGAAATTAACAATGCTAAAACTTCTTTTACTAGTTGGATAAGAAATCCACTTTCACACTCTTTTATCTTATTTTTCAACCTCAAACCTGCATTCTTCTTGATCCCATGGCCAGTTGATGCAACAATCTACTTCACTGACACTTGCATTTTTTAAAAGCATGCCTAGGTTCTTAAGAAATGAATCCCCCTTCTCGTACTTATAGAAGAAATATCCTTGTTTTTTAAATCAAATTTGTGTTTGTGGCTCTAGATCTAAAGGAATATTGACTTGTGATTGTAACCAAAAAGAAAAATGAATTGCAGAGTATGGTATGGGAGGTGATGTGTCAACCTTTGGGGATGTTTATAGTTATGGGATCCTTCTGTTGGAATTATTTACCGGAAGAAGACCAACTGAAGAAATGTTCAAGAATGGTCTAACCCTTCACGAGTTCTCAAAGATGGCCTTCTCTGATCGAGTGATGGAGATAGCAGATCCACTACTTGTAGAAGAAAATGATCGAGACGATGCTTGCAACAACGTTGAAAGTACCAGAGGCAAAGGGCAGAGGGTGGTGGAATGCTTTGCTTCAGTTGTTAGAATCGGAATTGCATGCTCTATGGAAACACCAAGGGACCGAATGCAAATGAAAGAGGTCGTCTCGGAAATGCTTGTGATAAGGGATAAATTTCTAAGGATTGGAATCTACGAAGAGGGATGAAAAATGTCGAGCATGCTGCATGATTTCTTTTGATTATATTATCTGAGTACTTACCTTTGTCTTGATCATCAGCTCAGAGTAAACAGATTGCTGGAGGTGTTTGATCACGATTGGTCGTCAACTGGTGTCATCATATTAAATAATTCCTTTTTGTTTTTGTGGGCCTCTGTGCTACATTTTATATACTTGTGTATCATGTCATATATGGAGTCCTGTTAGTTTATTCTGAAGGAACTGGCTGAGTAATGCCGATTTTTCTTCCGCTAACTTCATTAGTAAGGATCAGTTCGTTTTCTTAGAATACACTGGAAATGAATAGGTAGGAATTCATGGTCAAATGAGGACCGTGAATGGATTATTGAAGAGGTGGGGCGTGTAGAATGTAAAGTAGCAATATAGATCATGGGACATTTACTTTCGTAAGATTTTAATATAAAGCGGCTGGTATAGACCGGATCTTGCACAGATCATCCTTACGTTCCACTTGGCCAGACCAAAGAAGGGACTGATCCGGGGAAAGAATTGAAAAGCCTTAGCTTTCCTTAAACTCTTATTTTCAATAAGTAACATCGTAATAGATCACTAGTCAAATAACCCGTGCTTAGCACAATATCTCAAGGCATTGCAAAATAAATAATCATATTTTAAAAAGTTTATGAAAATACCTCTTTTCACATTGCAAGTTGCATAAATGGAAATATGAAAGTTAGAGCACAAAGGGAGTGAGCAGAAGAGATGAGATAGAAGACAATTTTTATAGTAAGATATTGCTAAAACTTAAAAAAGTAAAGAGTAAAGGTGAGTGGTTTAATTAAAAAAAGATATGAGTGGGTAGTTGTATGAGTAAAGTAATAGAGAGCAAATGTGGAACATTTGAAAAAAAAGAATAACCCGTGAGTCAAAATTAGAACTGTCAGTCAAAACTAAAGCCAAAACCCTTAATTTTATTATATTTTAATAGAACTGTCTTATCCACTCAATGCATCACTAATATCTCTTAAAATCTGCATTCACAGGGGTAGTTTGTTATCGGGTATACTGATCAAAGGAGGACCAAGTGAGACCATTGGAACTAATCTGCTCTGCTCTCGGGAAAGTACAATGCAAGACAGAAAAGCTGAACTTGGATTGGGTTGGATGACATTGGCATGTTTATTTGTTCAATCTGACACAAACTAGTATTTTGTTCGAAGATAAGATCAAAAGCCAAACAATAACAATGATGCTAGTAATGCGTATCACTTTTAGGGCCATCATGTACTTGGCGTCCAATGGGGGAACACATGGATCCATGGATGGACTTGTGCCGCATGGATCTACTGGACCCAAGGGCAGGGGAGAAAATCTACTGAAGGGTCCATTATGTAACTTAAACAGAAGATTTTCAGTTTTTTTTCCTGAAGGGGGCCATTATGTAACTTAAACATAAGTTTTTTATAATTTTTTTTTTCTGATAGTCACATGTCAGGCTTTAGCTTGTAATTCAGGCTCCATATATAAATAGTGAGTTATCGAGTAGATGTACAATGCTGGACAAAGAGATTATTTTTTTTTTTTAAGGATAAAGAATAATACAAAGAGAAATTGTAAGGACCCCAACCCAGATTACATTAATTATTAGGGTTCCCTTGAATTTCGGCCCCCTGATAGATGAATTAGGGCAATCAGAATTAATTACTAGGGTTCTTGGTTTTAATTTGAAGTTAGGTTAATAGGTCACCTCAACTGGTAATTATGTTCAATTTGGTATCAACTGTAATTTTACAACTTGATAAAAATAAATAATGTTGGAATATGGTAAATTGAGTCAAATAGTGATTTTTAATAATTAATTAGTTTAAATAGTTAATAGTATATAGCTAGATTAAAATTAAATTAAACCTATATAACGTTGCACATACTTATGTGGGCCGCATGTGGGACTCACTAGGGCCACACCCCAGTTAAGGGGCTGGTTATGCTTGGGCGACCAAGGAATTCATGTCTTCACATGAGTTGGTGTTAGGAAAGGGGCACAAAGGACTTCTATTAGGATACAAAGAAAGGAAAGTATAGTTCAAGACATTCAGTCCACATGGATTTGTTCAGTTGTTTGTTTGACTTGACAGAAGCCAAAATAATTTTTTAAGCATCTATTAGAAATGATGCATCTTCATGAAGAAAATTGAAGAGTACTGTTATGATACAACGTTTACAATGGATTCAACCCAATACACATGCCCTTAACCACTTGCAATCTTTTGACAACATCTATCATCTCCATTCGTTCTCCTGGTGACTCTGAAGAGCAGGTAATTTCCACCTTAATTATTGCAAACAAGCACTCAAGAATTCCGGCTCTTCTGTCATAGTTGTCACTAACATTGTTTAAAACCTCTTCTCCCAAAAGTATGGTTCAAAATAACGGCCGTCACTATTACATAACGGTAACGGCCGCGACGATATTTTGCTCATAACGCTAACATTAGCGTTATGGGCAAAATATCGGCCATTACTATTATAATGGTCAATATTTTCTAAAATATCGGCTGACAGGTGGTTTTTTTTTTTTTTTTTTTTTCACTCCTTTTTCATTCCTTTCTTCTCCAAACCGAGCCTAAGCCAAGCCTTCCTCTCACTGTGTGTGACCTCTTCAAGCTCCAATACTCAAGACTTTCTCAAGAATTTGGTAAATTTCTCCGCCGAAAAGAATAAGGAAGTCAAGAGATATTATTTAGCAAGATTTTTGTGACTAAAGTTTCTTTCGAGATTGGACCTCAAAATAGCTTAGAAATGCTTGAAGCTTGTTAGATCTAGAGTTTTGGAGCACCATATTGTAGATTTTAGCACTTTTGGTATTTTTTAAATTAATTTATTTAAATCTGAGTTTTTTTTGTTTGAAAGTTTGTATAAAATACATCTATCTAAGTCTTTTATCGAGTTAAATACTTTTATTGTCCTAAAAATCAAGTCAAGGTAAGTTACTATTGTCTAAACTCCACTACTTTAGGTTGGCAAGTTAATTCATTTTGATATGGTAAATGTTACTTTAAACTTGAAACTTGAAGGCGAGTACACCTTGATGATTGAATTATTGAGTTGAGTACAGCACATGCACTAACTCTATTAGTATTATTGCTAGATTATAGATTTTAAATGTTTAACATTATTAGTTTGTCCAAAATTATGGTTGCATTATGTAAAATTTATGACATTTCAGCTTATTTTAGTATATACAGCGATACAACGATGATACATGATGTTATAACTTGAGGGATCGTTATTTTGCTTTAAGGTGTACATTAATGAAAATAGACATTGTTTTCAATCATTTTATAATATTCTAAATTTTTTGGATACTTTTTCTGATTTTTTTGGGGTCAAATAAAAATTCACTCAGTGATGAACTGCGACGACCATGAACCGTGACGCGATGACCGCGAATCGCGATAACCGCAAACAAAACGCGATGATTGCGAACCGCGATTTTGAGCCATGCCCAAAAGTAGTCGTGGATCAACAATCTCTATCAATTGAGTGCTCAAAGCCATCTTAGCAAATTCATGTAGACCAAAACCATCCTTGAACATATGATCTGTTGGTGTTCTCCCAAAGAACATCTCCAACAAGATAATTTTATAGCTATATACATATTCGTGTGTAGATATTTGACCTCCCAATACATATTCTACAATACAACAAGTCCAATTTTCATTACAATAACAAAAAAGGAGCTATTAAGAATACAAAGAAAATGACAAAATTTTTTGTAGAATGTAAGGTATACATTTACATTGGATTAAAATATATGCATAAGAAAACAAATGTAAAGAGAGAGCAGTACCTAGAGGAACATATCCAATAGATCCTTTTATTGCAATTGAGCTACTTTGATCATGAGAGAAACTATAGCCGGTTTCAGAAAGTGACTTTGAGAGTCCAAAGTCGCCTACATGGGCAATCATGTCGTTGTCAAGTAGAATGTTACTTGGCTTTAGATCACAATGAGCAATTGGCATTTGACAATAGTGGTGAAGATATTCCAAAGCAGAAGCCACCTCTATGGCTATGCTTAACCTCTGTACAAAGCTCAAGTTCTGCAAGTGATTTTGCCCATCTGTTTTTGAGTGCAACCATTTTTCAAGATCTCCAGTAGGCATGTACTCAAAAATTAAAGCTTTGAAATCATTGCCTTCGAAATCCAAACTCAAGCAAGCAGTTAAGATCTTAATGAGATTTCGATGTCGCACATTTCTCAGGGCTTTGCATTCTACGACAAAGCTCTTTGAGGCTACTCTTTTTTCAAGGTTAAGAACCTTTACAGCTACAATTTCTTTGTTTCCATCCAGAAACCCTTTATAAACAGAATCGTAACTTCCTACACCAATTAAATTCTCTGAAGAAAATCCAGCAGTCGCTTCATGCAGTTCTCGGTAGAATACCTTCATATACTGATCTTGGATGGAAGAGCTAGAAGATGATTTCTTTTTCGAATTTCTTTTCCAATAACAAGCAAGGACCGTTAGAATTACAGTGGAACAAAAAATCACACTAATTGTTGGGACCATTACTTTGACGATGAAGAAGCCTTTCCCTTCTTTAGAGGCATTCAAAGGGCAATTTGGCAGTTGTAATTCTGAGATACCGCCGCAAAGCTTTTTATTCCCAAGGAATGAAATGGCACTTGCATTTTTGAAGATCCCTTGTTTTGGAACTTCACCCTCCCATCATTAAAAGAAAGATTCAGATATTGTAGCAAAGGGACATTATTGAAGTATTTTGGAAACGGTCCAGACAATTCATTTCTTGAAAGATCGAGTTTCTAAATGCTTCTCAATGTACTCAAAGATGAAGGGATGATTCCTTGAAAGTCATTATCATTCATATATAGGTATTCCAACATTATACAATTGCCGAGTGTGCTAGGAATTTGACCAGTAATTGATTTTCTGATATGTCAAGTGTTCCAAGGTTAGTGAGGCTGCCCACCTCTAATGGTAGGGGCCCCATCAATGAATTCTTAGATAAATTGAGGGTTCGTGATAGGGAAGAGGGGCCAATCACTTGTTTGGGTATGGACCCATTCAGTTTGTTCTGAGAAAGGTCCAGTACACTAAAATGTCGGCATTCACCGAGACTTTCAGGGATTCTTCCCCATAGGCCGTTAGTATGTAAATAGAGTTCGCTAAGTTGAGTAATGTTGCGGATTGAAGTCGGAATCTCTCCTATCAATTTATTACTATGCAAATACAATACTTCCAACTTTGAAAGCTTCCCAATACTAAAAGGAATCATGCCTGTGAGAAAATTACTTTCCAAGCCTAGTGCAGTTAAGCTGGCAAGATTTCCAACCTCAGAAGGGATGCTTCCTGTCAGTTGGTTCCCTCCCAATGCAAGAAATGTAAGATTAGTTGTGAGATTGACTATAAAACTAGGGAATGTGCCTCCAAAGATATTGTAATCGAGATTTAATACTGTTAAACTGCTCTTGTTGCTTAGAGAAGTTAGAAAACTCAAGCCATCGGCTGCGCTTGTTCCAAGCTGATTTTGGCTCAGGTGTAGCCGTGTTAGACTCTCTAGGTCTCTCAAACTGATAAGAACTGGTCCCATAAAATTATTTAAACGGACGTCAAAATCTTCTAGTTTGGAAGCGCGCGTTCGACAATGTAATAGGTATAGGGATGAAAATGTGGGCCGTGCCGGCTTAAGAGAGGCCCAACCGGGCCCGGGCCGGGCCGGCACTGCCCAGGATAATTATGCGGGCCGTGCCGTGCCTGGCCCAAGGCCACTGGGGTCAGCCCAGCACGGCCTAGGGCACGGCTCTGGTCGTGCCGTGCTGGGCCGGGCCCCAGTCGGGCCTGAGCCGTGCATCCCATGGGCAGCCCACATATCCCCCTCCCTTTTTTCAATTTTTTTTTTTTAAGTTCTTTAAGTCTTAGAGACTTAGACTCTTCACTCTTGGCCTTAGACCAATTTCATTAAAATAAAGAAATTAAGAGAAATAACAAGTAGAATAACACTAATGATGTTTTGAAAAAATACATCAAATAAATTGTATTTCCTTGAAATGTATGTTACAAAAGTTCAAAAAAATTACAAGTTTGAACTTGGATCAATATATATAATGAAATTCAAACCTTCTGATAAATGAAAAAAAAAATTACAACTTTAAAAACCTATGATACATTCTAAAAAATAAATTACAACTTTGGAAACCTATGATACATTCTAAAAAATAAATTACAACTTGAAAAACCTATGATACATTCTAAAAAATAAATTACAACTTTAAAAACCTATGATACATTCTAAAAAATGAATTACAAGTTGAAAGCCTATTATACATTCTAAATATATATATATATATTATGATATATGTAACGCCGCTAGCTCGTCTTCTATCTCGATTTCATCATCATCGAGGTGTTGTTCCCTATCATGTGCTTGATACCAATCCCGTAAGCACATGCAAGTCTCAACAGTTTCTTCTGTAAGCATAGTCCTCCTAGGGTCAATAAGGCGCCCACTTGCACTAAATGCCTGCTCTGATGCAACTGTAGACGCCGGTACTATTAGTATATCACGGGCTATGGCGGAAAGCACGGGAAACTAAGTTTCGAATGATTTCCACCATGCTAAAAGATCAAAATCATCTTCATCACCATCCGAGATTGCAATAGGATCACTTCCCAGGTACATTGTTAATTCATTAAGGTTGTAAGATCCTCCGGAAAAAAAGGAGTTACTTCCATGAGATTTCCTCATAATATTCCAAATAGCCTTCCTTTTTCCTTTATGTACTTGGGGAGGGCCTGTTGGGACCGTGGGAGCTATGGATCTACCTAATCGGGTAGCTTAATCCAAATAAAGTGTTTCTAATTGTGTCTTAATTGTTGTCATGTCATTTATATTAGTTGTATTCATATTAGAGTTTATTTCATCAAGAAGAGTTTCTAAACCTTGTAATTTCAATCTAGGGTCTAATGCAGCAGCTATACAAAATGTTAAAGGAGCTATTCTCCAATATGATGAAAACTTTGCCTCCATTTGTACACACATGAGTTGAAAAATTGGAAAATCTCGATACTTTTTAAAAGTAAGACTTGTTTCATAAAAATGAGCTAAAGCTTGATTTGATTTGGGATAATATACCCCGGAAAAAAACAATGTTGCATCATGAAAAACTTCTAAAAAATCTCTTATTATCTCAAGAAGGGTCCATTTATTATCACTTATAAAAATATTTTCATGCTCCAAATAAAGTTGACAATATTGATTTAGTGCCATTTTATAGGCACATGATTCTTTTAACATTTTATAGGTAAAATTCCATCTATGCTTTACATCATATGATATTTTCTTTGGTCTTAAATTCAAATTTACACATATATCCCTCCACCATTGTTTTCGCGAGGGAGAACAAAAAATGTATCCTACAATCCATTTAATAGTCTCTAAATCTTCTCTAATTAATTTCACCCCTACTTGTACGATAAGATTTATAATGTGGCATGCACATCTATTGTGAAATAAATCTCCATTTAAATCAAGTTGAATCGAATGTTTTAGTAAATCTACTGCAACATTGTTAGTGCTTGCATTATCTAAAGTTATAGAAATTATTTTATTTTCAATTTTATATTCTCTAAGTTTTTCAAGGATGGTGGACCCTATCCTAGCACCAGTGTGTGGAAATTCTAGCATAGAAAACGAAATCATTCTTTTCTGCATCACCCAATCACTATCAATATAATGTGATGTGATTGCAATGTACCCCAGATTTTGTTTAGAGGTCCATAAATCTGAAGTTAAAGCCACTTTTCCAGGTAAAATTTCAAAAACAGTTTTTAAATTCTCTTTTCTTTCAAAAAAGTTTTTATTGCATCATTTCTAGCAGTAACTCTAGATATTTTCTGCCATGAGGGAACAAAGGCAGACCTCAAAAATCTTTCAAAACATCGGTCTTCGGAAAGTATAAATGGAAATTGGCGACAAATTATAAATTTAATAAGTTGATATCTAGCATTAGTGGGGTCATAATTGAAATTTCCTAAACCGCCAGATGAACCTGTTTAAGAAAGTTGTGTTTGAACCATATTCCCACCTCTTTCCCCATCGTTAGCGGTATTCGTGTGTTTACGCATACACTTTTTCATGTGTCTGCTAAGGTGGCCAGTGCCATTTGATGATTTGCCACTGAGGAGATCTTTGCAAAATTTACAGCAAAATTTACACTGTGCCTTTTCCTCAGTTCCTCCCATGGGACTTGGGACAGTAACTTTAACAAAATAAGTCCATACAGGAGAAGTCAATCTTGATTTTCTCTTCTTTTTTACTGTAGAAACTGAAACTGTAGGATTTTGGGGACTATTGCTTTCTACTTTTATGCCATGACTTTCATCTAAATTAAAAAATTCAGGATCTTCCTCATTTAGAGAGAAGTCAAGGTTGAAAGGTTGTGATGGTCCAGCCATTTTTCTAAATAAAAGATATTTTTTTTTAATAAATAATTATGTATCGAATGTTTTTTGTGATAATTTATATAAGAAATGGGAGATGATGAGACTTAATAGATAATATTACTATGTATATTATTACTAAATAAAACTCAAAATTAAAGATAATAAATACCTTTATGAGAGAGGGAGAGGTAATGGAGATCCTCCACTTTAGAGAAGTCACCCTTACTCTTCACTTCTTAGAGAACTTTGTATAGAGAGCTTAGACTTTAGAATGAGACTTAAGAGAGCTTAGAGCCTTAGAACTTTAGAGGGAGTGTGAGAAATGAGAGAGTAGATGAGTGTAGAGAAATGAGAGGAATGAGGGCTATTTATAGAATTCCTAAGTGATAAAATGACATAAAATACCCTCTCATATGACCGTTTTATAGCAGTTGAGAGGGTATAATGGTAAAAATTGATCAAAAGACACTAATACCCCCCCCCCCCCCCATTTGACCGTTTATAGCAGTTTTTTTTTTTTTTTTTTTTTTTTTTTTTTTTTTTTTGGGGGGGGGGGGGGTGTGTTGGGGAGTTAAAAATGTAAAAAAACACTTTTGGACCGTTTTTTGAAAGGGGGGTGTTTTTTTCAAAATTATAGCCGTTGGGGCCGGGCCGTGCCGGCCTGGCCATGCTTGGTCGGGCCTGGACATGCCTCGGGCCGTGCCGGGCCGCCCGCGGGCTTGGGGCACAGGCCCAGCACGGCACGGATTTTAACCGTGCCGTGCTGGGCCGTGCCTCGGGCCTGGTAGCCCCTGGCCCAGCACGGCCCACTGGGTTCGTTGGGCCAGGCTAGGCGGCCCGTTGACCAAGTCAACAGGCCCAGGCACGGCCCAGGCACGATTTTTTTCGTGCCGGGCCCGTGCTGGGCTTGGGCCGCCCGCCCAAATTTTCACCCCTAAATAGGTATGGGTCCTGTAAACTTGTTATTCCCTGCCCAAAACCAAATCAAATTAGGAAGTGCGATACCCATATTCCAAGGTAGGGTTCCATGCAGCTGGTTATAGCCAACAATAAAATAGTTGATGGAAGAGATGTTGAAAAGCGAGCGAGGAACTTCACTTGACAGGTTATTTCCTGACACTTGAAAAAGTTTTAGGTTTGAGAGTCGGCCTAGATCGTTCGGAATGCTTCCTTGAAGACTATTACCTGCTAAAGAGAGAGCATTAAGTGATGAAAGATTCCCAAGTGAAGGTGGGATGCTTCTTGTGAAATAATTTGTGCTAAGCCACAGTTACGTGAGCTTTGAAAGAGAATCAAGGCTAAGAGGAATGTTCCCCACGAATTTGTTATTCTTTCAAAATTAATGAATCTAAGGTCTAAGCAGCTGATGAGATTTGTCAAGATTTCACCTTGGAAGGAATTGAATTTCAGATTGAGTTCTTATAGGCGGAACGAGCTGCTAATTTCTCGCGGGGATCTCTCCATGGAAGTTGTTCTTCTGGAAGCTGATTCTTCTTAGGAAGGAGAGGTTTCCAATGTAAGGAGACATGGAACCTTCTAAGTCCAGTGATGATAGGTTTATGGTGACAACCCTTTGACGATGGCGGCTGCATGTGACTCCTGGCCATATGCAGAAATGGAGAATCATTCCATGAACTCAAGGCACCGAGAGGATCTGAAATTATCCGATTCTTGATGGCAAGCAATGCCACTCGATCGGTCTCATTTCCCAATGAAGAGGCACTTTCGACTGCTTGCAACTTCATGTACAGTAGAAGAATAATAAAGCAAATCAAATATGAAGAGGAAGCCATTAAGCAAAATATTATGTGAATGAAAGCTAATTCATGTATGAAACAAGAGGAGGTACCCATCATTTATAAGTTTGAAGGATTATGATATTATTGCAATGATGATTAGTTTATTAGCAGTTGACTGACACGACTAAGTTAAATGGATATGTATAGGTACTTAGAATGATCTAATTTATATCGAGAGTCTATTTCAACTTTCAAGCCATGGTGTCTGACAAAGTCATCCAATCAGGTGGTTGTTCATTGAAAATAGCCGGCTGCAACGAAGCTTATTATAAAAACATGCACTGTATTTTAGAGTATACTAAGCGCAGGCCAAGGGCATTTGAAAACTATATGCTGCTTCAGTTAGTTGGAAATGTAGGGCATTTGGAAAATCTTCCCATACAAGGTTAACGAGGCATTTGTTTTCTCTTCAATGAAGAACATGGTGTCTACATTATACTAAATTTATGTTTATGGTATTTTGAGCATGGGCCGGTTGAAGTGTTGGACTCTATAATTATAGTGTTGTTAGATTCACAAACTCTATCGTTTCTATCCCAACATGCCAATTGGCAGTGTCCCAAGTGTTTCGGACAAATAAGTGAATACACAGTGAAGCACTTCGTGCCAATTAAAATACACAGTGAAACACTGTCATTTTTATCCCAACTTGCCAATTGGCAATGTCCTAAAGTACAAGTTACTCTGTTGCTTATGAATCTGAGAAACAATCGTATGTACAATGTAAAAATATAAAATGTAGATATTTAATATATTGTTGAGGTCCCCTCACTCCTGAACGATCATAATCGTGGTCGAGCCCTCGCCCTCACCATAAAACTATTATTGTGCCGTTTCCTATCACCAATTGGTTTTGAGATATGTGGTAGCTCAATGGGGTGTAAGATTCTACAAGTGTTATTGGAGCCTGGTAGGTCGGGTGTTTGAGTCTTGAGACACGCGTTTTGTCAGTTCACAGGAGGAGTCATGGCGGGTATGCCGCTGAGGGAGAGATTGTTGAGGTTAACGTCCACCCTCGCTCTTAAGCGGCCATAATCATGGTCGACGGCTCAATGGGATGTAAGATCCTACATATATCTTATACATGCTCTACAAGTACGTTTGTTCAACTTTTGATATATGATTGATCTTGATGTCCATTTTATATAGGGACCCAGGTGGATTAATCAACTAGATGGGAAAGAAAATGAGAACAACTAACACAATGAAAAAAACGCCCAACGATCAGTACATGTTGAGGTGGGTCGTTGCCTCATCCAACTAGGTCCCACAATTGTTAACAGATGAAAATGGCAGCCACAAATAGCAGCGATGTTCTTTATATCATGATAATATATACTTTGAAATGTTGTGTGACGCCTATATTTAATGGCCATGTCTCATAGTTTTACCCTATATATGTGCATAGAAGGATTTGCAAGTCTATAAAACTCCTGGCCTCATTAGATGCTATCTAGCTTGTGATGGTGTATGTTCCTATACAAAATCAATGCATTTGAAAAGTATATGCCGCTTCATTTAGTTGGAAATGTAAGCCATTTGAAAACTATTTTTCTCATTAATAGGGCATTTGTTTTAACTGCTCAGTTACGAAAGTGAAGTCTAAATTTTAGTGCGTGTATATATATTGATGGTCTTTAGCATGAGCCGGTTAAATTATAGTGTAATTAGATTCACAAGCATGGTCATCTTTAGCTTAACATGCCAATTGGCAATGTGCAAAGTGTTTAAGACAAATAAATAAATACACAGTGAAGCAGTTGGTGCCAATTGGCTGTGTGCAAGTAAGCCATATATTTTGTGGCTAATTTAATATAGCGACTGTCAACCGTTACTGAAAGCACTGATTTCATCCAAACGATTTCACCATCACAAGTGTAACCATTTACACTTCTAATCAAGAGACTACCTAAGACAGGAGTTCATTGCAAGCAACCACATACACATACAGCAGAAGAGCATCTTCTTAACACATGCATGGCTTGTTGGGCATTTTGGTCATTTTCTATGCACGCCATCCTCCTCATCTCCCTCTCTGGAACCGCCACAACTCCTACGTTACGAAACGAGACGGACACTTCTCGCGTTCAAAACTGAAATAAGGGACGATCCGTTATAAGTACTAAGTTCATGGAACAACTCGCTCCATTTTTGCGAGTGGTGAGGCGTTACGTGCGGCCGCAGGCACCAACGAGTCCGCGCCTTGAACTTAAGATCTCTATCTTTGGAAGGACCTCTCTCTCCTCACATAGCAAATCTCTCCTTCCTCACAGCCATCAACGTCTCCGAGAACCGATTCCATGGCCGAGTCCCTTATGAACTCGGCCAACTGTTTCGGCTTCAGCAACTTATTGACCTGTCCTTTAGCTCTTTCCAAGGAGAAATCCCGGCAGCTATAGCAACTGCTCCATGCTCTGGGTCGTACGGCTTGCGTCGAACAACCTTGTGGGGAGAATCCCTTCCGAGCTCAGCTCCTTGTCCCATCTCAAGCACTTGTTTCTTTACATAAATGATCTTACTGGAAACATCCCGCCTTCACTTGGGAATCTCTCATCGCTTCTCTCAATATCTCTAAATAGAAACATACTAGATGGAAGCATTCCCGACGATCTAGGCCGGATTTCAAAACTGCAATTCTTGCATATATCCGAAAATAAGCTGTCTGGTACGAAACCTTCTTCCATTTACAATCTATCTGATATTTATCTTCTTTCGGTAGCGGATAATCAGTTACATGGAACCCTTCCTTGGAACCTAGGCCTCACTCTTCCAAATCTCCAGCTATTTTATGTGACACTAAACCGATTTACGGGTTCGATTCCAATTTCGTTATCTAATGCCACATTGCTTCAAGAGCTTTCTATTGCTGCGAACGATTTCATTGGAGGGGTATTGATGGATCTCGGCAATCTGCGACTTCTTCGTATACTGATTGTTGAGGTTAATCGAATGAGGACTTGAAAAGTAGAGGACTTGAAATTCGTGGATTCATTGACAAATTGTAGCTCTTTACAGCGACTTAGTTTCAACACAAATCGTTTTGTGGGGCCTTTTCCTATTTCCATTGCTAATCTCTCCACCCAATTGTTTGTGTTAGAGATGGGGGAAAACCAGTTATCTGGAAGAATTTGTGCAGGGATTGAGAGTCTCGTCAACTTGCGCACACTTTATATCAATAACAACCTTCTCAGTGGAGAGATTCCAGTTGCTTTTGGTAAGCTTCAGAATCTTCAAAAGTGGGCATTGTCAATGAATAGACTTTCAGGAGAAATTCCGCCTATTGGAAATTTGACTAAACTACTCGAACTCTACTTACATGAGAACTACTTAGAGGGAAGCAACCCACTGAGTCTTGAGCATTGTCTGAAACTTAATGTCTTGATCATTGCTCAAAATAATTTGAGTGGTGCAATACCGAAAGAGGTGATGAGCATCTCTTCTCTGTCAATCTCCCTCAACTTAGCTAAAAATTCATTAACAGGGTTTTTACCATTAGAAGTGGGTATCTTGAAAAATCTTGGGGAAATAGATGTTTCGGAGAATAAATTAACCGGTGAAATACCACAAACGCTTGGTGATTGTAAGAGCTTAATCTGCATACGCCTGCAAAGCAACTTTTTCAATGGAACGATTCCTTCTTCTTTGAGTGATTTGAGAGCCATTGAAGTGTTGGATCTTTCAAGCAACAACTTGATAGGGCAGATTCCAGAAGTTCTAAGGAGCTTCCTTTTTCTTATGAACCTGAATTTGTCATTCAATGATTTTGATGGTAAATTACCAGACAAAGGGGTTTTTTGGAAATGCAAGCGCGGTTTCAATCATGGGAAATAGTAAGCTCTGTGGGGGCATTCCAATGCTTCAATTGCCTGAATGTGCTATTCAGGCTCCTAAAAGATGAAAAAGGTTCCTTTATCTTGCTGTATTTATACCAACAATTACTATTGCAGTGTGCTTAATTTTTGCAGCTGTGCTTTATGGAAGAAGAAAGTCAAGAACGGTGTCCTCATCGACAAATTCCATGAGAGGCCAGTATACAAGTATATCTTACTCAGATCTTCGGAAAGCAACGGATGAGTTTTCGTCAAGTAATTTGATTGGTGTGGGAAGTTATGGGTCCGTCTATAAAGGAACTTTTGCTCTGGACAATACCGTTGTTGCAGTTAAGGTCAAAGACAAGGAGCCTCCAAGAGCTTCATTGCCGAATGTGAGGCCTTGAGAAATGTTCGACACCGGAATCTTGTTAAAGTCTTTGCCTCTTGCTCAAGCATTGATTTCAAAGGCAATGATTTCAAAGCTTTGGTTTATGAGTTCATGCCTAATGGAAGTTTAGAGGAGTGGTTGCATCCAAAAGAAGAAGAGGGCCATCATTTGAGGAACTGGAGCCTTAATCTAAGGCTAAACATTGCCGCAGCTGTGGCTTATGCTTTGGATTGTCTTCATAATCATAAGGGGCCAATTGCTCATTGTGATCTAAAGCCTACTAATATTCTTCTTGATAATGACATGGTTGCTCACATTGGCGATTTTGGCTTAGCAAAGATCCTCTTTGAAACTACCAATAATTCTTCAAGAACTGATATTAGCTCCATCACAATAAAGGGATCCATTGGCTATGTTGCTCCAGGTAACAGTTTCATCTTGGACTTCTCATTCTTGACTTGTTTTGTTTAATTCTATGAGGGAATCCATTGGGTGCGTTTATCCAGATAACAATTTCATTCTTATGCTTTTCTTCCTGTTTTGTTTGTTTAATTCATGAAATTTCTTTGTAATCATTTATCATGATCAACTACTAATTAGTGAAATCAAATTATAGAACCGATAAATATCTATTCATCCATATTTGCAAAATCACCGTGTATCTCTCTCGATAATGTGAAAGTTAAATGCTGGCAAGTTGAAAAGAAATATATTTTTAAGGGCCCGCGATTTCTAGATTGGTCTACTCAAACAATCAACCCAAAGGTATGCGGAAATTATCAATATGTAGCAGAAATAAAATCAACAAGCACAAACCACAAGGACACCAAATTTAAGGTGGAAAACCCTAACCAGGTGAAAAACCACCGATCTGAACTGGATCAAATTGAGCACTATGAATCTTACAATTACAAGAAACTCATATTTCTTCCCTAGATATCCCCTACCCAAGGATTGGAGTTACCTTGTGTCGCTTCACGCTTCAACGACTTCACACCGTTGATTGCAACAGATTCCAACTAGCACTTGACTCCTTAAATCTTCTCGCAGGAAGATAATCTTCTACGTACAAAGGATGCAGAAGAATTGACTCTAAAGAACTTGGCAGCACAACTTCATAAAAAATTTCTAGAGAAGAATTCTCTCCAACAATAATCTCAATCTCAGCACTTTGAGATGTGAGGTGTCTCTTTGGAATAGCTCTTGAGTCCTTTAAATAGCTCTTTGGACGTGCTTAAAGTTGCCTAACTTGATTAGGACTAAAACCAACAGTTTGAGCACAATTAGAATATTAAGTTTCCAAAATTCGTATGTTACTGCGCCTGATTCGCTCGAGCGGTCAACATGTTGCTCGAGCGGACCAGTCTTTGTTTCAGAACTGGGCGAGTCCGACTCTGTTCGCTCGAGCGGATACGATGGTCGCTCGAGCGAATCACATTCTGTCTGATATGAAATTTCAGCACGAATTCTTCATCTTTCATTTTCTAATTCTTTCAGGCTTTCTTCTTTTTAGTCCTTCCAACTTTCAAATTTTAGAGTCCTTGTCTAAATAAAAAATTACAACTCAAAAGACCTAAATTTTTGTCCAACTCATGAATTAGCCAACACTTAAAATCCTAACACAAGTTCCCTAATTAGCTCAATGAGACATAGTTTTTGCAACATTCCTATCCGAGATCTCTTATTATTTTCATTTAATTCACGCCCTGGCCAATATTGAAGAAGCTGGCTCATCCATCTGATGAACGTTACTCATCAAATGTGCTTTAACTAGTTAGCTTTTTCTCGACTTCAAACCTTGCCGTCTTCCCGAACCCATGGCTACTTCGTGCAACGCTCTAGCTATTTTACTAACGTAGCATGTCATTTTAATATGCCTTGGTCATGAAGAAATGAATCCTACCTCTCTTGTACTTTTAGAAGAAATATCCTTATTCTAACTTTAAAACCCATTCTATGGTTTGTTGCTCTTTACCTTCTTTTGATTTAACTAAAGAGATTATGAAATGCAGAGTATGGTATGGGCAGTGGTGTGTCAACTCTTGGGGATGTGTATAGTTATGGGATCCTTATATTGGAGTTATTTACGGGAAGAAGACCAACAGAAGACATGTTTAATAATGGTTTAAGCCTTCATGAGTTTCGCAAAGATGTCTTTTCCTGATCGAATGATGGAGATAGCAGATCCAATGATACTAGAAGCAAATAAGGAGACGCTACCAAGAATATTGTCGAAAATGAAAGGCAGAGGCTGCTAGAATGCTTTGCTTCAGTTGTTGGAGTCGGAATTGCATGTTCTAAGGAAACACCGAGAGATAGAATGCAAATGATCGAAAGAGGTCGTGGAAAAAATGCTTGGCATAAGGGATAAATTTCTTGGGGATGGAATCTATAAAGAGCGATGAAAAATGATTCTTCACATTAATATCAAACAGCTCAAAAGAAAACAGATCACAATTGTTGTAGATTGGTGAGGCCGGTCATATATTTTTTTTTTCCTGGTCAGTGCTGTTAATTTTACCTTTTATTACATTTTAGTCTGCTAAATTATACATACAATTGTATCATGTCATATAGAATCCTCAACTTGACATGTTTTCTTGGCCAAGTGGACACCACTTAAGCATCATAACAGTTTGGTTAATATATGAGAGATGCTCATATGGGAGATATCTCTCACCTTATATGAGAGATAGGGGTGAGGGCCGTCACATATATATATATATATATATATATAAAAGAACATAAAAATAAAAATAAATTATCCATTATGCATGTTTCTCAATATGAATATTGAAAATATATTTTAAAAAAATAGTAAAAATTGTGCTACGAACCGAAATAGACCGGAACGGACCGAAATAGACAATCGGAATGGAATGAAATGAACGAAATGGACTGGAATAGACTGGAATTTAAACCAAGTTTTTTCACCCCCTTCCATATCAGCCGGAGAACCAGAACTAAAATCTCAGACTACTCCGACCGAAACAAAAGGGAACTTTCACGCCATTGTCTCACAAAGTCATTCAATCTGGTGGTTGTGCAATAAAAATAGCTGGGAGGGTGATGTGTTAGAGCCGGCTGCACCGAAGCTGTTTTTAGTTTAAGCATGCACCGAAGCATGTTAGACTCTACCAAGCGCATTTGAAAACTATATGCTGCTTCAGTTAGTTGGAAATGCAGGCCGTTAGAAAAATTTTCCCTTCAAAGGTTAACGAGGCATTTGTTTTCTCTTCAATGAAGAACATGGTGTCTACATCATACTAAATTTGTGTTGATGGACTTTTGAGCATGGGCCGGTTGAGGTGTTGGACTCTATAATTATAGTGTTGCTAGATTCACAAATACTGTCATTTCTATCCCATTCCCAACATGCCAATTGGCAGTATCCCAAGTGTTTCAGACAAATAAACAAATACAGAGTGAAGAACTTCGTGCCAATTAATAAACACAGTGAAATGCTCTCATTTTTATCCCAACATGCCAATTGGCAATGTCCTAAAGTACAAGTCACTCTGTTGCTTATGAATCCTAGAAACAATCGTATGTACAATGTAAAAATATAAAATGGGGCCCACTTAATATATCTTGTACATGCTCTACGACTACGTTTGTTCAACGTTTGATATATGATTGATCATGATGTCCATTTTATATAGGGACCCAGGTGGATTCATCGACTGGATGAATACAAAATCAGAACAACTAACGCAATGAAAAAAAGGCCCAACGATCAGTACATGTTGAGGGGGATCGTTGCCTCATCCAACTAGGTCCCACAATTGTTAACAGTCCCGATGAAAATGGCAGCCACAAATATCAGCGATGTGTTGTATATCAGGATAATATATACTTTGAAGTGTTGTGTGACCTATTTTTGTTGGCCATCTCTCGTAGTTTTATCTAATGTATGTGCATAGAAGGATTTGCATGTGCACACGGAAATTAGTTCTCGGCTGTCTAGAATAGAGTGTCTCTCTGGCTGATCATAGTCAAAGACTCTTGGGCTAGGCTGGGCGGGAGATATCCTTGGTTATCAAAAATAGGAAAAAAATACTTGAAATGTTATTTTCTCAATGATATTGTGATGTTTTCCAAAAATTTGTCAGAAATAAAAGTATTTGGACAAAAAAAATTTCAGAAAATCACAAGTACGAAGAAAAAACTATGTTTTGGAAGCCTTTTATTTTATAGTTATTATTTTAATTATTTAAAAATTAATCTATTTCCACTGCATTTTTCCAATGAACATGTGCTAGAGACATATATCTCCAAAAGCGTGGGCACAAAAGGGGATCAAGAATGCAGAGTGCTTGTGCCGTAATAAGGTAGTAGAGCATTTTGCGTTGAAGGAAAGGGCCCAAAATTACAAAATTAGAAAACCCAAGTATGCATGCCTAGGGCTTGTTCAGATCTGAAGAAAGTGCGTGTGAAAAACATTTGCTATAGAGTAATACTATCAATGTGAAGAACCATGAAATGTTCCTGGACAGGTGTGTGATACCCAGGGGTGGAACAAGGATATGTAAATTGGAGGGGCCATTGTGAATAAAAACTTTATAGGGGCCCATAGCAAAAAATGGCTTTAGGGGTGGAGGGAATGGCCCTTGCTAACCCCTCCCTAGTTCCGCCCCCGGTGATACCGAGGTTCTAGCACCATTCAACCACGAGTTGAGTGTGTTGGCTTTTCCCTTTATTTGATTAGTGTGAAAAAGCTCATTACAATTCATGGAGATGTTTTTTTTTTTTTTTTTCCCTTTTTTAACGAAGTGAAAATACCACCTAGTTATTAGATAGTATAAAAATAATTCCTTTCGAACATTGGATCAAATGCCTCTTAATTTTTTTTTTATCATGAACACAAAAGTGCTCGTTTATTTGCATGGAATAGAGGAAACTATAAGCTGAAGTTCTATGCATGTGGAGATCAAATAATCTCCTCTTGAATGAAGAGTTAATCAAGGAAAGGTGAAAAATAACTACTCAGTCATCACACTAGCAAGTAAAACAAATCCTAAAAATGTATAGGTCCCATATGTTATGAGATATAGATCTTGGGTGGATGCCCACTTAAAATGAGTTACGGTTAAAATTAGAAATCCTCTCTTATGAGGGAACTTTGCCTATAAATAGGCTCTCTTTCTCCTTTGTATTTATACATATAATGAGATAACAGAAAAGCTTTTTCTTCACCCCTTAATCCTCTTTTTCTTTTCTAACACATTATCTGCACGAAGCTCCAAGAGAAGGAAGAAAACCCCGTCTTCTTATCCAAAGAGAAGAGAAATCCTTCTCTGCACGGATTTTACAGGATTTTCATGGTAAAATCCATCCCAGCACGGATTTCCATCGCAGGTTCCTTCCCAGCGCGGATTTTCATCGTGGATTCCCTGTGCGGATTCCTTCTCAGCAAGGATTTTTATCGCGGAATCCTTCCCAGTGCGGATTTTAGAAAAGGGTAATATTTTTCTTCAAATACAGTAAGTAGTATCTGAGCCATTATCCAAAATCAATTTATTCGAATGCATGCAACTAGTTTATAATGCTTGTTTATAGTAATTATAGTGTTTGGTTGCTGTTTATCTTCTTACATGATTTTTCTTTTAATTTAAATTTATCAATACTATGAATGGATCACAAAATAGAACTAGAAGTTCTAAATCTGAACCTAAAGTTCACCGATCTATTGACGAGCAGTCCTAGAAGTTGGATTCCTGATATGAACCTGCAGATTAATATCAATAAATCAAAACCTAGAGTTTTTTGTTTAAATCAAAATAAATTATAAGGCAATATAAAACCTGAAGATTTGATAGAACAAGAAGTTATGATTAGTTGTTAGAACCAGAAGTTCTACTTAAAACCTGAAGATTTGACGGAACCAGAAGTTCTACGTCAAACCTGAAGATTTGACGGAATCTGTAGTTCTAATTTCATGTATTATGAACTTAAAGTTCTAAATCAAGCTTAAAGTCTTGAAAAACCAGCAGTTCTGACTTTCAAAGTTGAGAACCTGATCTTCTAACTTTTTATTGGCCAATTCTTTGAACTTTCACAAATTTGATTTTTTTTAGTTCATTTGAGATGCATGTTTCTTAGACTTTTCTTTTATGATGGGGATTTTTATTTTTCATTAATGACCTAATTTATGGTGAATGGTTTAATTATTTCAGTTTTATCATGTAATTGCATAGTTATATTGATTTATTATTTAAGGTATGAATCATGGAATTGAGGACAATTTATGTTTGGTAGATAGTGCCATAACACACACCAATATAAAATCAGAAATTTTTCTCAGAATTGCTGTTCATTCCACGAAAGGTATCCACCATAGATGGACCTGTGCAAATAATTGAAGGCTCCGGAAGAGCCCATATGATGAGACAATATTTCCGCCATTAAGGGCAGATAAGATAGTTCCTAAAGAATGTATTGTTCCTGTAGAACAACCAATTCCTGAACAACGGCGAGAACTGACATGAAATACTTCCAGTCTTTCTTATTTAGATCCACGTACTTCACAATGTGAAAATGAAGTACGCAAGAAACGTGGCAGCCCTATAGGTTTAAAGGACTTAGCTCCACGAAAAAGGAGAAATGAACAATCATCATCATGTACTCCCGAAGAGACTCGTAACCCTCCTGAAGAGGTTCCTCTCGAAGAGGCACGTAACCCTCCCGAAAAGGCTCCTCCCGAAGAGGCATGTAACACTTCTGAAAAGGTTCCTCCCAAAGAGGCACGTAACGCTTTTGAAGAGGTTTCCTCTCGAAGAAACACATAACGCTCTTGGAGAGGTTTCCTCCCGAAGAGGAGTAATGCTCCTGAAGAGGTTCCTCTTGAAGAGGCACATAGCGCTCATGAAGAGGTTATGGTAAAACCCATTCTCTCTAAAATAATGAAAGTCTTTGGTGAGACTTTGGAAGCCCCTGAAGAGGCACCGGTACCGGGTAATGAAGAGATCTTTATACTTTACAATTATTCAAGAGAGAGATGGAATAGAAATAATGATGATTATGATTGGGACATAGAACCACGTTCTATAAATCCCAGAAAGATTTCCTTTGCCTGAAGCAAAGCCAAGAAGTATGTACTTAATCCAATTAAGGCACTGGATTAGTATTAAACACATCCTATGATATTTGCGTGAAACAACTGATTTAGGAATATTTTATCGTAAAGATTCTAGTTTTGTAGGATATGTAGATTTAGGTTATCTTTCTGATCCTCATAAGAGTCGATCACAGACATTTATGTGTTTCCTAATGCCGTCATTTCTTGGCGTTCTACTAAACAGACTTTTGTAGCTACTTCCTCAAACCATGCTGAGATTATAGCTCTTTATGAAGCCAGTGGGGAATGTGTATGACTAAGATCTTTGATTTAGTATGTTCGTAGTTCTAGTCAATTACCCTCTTTTATAAGTATCCCAAATATTATCCAATGAAGATCATGAAGCATGTATAAAACAGATTCGAGAATGTTTCATTAAAGGAAACAAAACTAAGCATATAGCACCGAAGTTTTTCTTTACTCATGAACTTCAGAAGAACAATAAAATTGAAGTCAAGCAAGTTTGTTCGAGTAATAACCTAGCTGATCTGTTTGCCAAATCTTTGCCAAAATCAGTATTCCAGAAGTTTGTATATGAGATTGGCATGCGTAGAGTTCATCATCAAACTATGTAAATGGTTGTTATCATCAGGGGGAGTGGTTATTAGGGAGCATCCTGAAGTATCTACCTGAGACATTTGTGCGCTTTACTCTTTGTCCTTCTCTAGGTTTTATCCCACTGGGTTTTTCTAGTTAAGGTTATGCACGTCCAACACCAGTCCAATGATCTTGAAGAATGTTGTACTTTTTGTCCCATCGCTTTGCTTTTTTCCCACTGGATTTTCCTTAGCAAGGTTTTTTATGAGGCAACTGCTTTTGAATGGTGGTCATCTAAAGGGAGTGTTACGAGATATGGATTTTGGGTGGATGCCCACTTAGGATGAGTTAGGGTTAGAATTAGGGTTCCTCTCTTATGAGGGAACTTTGCCTATAAATAGGCTCTCTCTCTCCTTTGTATTTGTACATATAATTAATGAGATAATAGAAAGGCTCTCTCTTCTCTCTCTAATCCTCTTTCTCTTAGTCTCTCTCTTTTCTAACATCTACATTTTTTTTCTTATATTCTTTGCACCTGATCACTTCTATAACAATTCTCTACTAGAATAATTCCTAGGAATTTAGTTTGATTAAAACAAATGGACCCTAAACAAAAGTAAAAGTTGAAGTTTGTTTCTCACTTGCAGCTCCCCACTTTCGCTTCCACGTGTCCCACCTGATAGGCTTAAGGCTTGAGTATTTGATGGTGTATAAAGCTGGGATTGTAATATTCACATATACAATCCATGATTCTTTAAGCTTTGAAGAAAAGTGACTCTCTCATGATTCTTTATCTAAGGTTGTAGAGGATAGCTGGGCTTCTCCCAGCACTGATAAGATTAAGGAAGATGGCACCCTCTTTGAAGAAGGGAATATGATAAAAGATCAGGCTTCTATTTATTTTTCAAATCTTTTTCAAGCATACTCTGTCATCCCCGAAGAAGACCTCTTTAATTTGGCTTATCCCTCCATCATCGAAGAACAAAACAAGTTCCTTGTAGCTGTCCCTTCTCCAGAGGAAATTAGAAAGGCCGTCTTCCCGTTAAAGAGGGGTAGCTCCCCGGGGCTGGATGAGTTTTCAGAAGCTTTCTTCACCAATTGCTGGCATATTGTGAGTAAGGATGTGATTGCAGCTGTCACCCATCTCTTCTTCTTTGGTCGTATGTTGAGAGAAACTAATGCCTTTTTCATTTCTCTTATCCCAAAGAAATCTTTTCCAGAATCTTTCTCTAAGTCTAGGCCAATCAGCCTTTTGAACTTTACCTACAAAATTGCCTCCAATATCCTAGCTACAAGGCTCTCAAGCATTCTTCCTCTCCTCATCTCAAATTACCAATCAGCTTTTGTCAAACGAAAGGTCTGTCCATCACAATGTTGCTTTGGCGCATGACCTTATCCAAAAGCTAAATTCTAAGATCAGTGGTGGTTCCGTTTGTTTGAAATTGGACATCTCCAAGGCTTTCGATAAGCTCCAATGAAGCTTTCTCTTTCGGGCTCTCAAGTTTTTCAACTTTTCCTCCTCCTTGATCAATTTGATTAGAGAGATGGTCTGTACAAGTAGAGGCTCCGTTCTAATCAACAATAGCCCCAGTGGGTTCTTCTCTTCCACCTGTGGATTACGCCAAGGGGACCCTCTGTCTCCCTATCCGTTCATCCTTGCAGAGGAGGTTCTCAGTCTTCGAATAGAGCAGCTTAGAGTTTCTGGCAAAATAGTGCCAATCTCGCCAATCCCTTCTACTCCCTGCCATCTGCTATATGCAGACGATATCCTGCTCTTCTTCAAAGCTTATAAATCTGGGTTGAGAAGTATCCAAGCATTACTTTTTAAGTATTCATCCTCCTCAAGGCAAAGCTTTAACCTTCAGAAGAGCACCCTTTTCCTGGGAAAATGTTCAGCTAGGAGATCTCAAATGATTATAGGGCATCTTCCCATCCCTCTGGCCTCCCTTCCCTCAGCCTACATAGCTTGCTTGCACCTCTAGTTGACTTGTTAGCTTGGCCGAGTTGACTCCACTCGAGATCTCGAGATTAGAAGTCAAGTTGTGTGTCGACTCCTGGATACCAATTACATAGCTCAGTCATGCTTCTGACTTGATTGTCTTAGCCGACTTCGCTGACATCTCAGACATGATTCTTGCTGAGTAATGCTCATTTTTGTTCTGCTAATTTCATTATTGGGCTTGTTGTTTGTAATTGAATAGGTAGGAATTCATGGTCAGATGAGGATCATCAAAGGATTATTGGAGAGTTGAGGGGGGTGAAGAATATAGATTAGGGATGTAGATGGACCTTGACTATCCTAGGATTCGAGTATAAAGTGGCTGATATAGATGGGACCTTGTGCATTCCACAACCACGAACTTTACAAAGGCTATGAATACCACTTGGCCAGACTAAAGAAGGGACTGATCCTGGGAAAGAATAGAAAAGGCTAAGCTTTCCTTAGCTCTCTTCTCTTTGTAGGGTTTAACCGTTTAAGAGAGAGTTATCAAGGTGTTCGTTACGGGACTCATCGAGTTCCCTTGAATTGGACCTTGCTTAACTTCTCTTTATTCTCGTACGTCTAGCTGCTATTTGTTGTAAAGGGAACACCAATGGTAATAATCGACTGAAAGTTTAGTGGCTTCCCAAAACTCTAAATTGAAATAAGTAACATCATATTAGATCATAGAATTGCCTAATCCACCCAAAGTATCAATAGTATCTCTTAAAATCTGCTTTCACAGGGGTAGTTTGTTCTCCGGGTATATGATCAAAGGAGAACCCAAGTGGAACCTAGTGGAACTAATCTGGGATGCTCTGAGGAAAGTGCAAGGCCGAACAAAGAGAATCTTGGTTCGAACAGAAAAGCTAAACTTGGATTTGGTGGGAAGAGAGAGACATCTGCTGATGTTTATTGACTTGAGCTGACACAAACTACTATTTTGTTTGAAAATAAGATAAAAAAGACAATCCATATCAATGACACTAGTAATTTAATTTGTATCATTTTTAGGCCCATCATACTTGGGGTCCAATGCAGATACATGGATCCATGGATGGACTTGTGCCCCATCGATCTGTTTGACCCAAGGGCAGGGGAGGAAGTTTTCCTTAGGGAGCCATTCTGTGAAATTTTTACTGAAGGGATGTGTGTGTGTGTGGTCAATTTAGGTGAGAATTGTCAGCCGTGTAAACCACATATCCAAATCTGACACTCGGCCAACTACTTTTCATTTCTAATAATAATGTCTTCTAAAACTATTAAACTTGAGTTCTAAACATTATGGGTTACTTTAGGATGACCAAATGAGGTTAGTATTTTAACACTTCTTGGTCTCATCTAGGCTTTCCATCCCACACCCCAATGACTATTGGCAATAAACACGCAAACACATAATTATTTATATGAGAACCGAGCGCACAATTCTTATGTGCAGTCCGCTCTAATTTCTACACCACCTAGCCCATATATGGTCATGTTAACCCCATTGCTAGCACAAACCCCCACTAAATTGCCACAACTCCAAGTTGGTACTCATCCAACCGGCACATACTTAGACATTAATGATTGAAACCCCAAAAAAAAAAAAAAACTTTACGAAACCACTAAGCTTGAGGATCATTGATCAAGAGGATATGAAGATCTAATGGAGTGGATACTTACTACACCCATAGATCTCATTTATATCTTCCCTACCCTATCTTTTTGTCATTGGCATGGCCTTAAGGGCATGTTTGTGTAACACTTTTCCACAGAAAATCCATTTTTTAGGCGTTTGGTGCAGAACAATTCCACGGAAACACTTTCCTACTTCGTCAGCATTTTCCTTGATAATGGTGGAAATGATTTTCCTGTTGGGGGAGGGGGGGTATGGGAAATGGGTTTTTTCGGAAAACTTCTCCCTCTTTTGCTCACTCTTGTCCATTTCAACCCAAAACCCTACAACTCTTTCATTTTTTATTTCTTTAAATAAATTATTATTTGATGTTGAATAAATGATTTATATGTTATGTTATTTTTCTTCAAAAAAAAATTTTCACCAAATACGAAAATTTGATTTTCTATAAGGAATCCACAAACGCACCAAACAACATTAGCATCAATTCAATGAGAAATTTTTTTTACACTAAACATGAATTTCTAAATTCTACGAAAATCTTTTTCCGAGGTTCCCATTTATATAAAATTTGCTGACGTGGCAATATCCCCTTTTTGTGGAAAGGGTATGTACACAAACGTGCCCTAAGTGTGCCCAAAAATAAGTTCACGTGGTCTTACATATTGATAGTTCTCACCATATGAGATGAGTTCAGCCGAGACGAGCGAGTCCCAATCTAAATTTGCATTTCAAAACAATGTCAAAGAAGCAACTTGACTACCTTATTCCAAGTTTAGCTTATCAATTTGTTTATGCTAGGATTTAGCATAATTACATAAACAGCCATACACTCATTTGGATGTTAGGGATTTTGTATTTGCAATTTGATGGATGCATTATCATTTAAGCATCATTTGATTTGCACACATATGCATTGATTTGAGAAATCTTGAAATCATGTTTTATACATGCATTGTTTTTAAGACTTGTAGATCTATTGATTTATGCATGTTTTGGTTTTATTCTTGGATGCATTTTATTTGAAAAAGAGTTTTTAGAAATCAAGCAAGCCTTTGGTTTTAAAGTTTTGAATCATTTTAGGCTTTTTGTGTTTCATGTTTTTAAACCACTTAGTTTGATTTAAAACATGTTTCCAAGCTTGGTTTAATGGCCCAAAAAGTTCCCTCAAGAAAAAACCTTAAAATATGCAATTTGTGGGGAATTTGGTCCCAGGCCCGGGTCGACCGCGCAGTGTGGCCGGTCGACCGGCCCATGGACCCGGTCGACCGGCCACACTGCGCGGTCGACCGGGCATAGAGCCGTTGAGCCTTTTTCAAACGGTCAGATTTCTGACCGTTAAGGCCAGGTCGACCGGGCAGTTGTGAGGTCGACCGGGGACACGTAAAAAAGTCTCTTTTTGACTATAAATGAGGTTCATTCCCATTAGAAAAATGAGGAACAAAGAGGCCCTCCTTAAGATGTTTTGATGCCAAACAAAGGGGAATGAGCTAAGGAAGGCTAAGGGACATTTGGAAAGCTAAAGCTTGATTCCATGGAGTTAAATCATTAAGTAAGCTTTACTTTTCCTAATCATATGTTTTCATGCTTTGTTTTATTTATTGGTAAATCTTGTCTAGCATGATAAACTATGATTGGTTGTATCCTTAACATGTTTTATGTTTTGAATTGATCTATTGTTTTGGATGCAACACTTTGAGATTCAATCCAAGTAGTACTTGAATTGGTAAATCTAAGTAGATCATGTTAATGGAAAAATCTTTGAAATTATATGTAACATGATCCATATACTTGGTTGAATCTTTGGTTGTTGTTATCCATCATAAGAAAATCACTTTCAAATCTATCTTATGTTTTGGATTTAACAACTTCACAAATCATATGTTTTCATGTTTAGCTTTAATTATTGGTAAATCTTCTCTAGCATGATAAACTATGATTTGTTGTGTCCTTAACATGTTTTATGTTTTGAATTGATTTATTGTTTTGGATGCATCACCATTTGATTCAATCCAAGTAGTACTTTATTTGGTAAATCTAAGTAGATCATGTTAATGAAAGAATCTTTGAAATTATATGTAACATGATTCATATACTTGGTTGAATCTTTGGTTGTTGTTTTTCATCATAAGAAAATCACTTTCAAATATATCTTATGTTTTGGATTCAATAACTTCACATGTACTTTTGTTTTAAAGTTTCACAACTTGCTTAACTTTGATAAGTATATCATTTTCAAGTTGTATTTTAAGTACATGTAATTTGTCCCTTGATTTCAATCAAATCTATTTTTGTGCTTTACACTTTCAAATGCTTTAAGCATACATTTATCAAGCTACATTGTTAATTTGATTGAAATCCTTATGCATCACATGTTTTGTTTTAAACTTTCACAACTTGCTTGAACGAGATAGGTAAATCTTTTACAAGTTGTTTTTAAACATGTGATTAGCATTCTTACCTCAATCATAAATGTTTTTATGAGCTAAAACTTTTAAAAGCCTTTGGCATACATTTATGAGCTTTTTTTAAAATTGATTGAGGACATCATACACATACATTGTGCATTCATCTTTGCATTCATAGTGTGTGTGTGTGTTAGATTTTCATTTTCATATCCGCCTATTTTAGAGGCAAATGTAATGAGCTCAATTGAATCTCCATCAAGTGTAATTTAGACACTACGTAGAGAGATAACCAACCTTGTGGTTGAAGAGGTTATTGCTTAGCCTATAAAAGCATAATGTATAGGTTGATGTTAAGCCTTGAAAAACATCATTGTAAAGGTTATTGCTTAGCCTTGAAAAGCATATTGTAAAGGTTATTGCTTAGCCTATTGAAAAGCATAAATAGTGGAAATCCGGTGGGGTGTTGGATCACAAGCCGGTAGTGGATGTAGGCATTGAGGCCGAACCACTATAAATCCTTGTGTGATGGTGCTTGCTTTGTGGTGATTGTTTTTATTAAGCTTCCGCATTTTATTTGTAATCACCACTTGTGACTAGTTTGTTTTAAAGAAGTTAAAATTGGTTAAAATTGGTCATAAATGAAGCTCACCCTATTCACCCCCCCCCCCCCCCTCCTCTAGGGTTCGGATCCCCGGACTTTCATTGGATATAAAGAAAACTACATGTGTACCAAGTTGTACTTTTTTTTTTTTTCTCTTGGAGGTTCCCAAAACTTTTTAGGCTGGACTAATCCCTCCAAGCCTAAAGGGAAGCCGGATAAACTCTCCTGTAGCCTCAGTGTGGTAGTGCAGTTTCAAACCTACAACCTCCAGATGTAAACTGTGGGCCTAGGCCAACTGAGCTACCACTTGGGGTTACCAAGTTGTACCTAAATCTATCTTGATTACAAGATTGTGTCTAACTATAGAGCAGAAAGTAGAACTGATTGTGAAGCTAAAAAACAATTAGAGCCCAAAAAAAAAAAAAAAAAAGCCCCAATTTATTTTCTAGCTTGGATTGTCTGGATGGTCCTAGAAATTGTGATCTATTTTCATTTGTAACGATAATGCAATGGTCAACTTGTACTGTACATTTGGATTTCAAAATGTTTCAGACTAGCCAACTTTTATATAATGGAAAACTTCTAATACAAAGTTGCATTTTGGGCCCACCTAATGGGCACAGCAACATGATCTTTTGATACATAGGTACATTCGTGCAGTGTTCCGATGTAAAAGTTGAGGTGAACTCCTTGCCAAAAAAACATGCCTAGTTCACATGGAGTCGTGCATTTGTTTGTTTTACTTGGCAAAAGACAATAATTTTTTAAGCATCTGATGGAAATTGTATGCCTAAGTTAAGAAAATTGAAGAGTATGATGCAATGTTTACAATGGATTCAACCCAATAAACATGTCCTTAATCACTTGCAATCTTTTGGCAACATCTATATCTCCATTTGTTCGGTGACTCCACTCTAACTGTCGAAACCAAGCACTCAAGAATTCTTGCTTTCCTATTATAGTTATCAATGACATTATTTAAATATGAATTTCCTTCTCCCAAAAGAAGCCTCGGATCAACAATGCCATCTTAGCAACTTCATGCAGACTTAAACCATCCTTGAACATATCATCTGTTGGCCTTTTCCTAGTGCATATTTCCAACAAGAGCATTCCAAATCTATGTACATCCCCCTTTGTGGACATTTGACATCCCACTCCATATTCTACAATACAGACAAGTCCAATTTTCATTAGAACTAAAATAGAATAAAAATAAGAATGTTTATAATAGAAAGAAAATGACAAAAGACCCCTTTATTGGATTAAAAAAAATCCATATGCTAAAGAAAAGAAATATAAGGAGAGAGCAGTACCCGGAGGAACATATCCAATAGACCCCTTTAGTGCACTTGAGCTACTTTGATTGTGAAAAAAAATTAGATGTGTATTGATTGATACAATTTCTATCAGATGTGTGTGAGAAAGTGCATGTGTTTTAGCCTTCATCCCATTAATAAGATATTTTAATTAAACTGTGTGTTTATTTGGGTCAGGACGGGCGTCGGGCTCTCTACCACTGAATCCAAGAAAGCAAGTATCTTAAACCTATATAGAATTTAGGTCCAAGTTTGATCCGTGTACCAAAACCTAAGGCTAAAACTATAAATCAGGCTGGTTTTTGGTTGGGCTTAAGTTGACCTAGTCCAGAAGCACTCCATTTGGATCAATCAATATTTGAAATTGAAGTATGAATGGTTGATGATAGGGGTCTTCATGGCCTGGGTTGGCGTGGGCTTTGCAATATCATAGCCCGACTCATTTTTTAGACCATTGACCTACGCCCGGCCCAAGCCCGATTTAGGAATAAGTGCTTGGCCGAAGCCCGATCTGACTAAAAAAGGTTAAGCTCAAGCCCGGGTAGATCATGTTTTTGTTAAAAAAAAAAAAGTATAATACTTATTACCCAAAGTTATAGTCTAGCTGATTGGGTTTTGTGTTCGTGTGTTATAGGGTATGTGTTCAAGTGCCCACTAGTGAAATATAAAATAAGAGAAAATTGTATATCTTATTCGGGCAGGATTAGGCTTGCCAATTGAAGATTTAGAGTTCAATTGAGCAGTCAGGGCCGGCACAGGGTTGCCAAAATTGATTGAAGATTGGGAGTTCAATTAAGCAATTAATTACCAAATTGAACTTCACTCTCCAAATCAAATTGCTTGAAAATCATATAAACAAATTGCAAGCCCCACAAACTGCATCACATGTTTTATTATTATTTTTTAGAAGCACTTGATGGCTTCTTGCTGCTTTAACTTTCACAATAGAAAGCTTGAATAGGTGGTTTAGTTTTTGGGGTCTATTGGTCTATTGTTGGCTTTTAGATATTTTAAAAATTATTTTAAAATACAATTATTTTTTATCATGCGGGTCTTTTGCACTAGTCTCTTGAAAAATGAAAAGCATCCTTCAACTAAATGATAGAGGCTTCTACCAAAAAAAAAAAAAAAATTCTATTTAAAGCAGAATGTTGGTTGCAAAAAAAAGAATGTTGGTTGCAAAAAAAAAAAAAAAACCCTAAAAAAAACCTTCAATTATGGCCTTAGGGGAAGCCACATCAATTTATTAGGGCCAATTTGTGGATGTGTCTTTTCAAAAATACATAATATGTGCCTTTTCAATTAAAGGTGTCTCTTGGGCTAAATATGTGCCTTTTCAATCAAATGTTTCTTGCGTCCATTTGTGTGGATGTAACCTAATTCAAAATGATGTCTTCCAACTTTACAAATTAAGGTTATTTTTAAAGTTTTTATTTAGTATTCAAAATGAGCATAAATGCATATAAATCTTTTATTTTGTGTATGCCGGTGTTGATTAAGCGATGATAGATTTGGTTTTCATATTTTTTTTGGTTGATTTAAATTTTTTAATAAATTTGTTATAAGTAGATTTATAAGAATGAGATATTAGTTTTAATATATTATTTAGTAATTAATCTGTAAATCGCACGGAAGATTCATGTTAGTATATATTATAGGCCAACTTTTTAAAAGGGAAATGATTGTTTGGTGGAAACTTAAGATTGAGTAGCGACTGGGGCAATATGTTGACCCACGCCATCATGAGGCAAAGAAAAATGAGGAATGGCGGTGACAATCAGGTCGTGGCACACTTGAAAGTTGCAACCTAGGTCTAGTGCTGATTTAAGAAAGAAAGAAGAAATGGCCCTATGCTGACTCGTGGGGCACCACCATCCCTCCCTGCAGAAACACGCTTCTACGCGCTCCTCGAGGAACCAAAGATAAAAAATAAAAAAAACTAAATGATGGAGAAAGCCATCAGATACTGGTTCAATGCCATAAATTGTCGATACAGAAAGCTATCACGACCAGGCCCAAAGCCATAATTCCGTATGTACAAAAGAAAGAACATTTATGCATCTTTCTAAGATATTTCTAAACAAATTTCTGACGCTTGAATCCGGATCCCTGTTTGGTCCAAACAGGGACTCCTATTGCTTTGATGCAAGCAGGGGGTGTATGCATGACTCATCCATTCAACATGCCTCACTGATCAACACGTTTTCCACAATTTCAACTCATAATGATTCATTGCTAGTTGTTTTCACTGGTGTTAAACTTTTCCACACAGTCACCCTAGCTCACCGACTAAAGTCGCCCACCTCATTCAACCCCCACATCCAACGATTTAAAGTCTCTCCGAGACACCGACACCATCACAAGCATCAGCCTTATTCTCATACCAAGACGGAGAATATAAATAGAGTAGCTTGCTGCATCTAGACAATGGAGCTTCTTCACACATGGCTTATTGGGCATTTTGGTCATTTTCCATCCACTCCTTCCTCCTCATCTCCCTCTCCAAAACCGCGACAGCCACACCGCTACGAAACGAGACAGACCGGCTCGCGCTGCTTGCCTTCAAAAACGAGATAACGGGCGATCTGCTTCAAGCACTGAGTTCATGGAACAACTCGCTCCATTTCTGCGAGTGGAGGGGCATTACGTGCTGTAGCAAGCACCAACGAGTCCGCATATTGAACCTCACGTCTCTCTCTTTGGAAGGACCCCTCTCTCCCCACATAGCAAACCTCTCCTTCCTCGCAACCATCGACCTCTCCAACAACGGATTCGATGGCCGAGTCCCGAACGAACTTGGCCATCTGTTTCGACTTCGGCGACTCAACCTATCCTTTAACTCTTTCAAAGGAGAAATCCCAGCCGCTATAAGCAACTGCTCCAAGCTCTTTCTCTTAGACATTTCATCGAATAGCCTTGTGGGGAAAATCCCACCGGAGCTCAGTTCCTTGCCGAATCTCAAAAAATTAGCTCTCTATAAAAATGGTCTTACTGGAAGCATCCCGCCTTCACTTGGGAATCTCTCGTCGCTCGTCCTAATATCGTTGACAGGAAATGAGTTGGATGGAAGCATTCCAGACGATCTAGGCCGGATTTCAAAATTGCAATTCTTGCAGATCTCCGAAAATAAGTTGTCTGGTACGATACCTTCTTCCATTTACAATCTATCCGATATTTTCATGTTTTCGGTAGCGGCTAATCAGTTACAAGGAACCCTTCCTTGGAACCTAGGCCTCGTTTTTCCTAATCTCGAGTTGTTTTATGTGGCAAAAAATCGGTTTACGGGTTCTATTCCGGTTTCGTTATCCAACGCCTCGTTGCTTCAAGAGCTTTATTTTACCCACAATGATTTCACTGGAGGGGTACCAATGGATCTTGGAAATCTGCAGTCCTTAAGTATATTTTCTATTGGGGGTAATCGAATAGGGAGAGGGAAAGCAGAGGACTTGAAATTTGTGGATTCATTGACCAACTGCAGCTATCTACAGGAATTTACTTTCCACAGAAATGGTTTTGCTGGGCCTTTTCCCAATTCCATAGCGAATCTCTCCACCCAACTGAATTTGTTGGGTACTGGGGAAAATCAGTTATTTGGAAGTATTCCAGAGGGGATTGAGAATCTCGTCAAGTTGAGCACATTGTACATGAAAAATAACCTACTCACGGGTGAAATTCCAGTTGCTTTTGGCAAGCTTCGGAATCTTCAGGGGTTGGAGTTGTCGGGTAATAAGTTTTCAGGGAAAATCCCGCCGTCTATCGGAAATTTGACTGAACTGATTCAACTTTACTTACAAGAGAATAACCTAGAGGGAAGCATACCTTCGAGTTTGGGAATTGTCTGAAACTTAATCTATTGAACATTTCCCAAAACAATTTGAGTGGAACAATACCAAAACTAGTGATGAGCATCTCTTCTTTGTCAATCTCCCTCAGCTTAGCTCAAAACTCGTTGACAGGGCCATTACCAGTCGAAGTGGGTAGCTTGAAAAATCTTCGAGAAATAGATGTTTCAAGTAACAGACTAACGGGTGAAATTCCTCAATTGCTTGGCAATTGTGAGAGCTTAGTCCTCCTACGCCTGCAAAGCAACTGCTTCAATGGAACCATTCCTTCGTCTTTGAGAGATCTCAAAGCAATTGAAGTGTTGGATCTTTCACGCAATAACTTGACTGGGCAAATTCCAGAATTTCTTGGGAGTTTCTCTTTTCTTATGAACCTGAATTTGTCATTCAATCATTTTGATGGTAAATTACCAGACAAAGGAGTGTTTGGAAATGCAAGCGTGGTTTCAGTCATGGGAAACAGTAAGCTCTGTGGGGGCATCCCACAGCTGCAATTGCCTGAATGCGTTAGTTCGGCACCTAAAAGACGAAAAAAGTCTTTTTATCTTGCGGTATTTATACCGATAATTTTTCTTGCAGTGTGCTTAATTTTTTCACCATTTCTTTGTGCGGTGCTTTATGGAAGAAGAAAGTCTAGGTCCGTGGAAGGTCTACACACCAGTATTTCTTACTCAGATCTTTGCAAAGCAACTGATGACTTTTCTTCAAGTAATTTGATTGGTGTGGGAAGCTATGGTTCTGTCTATAGAGGAACTTTTGCTTCGGATAACACCATTGTTGCAGTTAAGGTGCTCAACCTTCAACGACAAGGAGCCTCCAAGAGCTTCATTGCCGAATGTGAGGCCTTGAGAAATGTTCGACACCGAAATCTTGTTAAAGTTTTAACTTCTTGCTCAAGCATTGATTTCAAAGGAAATGACTTCAAAGCTCTGATCTATGAGTTCATGCCCAATGGAAGTTTAGAGGAGTGGTTGCATCCGAAAGAAGAAGAGGGCCATCAGTTGAGGAACTTGAGCCTTAGTCAGAGGCTAAACATTGCCATTGATGTGGCTAATGCTTTAGATTATCTTCATTACCATAATGGAACTCCAATTGTTCATTGTGATATAAAGCCTACTAATGTTCTTCTTGATGATGACATGGTTGCTCATGTTGGCGATTTTGGCTTAGCAAAGATCCTCTTGGAAACTAGCAATAATCTTTCTTCAGCTGATATTAGCTCGATTGCAATAAAGGGATCCATTGGATATGTTGCTCCAGGTAATACTTTCATTCTTGCAGTTTTCCTTCATGTCTTCTTATGTTTAATACATATAAGTGAACTTCTGGGTGTGTTGATCCAGTTAACAATTTCATCGTTAATTTATTTTCTTCTTGTCGTGTCTTGCTTAATTCATGTACTTTCATTGTTGATATGTGACATGATCAACAACTAATTAGCAATATGAAATTGTACGATACATAAATATCTATGCTTCCATCATATCATAATCTCCTTAGAACTCTTGATAGTGGGAAGCTAAATGATGGGATGTTTCCCAATTGCCACACAATGAAACGTAGTTTTAGTGGCATTATTCTTAGATATCTCTTATTATTTTTTTATCAATTCACTTGAATGCAATAGTTGAAGAAGCTGGCCTACCCATCTGATGAAATTAACAATGCTAAAATTTCTTTTACTTGTTGCATAAGATATCCACTGTCACACTCTTTTCTTCTTTTTCAACCTCAAACCTCCATTCTTCTTGATCCCATGGCCCATCGATGCAACAATCTACTGAACTGACATTTGCATTTTTTAAAGGCATGCCTAGGTTCTTAAGAAATGAATCCCCCCTCTCATACTTATAGAAGAAATATCCTCGTTTTTAAAATCAAATTTGTGTTCTGTTGCTCTAGATCTAAAGGAATATTGATTGACTTGTGATTGTAACCAAAAAGAAAAATGAATTGCAGAGTATGGTATGGGCGGTGATGTGTCAACCTTTGGGGATGTTTATAGTTATGGGATCCTTCTGTTGGAATTATTTACCGGAAGAAGACCAACTGAAGAAATGTTTAAGAATGGTCTAACCCTTCATGAATTCTCAAAGATGGCTTTCTCTGATCGAGTGATGGAGATAGCAGATCCACTACTTGTAGAAGAAAATGATCATCACGATGCTTGCAACAATGTTGAAAGTACCGAAGGCAAAGGGCAGAGGGTGGTGGAATGCTTTGCTTCAATTGTTAGAGTCGGAATTGCATGCTCTATGGAAACACCAAGGGACCGAATGCAAATGAAAGAGGTGGTCTCGGAAATGCTCGTGATAAGGGATAAATTTATGAGGATTGGAATCTACAAAGAGGGATGAAAAATGTCGAGTATGCTGCATGCTTTCTTTTGATTATATTATCTGAGTACTTACCTTTGTCTTGATCATCAGCTCAAGAGTAAACAAATTGCTGGAGGTGTTTGATCACGATCGGTCATCAACTGGTGTCATCGCATGAGATGACATGCGAGACTGCTATTGGTCCACTCACGGTGAATGTATAACAAATGCGATAGGTGATTCAAACACGTTATTATATTACATAATTCCTTTTTTTTTTTTTTTTTCCGGCCTCTGTGCTGCATTTTATATACTTGTGTATCATGTCATGTATGGAGTCCTATTAGTTTATTCTGAAAGAAGAATACATGTAAGAGGAGTGGTGTTTGATACATTGTTTGCCTACACCTCGAGTTGACTTGTTGGCTCGGCCAAGTTGACTCCACCCAAGATTAGAAGTTGTGCATGGACTCCAGGAACCTGGATACCAATAACTTAGCCGAGTCATGTGGCTGACTTTGCTGAGTTCACTGACAACTCTGACGTGATTCTGGCTTGGTAATGCTGATTTTTGTTCTGCTAATTTCATTAGTAAGGAGCAGTTTGTTTTCTTAGAATACATTGGAAAAGAATAGGTAGGAATTCATGGTCAAACGAGGACCATGAAAGGATTATTGAAAAGGTGGGGTGTGTAGAATGTCAAGTAGCAATATAGATGGGACATTTACTTTCATAAGATTTGAATATAAAGCGGCTGGTATAGATGGGACCTTGCACAGATCATCCTTACGTGACACTTGCCCAGACTAAAGAAGGGACCATCTTGGGAAAGAATTGAAAAGCCTTAGCTTTTCTTATACTCTTATTTTTAGTAAGTAACTTAGCACAGTATCTCAAGGTTATTGCAAAATAAATAATCATTTTTTAATAAATTTATGAAAATACCTCTTTTCACATAGCAAGTTGCATAAATGGAAATATGAAAGTTAGAGCACAAAGGGAGATAGAAGAGAGTTTTTTAAGTATGATATTACTGGAACTTAAAAAAGTAAAGAGTAAAGGTGAGTGGTTTGATTAAAAAAGATATGAGTGCACAGTTGTATGAGGAAAGTAGTAGAGTAAATGTGGAGCATTTAAACAAAAAGACATAACTGTCAGTTAAAATTAGAATTGCATGGCTTTAATATATTATAATAGAACTGTCTTATCCACCCAAAGCATCACTAATATATATCTCTTAAAATCTGCTTTCACAGGGGTAGTTTGTTACCGGGTATACTGATCAAAGGAGGACCAAGTGAGACCATTGGAACTAATCTGCTCTGCTCTCGGGAAAGTGCAATGCAAAACAGAAAAGCTGAACTCGGATTGGGTTGGAAGACATTGGCATGTTCATTTGTTGAAGCTGACACAAACTAGTATCTTGTTCGAAGATAAGATCAAAAGCCAAACAATAACAATGACGCTAGTAAAGCGCATCACTTTTCGGCCATCATACTTGGGGTCCAATGTGGGAACACATGGATCCATGGATGGACTTGTGCCGAATGGATCTACTGGACCCAAGGGCAGCGGAGAAAATCTTCTGATGGGTCCATTATGTAACTTAAACAGAAGATTTTCAGGTTTTTTTCCTGAAGGGGGCCATTATGTAACTTAAACATAAGATTTTTATAATTTTTTTTCTTGATTGTCACATGTCAGGCTTTAGCTTGTAATTCAGGCTCCATAAATAGTGAGTTATCGAGTAGATGTACAATGCTGGACAAAGAGATATGGTTTTTTTTTTTTTTTTTAATAAAGAAAAATACAAAGAGAAATTGTAAGGACCCCAACCCAGATTACATTAATTATTAGGGTTCCCTTGAATTTCGATCCCTAATAGATGAATTAGGGCTATTAGAATTAATTACTAGGGTTCTTGGTTCTAATTTGAAGTTAGGTTAATAGGTCACCTCAACTGGTAATTATGTTCAATTTGGTCTCAACTGTAATTTTACAACTTGATAAAAATAAAATAATGTTGGAATATGGTAAATTGAGTCAAATAGTGATTATTAATAATTAATTAGTTTAAATAGTTAATAGTATACAGCTAGATTAAAATTCAATTAAACCTATATAACGTTGCGCATACTTCTGTGGGGCGCATGTGGGACTCACTAGGGCCACACCCCAGTTAAGGGGCTGGTTATGCGTGGGCGACCAAGGAATTCATGTCTTCACATGAGTTGGTGTTAGGAAAGGGGCACAAAGGACTTGTATTAGGATACAGAGAAAGGAAAGTATAGTTCAAGATATTTAGTCCACATGGATTTGTTCAGTTGTTTGTTTGACTTGACAAAAGCCAAAATAATTTTTTAAGCATCTATTAGAAATGATGCATCTTCATTAAGAAAATTGAAGAGTACTGTTATGATACAATGTTCACAATGGATTCAACCCAATAAACATGCCCTTAACCACTTGCAATCTTTTGACAACATCTATCATCTCCATTCGTTCTCCAGGTGACACTGAAGAGCAGGCAATTCCCACTTTAATTATTGCAACCAGGCACTCAAGAATTCTGGCTCTTCTGTTACAGTTGTAATTGACATTGTTTAAAACCCCTTCTCCCAAAAGTGGCCGTGGATCAACAATCTCTATCAATTGAGTGCTCAAAGCCATATTAGCAAATTCATGTAGACCAAAACTGTTAGCATGATGGCTCAATTATAGGAGCTGTCATTTCAGACTTGACCTTTCCATGGACCAGCTGACAATAAGCACGGGCCTGCATGGTGTAAAGCTGGGAGAGCACGGGCAACGGTATGCCTGCCCATACCGATGGAGGCTATAAATAAAGACCTCTATTGCTGTGAATGTGTGTGGAAGAAAGAGAGGAAGAGATATACAATGTAATCTCTCTGCAAGGTGGTGTTTCCTACACCAGAGAGAGAGAGAGATGCGGAGTGTTGAGGTGTTGGGTGTACTATGTGATTAGGGACTGAGAGATAATTCCATATGTAGTGTACCTCCACTGTTGTAGTAATATGCTTCCTATCTTCCCCCGTGGTCGTGGCCCTATTTGGGTAAACCACGTAAATCCTGTGTCTCTTTTTGTGTGTGTATTGATTGCATGTGTTCATGCATGTTGCATCTAGACCCTCGATCGCGGATATCTTCCGCTGCGCCACTTTTGTACAACAAAAACCATCCTTGAACAAATCTTCTGTTGGTCTTCTCCCAAAGAACATCTCCAACAAGGTAGTTCCATAACTATACACATCTCCGTGTGTAGATATTTGACCTCCCGATCCATATTCTACAATACAAACAAGTCCAATTTTCATTACAATAACAAAAAAGGAGCTTATTAAGAATACAAAGAAAATGACAAAAAGACATTTGTAGAATGTAAGGTATACATTTACATTGGATTAAAATATCTGCATAAGAAAACAAATGTAAAGAGAGAGCAGTACCTGGAGGAACATATCCAATGAGATTCTTTTATTGCAATTGAGCTACTTTGATCACGAGAGAAACTATAGCCGGTTTCAGAAAGTAACTTTGAGAGTCCAAAGTCGCCTACATGTGCAATCATGTCGTTGTCAAGTAGAATGTTACTTGGCTTTAGATCACAATGAGCAATTGGCATTTGACAATGGTGATGAAGATATTCCAAAGCAGAAGCCACCTCTATGGCTATGCTTAACCTCTGTATAAAGCTCAAGTTCTGCAAGTGATTTTGCCCATCTGTTTTTGAGTGCAACCATTTTTCAAGATCTCCATTAGGCATGTACTCAAAAATTAAAGCTTTGAAATCATTGCCTTTTGAAATCCAAACGCAAGAAAGCAGTTAAGATCTTAATGAGATTTCGACGTCGCACATTTCTCTGGGCTTTGCATTCTACGACAGAGCTCTTTGAGGCTCCTCGTTTTTCAAGGTTAAGAACCATTACAGCTACAATTTCTTTGTTTCCATCCAGAAACCCTTTATAAACAGAACCGTAACTTCCTACACCAATTAAATTCTCTGAAGAAAATCCAATAGTCGCTTCATGCAGTTCTCGGTAGAATACCTTCATATACTGATCTTGGATGGAAGAGCTAGAAGATGATTTCTTTTTCGAATTTCTTTTCCAATAACAAGCAAGGACCGTTAGAATTACAGTGGAACAAAAAACCACACTAATTGTTGGGACCATTACTTTGACGATGAAGAAGCCTTTCCCTTCTTTAGAGGCATTCAAAGGGCAATTTGGCAGTTGTAATTCTGAGATACCGCCGCAAAGCTTTTTATTCCTAAGGAATGAAATGGCACTTGCATTTTTGAAGATCCCCTGTTTTGGAACTTCACCCTCAAGATCATTAAAAGAAAGATTCAGATATTGTAGCAAAGGGACATTATTGAAGTATTTTGGAAACGGTCCAGACAATTCATTTCTTGAAAGATCGAGTTTCTGAATGCTTCTCAATGTACTCAAAGATGAAGGGATGATTCCTTGAAAGCCATTATCATTCATATATAGGTATTCCAATATTATACAATTGCCGAGTGTGCTTGGAATTTCACCAGTAATTGATTTTCTGATATGTCCAGTGTTCCAAGGTTAGTGAGGCTGCCCACCTCTAATGGTAGGGGCCCCATCAATGAATTCTTAGATAAATTGAGGGTTCATGACAGGGAAGAGGGGCCAATAACTTGTTTGGGTATGGACCTATTCAGTTTGTTCTGAGAAAGGTCCAGTACACTAAAATGTCGGCATTCACCGAGACTTTTAGGGATTCTTCCCCATAGGCCGTTAGTATGTAAATAGAGTTCGCTAAGTTGAGTAATGTTGCGGATTGAAGTCGGAATCTCTCCTATTAATTTATTACTATGCAAATACAATACATCCAACTTTGAAAGCTTCCCAATACTAAAAGGAATCATGCCTGTGAGAAAATTACTTTCCAAGCCTAGTGCAGTTAGGCTGGCAAGATTTCCAACCTCAGAAGGGATGCTTCCTGTCAGTTGGTTTTGTGACGTTTTGGTTATTATATATTATTTATTATTATTATATAATTGATTGTATTTTAATTCAATATGCGATTAGTCTAAGTGGGGACCACGCTAGACTTAGGTTGGTGAGTTAGGCTTGTTGGATAAGTATCTTGACCCATAGTTAACCCGGGCCCAGTTTAGTGGGTATAATCCTTCTCTAATCCAAATCCCTATCTATTTAGAACCCAAACTCTATTCTTTTAGAATTTAAGTTAAACTACAACTCTTATTCTCATTCCCTATTTATACACCACCACCACACTCTTTTATTTTCACACACAACTCTCTCTCTTCCAATTTTCTCTGGGTTAGCACTTTGGGTTTTGACAGTAGGAGTTCTAGACCGTCTCCCTCAACCGCGGACTTCAGGCAAGTTCCTAATCATAATTTGTAGATTTAATACTTGTTCTCTTCCTTGATTTGCATGTTAATGCATATAGAAACCCTTTTGGCCATTTTAATGTTTGATTTCTCTATTTATTTTTTTTATGAGACCGTGCATACGGACGAGGTCCTTTAATACCCGTGGAATCATGAAATTTTGTGTATCACCGTGAGGGGATTAGTGAGTGCTTTTGTAACTCAATCTACCCAATGCCAGCGAAGGATGAACCTGACAAAGGTCCCAGACCTAGAACTGCATCTGTGTTTTGGATCTGTGGGACCGAGGTGGGTCCTGATGTTAGATCCGATCCGTGGATCCGAAAGAGATGTGGACCCGTGTGAGGTGGACCCCATTTTGGCCACCATCCGGCACTTTGATCAGATGGGGGCGTGTTTGATTATTGAAAGTTACTTTTGGGTGACAGGCTGATGTGGGACCCATCGGATGATCTGATCAGGGATCAGGTCCAATCTCATGTCCGTACTTGTCTGGGCGACTTTGCTAATGTGGTTAATCTGGGGGCGGGGCCCAGTGGGCCCACTATCCAAGTGGCCTTGTTAGGCATGGCGTGTAGTCTACCTCTCTTTGGACTGAGCTCTGTGTGGAGTTCTGTAGTGAGGATGGAGGGGTGGTTTGACCTCAGTAGGTTCTGGAAGGAGTTTTCCCCCATGTGACAAACATTAAATATTGTCAAAGTTTTTCATTCCTACCCCATAGTATCTAGAATTAGAAATAGGCCCTGTTTGTTTTATAAATTCAAATTAAATCCTTTGACTATTTGAATTTGGAAAATATTTTGGATGGAGTCCTTGGGTTTTCTCAAATTATAAACCAAGATTGTTATTTCTTAATACTATTTGCAAATTAAATTTTAAATTGTGTTTTTGGTTTTAATATGTAAAAATTATATTTTTTTGCACATTATTAATTGGATCATTGGACCAAGTAAATACCGTCCAGGCACACAGTATATTACTAACGTAGGATTTAGTACTTCGTATGACCTCGGAAAAATCCTAGTGGATTTGAGATCAACCTATCTCTATTGAAAAACCCTTAATTGTGTCTATACACCATTGATTGAGAAGGGGTGCGTTGATCTTTTATCTATTAGAGATTCTTGTAGTTGTTGGGTACGAAATCTTGTGTTTAACCTTAGAATTGGCTTGTGATTATTTCTTGACCTTCAGGTTTGCATACATGATGTGGGTTTATTAGTTGCATACCCTATATTGATTTGATATGGACCGTGATGTGTTGTGGCAATCGATTGAGATATTGCAGAGGTTTATTGAATGATTTAATTGGTATTCGATTGTGGATTATTGTGCAGCCAGCCGTTCTCTTTGACTTAGGTTTATGTGTTAGAGCTTTACAAATCATTAGGTCTATTATACAATGATATGTATATATATATATATATATGTATATTGATTGGGTCATATTCGAACAACTGCAGTTGTATTTGGACGACTGATCACCGATGTGTACGGACACTGTAATATCCGCATTTCGAACCAGTTTATCCGGCCTACGATTTCGATTACGAGCCAGTTTATGACCGCCAGCCTTCGAACAGGTTTTCCCGCTTTATAGTTAGGGCTGACCACCCAAAACAATAGCTGTGCTTCTGTGTGATTATTGTATTGCTCTATTTGTATAGATTGGATTTAGGTTATACGTTCTTGTCGTCATTATGTGGTGTTAATCTTTTATGATCATTACCTGTCATTACTCACATTGATATTGTATTTTATTTATGAATTATGCTTTCGTACTTATTGTTTACTTTGTTTATTGGTGCATAGGTACTGACCCCTACCCTACTGTGGAGATGGAGGATGGTCAAACGTTTCAAGCGTTTGAATCAATTGACGAACCTGAGTGGAGAGCCGGAGATAGCTATGGAGCCGTCTGAGCCTGCATGAGAGAGAACGTCATCTTAGAACTTCTTTAGATGAACTTTTTTTAATGATAAACTTTTCCTTAGTAATTGTTTGATTTATTCTACAACTTTAACTATTATTTTTTCATCTAATGATTGTGTTGGATCGTAACTATGAGTCTTAAATACCAATTGAATAAAGCGTCCATTGCATTTGATGAAATTTATTTTGACTCACCACGGTTTGCTATGTGGGTCCACTTTGGGAAGTTTGTGTTGTATTAAATACAGGAAATTGAATATTTATTTTTATTTTCACGTTATCCCATGGTTGTATTTTGGGGATGTGACAGGTTTCCTCCCAATGCAAGAAATTTAAGATTAGTTGTGAGATTGACTATAAAACTAGGGAATGTGCCTCCAAAGATATTGTAATCAAGATTTAATACTGTTAAACTGCTGTTGTTGCTTAGAGAAGTAAGAAAACTCAAGCCATCGGCTGCGCTTGTTCCAAGCTGATTTTGGCCCAGGTGTAGCCGTGTTAGACTCTCTAGGTCTCTCAAACTAATAAGAACTGGTCCCGTAAAATTATTTAAACCGACATCAAAATCTTCTAGTTTGGAAGCGTTCGACAATGTAATAGGTATGGGTCCTGTAAACTTGTTATTCCCTGCCCAAAACCAAATCAAATTAGGAAGTGCGATACCCATATTCCAAGGTAGGGTTCCATGCAGCTGGTTATAGCCAACAATAAAATAGTTGATGGAAGAGATGTTGAAAAGCGAGCGAGGAACTTCACTTGACAGGTTATTTCCTGACACTTGAAAAAGTTTTAGGTTTGAGAGTCGGCCTAGATCGTTCGGAATGCTTCCTTGAAGACTATTACCTGCTAAAGAGAGAGCATTAAGTGATGAAAGATTCCCAAGTGAAGGTGGGATGCTTCCTGTGAAATTATTTGTGCTAAGCCACAGTTATGTGAGCTTTGAAAGAGAATCAAGGCTAAGAGGAATGTTCCCCACGAATTTGTTATTCTCAAAATTAATGAATCTAAGGTCTAAGCAGCTGATGAGATTTGTCAAGATTTCACCATGGAAGGAATTGAATTTCAGATTGAGTTCTTATAGGCGGAACAAGCTGCTAATTTCTCGCGGGGATCTCTCCACGGAAGTTGTTCTTCTGGAAGCTGATTCTTCTTAGGAAGGAGAGGTTTCCAATGTAAGGAGACATGGAACCTTCTAAGTCCAGTGATGATAGGTTTAAGGTGACAACCCTTTGACGATGGCGGCTGCATGTGACTCCTGGCCATATGCAGAAATGAAGAGAATCATTCCATGAACTCAAGGCACCGAGAGGATCTGAAATTATCCGATTCTTGATGGCTAGCAATGCCACTCGATCGGTCTCATTTCCCAATGAAGAGGCACTTTCGACTGCTTGCAACTTCATGTACAGTAGAAGAATAATAAAGCAAATCAAATATGAAGAGGAAGCCATTAAGCAAAATATTATGTGAATGAAAGCTAATTCATGTATGAAACAAGAGGAGGTACCCATCATTTATAAGTTTGAAGGATTATGATATTATTGCAATGATGATTAGTTTATTAGCAGTTGACTGACACGACTAAGTTAAATGGATATGTATAGGTACTTAGAATGATCTAATTTATATCGAGAGTCTATTTCAACTTTCAAGCCATGGTGTCTGACAAAGTCATCCAATCAGGTGGTTGTTCATTGAAAATAGCCAGCTGCAACGAGGCTTATTTTAAAAACATGCACTGTATTTTAGAGTATACTAAGCGCAGGCCAAGGGCATTTGAAAACTATATGCTGCTTCAGTTAGTTGGAAATGCAGGGCATTTGGAAAATCTTCCCATAAAAGGTTAACGAGGCATTTGTTTTCTCTTCAATGAAGAACATGGTGTCTACATTATACTAAATTTATGTTAATGGTCTTTTGAGCATGGGCCGGTTGAAGTGTTGGACTCTATAATTATAGTGTTGTTAGATTCACAAACTCTGTCGTTTCTATCCCAACATGCCAATTGGCAGTGTCCCAAGTGTTTCAGACAAATAAGTAAATACACAGTGAAGCACTTCGTGCCAATTAATTAATATACACAGTGAAACACTGTCGTTTTTATCCCAACTTGCCAATTGGCAATGTCGTAAAGTACAAGTCACTCGGTTGCTTATGAATTTGAGAAACAATCTTATGTACAATGTAAAAATATAAAATGTAGATTTTTAATATATTGTTGAGGTCAACGTCCACTCTTACTCCTAAGCGGTCATAAATATCGTAGTCGAGCCCTCGCCCTCACCATAAAATTATTGTTGTGCCGTTTCCTATCATCAATTGGTTTTAAGATATGTGGTAGCTCAATGGGGTGTAAGATCCTACAAGTGTTATTAGAGCCTGGTAGGTCGGGTGTTTGAATCTAAGGGACACGCGTTTTGCCAATTCACAGCAGGAGTCGCAGCGGGTGTGCCATTGAAGAATGGATTGTTGAGGTCAACGTCCACCCTTGCTCTGGAGCGGTCATAATCATGGTCGAGCCCTCTCCCTCACCATACAACTATTGTTGTGTTGTTTCCTATCACCAATTGATTTTGAAATAAGTGGCAGCTTAATGGGGTGTAAGATCCTACATATATCTTATACATGCTCTACAACTACGTTTGTTCAACTTTTGATATATGATTGATCTTGATGTCCATTTTATATAGGGACCCAGGTGGATTAATCAACTAGATGGGAAACAAAATGAGAACAACTAACACAATGAAAAAAAGGCCCAACGATCAGTACATGTTGAGGTGGGTCGTTGCCTCATCCAACCAGGTCCCACAATTGTTAACAGATGAAAATGGCAGCCACAAATAGCAGCGATGTTCTTTATATCATGATAATATATACTTTGAAATGTTGTGTGACGCCTATTTATGTTGGCCATCTCCCATAGTTTTACCCTATATATGTGCATGGAAGGATTTGCAAGTCTATAAAACTCCTGGCCTCATTAGATGCTATCTAGCTTGTGATGGTGTATGTTCCTATACAAAATCAATGCATTTGAAAACTATATGCTGCTTCATTTAGTTGGAAATGCAGGCCATTTGAAAACTATTTTTCTCATTAATAGGGCATCTGTTTTAATTGCTCAGTTACGAAAGTGAAGTCTAAATTTTAGTGCGTGTATATATATTGATGGTCTTTAGCATGGGCCGGTTAAATTATAGTGTAACAGACATGGTCATCTTTAGCTTAACATGCCAATTGGCAATGTGCAAAGTGTTTAAGACAAATAAATAAATACACAGTAAAGCACTTGGTGCCAATTGGTTGTGTGCAAGTAAGTCATTTTGTGGCTAATTTAATATAGCTAGTGATTGTCAACCGTTACTGAAAGCACCGATTTCATCCAAACGATTTCACCATCACCAAATGTAACCTTTTACACTTCTAATCGAGAGACTATATAAGACAGGAGCTCCATGCAAGCAAACACATAAACATACAGCAGAAGAGCATCTTCTTAACACATGCATGGCTTGTTGGGCATTTTGGTCATTTTCTATGCACGCCATCCTCCTCATCTCCCTCTCCGGAACCACCACAATGACTCCTATGTTACGTAACGAGACGGACCGGCTAGCGCTTCTCGCGTTCAAAACTGAGATAAGGGACGATCCGTTACAAGCACTGAGTTCATGATGGAACAACTCGCTCCAGTTTTGCGAGTGGTGAGGCGTTACGTGCAGTCGCAGGCACCAACGAGTCGGCACCTTGAACTTAAAATCTCTATATTTGGAAGGACCTCTCTCTCCTCACATAGCAAATCTCTCCTTCCTCAAAGCCATCAACGTCTCCAACAACCGATTCCATGGCCGAGTCCCTTACGAACTCGGCCATCTGTTTCGGCTTTAGCAACTTGACTTGTCCTTTAACTCTTTCCAAGGAGAAATCCCGGCAGCTATAAGCCACTGCTCCAAGCTCTTGGTCGTGGACATTTCGTCGAACAGCCTTGTGGGGAGAATCCCTTCCGAGCTCGGCTCCTAGTCCCATCTCAAGAGCTCTAATCTTTATATAAATGATCTTATTGGAAACATCGATCCGCCTTCACTTGGGAATCTCTCATCGCTTCTCTTAATATCTCTAAAAAGATAGATGGAAGCGTTCCAGACGATCTAGCTAGGCCGAATTTCAAAACTGCAATTCTTGCAGATCTCCGAAAATAAGTTGTCTGGTACAATTCCTTCTTCCATCTACAATCTATCTGATCTTTTCATGTTTTCGGTAGGGGATAACCAGTTACATGGAACCCTTCCTTGGAATCTAGGCCTCACTCTTCCTAATCTCCAGTTGTTTTACCTGACACTAAACCGCCTTACGGGTTTGATTCCGGTTTCGTTGTCCAATGCCTCGTTGCTTGAAGAGCTTTATTTTACCTCAAATGATTTCATTGGAGGGGTCCCAACGGATCTCGGCAATTTGCAACTTCTACGTATATTCAATATTGCGGGTAATCGAATGGGGACAGGGAAAGTGGATTCTAGATAGTCCAATCTATCCATTAGTATTAGTTGTTTATTTTACTTACTTTAGTTTGATTTATTCACATTCTCACACACTTATACACTTGTTTTAATTCTCACACTCCATTTCTCTATTCACACCATCTTCCACCATGCACATTTGATTTCACACTTTTAGCACATTTCTTTTTATCTACATCCACTTACTTTCTATCTTATTCTCTTTATTAGTTAGTTTTCATGTATATTTTTAGTTTCTTTTTATCTTGGTCTTTCACTTACTTTCACACACTTACTCATTTAATATATCTAACATTGTTCATTTGTTCTTGTTATTACCCTTGTTATTTTTCTTTTGTCATTAACTTTATTACTAACTTGTTACTAACCTTGTTTTCACTTTAGTTCTTTTATTTGTACTAACATCTCTTTGTTATCTAGTTTCTTGTTTTCTTTTAGTTTGCATTTTTTATTTCCCTAGTTATTATTTTGTTTCTTGTTTTCATTGTTTTTGTTATTTCCATTTGCATTTGGTAGCTATATTTGAGTTGATACCCTTTTTCATTGATAATTATTATTTTCCTTATAACGATCCTCGTGGGAACGATATTCGGACTTCCATAATCTATATTACTTGAGACAGCCGTATACTTGCGGGAAATTCGCCATAAAGTTTTTGGTCAACGTCCACCCTCGCTCTTGAGATGTCATAATTCTGGTTGAGCCCTCGCCCTCACCATAAAATCATTGTTGTGCCGTTTCCCATCACCAATTGGTTTTGGGATAAGTGGTAGCTCAATGGGGTGTAAGATCCTACAAGAGCCTGATAGGTCGGGTGTTCGATTCACGGGATAAGCATTTTGTAAGTTGTGCAGCAAGAGTCGCGGCAGCAGAGGACTTGAAATGGACTTGAAATTTGTGGATTGATTGACAAATTGTAACTCTTTACAGGAACTTAGTTTCGATGCAAATCGTTTTGTGGGGCCTTTTCCTAGTTCCATTGCAAATCTCTCCACCCAATTGTTTTGGTTATCAATTTCAAGAAATCAATTATCTGGAAGCATTTCTGCAGGTATTGAAAATCTCGTCACCTTTTCCTAGTTCCATTGCAAATCTCTCCACCCAATTGTTTTGGTTATCAATTTCAAGAAATCAATTATCTGGAAGCATTTCTGCAGGTATTGAAAATCTCGTCAATTTGCACGCATTGAATATGAACGATAACCTTCTTAGTGGAGAAATTCCAGTTGCTTTTGGTAAGCTTCGGAATCTTCATGTGCTGCGGTTGTCAAGAAATACACTTTCAAGTGAAATTCCCCAGTCTATAGGAAATATGACCGAACTGCTCCAACTCCACTTACAAGAGAATAACCTAGAGGGAAGCATACCTTCGAGTCTTGGGAATTGTCTGAAACTTAATATCTTGCTCATTTCTCAAAATAGTTTTGAGTGGTGCAATACCAAAAGAAGTGATGAGCATTTCTTCTCTATCAATCACCCTCCACTTGGCTCAAAATTCGTTGACAGGGTTGTTACCATTAGAAGTGGGTAGCTTGAAAAATCTTGGGGAAATAGATGTTTCGGAGAATAAATTAATCGGTGAAATCCCACATACGCTTGGTGATTGTAAGAGCTTGATCCGCTTACGCCTGCGAAGCAACTTCTTCGATGGAACCATTCCTTCTTCTTTGAGTGATTTAAGAGCCATTGAAGTGTTGGATCTTTCAAGCAACAACTTGACAGGGCAGATTCCAGAAGTTCTAGGGAGTTTCCCGCTTCTTATGAACCTGAATTTGTCTTTCAATGATTTTGATGGTAAATTACCAAACAAAGGGGTGTTTGGAAATGCAAGCGCGGTTTCAGTCATGGAAAACAGTAAGCTCTGTGGGGGCATTCCAATGCTTCAATTAATGCCTGAATGTGCTATTCAAGCTCCTAAAAGACGAAAAAAGTTCCTTTATCTTGTTGTATTTATACCAACAATTGCTATTGCAGTGTGCTTAATTTTTGCAGTTGTGCTTTACGAAAGAAGAAAGTCAAGAACAGAGCTTTCATCGACAAATTTCATAAAAGGCCAGTACACAAGTTTTTCTTACTCAGATCTTTGGAAAGCAACGGATGAGTTTTCGTCAAGCAATTTGATTGGTGTGGGAACTTATGGGTCCGTCTATAGAGGAATGTTTGCTCTGGACTACACCATTGTTGCAGTTAAGGTGCTCAACCTTCAAAGACAAGGAGCCTCCAAGAGCTTCATTGCCGAATGTGAGGCATTGAGAAATGTTCGACACCGGAATCTTGTTAAAGTCTTAGCTTCTTGCTCAAGCATTGATTTCAAAGGCAATGATTTTAAAGCTCTGGTTTATGAGCTCATGCCTAATGAAAGTTTAGAGGAGTGGTTGCATCCAAAAGAAGAAGAGGGCCATCATTTGAGGAACTTGAGCTTTAATCAAAGGCTAAGCATTGCCATAGACGTGGCATATGCTTTAGATTATCTTCATAATCATCAGGGGACTCCAATTGCTAATTGTGATCTAAAGCCTTCCAATATTCTTCATGACAATGACATGGTTGCTCATGTTGGCGATTTTGGCTTAGCAAAGATCCTCTTTGAAACTAACAATAATTCTTCAATAACAGATATCAACTCCATCACAATAAAGGGATCCATTGGCTATGTTGCTCCAGGTAACAGTCTCGTCCTTGGACTTTCTATTCTTGACTTGTTTTGTTTAATGTAAAAGTCTAAATGGACAGAACTTTTGGGACCGGTCTTTGGACCGATACCAAAGTTCTCATCCAATCATTCATTGATGATTGGATGAGAACTTTGGTATCGGTCCAAAGACCGGTCCCAAAGTCTGTCCATGTAGCACAGCTCTTGTTTAATTTAATAATGGAATCCATTGGGTGCATCCATCCAGATAACACAGTTTCATCTTTATGTTTTTCTTCCTTTTTTTTTAATGAATTAGATTTCATTGTAATCATTTACCACGATCAACTACTAATTAGAGAAATTAAATCATACAACTGATAAATATCTATGCATCCATATTTACAAAATCATCGTGTAACTCTCTCTATAATGGGGAAAAATCCGTCGATCCGCCAATCTGATCCGATCAGATCCGATCCGCGGATTTTGATCTTATCCAAAGGCCAATGGATTAGTGACGGATTGTAAATTGTGTAATCTGTTAGCAACGGATTGGTGGCGGATTTCACCCTTAATCCGCGGATTTGATCCGATCCGATCTGTTGTTATTAAATATAAATATATATATATAATAAGAAAAAAAATGTAATGGTTCAATATGTAACCTTATGAATAGAAGAGGATAGGATAGGCATACAACTCTCAACTCATGCCCCTGTAATTTAGTGACTTAAGAATTCACGGATCGGATCAAATCGGATTTTAACAGTCACGGATTGGTGATGAATTCGAAATCCGTCAATCCGTAGGCAACGGATTGGTGACAGATTTGGCCCAATCCGCACCAATCCGATCCGTGTACACCCCTAAAGCCGGTTCATCCATCTGATGAATGTTACTCATCAAATGTTCTTTAACTAGCTAGGTTTTTTTTTAGCATGTCATTTTAATATGCCTTAGTCTTGAAGAAATGAATCCTCCCTCTCTTGTACTTTAGAAGAAATATCCTTATTCTAACTTTAAAATCTAGTCTATGGTTTGTTGCTTTTTACCTTCTTTTGAGTTAACCAAAGTGATTATGAAATGCAGAGTATGGTATGGGCTGTGGTGTGTCAACTCTTGGGGATGTGTTTAGTTATGGGATCCTTCTATTGGAGTTATTTACAAGAAGAAGACCAACAGAAGACATGTTTAAGAATGGTTTAAGCCTTCATGAGTTTGCAAAGATGACTTTCCCTAATCGAATGATGGAGATAGCAGATCCAATCATACTTGAAGAAAATAGTCGAGGAGACGTCACCAACAATGTCGAAAGTGAAAAACAGAGGCTGCTAGAATGCTTTACTTTAGTTGTTGGAGTCGGAATTACATGTTCTAAGGGAACACCAAGAGATAGAATGCAAATGAAAGAGGTCGTCGCAAGAATGCTTGTGATAAGGGATAAATTTCTGGGGGTTGGAATCTACAAAGAGCGATGAAAAATGATTCTTCACATGAATTTTTAACAGCTCAAAAGTAAACAATTGATAGTAATGTTTGATCTAATCACAGTAAACAGCTCAATGTCGATTGGTGAGGTCCTTTTTTTTTTTTTTTGTTTTTTTTTCCCTGGACATCAGTGCTGTTGATTTTACCTATTATTACATTTTAGCCTGCTAATTTGTACATATACTTGTATCATGTCATATAGAGTCCTCCACATGACTTGCTATCTTGGCCAAGTGGACATTACTCAAAGGATCTGGATCCCCTATTTGGACGAATCAGGGGGTGACACGCACGGGGGCAGAGGAAAGAAAAAACTTTTCTCTTTCCTACACCCCCGCATGTGGTGGCCTCTGATTCATCCAAACAGGGCTCCCCTGTTTGGACGAAACAGGGGATCCGTTTCCTTACTAAAAAGTTTGTGGGCGCCTGGAGACAAATTGCTTTGCTGAGTCATGTAGCTGACTTGGTGGACTTAGCTTGACCTCTTTCTTGATTTAATTTTCATTAATGGAAGATTAATTTGTTGATCATTTTAGGGTAATCATCTAAAATTCAAAGCTTTCATATTATTATCCTTACATGTCGCTTGTAATATCTGTAAACACTTTTTTGAGTTAAAAAAAATGTGATCATTAGATTTTGTTTCACTTTATTTTTTATTCTATTCCATAGCAAACAAACATGCTCAAGGTTTTTCCATCTATCCTAAGTATCTTACATACTATTTCAATCTTAGCGTTTTTATGTTCTAACTCCTATCGAGTGCTTTGTAAGGTTGCAAATTGGCCGATTATCAAAATATCCAAAGTCTCCAGGCATGAATAAAGCAAGTATAAAATCAATTTTTTGATCTAGGAAAACTTGGATCCAAACTCTGATCCAAGCATACATGATCCACGGACATTTGAGTCTAAATTTAAATCCTATATGTTTCCACTCGAATATCTTGGTACAAGACGATTATATCCACATATTAAAAATATGTTTTAAGTTCTAAGGGCTATGCTTGAGTAATATTGATATTTGAGAATTTGATTTGCTTTAATCACTTATCATTTAATAACGACACTTACTATACTTAAAAGTTTATTTTGAAGCCCTTTTATTCAATTATATTAATGCATTATACATCTTATTTTGTGTCTGGATCTGGTATTTTGAGTCGATGTCAAACCCGAATACAACATATAAATTCTCTATGGTATCCTGATCTATGAAATGGACTTAAGGTTTGAATCAATCATGATTCTACACCGGATCTAACCCATTTGCATCCTTAGTACTAGATCTAACCCATTTGCATCCTTAGTGCTATGTGATTGTGTGACCCTGTAAAAATTGCAAAATTGAAAATCCCTTGCTTTAATAAGTGTCAATACGAGACACTCATAATTGACACCGCATAATATTTGTTGTGGTATCTCCAGTCTGGACCCTCTCAGAACCTTGTGTCAGTGGTATCGAACTGGGTGATGACCTTTTTTAATATTTATTGCAGTAAACTATGTGAGATCAAGATTTCATAGGAAAGCCCCATGGTTAGATCAGTGCAGTGTTAATCAGTGGGACTTGTGTAAGTGATCCAAGCTCTTCAAGACTTTTATCTCCTAACTCTCTTATACCCACTTATAAAAATTGAGATTCCTTTGTTTCAATTAATCTATCTGCAGGCGCCAAATAAGAAATCCAAGCCGCTCAAATTCACTTTAACCCGAGAAAAACTTTAGAGATTTTTAATATATATTTATATATATAAGAGGATTTTACTAAAAAAACCCTTTGACTTAGTGAAGATAAAAAAAGGACCTTAATTTTCAATATTGACTAAAAAGACCCATGAGTGGGGACATTGCCACTCTTTATTTCTCCTCCTTCGTTTTGCAGAGTGGTGATATCACTCCTCAGCAAGATAATAAGAAGAAGAAGAAGAAATGAGCAGTGATATCTCTGCTCAAAGCCTTTTGGTCGATATTAAAACTTGAATGCCTTTTTGGTCACCATTAAATCTATTTTTTTTTTCAATAAAATCCCCAAAAATACTAACCCCTCGTATATTTTTCCGGTATTAGGCTACAACATTTTGTGAAGCGACTATAAATAAACAATAAAGTACAATTCTGGCCCACCTCAATCAGTGCTATGCGACTTTTTTGAAGAAAAAATTATTTAGAACTCTTCCTTAAGAGGATAAGGATCTCACGAATTTAAAGAAAGAAAATGAAATTTGTGATTATTAATTATGTGTTCAATTTTAATGGTTTGGCTCATTAGTAGGTGGGCCCAACAGTGAGTTCTACACATCCGGAAGTTTTTAGCGGGCCAGTGAAGGAGATTGAGACTCTATGTATTGATGTTCATTTTTATAAGAAAAAATGTTATTTGATGTTCGTTTTTAAATTTCACTTTTAACCAATTTATGTATTTAATTTTCTATATATATTCTAAAGCAAACAAACAAACAGTAAGTAAGGAAGTATTGATGTTATGCATTTGGACTGTGCTATAAACCTATACCCCTACTTGTATTACGCAAAAAATAATCGGACAGAAGTCTTTCTTTACTTAGTTTTCACTGCTCTATATCACCTTCGTGACCTAGGACCACTCTATCTCAATTCGAGAACATATTTGCCCGTTTAGCAATTTTACATGTAAAATAAAGTCAAATAAAGTCTCTATTTTTCAAACAAGGGGTTACATCAATCATACTTTAATTCAAAATTCCTTTTATATTTTGCAAAAAGATATAAAGAAACAATCTCCTTTTTTCACTAAAAGACAAAAAGGCTCTACTTTTCTATACAAAAAGTCAAATATATTTCATACAAAATGACTAAAAGTAAAATATCATTATAACCTCATTATATTTTATTTTCTCTTGATTTGATGCTTTACTACACTTTATTTTACATGTAAAATTACCAAACGGGTGCAATCTAGAGCTCTTTGCTAACAACGGATTAGGATCGACATGAACTTGAAACGGCACTTATTCATGCACTTGAATGCATCCGATTGAAAAAAATTTCAGTGGCTAGATTTTAGAGCCTATTATATGATAAGAATGATAAGACGGGCAGCAGAGAGCTCTTTGCTAACTATGGACTAGGACCAACATGATCTTAAATCAGGCACTTAATGCACTGACTGACTTCATTTTTTAGATGGCTAGATTTTAGAGACTCTTAAATGTGATTAGACAATGGCCCTCCACAACTTCTCCTCAACTCCTGAGTGAAAAGAGAGAAAAAAGAGACACTTTCTTACTTTTGGGAACCCGTTTACCGGTCGAGCAAACTGTGTAATGTCTATCATCTCACTCCACAATTACAGTGTCCATCCTGGCCCTTCGTTCATGCAGATTGAAACACAAGTGATCTATCTCTTATAAATTATCTCATGACTCCAAATAGCATATCAAAGATTCGGAACCGAATCCCTGTCTTGTTTGGCCAAATCAGGGGGCGACAAGTGAGGGAGTGGAGGAAAGAGAAATAGACTCTCTCTCCTGTCCTCTCCTTCGCCTTGTTTAGACGAAACAGGCGATCCGGATCCCAAAAATTCTGCTTTGTCTGCCGCTTACAGCTGCCTGCCAGGGCCAAGGGCATTGAATGTTGCAAGTTGCTTGGTCTCATTGTATTTTTTTTATTATTATTTAAAGAAATCCAATGAGATATCTTATCCTCACTTTGCCCAGCTCTACCTTGATTTTAAAAGAGCCAAGCTCAAGCCTTGGGCTTAAACTTTCACATTTTATGTATCAGACGAGTATGGGCTTAAATTTACGGACTCATATGTAATGTTAATCAAAGATTCAAATGTAGCCAACGTCGACCTCTTGAGTGATGCCCTTTATATAGTTGTGCTCAAGTAGAGAATCCCCTAGATCTCGGCTCAATTCGCACTTGACCCGAGCTCTAGCCCAACTGAACCGAGTTGAGACCCAACTTAGATCCTTAGAGCCCCATCTCTGACGCAGTTCCCTCACTGTCACTGCATTGCATTTACTTCTCTGCTTGAAAACGTTAGTTGAAACTTTTTCTCTTTTCCTCCCCCTTCTGGAAACAGAAGTAAAGTACTGACCAAGGAAAGACATGGATACAGCTGAGAAAACAAAGAAAAGAGTTAACACAAGAAAGTCGTACCAAGTAACTGCAGTTAAGGGTAGATAACCTACACATACTAACCCACGTATTTACATATCCAGCACCAGCATCTCTTGAAAAATGAAAAGCAACCCCGACAGCCCAAGTCCCTTTGACGCGTGCCGGCGTGCGACTAAAATCACCTACTTCATTTAACCACCTTCCACACAATCACCATCACACGCAACGTCCTTGTCACTCATTCCAAGACTCTGTATAAGACAGGATCGGAGATCCATGAAGCCATGCAACGAAGCTTCTTTCACCCATGGCTTGTAGGGTATTTTGGTCATTTTTCATCCATGCCATCTTCCTCATCTCCTTCTCTGAAACCGCCACCTCGACTCCGTCACGAAACGAGACGGACCGGCTCGCGCTTCTCGCTTTCAAAGCCGAGATAACGGACGATCCGTTCCAAACACTGAGTTCATGGAACGACTCGCTCCATTTTTGCAAGTGGCGCGGCGTTACGTGCAATCGCAAGCACCACCGAGTCAGCCTCTTGAACCTCACGTCTCTCTCAATCGCAGGCACTCTCTCCCCACACATAGCTAACCTCTCCTTCCTCACAACCATCGACCTCTCCAACAACCGATTCCATGGCCGAGTCCCTCACGAACTCGGCCATCTCTTTCGCCTTCAGCGACTTCATCTGTCCTCAAACTCTTTCAAAGGAGAAATTCCAGCTGCTATAAGCAACTGCTCCAAGCTCTTTATCTTAAACATTTCGTCCAACAACCTTGTGGGAGAAATCCCTTTTGAGCTCGGCTCCTTGTCCAATCTCGAGCACTTGTATCTTTACAAGAACGATCTTACTGGGAACATCCCACCTTCACTTGGGAATCTCTCCTCACTCACCAGATTATCTCTAAGAAGAAATATGTTGGATGGTCGCATTCCAGATGATCTAGGCCGGATTTCAAAACTGCGCTTCTTGCACATCGCCGAAAATAATCTGTCTGGTACAATACCTTCTTCCATTTACAATCTATCCGATATTTTCTTCTTCTCGGTAACGGATAATCAATTACAAGGAACCCTTCCTTCGAACCTAGGCCTCACTCTTCCTAATCTAGAATCGTTTTATGTGTCACGAAACCGGTTTACGGGTTCGATTCCGGTTTCTTTGTCCAATGCCTCGTTTCTTGAAGTGCTGTGTTTTACCAATAATGATTTCACTGGAGGGGTGCCGATGGATCTTGGGAATCTGCGGTCATTAAATATACTAACTGTTGGGGGTAATCAAATGGGGACTGGGAAAGCAGAGGACTTGAAGTTTGTTGATTCATTGACAAACTGTAGCTATTTAGGGGAATTTGGGTTTCAAGAAAATCGTTTTGCGGGGCCTTTTCCTAACTCCATTGTTAATTTCTCCACCCAGTTGCATTGGTTAGCTATTGGAGAGAATCACTTATCTGGAAGCATTCCTGAAGGGATTGAGAATCTCGTCCATTTGAGAACATTGTATATGAACAATAACCAACTCACTGGAGAAATTCCAGTTGGTATCGGTAAGCTTGGGAATCTCAGAAGATTGGGGCTGTGGGGAAATGGATTTTCAGGGAAAATTCCATCCTCCATTGGCAACATGACTGAACTGATTGAGCTCTACTTGCAAGAGAATCACCTAGAGGGAAGCATACCTCCGAGTCTTGGGAATTGTCAGAAACTTTATGTCTTGAACATTTCTAAGAACAATTTGAGTGGCATAATACCTAAACAGGTGATGAGCATCTCTTCTCTGTCAATCTCCCTAAACTTGGCGCAAAATTCGCTGACAGGGTTCTTGCCATCAGAGGTGGGTAGCTTGAAAAATCTTGGAGAAATAGATGTTTCGGAGAATAAATTAACAGGTGAAATTCCACACATGCTTGGTGATTGTAAGAGCTTAGTCATCTTACGCCTGCAAAGCAACTTCTTCAATGGGACCATTCCCTCTTCTTTGAGTGATTTGAGAGGCGTTGAAGTACTGGATCTTTCACGCAATAACTTGACGGGGCAAATTCCAGAATTTCTAGGGAGTTTCCCTGTTCTTAAGAACCTGAATTTGTCATTCAATGATTTTGATGGTAAATTACAAGACAGAGGGGTGTTTGGAAATGCAAGCAGGGTTTCAGTCATGGGAAACCATAAGCTTTGTGGAGGCATCCCGCAACTGCAATTGCCTGAATGTGTTATTCAGGCAACTAAAAGACGAAAAATGTCCTTTTCTCTCATGGTATTTATACCAACAATTGCTATTGCAGTGTGCTTAATTTTTTCACCCTGTCTTTGTGCTGTTCTTTATAGAAGAAGAAAGTTGAGAAAGAAGCTCTCGTCTACGTCCTTCATGGGAGGGCAGTGCACAAGTATTTCTTACTCAGATCTTCACAAAGCAACCAATGAGTTTTCTCCAAGCAATTTGATTGGTGTGGGAAGTTTTGGTTCTGTTTATATAGGAACTTTTGCTTCGGATAACACCACAATTGCAGTTAAGGTGCTCAACCTTCAAAGACAAGGAGCTTCCAAGAGCTTCATAGCTGAATGTGAGGCCTTGAGAAATGTTCGACACAGAAATCTTGTTGAAGTCATAGCTTCTTGCTCAACCATTGATTTTAAAGGCAATGAGTTCAAAGCTCTGGTTCATGAATTCATGCCTAATGGAAGTTTAGAGGAGTGGTTGCATCCAAAAGAAGAAGAGGGCCATCATTTGAGGAACTTGAGCCTTAATCAAAGGCTAAACATTGCCATAGATGTGGCCTATGCTTTGGATTATCTTCATAATCATCAGGGGACTCCAATTGCTCACTGTGATCTAAAGCCTACTAATATTCTTCTTGACAATGACATGGTTGCTCATGTTGGTGATTTTGGCTTAGCAAAGATCCTCTTTGAAACTACTAATAATTCTTCAAGAACTGATATTAGCTCCATCGCAATAAAGGGATCCATTGGCTATGTTGCTCCAGGTAACAGTTCCATCCTTGGACTTTTTATTTGTGACTTGTTTTGTTTAATTCTATGAAGGAATCCATTGGGTGCGTTGATTCAGGTAACAGTTTCATACTTATGCTTTTCTTCTTGTCTTGTCTTGTTTTATTCATGAAATTTCATTGTAGTCATGTTCCATGATCAAAAACTAATTATAGCGATATCAATTTGTATGACCAATAAATATATCTATGCATCCATATGTGCAAAATTAACATAGAACTCAATTGATAAAGGGGATGTTAAATGGGGGGACGTTACCCAATTGGTACAATGATAGATATTTTTAGCAACATTCTCCTTTGATATCTTTATCAGTTACAATTAATTCACTTGCGTGTGGCATCTGTAGAAGCTGGCCCATCCTTTTAATGAATGTTGCGAAAGTTTATTTTTTCTAGTTGCATATGCACTTTCACACTTTTTATACCTTGCATTCATCCTAATCCCATGGCCCCTTTATGCAACAATCTATTTTACCGACATAGCATATTTGTTTTTTGTTCTTCACATGCCTAGATTCTCAAGAACTGAATCCTCCCTCCCTCCCTCTTGTGTACTTTGAGATGAAAATCCATGTTCTCACTTTAAAATCAAATCTGAGTTTTGTTGCTCTATATCTGGAACTGGAAGAATATTTACTTGCTTATGATTGTAACCAAAGAGAAAAATGAATTGCAGAGTACGGCATGGGAGGTGATGTGTCAACCTTTGGGGATGTGTATAGTTATGGGATCCTTCTATTGGAGTTATTTACAGGTAGAAGACCAACAGAAGACATGTTTAAGAATGGTCTAAGCCTTCGTGAGTTCGCAAAGATGGCTTTCCCTGATCGAGTGATGCAGATAGCAGATCCAATCATGCTAGAAGAAAGTAGTCGAGGCGACATTTCCAACAATGTCGAAGGTGACAGGCAGAGGCTACTAGAATGCTTTGCTTCAGTTGTTAGAGTTGGAATTGGATGTTCCAAGGAAACACCAAAAGAGAGAATGCAAATGAAAGAGGTCGTGGCAGAAATGCTTGTGATCAGGGACAAATTTCTAGGGGTTGGAATCTATAAAGAGAGATGAAAAAAGATTCTTTGCTTTTTAATGCCAAACAGCTTGAAGTAAACAGATTGCTGGTAATGTTTGATCACAATTGGTCGTCGATTGGTGAGGTCATATAGTGACTCCTCGTACATGAGGCCGAGTAATGTTCATTTTCATTTCTCTAATTTCATGTAGTTGATTCTGCTTGTTTGCTTAGAATACTTAATAACTGAATATATAAGAATTCATGATTAAATGAGCACCATCAAAAGATATATTGAAGAGGTGAGGGTGAAGAATAAAAAGTAGTGATATAAATGGGATCTTGACTTTCCTAAAATTTGAATTATGAGGGTGATAACTGGGTTTTTATTTTTCCCATCCCTTGATTAAATCTCCCTTGAGGGATGGTTTCTTGATGATCATTTTTGGATAACCATCTTTGATTTTTCATTTTTAACCATTTTAAGAAATATTTTTTTTAATATTACTAGAAATTCAATTACATGGAGCAAACATGCTCTAAAGGTTGTTCCATGTAAGAATCTGCTTCTAAGGATTAACATACTATTTCAATCTTGAGAGTTGTTATGTTCAACTCCTATATAAGTATAATGTGCTATGTAGGGCTACAAATGGGTCAATCAATATTGGAGTATCCAAACTATCAAAGGTCTCTAGTTTTAAATAAAGCAGGCATGAAAACTATTTGGATTTGGGAGAAATCTTGATCCGAATCCACATTCAAGTATATGGGATTTGGGGCATTCGGTTTCTGATCCAAGACAATTACATCCATATAATGAAAATATATATGGTTTCAAGGGCTAAGCTTGAATGCTTTTATATTTGAGGATCGATCTAACTAGCTTTAATCATTTATCATTTAATAGCCACACTTATATACTAACAAAATTATTTTGAACCCCTTTTATCCATATCAAATTATACTAATGCATGATACATCTTATTTCCAGTCAGGATCTGGTTTTTTATTTGATGTCAAATCCAAATACAATACATAAGTTCCACGGCAAATATAGATCTATAAAATTAGCTGACCTGGGGCGATCGCCCTAGGTCAGATCCAAAACTACCATAAAGCTGAATGGGCCCTTGACCCATGACCAAGTAAGTTAAAATGATCACCCCACCTAGTTGATCATTTTCTTCTCTTCACTGCTGGAAAGGAAAAAAGAAAAAACGTTTTCCTTCAATCTCTATGGGAGAGTAAGACCACATAGTTCGTCTCCATGCTATGACTGAAGGAGGAAGATGAAGACTCTTGTTTGCTTTTCTCCACCGTTATGTGATCTTGACCTTGCTTTTTTAGATGATGATACTCTTTTTATTGGTTTTACCATTTGGGTCGTCTCCAAATCTGCCATTGTAGAAGTTGTTGAGGGAAGATATGGTAGAGCTTGGAGTCGGCGGCAGCAGCATGGGAGAAGGGGTTGAAAGAACAACTATGCATAGTTTGTCTCTCTTGCCTTGCCTTGCATGAGTGATTGATGTATTTATAGAGATGAGAGAGATAGCAGTGTTGAACCTTCATTTGCATGAGACAAAGGCAAGGAAAAGAGGCGTCCAATAAGGCTCTTAATTTCGCTCCAAAGAACACTAATGGAACCCTAGATTAGGATCAATAGAATTTGATAAATTAGGGCTAAATCCTAACTCTTAATCTCTAAATCCAAATTCCAAACCTAAATCCCCAAATCAGAACTGAAACATTAAGCCATAAATCACCAAATCCTAAATGCAAACCCTAAGCCCTAATTCCCTAAATTTTTGAGTTTTTTGAGTTTTTTCTTGGATTATAATATGATCATTTTTAATTATGTTCGTTTATAAATATTCCATGGTCTCATATAATAAAGGAACTATTAGGAGGTTAAGGAACGGATAAAGACTAAAAAGATACTAATTTTTACAATATAATGATAATTACTTTTTTGGCGTCTTTAGAGATTCTTTAGTATTGTTGTAGTGTGTTTGCTAATTGATGCACTAATTTTTTGAGGAATTGAAAAGGCTTATTTATTAATTTGGTGTTTGTAATAGGACTCCCTACGAAAAGATGTTGAAAATCATATCTTTAACCTATGCTGTAAATGAAAATTATTGGTAGTTAGTAATGATTTTGACGCAATTGAATTTATTTTTAAATTAGATACGAAGAAATATAACAAAAACAATCAACAACTAATCTATTTATATGCAATACTTTTTCTCCTTTTCTACTGTTAATGTGAAAAAAAGTCTAGCAAAAGATGATTGACATTTCGATTGACCATTGTCTGCACCACCCAAACCAAATTCCTAAGTCCGCCACTGCAGAAATGGATTCAAATCTTAATCAATCATGGTTCCATATGTATCAAACTTGTCTTCATCCCTAGTGCTATGTGATTGGGCGGCCCACACTTACATATGTGTACAATTATCATTCAATGCCCTCTTTGACACGAAAGCAGGTGGTTTTGAGAATTTCTCATATAGATGGAGACTATCTATCTCTACACCCATCCAATGTACTATATGCCGTTAAAGTTGTGGGCCCAGATGAAGCTGATAGGGTAAGGGATGTGGATGATTTTTTGCATAGATGAAAGGCCATGGGAGATCTTTCGATCTCCTTGGTCCCAATCCTAGGTGGGGCCCCGTGTGGGCCCCACGTTGAGGTGCGTCACTGTGAGGGCCCTCACCCTTATTCTCATAAGAGCATCTTATATATATATATATATATATATAACCTTTTCATAAAAATAAAAATAAAAATTGAGATTCTGTTTCTTCAATTAATTTTTCATTCCAAGACACTCATAATCAACCGCCCAGTGTTTGATTGTAGTAAATTTGTGTGATCACCGTCAGGACCACAGTTTGGCTGAGTGGTCAGGACTACGGTTCCTCTCTCTTCCGTGGCTAAAGGTCCTGATATCGATCCCCGGTTCTCCCTCTTCAGGAGCCGAAAGTTGAGTCCACTAATGCTATCAACTGGGGCACCTCCATTAGAAGAAAAAAGATAAAAAAATAAAAAACTGCTCTAACCGTCAAAAGTAATATCCCCTCTCCTACTCGTACCTTCCTTGCTGAGATTTGTTTTTTCAGCTAATCTATCGTTGAGACCAAATAAGGAATCCAAGCCGCTCAAATTCACTGCAACCCCTACTAAAAAAATTTAGAGATTTTTTCATGTATTATCAAATTCTTGATATTGCCACATCTCTGACCATCCTTCAACCATACATTTGGTTTTCAAAATGCAGGAAACTAGTCAAACACAACATCTGGTCAAGTGAAAAATTGCTAATGATAAATTCCATTTCAGGCCCATCTAATTATGAGGAAAGCAACATGATCTTTTGAAAGGAGCACTCGTAAAGTGTTCCGATATGAAAATTGGCGTTGAAGAGTATGATACAATGTTTACAAGGGATTTAACCCAATAAACTTGTCCTTGACTACTTGCAATTTTTTGACAGCATCTACTATCTTCGTTCGTTCTCCTGGTGACTCAGAGCAAGTAACTCCCACTTCAACTATTGAAACCAAGCACTCAAGAATTTTGAATGTCCTGTCCTAGTTGCCATTGGTATTGATTAAATCTGTACTCACTTCTACCAAAAGTAGTCGCGGATCATGAACAATCTCTCCCAATTGGGTGCTCAAAGCCATCTTCGCAAATTCATGTAGATTTAAACCATCTTTAAACAAATCATCTGTTGGCCTTCTCCCAGTGAACTTCTCCAACAAGAGAATTCCATAACTATATACATCTCCCCGTGTAGATATTTGACCTCCCAATCCATATTCTAGAATACAAGAGGTTCAATTTCCATTGCAATAAAGAAAAAATAGGAGAGTATTAGGAATGGAAAGAAAATGGCAAAAAGATAATTGCAAAATGTAAGGATTACATTTACATTAGATAAAAAAAATCTGTACGCTAAAGAAAACAAATGTAAAGAGAGAGCAATACCTGGAGAACATATCCAATAGACCCCTTTATTGCAATTGAGTTACTTTGATCATGAGAGAAACTATAGCCAATAGAGACCCCTTTATTGCAATTGAGTTACTTTGATCATGAGAGAAACTATAGCCAGTTTCACTAAGCAACTTTACCAATCCAAAGTCACCAACATGGGCAATCATCCCATTGTCAAGGAGAATATTACTTGGCTTTAGATCACAATAAACAATTGGCATTTGACAATGGTGGTGGAGGTATTCCACAGCAGAAGCTACCTCTATGGCTATGTTTAACCTCTGCGTAAAGCTCAAGTTTTGCAAATGATTTTGTCCATCCTCTTCTAAATGCAGCCATTTGTTAAGATTCCCGTTAGGCATATACTCAAAAACTAAAGCTTTGAAATCATTGCCTTTAAAGTCCAAACTTGAACAGACAGTTAAGACCTTGATGAGATTTCGACGCCCGTACGTTTCTCTAAGTCTTGCACTCCACCACAAAACTCTTTGAGGCTCCTCTTTTTTCCAAGTTAAGAACCTTCACAGCAACAAGATTTTCATATCCAGAATTCCTTTATACACAACCATAGCTTCCTATACCAATCAAATTATCTGAGGAAAATCCTTTGGTTGCTTCAAGCACTTCTCTGCAGGATACCTTCATGTACTGATTTTTCATTAAAAAGCTAGAAGACGGTTTCTCAATATTTGAATTTGTTTTCCAATAACAAACAATGACGGTTAGAATTATAGTTGAACAAAAGGCCACACTAACTGTTGGAACCATTACTTCGACGAAAAAGGAGTCACTCCCTTCTTCTGAGGCATTCAAAGGGCAATTTGGTAATTGTAATTCTGAGAAACAGCCACAAAGCTTTTTATTTCCAAGGAATGAAATGACACTTGCATTTTTGAAGGCCCCTTCTTTTGGAACTTCACCCTCAAGATCATTGAAAGAAAGATTTATATATTGTAGAAAAGGGAAGTTGCTGAAGTATTTAGGAACCTGCCCAGACAATTCATTGCTTGAAAAATCAAGTTGTTGAATGTTTCTCGAAGTACTCAAAGATGAGGGAATGGTTCCACTAAAGTTGTTATCCTTCATGTGGAGGTATTCCAATAGCACGCAAGCACCAAGCGTGCCAGGAATCTCACCAGATAACTTATTCCCTCATACATCCAATTCTCCGAGGTTGATTAGGCTACCCACTTCTAATGGTAGGGGCCCTGTCAGAAAATTATGAGCTAAAATGAGAGTTTGTGACAGGGAAGAGATGCCAAGAACTTGTTTGGGTATGGTCCCATTTATGTTATTCCAAAGAGGTCCAATGCACTAAGATGCCAACATTTGCCAAGACTTTCAGGGATTCTTCCCCATAAGCTATTATTGCTTAGATGGAGTTCATTCAGTAGAGTAATGTTGCCAATCGATGTTGGAATTTCTCCTACTAATCTGTTATCATTCAAATTCAGTGCTTGCAACTTTGAACATTCGGCAATATTGAAAGGAATCGTGCCCGTGAGAAAATTACTTTCCATGGCCAGCAAAATTAAGTTGGCAAGATTTTCAATTCCAGAAGGAATGCTTCCTGTCAGCTGATTCCTCCCCATGTAAACATATCTAAGGCTAGCTGTGAGGTTGATTATACAATTAGGGAATGCGCCACCAAAACTATTATCATTTAGACTTAATCCTTCCAAATGGCTGGAGTTACTCAGAGAAGTTAAAAAGCTCAAGTCATTGGCTGACCCCATTCCAAGTTGATTTTGGCCTAAGCTTAGCCATTTTAGACTTTTACGGTCTTTCAAACTAAAAAGAACTGGTCCCACAATATTATTGAAACTTGACATCAAATTTTTCTAGTTTGGAAGCATTTGAGAATGTAATGGGTATTGGTCCTGTAAAATGGTTGGCCCCAAACAAAAAGTTTTAAAAGTTAGGAAGATTGGTACCCATATCCCAAGGCAGGCTTCCATGAAGTTCGTAGGGAAACACTGAAATTAGTGAGGGAAGTAATGTTATAAAGGGAGTGGGGAACTTCACCTGACAGGTTATTTACAGACACTTGAAATACTTGTAGGCTTGAGAGTTGGCCTAGATTGTTAGGAATGCTTCCCTGAAGATTATTAGATAATAAAGAGAGTGTGCAATAAGTGATGACAAATTCCCAAGTGAAGGTGGAATGAATCCCGTGAAATTGTTTTTGTCAAGCCACTTTGATTTGAGCTTTGAAAGAGAATCAAGGTTGACAGGAATGCTCCCCACGAATTTGTTATTTTCCAAATGAATGACTCTAAGGTCTGAGCAAGTTGTAAGGTTTGTTAGGATTTCACCTTGGAAGGAATTGAACCCAAGATTGAGATATTGTAGGTAGAACAAGCTGCCGATTCCTCGAGGGATCTCTCCATGGAAGCTGTTCTCTTGAAACTCGATTCTTCTTAGGAAGGAGAGGTTCCCTATATAAGGTGAAATGGAACCTTCCAAGTCCAGTGATGATAGGTCCAAGATCATGACGCTTTGATCACCAGACCTGCATACGACTCCTGGCCCCATGCAGAAATGAAGAGAATCATTCCATGAACTCAAGGCACCGTGCGGATCCGATGTTATCTCCTTGATGGAGAGCAATGCCATTCGATCGGTTGCATTTCCTAAAGTAGAGGCACATTCAACTGCTTGAACGTTCATATGCAAGAAAAGAAGACCAACACAGAGCAGATGTGAAGAGGAAGCCATTGAGCAAAATAGCATGTGAATGAGAGCTAATACATAAAGAAACTAGAAGCACCCATTATTTATAAGACTAGTTCATTAGCAGTTGATGAGACTAACTTAACATTTTATGATTGTGAGTGGCCCGCCTACTTAGAATGCTCGTTTGTTATCAAGCCTTAGTCCAAACGCTCTAATTTACATCAAGAGTCCTGTGTCCAAGAAGAATGGCCAGGCGATGGGCCACCAGAGCCGGCTGCACCCAAGTTTGTCCAAGTCGGCAAAACGCGGGCCAAGTGTATTTGAAAACTATATGCTGCTTCAGTTGGTTGGAAATGCAGGGCTTGTCTAGGACTAAGAGGGTGTTTGTTTTTCTAGCCAGCTGCCCTAAAGATGACATTTATTTTCTCTGTTCAAGGAAGGAACTGGAGTCCAAATTGCACTTCATATATGTCGGATTCACAAACATGATTATTCCCAACTCAACATGCCAACTGGCAATGTGGGTAGAGTTTCCAATCAATAAATAAATATACAGTCCATGCTTGGTGCCAATTGGCTATGTCCCAGGAGTTTCTGACAAATGAATAGATAAACAGTCAGGACTCTGTTATCACATAATAACACCAGTCTAATACAATCCAAATCTAATATAATCCTGAACTCATCCTTCTATATCCACTGTTTAGAATATTCTCTATTTACACCCTGAATCTTACAACACCTCCCCACCCCACCCCAAATTTATATCATCTTATTGCAGGCAAGGTGTGATCCCAGGGCCCATGTCATGTATTGCCACAGGCCTAACTTGATACTCATCCAACTGCTTAGTCTAGTCGAGGCTAGTATTTAACACGCCCCTCATTGAGGTGTTTCCATCCCCTCCTCTTGATCAGCATTAATGAATGATCTAGTAGAGTAATGGAACTTGTTAAAAATGAAATGAGGACGAGTGGAATAAAAAAAGGAAAAAAGGAAAGTAATACTCAATTAGTACAAGTTTCTTTATTTTAATGTTCTGTTCTACTTGAGGTTCTGATGTTTCTTTGGAAAAGAGGAATACTCAAGCTAAGATTGAAATAGTATGTTGATCTTTAAAAATGAGATTTTATATTACAAAACCTTTAGGCCTGTTTGTTTACATTAAAATACACAGGAATTGAATGCGAAGGAATTTATGGTGAAATGAACTTATACCAAATGATTAATAAAGAGGTGAGGGAAGAAGAATATGAGGTGTGGGTGGGTGGCTGCCTGTGTGTGTGTTTGTTAAGGGGGGATATGCATGAAACAACACTCCACTTGCATGTAAGCTTTGTCAAGAGCCAACTAATAGGACTACATATGACATGATACAGGTATATGTATGAAGTCACAGGCCAAAAATATCTCAGTGCTTACAGGCAAAAGAATCAAAATGTGGAATCAGAGGCCCATTAAAGAGTAGAAAAATGTAATATGACATAACCAATCGATGCTGAATTGTGATCAAAATTCAAGCAATCTGTGTCCTCTTGGTAGATCACCAAGAAAGAGATCAAACTCTAGTTATATAATCAAAAGAAGCATGCCTGACATTAGTGTAAGGAGTCAAATTTCATATCTGCTTGTAGATTCCAGCCCCCTGAAATTTATCCCTTATCACAATCATTACCGCGGTGACTTCTTTCATTTGCATTCGATCTCTTGGTGCTGTCATGGAGCATGCAATTCCGACTCTAAACACTGAAGCAAAACATTCTAGCACCCTCTGGCTTTCACCTTCAACATTGTTGCAAATTGGATCTGCTATCTCCATCACTCGATCAGGGAAAGCCATCTTCACGAAATCATGAAGGCTTAGACCATTATTAAACATGTCTTCTGTGGGTCTTCTTCCCGTAAATAACTCCAATAGAAGGATCCCATAACTATACACATCCCCAAGGGTTGACACATCACCGCCCATACCATACTCTGCATTTCATAATGTCTGGTTAAAATCATTAGCAAGTATATTGTTCTTTAGAAATAGAGCAACAAACCATAAATTAGATTTTAAAGTGAAACTAAGGATATTTCTTTTAGAAGTACAAGAGAGAGGGAGCATTCATTTCTTCAGGACCCTAGACATATTAAAAAGAAATGCTATGTTAGTAAAATAGAGTGCTGCATGAAGTAGCCATGAGATTGGGAAAAATGCAATGTTTGAAGTTGAAAAATAAGCTAAAGACTGTAGCAATGCATATGCAACCAGTCAGAGCTTTTAATGAGTAACATTCATCTGATGGATGAGCCAGCTTCTTCAACTTCCGCCCGGGAGTGAATTAATTGAAAGTAATAAGAGATCTCTGATAGGAATGTTGCAAAAACCTATTTCTCATTGTGCTAGTTGGGAAACTTCCAATCATTTAACTTCCCCATATAGGGAGAGTTATAAGGTGATTTTGCAAATATGGATGCACAGATACTTATTGGTTGTGTAATTTGATTTTGCTAATTAGTAGTTGATCATGGTACATGATTACAATGAAATTTCAAGAATTAAACAAAACAAACCGGGAGAAAAGCAAAAGGATGAAACGGTTGCCTGGATCAATACACCCAATGGATCTCTTAATTGAATTAAACAAAACAAGACATGAATGAAAAGTGCAAGGATGAAACTGTTACCTGGAGCAACATAGCCAATGGATCCCTTTATTGCGATTGAGCTAATATCAGTTGTTTTAAAATTATTGCTAGTTTCAAAGAGGAACTTCGCTAAGCCAAAATCGCCAACATGAGCAACCATGTCATCATCAAGAAGAACATTATTAGGCTTTAGATCACAATGAGCAATTGGAGTTCCCTGCTGGTTATGAAGATAATCCAAGGCATTAGCCACATCAATGGCAATGTTTAGCCTTTGATTAAGGCTCAAATTCCTCAATTTATGGCCCTCTTCTTCTTTTGGGTGCAGCCACTCCTCTAAACTTCCATTGGGCATGAACTCATAAACTAGAGCCTTGAAGTCATTGCCTTTGAAATCAATGCTTGAGCAAGAACCTAAGATTTTAACAAGATTTCGGTGTCGAACATTTCTCAGGGCCTCACATTCAGCAATGAAGCTCTTGGAGGCTCCTTGTCGTTGAAGGTTGAGTACCTTAACTGCAACAATGGTTTTGTCTGAAGCAAAAGATCCTCTATAGACCGAAGCGTAACTTCCCACACCAATCAAATTGCTTGAAGAAAACTCATCTGTTGCATTGTGAAGATCTAAATAAGAGATACTTGTGTACTGTCGTCCCATGGAGTAACTCGACGAGAGCTTCATTCTTGACTTTCTTCTTCTATAAAGCATAGCACAGAGACATAGTGAAAAAATTAAGCACAGTGCAATGGCAATTACTGGTATAAAGACCTTGAGATCAAAGGACTTTTTTCGTCTTTTAGGTGCCTCAATAACGCATTCAGGCAATTGCAGTTGTGGGATGCCCCCACAGAGATCACTGTTTCCCATGACTGAAACCACGCTTGCATCTCCAAACGCCCCTTTGTCTGGTAATTTACCATAAAAATCATTGAGTGACAAATTCAGGTTCTTAAGAAAAGGGAAACTCCCTAGAAATTCCGGAATTTTCCCATTCAAGTTATTGCGTGAAAGATCCAACACTTCAATGCCTCTCAGATTACTCAAAGACGAAGGAATGGTTCCACTGAAGAAGTTGCTCTGCAGGCGTAAGAGCACTAAGCTCGTACAATCACCAAGCGCTGGAGGAATTTCATCGGTTAATCTGTTCTCTGAAACATCTATTTCTCGAAGATTTTTCAAGCCACCCACTTCTAATGGTAAGAACCCTGTCAACGAATTGTGAGCTAAGTTGAGCGAGATTGATAGAGAAGAGATGCCCATCAGCTCTTTCGGTATGGCACCGCTCAAATTGTTTTGAGAAATGTTCAAGAGGTTAAGTTTCCGACAATTCCCAAGACTCGAAGGTATGCTTCCCTCTAGGTTATTCTCTTGCAAGTGAAGTTCAAGCAGTTCAGTCAAATTTCCGATAGACAGCGGAATTTTCCCTGAAAACTTATTTCCGAACAAATCCAATTCTTTAAGATTCCAAAGCTTGCCAAAGGCAGCTGGAATTTCGCCCTTGAGAAGGTTATTGTTCATATACAATGTGCTCAACTTGACGAGATTCTCAATCCCCTCCGGAATGCTTCCAGATAACTGATTTTGTCCAATAGCTAACGAATGCAATTGGGAAGAGAGATTAGCAATGGATTTAGGAAAAGGCCCTGCAAAACGGTTTTTTTGGAACTCAAATTCCTGTAAATTGCTACAGTTGGTCAATGAATCCACAAATCTCAAGTCCTCTGCTTTTCCGGTCCCCATTCGATTACCCCAAACAGAAAATATCCTTAAGAACCGAAGATTTCCAAGATCCAATGGTACCCCTCCAGTGAAGTCGTTATTAGGAAAATAAACCTCTTGAAGCAATGAGGCATTGGATAACGAAACCGGAATCGAACCCGTAAATCGGTTTCTCGACACATAAAACAGCTCGAGATTAGGAAAAGCGAGGCCTAGGTTCCAAGGAAGGGTTCCTTCTAACTGATTAGCCGCTACCGAAAACATGAAAATATCGGATAGATTGTAAATGGAAGAAGGTATTGTACCAGACAGATTATTTTCGGCGATCTGCAAGAAACCCAGTTTTGAAATCCGGCCTAGATCGTCTGGAATGCTACCATCCAACATGTTTCTTCTTAAAGACAATCTGTTCAGTGAGGAGAGATTCCCAAGCGAAGGTGGGATGCTTCCAGAAAGACCATTTATATAAAGAGACAAGCGCGTGAGATGGGACAAGGAGCCGAGCACGGAAGGGATTTTCCCCACGAGGCTGTTCGACGAAATGTCTACGACCAAGAGCTTGGAGCAGTTGCTTATAGCTGCTGGGATTTCTCCTTGGAAAGAGTTAAAGGACAGGTCAAGTTGCTGAAGCCGAAACAGATGGCCGAGTTCGTAAGGTACTCGGCCATGGAATCGGTTCTTGGAGACGTTGATGGCTGTGAGGAAGGAGAGATTCGTTATGTGAGGAGAGAGAGGTCCATCCAAAGATAGAGATGTTAAGTTCAAGGCGCTGACTCGTTGGTGCGTACGACCGCACGTAACGCCTAGCCACTCGCAGAAATGGAGCGAGTCGTTCCATGAACTCAGTGCTTGTAATGGATCGTCCGTTATCTCTGCTTTGAAGGCAAGCAGTGCGAGCCGGTCTGTCTCGTTTTGAAACGGAGTCGTCGTTGCGGCTGCGGAGAGGGAGATGAGGAGGATGGCGTGGAGGAGAAATGACCAAAATGCCCAAGAAGCCATGGGTGAAGAAGTGAAGATTGTGCCTTGTATATAGTTGCAGGAAGGAGGAAGCTCTTGTGTTGCATCTTAGCCTGGATAGAGACGGCTGAGACCCATGATTGAAGAGAGGATTCATTATTAGATGATGATGGGGTCATCTGACGTATACGTTGAAGAAAATGCAATGCGAGGAAGAAGTCGACTTTGGATAACCATCTCGGCTGTATGTTAGGTGAAGCCATGGAGAATTCAATGCGAGGAAGAAAATGAGGGGTATTTGTTTGTTGATGACGGAATGGACAGCGGAGGAATAGGCCAGGCCGGGCCGGGCTCGCCCCAACTCGGTACATATTTTACAAGACACCAATACAGAATATTGTATTTAGGAGGCAGGCTGGTCGGGTCGGGATAACAGATGAAGCCCACTGCAAAGGTCTAAGCTAACCCGCCGCCTTTTTTTTTGAAATGGGTCATAATGTTGCAACCCAGAACCATGGCAGGCCAGCTCGACCCATCTAATGCGGCATTTTGAAAGAGGCTGAATAGTCAACCCGAACGACCGCTGTAACTGTAACCAGAGAAGAGGAGGAGGAGGAGGGGCAATCATTTAGCAAGAGAATCCCATTAATATATATATATATATATATATATATATATATATATATATGGGGCTGCTCTCCTCAGCTGCAGCCTCCCCTATCCTCAGCTGCAAGTATATGAGGAGGGCTGCAGCTGCTCTCCTCACATGCCTGCAGCTGAGGATAATGAGGGTTGTAGCTAAGGAGAGCAGCCCTCATATATATATATATATATATATATATCCCCGTATCGCATTTGACCTCCCTATCCATATTCTTCAATACAAAAAGTTAAATTTGACTTTTGATGATAATGGGGTTAAGGGGTTGGTCCATGTCGCATTTGACCTCCCTATCCATGTTCTTCAATACAAAAAGTTAAATTTGACTTTTGATGATAATGGGGTTAAGGGGTTGGTCCATATATATATATATATATATATATCTATATATATGGGAAATGTTCATGTGCATCCATCCCTCACCATAGGATGAGGGACACTTCCCCTTTTTGCACTTGAAGACAAATGAGTGTACCTCACCTATGTACTTGATTGTCCCTCACCCTATGGTGAGGGATAGATGCACATGAACACTCCCCCCATATATATATATATATATATATATATATATATATATATATATATCCTCGTGTGGACATTTGACCTACCTATACATATTCCTCAATACAAAAAGTTCAATTTGACTTTCGATGATAATGGGGTCATTAACCCGAAGGGGTTGGCCGATTAGTTAGAATCATGGTTTATCTCTCTTCTGGAGCCAGAGATCTTGGTATTGACAACCGGTTTCCTCATTTTCGAGAACTGAAGGTTGAGTTCACTTGTGCTACCATCTGGGGCTATAGGGGTTTTATCCGACTTATATATGGATCTGGAGGGATTAGTCCAATCCAAAGAGTTGGAAACCCTCTGATAGCAGAAAAAAAAAATTATAATGGGTCATCTCGCGTGTCGGTTAGTGGAAGAAAATTAATTGTGAGGCAGACGATAAGGTATTTGTTATTAACAGATTTGACATATTTTGGAAGACATCGATATAGAATATTTAAATAATACAAACGAGTCGGGTCGGGAAAACAGGTGAAGCGCACTGTAATTGTCTAGCCCATGACGAATTTTTATTAAACGGGTCACAATGTTGCAACCCACAACCGTAGCAGGTCGACCCAACCCATCTAAACCTGCAGTTTGAAAGAGGAGGAATACTCGCCAACCCAAACTGAGCCGTGTAACAGAGAGCCGGGGGTTCAGGAAGAAGCATGTGAACTCAAGATTTAAAAACAGGGGAGGAAGAGTTGTGACGAGCACTATGATTTTAAAGGAGAGAGAGAGAGAGAGAGAGAGAGAGAGAGAGAGAAGGCATTGCAGGGAGAACAATGAAAAAATTGCCAATGGAAATGAAGAAGTCGTCGTAAAGAAGACAGCTTAATCTCCACCATCCATAGCATGAAAGCAAAAAATTCGCATAAACATGACTCCCCTCCCTCTCTTCCCATATGCCTTTCTTAAAAGAAGATATTATCTGTACAACGGTCTTTAGAGCTAGCATTCGGCTATAAACAGTTGGAGTTTAAATATTTCCTATAAAATACTCATGTGATATCCTAGGGGCATGCAATATCGTTCATATCAGACCGTGCGATATCTTAAGGTCGTGCGATAGCACATCATTATTTTATGAAAAGCCTTACAGAAAATATTTAAACTTCACGGGTTTTAAATTGAGTGTCAGGCTTGAGAGCAGGTGTATGCAATATCCCACCTCATCCCCATGATCTTAGCCAAGTGGTTGAGAAACATATGTACAGGCTCTATCCCAAAAAAATCCCAAACCATCGAATTTGATAATCTAAAATAAGGAGAAGAAGACTTTGGGGAATCCTCATGCTTACTAGGCCCTATCATAGTAGATTAAATAGTGTGGGATCTCAGACCCCATTAAGCTCAACGGCACAATAATGGTTTTATGATATATTGGTTGTGTTAGGAAGAGCATCACTCTACCACAGGTGCACACGAGGGTTCACCGGTACCACCCGAGAGGAACCCAGACTCCATTGAGCTAAACGGCATAATAATGGTTTTATGATATGTTGGTTGTGTTAGGAAGAGCGTCACTCTACCACAGGTGCACACGAGGGTTCACTGGTACCATCCAACTCGAACCATCAACTTTACCAAACTCTGATACCACTTATAGGATCTCAAACCCTATTAAGCTATCAACCACTTATCTCAAAATCAATTGATGATAGGAAACGACAAAACAATGATTTTATGCTTGGTTGGTTGTGTTAGGAAGACATTCGGGCATTACGCCACTACGGATGCACATGAGAATTGTACCACGGACATAAAGATAGCCCTGCCATGTGCATGTCATGTGGATGTAGGTTAGCTTCTAGTAAAAGTAGATGGTTATTGCCATCGATCTCGGATGGTTCTGGTTTTGGAGCATCCCACCTCATCCATACCTCATCCATGTTGGGCCTCTATATCAATTCTTCGGCCTCGATGGATGGCACTCTTGAGGCACATTTTTTGTCTTACGAACATGGCCTCTATATGAACTGGGCATGTTTCTGGGGACGGTGGTGTATTTTTCATGGAATGAAAATGTTTTATAAGAAAGAATGGTGTTGTTAATTTTCTTTGTTAACATTTCTTCTAGTTTTTATTTTGAAGGAGAATTTTTTTTTTTTTTTTTTTTTATTTTGTAGAAAGAATATTTAAACTCAATAGGAAGGAGAACCACTGTAAAGTACATTTTACTAAGGAAAATATTTTTTTTTTACAAAGAAAGTTTTTTTTTTTTTTTTTTTTTTTTTTTTTTGGTTAGAAATCAAGCTTTCAATTTTTATGTGTCATAAAAATACAAAATCACGGTGGAAATAAAATGATATTATCCTATCAGAGCTTATTTGCGTAGTCTGGAATCTTAAATAAAGAGCTTTTTTACATTAAGAAAATCCAGTCTTAGCAAACAATTCTAATCTTCCGTGCGTCTCTTCTTTTTTTTTTTTTCCATGGCCAACAAAAATCTACCGGCTCTTATTAGACATTTCCAAATTCAGTCTCATTAAATGTGTCTAGCCATCTCATACAAGTTTAGTAAAAAAACAGATCATGGGTGGGTTAAGGGAAATTTATTCGTCCCATCCATCAGAGTCTTTCACGTGCTTTATACATTAGCGGATGTGGTATCAAGCGTGCTGGTTATGCACTGTTGGAGCATTGATTATAAGTTATAACGGCGTTATCATTCAAAAATAATAATAAATCATTCAAAAAAAAAAAAAAAAAAATTTATAACGGTGTTTTTTTTCATTTAGAAATTAATTATAATGGCATAGGTTAGGATTCTAAGCATAAGCCAATTGGTTACGAGTATAATGGGGCATGTAAGCAGTTCTATATAATGATTAATGACGGTCATCATGATGGCATTATTAGATTTGGGTGAGCCCCTCACGGTGTTCAATTCTCACAGTTTCATGGTTTTTTTCGTTTTTCGTTTTTCATTTTATCATATAGAATTGCACTCACAATGCCATCATGATGACGTTGTTAAACCTTAATTTATCCATCCGGGGCTCACCTAAATCTAATTATATCACATGCACATCCAATTATGAAACCAGCCCGAATTTTATTACAATCAGAATTAATTGTATGAATCCTGGGATTGATCGTGTGTGTAAGTTACCTTATTTTATTCCTGTAGCATGTCTTTCTAAGCCACAGTACATTTATAACTACAACAGGGAAGTAGTTAACAAGGTACAAAGCAAAATAGCTTAGTCTCTGTGGACTAGAATTAGAGCCGATGCTTAACTTTTTCAGGTCAGATTATATGAATAGTGCAGGAAATGGTGATCGATTGCCAAATCTAACCAACCATATCCGTACATTGGGATTGCAAAAACGGGAGATTGTTCCTGGTGATGGGATCTAAAAGATATTCTATAACTGAGAATTCAAAGTAGACACCTTAAGAAAAAGGATATTTTGCCAACAGGTATCTATTGTGCACATGCTTATGGAAGCATGAATATTTAGTATCTAGATCAAGTCATATATAAAAAAGAGATTTTATGTGGTTCGACAATGTGTCTACGTCCACGACTAAAGAGAGAATTGTTATATTCATACACGTCGAAGGTTAAAAACATCACACACACATAAGAAGTCCAATATAATTACCAAAATACACTACCCAAAACTGGGTCCCTACTTAACCCAATAGACCGATCCGGTTAATCCAAAATACAACACAACCGAATCACTTAAACCATTTTTCAAACTAGCTGAAACACAAGATAATTCTCCACAAATAGATAAACAATGCAACTTCATTGAGAACAATGAAGAGCCTTCGATGCCTATTTAAGGATTCAACCCAACAACAGGTCCCTTAGTGCATGCCTATTTAAGGATTCAACCCAACAACGGGTCCCTTAGTGCTACCAGTCTTTTCACAACATCCACCATGTGCATACGTTCTCCTGGTGACTCTAAAGAGCACGCAATTCCAATTCCAACTATCGAAACCAAGCACTCATTAACTCTGGCTATCCGGTCATAGCGGCCATTAACATTGTTTGAATCAGCATTTCCTTCTAGAAGTAGTGGTGGATCAACTATCTCTATCACTTGAGTTGGCATAGCTCTCTTAGCAAATTCATGTAGACTTAAACCACCTTCGAACATATCATCTGTTGGTCTTTTACCTGTGAACATCTCTAACAACATAATCCCATAACTGTATACATCTCCCTCTGTAGATGCCTCACCTCCCATTCCATATTCTACAATACAAACAAGTTAGGAATGTGTAACAATAGAAAGACAAATGACAAAAAGAGATTGGTAAAAAGTAAGGAATTCATTATTACTGATGAGAAAAATCATATGTAAAGAAGATAATGAAAGTAAAGAGAAAGCAATACCTGGTGGAACATATCCAAGTGACCCTTTTATTGCAATTGAGCCGGTATGATTATGAGAGAAACTATTGGCAGTTTTGCAAAGCAACTTCGCCAATCCAAAATCCCCTACGTGGGCACTCATGTCATTGTCAAGGAGAATGTTACCCGGCTTGAGATCACAATGGGCAATTGGTATTTGGCAATGGTGATGAAGGTATTCCAAAGCCAAAGCTACCTCTATGGCTATGCTCAACCTTTGCATAAAACTCAAATTTTGCAAATGATTTTCCCCGTCCTCTTTTGAATGCAACCATTTGTCAAGATTCCCGTTAGGCATGTACTCAAAAACTAAAGCATGAAAATCATTGCCTTTAAAATCCACACTTGAGCACACAGTCAAGACCTTAATGAGATTTCGATGCCGCACATTCCTCAAGATTTGACATTCAGACGCAAAGCTTTTCGAGGCTCCTCTGTTTTCAAGTTTAAGTACCTTCACTGCAAAAATCTTTTCATCAATGTCAGAAGTTCCTTTATAAACCATACCATAACTTCCTGACCCAATTAAACTATCGGAGGAAAACCCATTGGTTGCTTTATGCAGTTCTCGGTAGGATATCTTCCTGTGCAGATTTCCCATGGACGAGCTGAAAGAAGATTTCTCTTTTGAGTTTCTTTTCCAACAAATAACAAGGATGCTGAGAATTATAATTGAAAACAAAATCACACTGATGGTCAGAACTATTGCTTTGAGTAAGGAGCCTCTGCCTCTCCTTTCCTGAAAAGCTTTCAAAGTGCAATTTGGCAGTTGTAATTCTGGGATACCGCCACAAAGCTTCTTATTCCCAACAACTGAAATGTCATTTACATTTTTGAAGACCCCTTCTTTTGGAACTTCGCCATTAAGATCATTGAAAGAAAGATTTAGACGTCGTAGAAAAGTAAAATTGCCAAAGTATTCTGGAACCTGCCCAGACAATTCATTGCGCGAAAGGTCAAGTTCTTGAATTCCTCTTAAACGACTCAAAGATAAAGGGATGTTCCCCTTGAAGTTATTATCATTCATATAGAGGTATTCCAACAAGAAGCAATTTCCGAGTACACTAGGAATTACACCCGATAATTTATTCCCAGACATGTCTAAGGCTCCAAGGTTGATTAGGCTGCCCACTTCGAATGGTAGGGACCCTATCAAAAAATTGTTTGATAAATCGAGGATCTGTGATAGGGAAGAGAGGCCAACAACCTGTTTGGGTATGATCCCGCTTAGGTTATTCCGAGAAAGGTCCAATACATTAAGATGCCGACAATTACCAAGACTTTCAGGGATTCTTCCCCACAGTCCATTATATGACAGAGAGAGTATGCCCAGTAGAGAGATGTTACCAACCGAAGAAGGAATTTCTCCTTGCAATCTGTTGCGCTTCAAAACCAACCTTTGTAACTTTGAAAGCTTCCCAATACTAAAAGGAATAGTGCCTGTGAGAAAATTACCTTCCAAGCCTAGTGCATTTAAATTGACTAGGTTCTCAATGCCAGAAGGGATGCATCCTGTTAGATGGTTCCTCCCCATTGTAAGAATTATAAGATTGCTCGAGAGATTGACCATAGAATTAGGCAATGCACCTCCAAAGGTATTGGTGTCTAGACCTAGTATTTCCAGACGGCTGGAGTTGCTTAGAGAAGATAGAAAACTCAAGTCATTGGTAGCCCCTGTTCCAAGTTGATTTCTGCCTAAATTTAGCTTTAAGAGATTTTGTAGGTCTCTGAAATTAACAACAACTGGCCCCACAAAATTATTGTCACCGACATCAAATGACTCTAGTTCGGAAGCATTCGACAATGTAATGGGTACTGGTCCTGTAAATTGGTTAAGTGCACCCAAAAAATAATGCAAATTGGGAAGAGTGACACCCATATCCCAAGGTAGGCTTCCATGCAGTTGGTTGCCGCCAACACTGAAAACATAGATGGAAGAAATGTTGTAAAGGGAGTGAGGAACTTCACTAGACAGATTATTTGATGCCACTTGAAAAATTTGTAGGTTTGTGAGTCGGCCTAGATTGTTCGGAATGCTTCCCTGAAGACTATTACGTCCTAAAGAGAGAGTGATAAGTGACGACAAATTCCCAAGTGAAGGTGGGATGGTTCCTGTGAAATTGTTTCTGTTAAGCCACAGGATTCTGAGCTTTGAAAGAGAATCAAGGTTAACAGGAATGTTCCCTACGAATTTGTTGTCGTCCAAATTAAGGACTCTGAGGTCTAAGCAGCTCATGAGGTTTGTCAAGACTTCACCTTGGAAAGAATTGAGGCTGAGATTGAGATGTTGTAGGCAGAACAAGCGTCCGATTTCTTTGGGGATCTCTCCATGGAAGTTGTTCTCTTGGAAGCTTATTCTTCTTAGGTAGGAGAGGTTCCCTACAAAGGGAGATAAGGAACCTACTAAGTTTAGTGATGACAAGTCCAAGATCACAACTCTTTGATGACGGGGGCTGCATCTGACTCCTACCCACATACAGAAAGGAAGAGTATCATTCCATGAACTCAAGGCACCAAGAGGATCCAAGCTTATATGGTCCTTAATGGCAAGCAATGCCACTCGATCCGTCTCGTTGCCTAAGGAAGAGGCACATTCGACTGCTTGTAAGTTCATGTACAAGAGAAGAAAAGCAACACAAACCAGATATGAAGCGGAAGCCATTGAGCAAAATAGGATGTGAATGAAAGCTAATGCATGTTTGAAACAAGAGGAGGCACCCATCATTTATAAGTTTGAAGGATTACCATATTATTGCAATGATGACTAGTTTATTAGCAGTTGGTAAGACTAACTTAAATGCATATGACAATGTATGGCCCACTATCTACTTAGAATGCTAGTCCATTATCAACTCGGATCTATTTGACAATCCTTTCTCTATCAACAGTCTCTTTCAAGCCATGGTGTGTCTCACCAAGTCTTCCAATCAGGTGGTTGTTCAAGGAGAATGGCCGGCTGATGGGTCAGAGCCGGCTGCAGGCCAAGTCTCCTAAATGCAGGGCAAGGACATGTGGAAGCTATATGTTGCTTCAGTTAGTTGGAAATGCAGGGTTTGGCTTGCCCAATCCTTTTTTTCCAATCCATCATTGTCGTCATGATCTTAAACTTATAGTACCAAGGGCATTTGTTTTTTATGTTACAATGAAGGAATTGGAGTCCAAATTATACTTCATATATCTCGGATTTGCAAACATGATTTTTCCAAACTCAACACCCCAATTGGCAATGAGGGTTAGAAGTTCAGACAATAAATAAATAAATATACAGTCAGAACTTCCTGCCAATTGTCTATGCGCCAAGAGTTTCTGACCAGTTAGCCCAATACCCAGTCTGTCGGGCCTCAGCTTTAGTCCCGAGTACCATTGCAAATGGACTGTTCCGGGTCGTAACTATACTAGACTCAGGCCCAAACCCATTTTTAAATACCGGTTCCGGTTGCAGGTCCAGTTCTGACTAAGAACCTGTTTTGATTGTTCCAAAACCAGATCAACCTAGAGGACCATAATTTAGTTCCAAAACCAGTTTTAGTTTTTTTTTTTTTTTTTTTCTAAAACAAGCATAACATTAAACTTATAACACTGTATCAAGTCTTCTACCTCTAAGATTATACATAAAAATGTCAAAAAAAAAAAAAAAAAAGTTGATTTGAGCTATAGTTTATAACATCAAAGACGTATATTGCCGGGTCCATGGGTCGGAACCTATACGGATCCATTACTAGACCCATTTACCAATCGAAACCTAAATTAAATGCCGACCCAGACCCGTTTACAAACCACTCTTTAAGGAACTCGTATAATTTTAGATACCGGTTCATCAACAAAACGTTTCAAAATATCATATGATATTCAATTCTTACGCGCATCATTGCACACCTGAGATACTTGTATCTGATGGGGTGGTGGTGTGAGCCGGGGGCCATGTGTGAACTATTATTCTAATTTACTGTCTCAATATAAAATCACTCCAATTTAACTAATGCGCCAATCTATACACTGGTACATAATATGCATTAAGGGCATGTTTCTTTATTAGAATTTCAACAATTTTTATTTGAGAAATTTCTGAATTCCCAGACAAGATGGAATTCCGATATGCTTCTTTGAGCTTGAGCATCCAAGAATTTCACCAAAATACAAAGACGGTGGAGTTCATAAATTCTCAAAGGCCAATTGGAACTTTCATGTGATGAAATTCAGAAATTCTTGATAAGAACAACGGATTTGAAAATGCCAAAAACCCCAACACTAGAATTCCTGTCTGGAGTTCTAATAAAGAGTAAAGGAACGGCCCTAAAGTTTCACAATGGCGCATATAATCCTAAATCGGTACTTGACCCACCCTAAGAATAAGTCACACTCTTGCTTCTGGACATAAGAAAAAAGTCTTATGCCTGGTGGGAACTTGCACAAGACTCAGTACAAATTATTATCGTGAATCTAAACCGTTTTAATGTTTTTCATTTTTAATTATATTATAAAGATATAATCTCACAATGGCATCTGTAGGACCGTAGGATGACAGTTAAGCTAAAATCTATCATGTGTACTGAATCCAAGGTGCTCCAATGTCCTCCCAATATACCCCCCAACCTTTACCTCAATACGACTTGCTCTACCGTAGGACTGACCATTTGTTAAAAAAAAAAAAAAAAAAGTGATCAATGCATATTATCGGATCAACCCATATTAGAGTAAAATTATTTATTTTAAAATATTTATTTTAATCAGTTTGAATTTTCAATACATGCACCCCACTGTGGAGTTCTACTTTTTAAGAACATGTTTCTTTACTAGAATTTCTAGTAAGAATTCAAGTGGTTGAGGTTTTTCGGACATGATGTGCCTGATATATTTAAATTTCTCTCAATTGACCTTTGAGAATTCAGGAATTCCACCATCTTTATATTTTGGTGGAATTTCTGAATGCTCACGTCCAAATGAGCATTCAGGAATTCCAACTTGTCTGAAAATTTAAGAATTTTTCAAACATGAATTCTTCGAACTCTAGTAAATGAACAGGCCAATTGGGACCCTCCTCACAAGATACCTGTGTCTTGTGTAGGATTTCGGAACCGGCCTTTCAAGCTGAGGGTCCCTGTCTCTGCAAAGGGTAAATATCGGTTACGTTCAAAACGAGAAAGCAGGGATTTCGGAACCGGCCTTTCAAGCTGAGGGCCCCTGTGGCTTGCGAAGTCTGATCCTCTATTCAACACAAAGCAGGGATTCCACTCTCCACGTGAAAGATGCAGTACCTATTCGTATTCATACCAAAGAGAAGAAGAGTCTCTACTTGGGCCCTGTTAAATAGCCTTCACTTCTACTTACCAAAAAATAATAATAATAATAACCTTTCCTTCTGCGTGTTGCCTTTTTATATAATAAAGAATGCTCGGTTGGTTCACCCCGTTGTCAAAAGGATTGACCACCTGGGCATGTTGTCCTCTTCCCAAGTGCATGTTGCTTTTTTCCCACGTGTGCAGACTCCTCTTTCACATATGTGACCTATCTTACTGTATTTGTGGGCTCTCCTTCCATATGTATGGGCTCTCTCATGGGTCTCGGCCATAATTATCAACTTCGTGCCGTTTCGGACGAAATTGCCGAAAATTTTCGTTACGGTCAAGTGGTCGAAACGAAATGACATTCAAAACTTTTCGTTTTGAATATCGGTCAATCTCGTCCAAAATGACTGAATGTTAGATTTCGGCCGATATTTATGGAATCTGAATATCGACCAAAATGGGATTTTAGGATATTTAAAGGAAAAAAAAAACTGAAGGATATTTAGGATATTAGGATATTTAATGTATTTGAATATTATGCTTATGTGTTATAGTATTATTTTACTAGAATGGATTAAATCCATCATTAATATTTTTTCTTTTTATCTTTATATATTTATTTATTTATTTATTTTAAATATTTTCTAGAAATGTAAATCCGAAAAGTTTCGCCGAAATTCTGATTCAGCCGAAATTCTTCATTCTAGAGGTAAGACCGAAACGATATTAATAACTATGGTTTCAGCCCCCTTAACTGAGGTACCCAAAAAAAATAAGAGAAGGACTAAGCATAGGACACACTTACTTCCACAGTCTAGAAACTGGCTCAATTATTTGAACCCAAATATGAATGGGCTGACTGGACAAGGCCAGTATGCCAAGGTCCAGCCTATCAGCAACCCTAGGTCAAAAAGAAAAAAAAAAAAAAAAAAAAGTGAGAGCCTTATAGCTAGAATTTCAGACCTGATAACTAAACAGGCCGGTCAGATAGTCCACTAAATTCAGGCCCTTCCTGGCCTATTGGAACTCCTCATCGAAGTCATGCACAAGATGTGATTTGATACAACATGCTTACACCATAAACTCCATTTTCAATAACACGCGTTGTTCGTCTTCTTCATCCCTACCTGTCCAGTGCCTTTGTATAAAAATATTGCGAATTCTTGTTTTCCATGTGTATCACATCACAGGTGATAAATAACATACTAATGATCCAAAACACACGCCAAGTTCAAGGAAAATGGAAAACCCAAACGTCAAATTCTCTAGAAAACATCTTCTACATGAGGAAATGTCATTTCCACAGGTAAAAGAAAGGCCTAACCCCTCTCACAAGTGTTCTAATTATTGGGGCTGCTTAGGTCAATCTATCTAGTTTTCAATCTTTTGGGGGTGGACCCTATCGAATATATATCACCGACATGGCATATAAATATACGTATCTGTTTTCCACCCAACTCATACGGGTCCATTACCCATACCTGAAGTACAAAGTGAGCCTCACATGGTTTCATCATTTTAATTGGCAGTCTTAGAAAAATGACACTACTAAAAAAAATGATCTATGGTCCACATTGAAAGTTGAAAAGTCTATTGATTAAATGGTCACGATCATCCATTGATGAAATTTCAACTGGGCCAAGAAAGTGCAACTAGTACTTTATAATAAGAGCCTGATTGATGTGATTATTGAATTAAAAACCATTACTTAGAAAGTCCCACATATAATCCACCATCTCCCACCAACTATAATGGGAGGTCACATTTGGCAACCAATTATTTTATTCTTCCCTGGTTTTACTTGAGGATTTGACTATTGGTTGCCATATAATACTGTAGTTTCAATGCACTGCAGCTCCCACCTACACACACTACATTTGGGGCTTCACCTTTTGACCCCCTTAATAGTAAACCATCTTAGTTTTCCTGGTTTCCCTCATTTTCCCTGCACCCACCAACGCTGCTTGCTTGTTGGATTACTTAATTCTTTTGCGTTTTTTTTTTTTTTTTTCATTAATCACGTATTACTCTATAGTTTAAGGGTCAGAAACAATTTCTGAGAAAACAAACCTTGGGTTGAACCACTTGGTTAGCAATTCATCGGTCTCATTGACTCCAATCTCCACCTTCAACTTGATTGCCTTTCATTTACAAAAGAAAAAAAAAAATTGACTGTCAATTTATTAGGTTAGGGCAGTTAGGCAATCAAAACCGTAAAATTTTAATGGCCCATATATGGACCGATAATAATGAATGTTCCCAAACAACAAAAATTCAATGCACTTAATGGTCCAAAGGAATTTTACTGGTAAGGAAACATGCCTCGTGAGCTACACTCTGCAGTCCATGTTCACAAACCAATAAGCTCGAATATGTGTTGAGTAATGTTCCTATTTTTAGGCTATTGATAAAACGGTTAAGATCTTCCAATTTAGTAGACTTTATAGCATTTCCTTCCGAACTCATGGCCCATTAAATACTTGGCATGTTTCATCAAACCAAAGGCCCCATTACAAAAGATGAGGACATCAAATACTATATAGTGGCTTATACATTAGAATTTAGAATCGAATAATTCCACTTCACCTCCATATAGGGAGCATTAATTATTAGTAAAGGTGTCTGTTTGATAAATGTGCGTTGACCTGGGTATGGTGTACTTCACCTATGGAAGAAGAAAAGTATCACCACTTAAAAGAGGCTTTTACACTACCAACATTTTCCATGTAATCAATTGCACATGAAAATGTGAGATACTTCTAGGACAAGTGGTGTGATGAAAGGTTTTGGAGCATCCCACCATATCCATGTGGGGGCCACTACGGCCCTAGATGGCACTCCTGTGGCACACTTTTTAATTTTTTTTAGCCATTTATGATACATTATATTAAAAAAAAAAAAAAAAGTATACAACACACCATCAAAACAGCCGTGCTACAGACCCTGAATTTGTGCCCGGGGTCTGGCACAATTCCCACTGGGAGCCGTTGGATCCCAGGCTCCCATGGGATCCAACGGCTCCCATAGGAGTCGTGGCAGGCTCCAGGTACAAAAATCCGAGGTCTATAGACTTTTTGCCATCAAAATCAAGTATAAAAGACTTATATCCAAAAAAACAAAAGGCAAACAATTACATGATATAAGCAAAGAAAAATCATATTTACCTCTTGTTTCACTAAAGAGTCTATCATGGCATTCACCGACCTTATGACATGGTAAAACTCAACGTAACCCAAAAACAATATTTTATGCAATTTAAATTTCAAAACACTATATAAACAAATCAACATCGGCCAAGTTTTGAAACGATGGTAGGTACGTCACAATGACAAGATTGTCACAAGTCTGATGTACGGTCATTAACATTTCACAGTTCTAGAAGATCAACGGTCTTGATAGCAGCATGACACCGGTCATAAGAAAATGATGTTTAAGGGAATCAATCATGGACGTTAACTACCAGACGCATGAAATTAAGAAATAAAACAACCCAAATCCAAAATTGGTATCTCTCATGACTCACGACTCATGACTCATGACATTGACATTTTTTAGTATTTTTTTCCTTTCTTTATAAAGAATGGACGTTGACACCATTTACAGTACCTTTACTTTTCGAGTTACTTTCCCTCTCTTTCATTTTTATTTCTAGAGAGATGAGAAAGGAGAAAATCGAATGGAGTAAAGTCATCACGCAGAAACTCAAAAACATGGGGCAAAAGGAATCACGAGGGTCTCAATACTGCTTGACACATGCACAAAAAGGGCAGAAAAGGACTTTTTGGTGTTTACTAATACCAAGGCTGGCAATGGGGCCTCTAAGCCACACCCTGTTGGGGCTAGGCTTGAACAGGTTTTTAAAACCTTGGATTGGTCAGGTTAGGGAAGGGTGCCCCTTTTTTTTTTTTTTTAAACGAACATGAAATATTATAATATACTTATTTTTAACAACCATATAATTATATTATTATATTAGATTTAGTTCAAAATAGATCAAAATAGAAAAACAGAATTTATATAGGTTGGAAAAGGCTTTGATAATGATGATGTTAATGATACTATCATATTATAGATAAATTAAATATAGTTAACTATTTTTAATTTATAACTAAACAGCTTCTCATTCATAATGATTTATAACTAATTAGGTATGAGATTTTAAACTGATTGAAGATGGCATTGATTTTTCACTTTCCTTTTTGTCTATATATAGGATTTGAAATTACCCACACACTCTACTCATACACTTATGTCTTTAAACAGTTGAGCTATAGTCGAAAAATATTGAAATAATGTTCTTTTGCTGTGTGCTCCAAATAAAAATGAGCTAAAAGTTGTAAGTATCCTTTGAAATGAGTTATTCAAACTTAGTAGTTAAAATTAGGAAATGGTGCTCCGGAATTAATAGACATAGATTCTAGCTCCATTCAAGGGGTGGCAAAACCTAATCCAATCTAGACCCATCTTACAGAATATTCAAATTGCCCTCTTAGTTACATTTTAAAGATAAAGATTTTTTCAGTGATTTCATAAATTGAACCATTACCTTAAAATCTCTTACATCTTATATGATTTATTTATTGGACATGACTTTATCAACATCTATTAGACATAATTTTTAATACAAATAGATGTATCCTAAAATTCACCAGCATTTGGTGGGGAACTAGTGAGCCCCTACAAACACTACCACAAAAGGTAGGCTTTCCTAACCTAGCCATTAATTGTACCCTAATTGAACCAGAAATTTAAGGTTTGGATTGACCCTTCTTAGTTTTGGAATTTGGTTTAGGATAAACATTTTTAACATGTTGAATAAATGGGCCAAGTCTGGGTTGAACCCATTTTTACATTTGACCCTAGCAACTTAACCTCATATCGACCCTACCTGACCAATTCTTATATAACCCTCCAAATCAACTCAAAACCAATCCATTAATTAAGGGTTGAACCTCCTTTAGATGAGTCCGGATCCACTTAGATTCTTGTTAATTTTGGGGTTGAAAATTTCAAGCTGACTAATAAAAATGGGCCCCCACCAAAAAGAAATAATAATAAAAATGGGTGAGTGTTTTTTTTTTAATGTTAGAAGGAAGGAATAAATGGGTGAGTTGGATTTGAGTCAATTAAAAGAAGAAGAAAAAAAAAAGGCCTAAACCCATTGCCATAACAGAACAAATCATTCAAGTTCCAAAGCAGCAGAGGCAGCGAATATTCCGGATGCAGTCATGAAATGAGAATCGGGCTCTAGGATACTAATTCAACCATACAAGCACAAAGATGTTTTCAAAGGTAGATCTAAGGCTCATTAAGCGGACGTTATGGTTTGGTTCACGAGTACGAGGAAAATTTGGATAGTAATAGCAAATCCACCATGCTGCGGTCTTACTCAGTACAATCCAATTATAATATATTGAATTAGGAGGTTTTGGATTTAAATTTAATCGGATAATTTTAATTTTGACTAGCGATTACGTAACTATTCATACAATAACTCACTCATTTTTTTCATCAAACCACTCATGTTTTAGTTATTCGTCCGTAACTATATACTTTTTCTCCAATTTCTTTATTATTATTTTATCCAATTTGTCCTTATTTCTTTTAATATGTAATTATTTATTTTACAGTGAAGGAAGATACCGTGCTCAACACGGATTAATGGACTAGTCAAAGTTGTAAGAAGGAAAACTTATTCATATATACCTACTAAGATTAGATATGCATACAAAATCAGCACAATCTAATGATCTAAATCATATATCTTACCCAATCAAGGTTGCAAAATCAAATGATAACGCTTTTGATGACACTGATATCTAACCCACATCTAATCTATCCCTCCTCCAGTCCAGACGCGTTAATGGAATCTGTCAAAGTGGGCAGTCGCAGATTTTGAAGCTTTCTAGAGTCAACTAAAAAAACAACCAAGTTCTGTTGTGTGTAAGACTAACATCATATCCGCACGAGGGAAAATATGAGAAAGCTAAAAAATTACCGCGCAAGAAGATTTCTACACAGTCCAGATGCATATAACGAACGGACGAGATTAGCCCCCGCAATTCCCACGTGGCTCGCGGGAAATCAAAATCATCTTTCCATATTTAATTCGAAAACCAACCTTTCTGAATTTTGTCTTTCTTCTTTTACTTTTCTCTTGCTCTCTACCGCTTTCTTCTTCCTTTCCCTTTCTCTGCTCTTTCATCTTCTCTTCGTATGAAAATCTCACAAATTACGTAGCGAATGCTACATGTTCTTCCCAGTCCGCCCTTTGAAAATCTCTCTCGTTTGAGAAGACGAAAAAGTCCTCTGTTTTCCCCGCCATATTTCTTCTCTTCTTGCTCCATCCGCCACGGAATCTCTCTTTCTTGTTTCAAGTCCATCATCCCTTTATAATTCAGTTCAAATCCCTTCTCTTTCTCTCATCTGATGAAGATTCTCTGCAATTTTAACATGAACATGAACTCCTCTCTCTTCTCCACCATTTCTCTGGCCACTGTCCTCTCTCTTATCCTCCTCGCCTCCAGCATCTTCTCCAATCTATCTCTCCATTCCGTCGCATTCGAATCGAAGAAACACCCTCCAGGATTCCCACCCAGAAACACCCACAAGCAATTCAGGTCGAGTTCTTCGCCAAAATTGCTTCTTTCCTTGAAAGAAGAGATCCAAGAGCCGTATGTTCGAGACCCAGATCCCTTACTACCTCCAATCAATGTGACAGTGGAAGAAAGGATTGTTTGGTTCAAGGAGAATCTGCCCGAGTTCAAGATAATTCATTCCAATGGATTGACCCGGAAATTCGCTTCGAGGGCGCAGGAGTTCTTTAATGGAGGCTGCGAAGTTCGGTTCTTCATGACTTGGATTTCGCCTGTGAGAGCTTTTGGGTATCGAGAATTGCTCACTCTGGAGAGCGTCTTCAAGGCGCATCCTTTTGGGTGTGTGATGATTCTTTCGGCGAGTATGGATTCAAGGCAGGGGAGCCAGCTCTTGAAGCCACTGGTTGACAGTGGTTATCGAGTCGCCGCGGTTTCGCCGGACTTATCCTTTCTATTCAAGAACACACCGGCGGAGTCATGGTTTAATGAACTGAAGAAGGGGAATGTCGATCCGGGTGAGATTCCATTAGCTCAGAATCTATCCAATTTGCTAAGGCTTGCAGTTTTATACAAATATGGTGGTGTTTACTTAGACACAGATGTTATAGTCCTAAAGAAATTCTCAGCTCTTAGGAACACAATTGGCGCGCAGGCGGCCGATGAGAATGGGAATTGGAACCGCCTGAACAATGCGGTCCTGGTTTTCGATAAGGAACACCCCCTAATTTACAAATTCATCCAAGAGTTCGCCCTTACTTTTGATGGCAACAAATGGGGCCATAATGGACCTTATTTGGTCTCTAGAGTGGTCTCAAGGATTGAGAAAATGCCTAATTATAACTTCACTGTCTTGCTGCCGATTGCCTTCTATCCAGTAGATTGGATTAGGATAAGTGGGTTTTTCCGACGTCCAGAGAATCCAGCGGCATCGAAGTGGGTGGCAGCGAAGCTGCGTCAGCTCAGTGGTGAGACTTTTGCAATTCATCTATGGAACAGACAGAGTAGCAGTTTGAAAATTGAAGAAGGGAGTGTCGTAGGGAGACTCATATCTTATCGGTGTCTCTTCTGTAAGCAATCCTATAGCTCTTAATAAGCTCTGGTTTATGCTTCTATTCCATGATTATTTTTTCCTGTATGTAGAAAGGAAATTTCATTTTGATATGAAAATATCGATCTAGTTGAGGAACTGTAATGTTTTGAGCAAATGTAAATACAAGTTTGAATGTTTGGAAGTTGGAGAAGTTGAAACTATTGATTTTTTTTCCCTGCTTTCTACATAGCTTCAGAAAGTTGTGTTAGAATTGTATTAACCTGAATCAGAAGCCTTGCATCTACATATCACAAATCCAAGAAATGTTCTAAATGATCAATCTTGCCAACGGAGGATTGCTTATTGTTCTTGTATCTCTAAAACCTGCCTCTCTATCTACAGAGTTGCTATTTGATTCAAACTCACTATGGTCGTCAAATCCAGAACCACCCGCTGTTGATCGAAATATCTTTATGTTCTTTGTCCATGGTAATGTACCGTGTATGCCTTGATCCTAGTAAGGACCCCACAGACTTGAAAGCTTCATAAATGTATATGGTGAATGTGTGAAAAAGTGAGTTTGCCGTGTCAAAAAATTTTTTTGCAAAGCTGTGCTTCCTCCTTTCATTAGATCTAGCAAATTGCTTCCTTAATTTCGGCAGGCCATGAGAACGATGAACATCAAGCGACTGACATAGGACAAAGATGAGATTAGAAATACAGAGATTACTGGTGTTAAATGATCTATTTGATATGTCCTTATGAATCCGTGGGTCAATGCCATGATTTTTTTCCCCAATGAAGAAGAGGGTGTCTAGCAATCTCCGACCCCCTAGTACCTCTTTTGGACGCTTCTAAAGATCATGCAACCATATAGATTGAAGGAAGATTTGTCACAAAGGGCCCTTTCATTTGTCTTAACTGATTTTTAAAGGGTTATGAACTTCCTTCTTCATGGTCATTATTGGCCCACTAGAACTCTTTTTTAAGCCATGCAAAACACCAGCATGGCATATGCAGTTCAATTAGAGAAAGCGTAGGTGAGGAAATACGTCGAAGGAACAGAAACAAGATGCAAGGGAAGGTGATGGAAAATACCCAACTCTACCAATAATATGAGACGCAGAAAAATAAAATTGTTAAAGCCGGCAATGAGGAATTTTCGAGGCATATATCTAGTACTTATGTTAACAGATAATGGGAACAAAAAGAAAACACAAAACAGGCTCCTATGTCTTTGAAATTTGAATAGAAAATACATGATTCTGATAAGATAGATCATTGGAATAAAATAGTAATAGTCAAGTGGTTGGTATATTCACTGGGGACCTTAATCACAGAAAGCCTTAAACGCTAATTGCTCCAGAATATTGATCCATTAACAAACCATAAACAAGCGGGATGTGGGTGGATCAACAGTGATATAATTCACCTAGTGGGTCTCAGATGTGGATGGACCATGGTATCAGAATAACTATACCAGTGACAGAAACCTAAACATCACTTTCCCCCACCTTCCCTGCTGGATAGAAGTATTAAAGGAGACCCTATTAAAACAATTTATGAACGACCAGACCTGAGAGAATCGAATGCGGTCCATCCAGGACTAAGCCAACCTGGTCGAGTCCAGAGATGGATTTCCATCCCATGGTTCGTAATTGACCAGTTAAATGAGTCCCCACTTTTAGCAAAAAAATAAAATCAGTCAGTCCCCACTTACCCAATTACCTTGAAGGACTAGGCCTTAGATAATTGAGCATAGTCCATCCCGGACTCGGACCAATTACGAAATATGGGATGGCAATCCGTTTCCGTTTACCCATTACCTGAAGAAATTGCCTGAAGAACCGGGTAGGGACCATACTGGATGCAGACTGATCTAACCCTTTTCAGATTACATCCCTAATACTGGATGCCAACCATTACCAATGATTCAGTCATCCCATTACAGCACATAAACTTGTATTCTACTCAATTGACTAAAAATGCATGATTATTTCAAATTTAGTATCTACCACAAAAGGGACCAAAACGTTTCCTATACTTGCACAAGGGAGCAGTCTTTTTAATTAGATTACCAAAAGATTCTATGATGTGGCAGCTAATAATGCCAGAAAAGCAGAAAGTTTATCTCCCGCTCACTACGCAAAAAAACATGACCATGTTCATAGAATCTAGAGTATACATGGTAACTCCAAATAGAAAAGAGCCACATGATAATTTTTTTTAGTGTGGACTCAATGAGGACTTCCTTAATTCATTTATCTTGACAAATCACGGCCTACGTCCTCCACACTCTGCCAATCCCCTTTCATCCCCACAATCAGTTCTGGAACTATCACCAGTCAATGTCATTTTACTTCTAAAACCCTTTTTCTAAACGGCCATACTTAAAGTCTCTAAACCCATCCCACTTAAACTTACAACAAGCAAGCCTTTGTCATTCTTCCCAATATGAAGAGAATAACAGCTTAAGGTGAACCATCTCTGGTTGAGAAAATAACACCTCAGATTGGGTTATATTGAGACTGAGGCCAGATGCTGGGTTGGGCTTGAGTGGGCCCAAAACACAATCCAACTGGATCGCCCCTACTACAGACCAGGCATCAGTCAAAAATAAAAATAGAAATAGAAATGAAAAACAAAAACTGAGCAACTTGTTCCAAAATCTGCACACTGAGTTCCCAACAACATCGAACAACTTTCATGTTGTCAATATAAATATATATATATATATATATATATATATATATATATATATATATATATATATATATATGTATCTCCCAGAAATATGCCCATAATGCAAGGGTGGGATCAGCAAATTGCAAACTGCCTCAAACAAATTCCATTGAACATTTGTGATGATTTGCGCTGGAAGGACTCCCAAGGATGGAAGCTGCAAAGTCCGCGGTGCTTACATTTAGATCACATCGTTTTCAGAAAATCCCAATCGAATGCAGTATATCTTTTGGACCATCCCTCTCTCTTCAAAGATTATTGTTTTTTCTGTGAGAAGGGAGTTTCAAGATGCTTCGGTCAAATCCACTACAATGAATGTAGTAGTATACTCTTCCTACCATCTCTACATATGAATGTAGAGTTCAGCTTGCATTTGTTATATTCCCTCCCTAAACTACCACTCAAACTATTGCGCGTAACTGAGATCAAGTAGCATTGCTGTAAAACTTAAGATCAAGCTTAATGCAGCTCATTTCTTCCTAATTCATTTCATTGGACACTGCTCTAGGTTTACATGATCACCTTTTTTCATAGTTCAAACTCTTCATGGAATACTATTTGAATAATCTATAGAAATAGGCTCCAGTGGGAGTCTCAAAAGCTTCATTTCACAAGTTCTGTGTATATGAATTGCCAAACCTTCATGTCAAATATTCTAAAAGAAATCTCATTGCATCATTTGCCACTATCACTATTGGCCCCGCATTACATCTGCATTGAGACTTGAAAAATCAAATTGAGACATGAAAAATGAAAACCTGCCTGACTTTTTTTCATAGGTAAAATGACTCGGACGTGCAACCCTGTGGTTGAGACAATGAGCACCTTCCAAGTTCCAACTGTGTTACGGACTTTCTTCAATGGGATAACTTAACTCCAACTCCTCAACTCTCGTCAGCATTTCTCACAGGAAACAATATTTCCCTATTCAATGGTTGGTTCAACCCTAATGCAGGCCCTATGGTTAGTGCTTGCATGGGTGTCAAAAGCACGTGTCCGCGAACACTTCAAAGTAATCTCTGTAGGACTTTATAGGATGAGGATGTACCTCTCTCAGGGAAGAAAACCCACAATAATTTTATTCCAACAATCAAACTCTGTGATTTCCATCTATAACATTTTATGGGTTAAGCAAACATAATCAAACTAGGAAACTAAGGAATTTTTAGAAACTTATCCTAATTACAACTCCTAAACAAAATTAGAAACCTACTAACAAATAACTAGGGAAATATAAAAAGGTATTTCTAAACTATCATGAGTGAGACCACTTGTGGGCCTATCCGTTCTGCGACAAACCCTTCCTGACGTTAATCATTCTAACGAATCTGGTCTTTTAAAATTTTCAAATTCAAAGTCCTCCTCTATACCCACAGTTGTTACATAACAATATCCCTCTTGATATGAGAAAATATATATGTATGTGAGTGTACGAAATACATATATATATATATATATATATATATATATATATATATGGAAAATAAAGTCGTAATCTTCGTACATATATATTGTACAAAATACAATATCCCTATTTCCAATGGAGTTTTTACAACAATTTTGACCAAACGAAGTCGTAATCTTTATAAATGTGTTCTAAGTCATCCTCCAGTTGTGATTTCAATTCCACAAAGAACCAAACTTCTTGAAATGGCTATGAAAATTGCTGAATTTTATCAAGTAACAAAACATCTTCATGCTTAAACGAAATAAAGCGAGGAATACATTCCATGATCCATCTGCCACAAATGGAAGAGAAGAATTCATAAAAGGAGGGCTAACTAACACAAGCAAAGACACACAATCCAACCAATTCATGATACAATTAAATCACAGTTCTCCCAACAAACACATTGTCAGAGAAGAGTTTCAAATCAGCAATCGAGTTATGATTCATAGATTCAAATGGCACGACAAAGAAATCCACCAAGTTTTAGAGAATTGCATAAACAAAGGAGAAGACAATTAAAACGAAACCAAACCGACAACTCCTTAACAAGTAAACAGAGACTCACCCATTTCGATCTTGACAATTTTCTCCATCACCCAAGTCGTCATTCTTCAGTGGCAAGAGCGGGAGGAGGCCTCTTCTCTTCTTGTTTCGAGGCCTCGCCTAACCATATAGAAAACAAGGAATTCAAATCAAAAGATTCATCATAAGACCACCCCAAGAAATGTATACACATAGTCTTGGAGAAATTCCAGCCTCTAGAGCAGAGACACAGGAACTTACGTTCCCGAAGAATTGTTGAAACGACTTCCAACCTTGCCTACCAACCGTTCGATCACAGGCCTAAGAGAGGAAGGACGAGCGAGACGTTGAGGGAGGATGAGGGAGGCGTTAAGCAGAGACAGAGGAAAGGCGGGAATGGGATGGCCATATGCCCGTAAGTCACGAGCCATGGAAAATATGGCTCGTATCCTTGCGCTGGCGCTGGGTTCTTGTGCGGACCCACATACAATCATTTTTGGGGGGGCGGGCGCCCCCATCAGATCTGGGTCCACTTCCAAAACTCCATATAAAAATTTTGGATCCGTTTTCAAAATCCAGATGAAAATCCTAGGTCCATCCTCAAATCGCACGTAAATATCCTGGGTTTGCATTAAAAACCCAACTGTTTGGGTTGGCTCTCCTCATAACCAAAATCCTGAATCTGCCACTGGCTGGGTCAGCCCTGGTCCAAGAAGAGTCTGGCACGGTCAGGGTCAGACCTGGTCCAAAAAGATCTTGAATGCTCCGAGTTTGAGGGTGAAGCCAGAGATTTCTCTGGGTCCATCTATATAAATCCATCAGTGGGGCTAATCACGGTCTCTCTTTGTTCTATTATTTAGGAAAGTTTTTCTTAAAGTAAAATATGACGGGTGTTGAACACGTGACTAAAATTGATGGTCATGAAATTTTAATAGAAGTGAATTTTTTCTTTAAACGGAAGAACAAGTTGGAACTGTGATTTTGAGTAATCTGACCCCTAACGTGATTCTGAGTATTATATCTTAATTAGTCCTGTTCTGTAACTCGGGTCAATAAGGGCAACAAATGGGTCGGTTGAACCAGCTTCCCACTGTCTTAGGAAGGAGTCTACAGTTTGGGTCCAAAACAAAACCAATGTCCCAATGGACTTAAATGCAATAATATTTTTCTTATGGTAATTCAAATTTTGACAATATTAATGAAAATATCATGATATCAATAACAATACACTTTTAAATAAATATCTCATTACTTTCAAACTATAAATATCTCATTATTTTCAAACTATGACCGATACTTGTGACAGAAGGCGGGCCTTGGCGCAACAGGAAGGTTGTTCCATTGCGCTCGGAGCATCACGGGTTTAAAACACAGTAACAGCCTTTCTGCTACCAGTGATAAGGCTGGGTGCATCTGACCCTCCCCAGACCCCACAGTGGCAGGAGCCACTGGGCTGTCATTTTTTATCGCTGATATTTGTGACAGTGCTTCTAGAGATAGCATGACTTGCATTCTGGCCCACTAGGGGAAATGCTGGGGCAATAGCATATATTAGCTGTTCTAGTTTAAAATTTATTTCTTTATCACTTATACATATGGTAGCAAACATGTTAATGTACACAGATGAATTGAGGCCCTTCCACAAACCTACGTGTAGGGTATAAAGCGTCTAATGTTCGTAGAAACCCACAACTCCCATGCAGGAAATGATGCACTCCATTATTGTGTAATGTGTACATGTAATCAAAGGAGCATGTGGATGAAAAAGGGGTTGATATGGATGAAAGGCTAGGGCAAACTTCTATACTGAGTGTGATCATCTTGACCTTTGCTTTTAAAGCATAGAAGTTCAAATTATAATGTAATTACCTGATTTTCTTTTTTTAAAAAGTACATAGATGGAAGGTACACATTGTTGCAACCACAAGGCTGTGGTTGAAGTCATATTACCATTCAAACAATGATGATAGAAAAATAAAAATGAAAAGGGCCTCATAGGTTGAGCCACTCTACTCTAGAGTCTAGACAGTATATTCTTCTAGGGTTTGGTAAATTCTCGTCGAATGTCTTTTTGCTGTTGCTCGCCACTGCACGAGTTTAATTCCCTAATAAAACCGGAAAAAAAATTTAAAAAAAATAAAGAATTCTATTATTAATTATTATACCCTTGTATTGGCTCACAACAAAAATAACTTGCATACAATCAATTATGAAGTGGTGGTTATTATTAGGTTATAGGCAGAATTGTACCCCATTTATCCTGCGATGAAATTCAAGAGCCTGGTTTATTTCTAATTCAAAAGCACACCCAAACTCAGACCCCAGATGAATAAGATAAGGCTCTGCTGACCATGACGATGATAATGATTGCTACCTGCAAGCCGATGGGATAAAAGGTACTGATATATTTTACAATGATTGAAACACTTCACAAGCTTCGCAAAACTGGTTGTGCAGAAATCTATGTTGCCTCTTGTGATCATAACAAGCTGTCGGCTAGATAGGCATAAGCTTTGCCCCTTGCCCCTTGGCATTGCAAAATGGGATGAATAAAAGCAATGTATGGAAGGATGTAGTTATATGTGATGTAGGTTTCAGTAGTAGCCTCTGTCTTAGCAGTAAATAATTGCATGCCAGATTGTAATTAGAGCACATCAAAAGAAACACCATTTCATTTCTCAAGGAGACAACATTCAATAGCTTTTTCTTTTTGTTGGACTGGTTTGCTGTATTCCATTTTCTGTTTCTTTAATATAAGCTTTCATTGTTACCGGTAAGGTTAAAAAAAGCTAGGATTTCTAACTACTCTTAAGGGTATACTAAAAATGAGAACAAAATTTCCTGAATTCTAAAAATAATTGCTAGCTGATATCCCCTTACCTTCCCTTCCCGAGCAATTCAATGAGAGACAAGTGAATTTCCTTTAATTTATTAAAATAACTGGCCTCCTTGAGGGACAAAGGCATCACAATTTCTCGACGAATGTTGACTCTGCAAGATCAATTGCACGCGCGAGACCTGCAGCCTTATTCTCACATTCTCTCTGCTCATCATCAGGAACACTATCGGCCACAATACCAGCTCCAGCTTGAATGTGTGCAACCCATTCCCTGCGGCTGTTTACATCCCTGTAAGAGTACATAGTGTCATAACGTGCACTTGTCGGAAAAACAATGGTCCGGAGGGCCAGCGCTATATCCATGTCACCAGTAAATGACACGCCTCCAAACCCTCCACTATACGGTCCTCGTCTTGTGACTTCCAACTGATCTATTAACTCCATTGCTTTCACCTGCTTTGCACAAATGATTATAAAGGGTGCAGTTAAAAATTGAGATAGAATTTATCAACTTGGGAATATATCAAAACCATGAGAAATGTTAGTCACAGACAAAGACCTTGTGGCACACATGGCACAACATCTAAGCCACACAACAGGCAGCCTTGCCACAATGTACCATCATTCGAAAATCAGGCCACAGGAACAATTATAGTTGCTGAGTCAAGCATGTTAATGTGGTCAATTTTATGGAAAAGTCATTCTTATGCCTAAAATCCAGTGGTTAGAGTTGTCCAAACAACATCAATTTTGGACAGCCTCCTCAAGCTCAGTGTGGCGGCAGTTGCATACCCTCCACACTAGCAAGGTAAGGGGAGGCACCTGCCGAGCACAACTGCACCACAACTAATGATCTGCCTAGCCCAAAAGAAAAAAACTTGATAAACTTGGGGATCCTGGCTTGGCATATTTGCACGTTCACCTTGGTCATTCGAATATCACGACTAAATTTAAATGCATATAACAAAGTATTTATTAGAACATCATTAGAGTGGAGCAGGTGAAATGATAATATATGAAGATAGTATATAAGCATGTTTCCAATCATTATTATTAAACAGAAACAACAAGAAAACATCAATAAGATTGAGATTGAATCATTCATGGATCTCTTAGTAGTTAGTATTCCTTCAAAATGTACATCTCTAGATTTGGGCAATGAATTACCTGTTTCTCTTTTTTATTATTACTGAGAAGATGATGACTACCGAAGATTTCTCTTTTTGCTTTTCTTATGGTCAGATAAAGCAGCTCAAAAAAAATTAGCATTTTTCTGGACAGAAGCTTCAAGAAAAATACTTTTCCCCCAAATTGTAGTGTTGGCAAATATACCTTGATGATTGATAACCTATGCAATGCAATAAAAAGTTGCAGATTGTGAATGGGTGCATTTTATGCTTGTGGATGGTAAAAGACGTTTCATATTTTGCTTTTATCCTGCTCTTTCACAAGAGATGTGGTATCATTTTTCCATTTGTTTAATGTTCACTGGGTTATGCCCCACTTAATACAAGCTCTTTCGAGAAGCTGGAGATATGGTCACCCTTCTAAGGGAATCTATCTTCTGGAGACTGATAGTTGTTGGCGTTCTTTGGTCTTTACGTCTTGAGAGAAATCAGGGGACTGCGCAAAACCTGGTTGCATCTGCTTCGGAAGTTGATTTGAAGGCTAAATCTCTCATTATCTCTTTGGGTCTGACAACTAAAGATTTTGTAGAGCTTTCTATATCTAATCTTTGGCAATGTGTCTGGTATGTTGATGCTAACTATTCTAATTTTTGCTGATTTCTTATTCTCCTGGTTCTTTAGTTAATACAATTTCAGCTACCTCCTCAAAAAATAAAAAATAAATAAACATTAATGAAGAGAGGTGGAAAAGGGAAAGTCAACCTTTGGTGCTCCGCTCACTGTTCCAACAGGCAAAGCGGCTCTTAGAGCATCCCAGCTAGTCAGATGATCAAGTAATTCTCCTGTAACCTGCAAAAAGGGCATTTACGATCATTTAGCCAATATTTATGCATGAAAATCCACATTCAGCATAAAAGGCTGAGGTGAAACCCTATATCAAGAGCTAATGGAAGAGGCATCAATAAAAGACAGCTTGCAGAAGTACAGGTCAAGTTCAACTAGCTTTGCAAAAAGCACAAGTCCGTGCAATTCTGATGACTACTATAGTTACAGCCTATTTTCTGATTGGATACACTAGCCATTGGTACTCAAGTCATCAGGCATTGTTAATTAATCCATCAGTAACTGTCGCTTTTAGTTATTATTCATTGTCTTCATCATGTTGAGTCTTTTTATTATTCTAATAAATTTTATTATTCTAATAACAGTCCAAGTTGTCACTAACTAAGAGCCTGGTCATGCAAGAGCATTATCAGTCATATAATTTCAACTAGCTGACACTAGGGAATAATGCACAATTAAACTTTCATACGAAGTATCAGCTCTTTTTCTGTGTTGTTGACACGGTGCTTGACAAGTTGACTCTTTTTGGTAACGACTCCAACAAAATTACTATGTGATGATAGCATTTGTAGGAACTGGCCACAAAACTAGTAATTGTAGGAAACAGAATTAGTGCATCTATTGTAAGAAATCAGGCCAAAATCATCGGTAGGAGCAACCAGCATCTCCATTGGAAGTCTCCATCTGGACCAGAATCTCCCCAACCACAGTTCCAACCACTATCAAATGATAGTATGCCACCAAAAAAAGATTTCTACTGCAGTCAATATTACTCCAAAGCAAATAAAGGATATGATCCAAGCCTCAGTTGCTACTTATGTTTCCTCATCCCTTACTGCCATGGGTATTTCTGGTAAATTCTTCTCTGTTTTGCTGCATGCTCCTCCCGGAGACACCAGCCATACGACCATTGTTGAACAAGTTCGTGATAATCCTCAACCTTATACTGGAGGTCAGCAAATTGTCGACTATGGAGGTCAGAACCTGTCAATCACTGGGACAGGGTCTACCAACTTTCCAATTGAGGACAGTCAAAACTTGTATAAGTGAGTTTGAAAAAAAATTTAAGCTCCAATTGGGAATATTACAATTAATACAGGTTTATTACAATTAATACAGGTATGGTACATACATATCAGTATGGTCTTGAATGCAGGGTAAACAAGATGGTGTTCCCTTTTCATAAGGTGAGTCTCAATGTGCATGCATTCTGGAGTTCAGTACAATATACTGAACAAAACAAGGCCATAATTTCATCCTTATTCAAGTTTGAAACGTCATTATGAAAGCAAAACAACATTGTCAATCAAAATGAAAATGACAACAGATGAAGTCATGAATGCAGTGACACGAAAGAATCTGAATTCAATCTATCACACAAGTTGACGAACTTCAGAATGATCCAAAACAATGGAAAATCCTACAATCATGAGGAAGACAGATACCAGATGGTAGATGTATACCTATTCCTTCTAAAAACTATATCATAGATGAAATAGCAGTATGATGAGAACAATTGAAGTTCTCTATTCAGGAACAAATGAGAAATTGCAACCAATACATCTCATATGAGTCAAACCACATGCACAAAAGTACTGATTCCATGAACACATTATTAAAGGAAAGAAAAAAAATTATATAAATTCATTAACCAAATTTAAGCGACAACTAGAATTAATCCAAATAGTAAATCTAAGGACAGGTGCCTCCTTAGGAGAGGGAGAGGGAGACCCAAGAGAAGTTGGAAAGAAACTATTAAACATGACCTTGCCTACATGGATCTAACGGAGGACATGGCCCTAAACAGATTTGATTGGCGTCGTCAAATCCATATAGCCGACCCCACCTAGTGGGAAAAGGCTTAGTTTGGTTTGGTTTGGTTTGGTTTGGTTTAGTAAATCTAAGGAGGCTCAAATTATCAATATTAACACACATTTAGAAATCCAAGGAAGAATCTCACCGTGGAGCTGATGTGCATCACATGGGAATATCTTTCAATATTCATAAGCTTCTCCACCTTTACAGAACCAGGCTTTGAAACCTGCCAAAAAAAAAAAATCCTGTTTAAATTACCTCAAACACTGGACTAAACTCCCACAGTGAGTACTGTAGAGATATATAAGCCCATAGATCTCCACAAAAACAGTCTACACTAGTGACTGGAGTGTGGGGCTTTGGGCCCATGCCAATTTATGGGAAGGTTGATCATCTGATTTAGAATCACTAGAAGTTGTGCATTCTTTCTGCTTCAACTCAACATTAGATACTACTTTGATCTGAGAGGAAATTGGGTCTATTATGCCAATTCATTTTAGAGGGGGTGGGGTGGTTGTGTTCATGGTCATTAAAGATGGGCCTCATCATATGAATGCATTCAAGACTACCACATCCATGGTAGTGCCGGCACTTGGTATATACCGGGATGCAAACATAGTTTAGGCATGCATTCAGACACAGAAGACTAAAATATGGTGCTTCCAGTAGCACATAGTATTTGTTTACAGAAATTAAGAAGGAAAACCTTTCCAACATCATTCCTTCCCAAATCGACTAGCATAATATGTTCAGCACATTGCTTCTCATCATTCAGTAGCTGTCTTTCTAACATCTTATCCTCCTCCTGTGTCTTTCCTCTTCTAACAGTCCCAGCAAGAGGTCGGTTGATAATCCTCCCCTGTAAATAAAAGAAAATTTTGTGAACAGTTTATTTTAAATACTGATAGATCATATGATAAAGCCACTGTATGTTTCCATTGGCAAAAAGAGGTTCAAATGTTTCAAGTCCGAGAGAAGAAATAGAGAATACACATGGCAAAAGGCCTATAAAAAAGAACAAGAAGATTTTTTTTTTTTAAATGGACGGTGATAATCTCATAGTACACATGCTACTGCAAAGTAAAAACTTGTGTATATAGCATATTTAATCATTTAACCAATAATAGAACTCTAGTTGATCTGATCACTTATTTTGTAGAATAACAGGTCATTAGTAAAATAAACTACCAGAAGAACTACAATACCATAAGAGTGGAGGCAATCAAGCAAGAACAACATGAGTTCAGATTGCAGATATATAGCCATAATGAGAAATATAATTTAACTTGAAAACAACCAATTTTTAACAAAATGATAAGAACTAATACTAAGCTAATGTGCTCTACAGAGACAAGATCTCAGCTCCAGCATTTATACTATATATGTTATCTCATAAAAGGTCAGTGATACTACATCTGTTACATCTTAATCAGCATCCGCAAAAAGAATGACTTCTGTTTTATAGCCAGTAAGAAGGAAGCTCCATTTCCTAAAAGCTTGCTTTGTCCAACTTCTATGTTGGTGTTGGACACATGGAAACATGCCATGCCATCTGTTCTATAGGAAAACAAACTTTTTTTTATTGATAATAAAACTTGAACCCACAACCTCAAGGTTTCAATAGTGAGCACCTTCCAATATATAGCAGGCTCTTGTCAAAAAATTTAAAAAAAAAAAGTCCGTAATAGATCCTGTACTCATATACTTAGTATCATCCACTTCACAGTCGTTAAGTGCTGCGCGATCACCAATCACATCAATTATAGGGAAATGTTTCCAAGACATCAGTTACAACTACTTTGTTATATGGAGCTTAATATTAGGAAAAGACCAAATGATAAGAAGCTTGAGTACGTGCTGCTAAGATGTGCAGACTAAAATGGATGAGTGGAATTACAAGAAAGGGAAGAACTGAGAACGAGTAGAAAGGATAAAATATACGGGCGGCCCCAATCGAAACAGAAAATGAAAGAATGACTTTTGGACAGTCTGGGCACATATGCAGAAGATCAAGAATAGCGAGCGGTCAAATAAGGTTACAAGTTCAAGGAACTAGAGGAAGATACGAATGGAGGCTTGAAACAAAGTAGTGAGAAAGACACAGAAGATTGTGGAGCTATAGAAACGTGGCTTTGAATAGGGTTCAGTATGAACCTGGAACTCACCAAATTGATCTTAGATAGATGGCAATGGGATACGTCCAACGATCATGATCATATTGATAACTATTACATGTCCAGCACATCCGTGTCGGACCACTATGAGTCTATGACACACATATTGATGATCAATATGCACCAATACTTCTGTGAAACAAGTTAGCATATCCTACATACCAAGTCCATTATTTCATATAGTTATTTTAGTTTTATTACTTTTGCAACATAAAAGATGTTAGGAATGTAAACGATGATAATTTCATTAGTCTAGAAATGTTTTTCATAAACAAGCAAAAAAAAAAAAAAAAATTAAGCAACAGTGGCAACTGACATCATTTATAACATTTCATAATAAATAAATAAAAACTTTCAAAATATGCAGGATTCATATCCCACTCAGTTAAACTAAAACCCTTTACACAGAAAGAAATGCGACTAAAAAACCACCAAGCAACAATGAGATCTTAGAGAAAGATGTAAGATTTTTCTCAGTTGAACAAGAACAATCACGTGAGAATCCTCAAAGCCCTCTACTGATCATCAGAATTAAGGTGATAAGTATACCTTCTTTGCGCGAGTTAGAATTTCAGGGCTGGAAGCAACCAGAATGCATCCTCTAGCCTGATATTGAGGGAAGCATAAACATAACTCAGAAAAGCCGCAGCAGTGAAAAAACGGACAAACTTGCTAAAAGGGGATACAATCTATTTACAGTTATGTCATAAAGTAAACCTGCAATAGCAAATATTGAAGAGAGAATCATAAGTTACATTTATGCAAAGCTCAAGATAGTAGCCAGACCTGTAAATAAGTCATATATGGACTAGGATTCACAACCCTTAATGCTCTATATACTTCAAAAGGGTCTGCGAATGTCCGGCGCTCAAAACGTTGACTCAATACAATCTGAAAAATATCTCCTGCCAGGATATGTTCTTTTGCTTGTAGAACAGCCTCCTTGTATGCATCACTTGTCATGGATGACCTCTTCAATGAAGAACCAAAAAGGCGAGTATATAATTTCACAGAACCAGCAGCTAGTCTCGGGCTAACAGTAAAAATTTATGATTAAAAAAAAAAAAAACATTAACATCATAGTCAAAACAAAACCAACAAGAACAATGTAAATTAGAAGAGAGAGAGAGAGAGAGAGAGAGAGAGAGAGAGAGAGAGAGAGACTCACGGGTCAATATTCTGAACCCTGGACAATAAAATCTGCAGCCGGTTCATTCCAACGTTATAGGCCTCCTCAACTGAAGAGTACTTGTCTAACCGCACCCAATGAATTACGTAAGCTTTCTGACAGCATATAACACAGCCAATAGTCTTTTAGGTTATAAAAAAAAAAAACACGAAGAAATTAAGATCCTATTATCAAGACGATGAGTCGATGACCAAGCACAGTACTGGGAGAAGCAACTGCACTACATGCATAAAATCCTAAAGGACAGGAAAGGATTAATGACGAAGCTACACTTGTCCACTTCCAGATGCAAGGGCAACTACTCATAATCTTGCTAGCCTACTTCTTACAGGACAACTATCAACCCACAAGCCCAACTCATAATTGGCCAATGATATAAGAAAAATATTCAGTGATTTTAATGACGTTACAGTCTAGATCCATCCACTTTGTCAGTTGGGGCTAAGTCTCTAGACTCGCTTAAATGGTTAAGTGTCTAGGTTTATTCGCTCAGTGGTTGACTAACTAGGTTTAATAATTTAGTGGATAAGTATTTTTGTTAATGTCATAGATGATGTTATTAAACAGCCATTACCTAGCAGTTAAGTTACATATAGTTTACTTTGATGGTTTGATTATAGTCTGTTCCTTTTATCGTTTCTTGTTCAGTTTTATGAGACATGGAGTATGCCATTGGGATCCTCAAGCGGGAGGGTTACGTGGAGATCTTCCTTTTTGGTGACCATTTTGATAATTTGGAAAGAGAGGAATCATGGATGTTTCGAAGGCAACTTGTCTAGCATGGAGGCTTTAATTGATGGGATGAGATTCTTCGTTGCCGCATGGGTTAGCAGCTATTCTTTTCCACTTTTGAGGTATCTCTGTTGATCTAATCTTGTTTAGTTGGAAAGTGGTGGCTTTTTCATAATGTGGTGTTTGTTGTTTAATTGTTGGATCATGGGTGGATCATTTAGCAGGGAATTTTTAGGGTGGATCATTAGCACAATCTCGCCAATTTGCATAAGTCAGGAGCATCTTTGAGTGGAGTTAAAACTAGGACGATCCTTCCACAAAGATTGGAAGATTCTTGGTTTAGAAGATTGGCTAGATATTTTTCCAGCCACTACTCAATAGGAACTACTCCCTTGGCCACAACTTTGGATTGCAGCACTATTGTTCTTGCTATTTCCATGGGATCTTGTGGCCCACAGCCATTTCGGTTTGAACTAATGTGGCTGAGGAAGATGCCTTTGCTCATGTGGTTAGTATTTGGTAGAAGGGGTTTCGTGATGACAGGTAAAGGGTTTTTTCTTATGCTAAAGATTAAATTAAAGGAGTGGAAGTACTAACACTTTAAGCCTTATTGAGGATGCTATGTGACACAACCAATTAAGCGTAGAAGGATGCAACCAATCATAGGCACCTCCAAGCCAAGCTTAGAACAACTACTTCTACGTTTCCATCCCCAAGGGGGGGTCTTTTTTTGTAAGGGTCACTCCAATACAAATATCATAGTCTAGGTTAGTGCTGGGAGGAGATGTCAATACTTGAATTTAGATCAATTTGAATACTGCATAAACACTTATACATGGTCACACAGTTCAAAGATGATGAGATACCTTCTCCACATGATCAAACACTATGACATCATCATAGAGTCCTAGATGAACATCTGGAAGGTTCCTATCATCCTCAGGAGCACTTGAGAACAGTAGCTTTTTCTTCTCTACATATCTCACAGTATCATATGAAAAATAGCCCACCCATCCACCTGATCAAAGAAAAAGAAGACAAATCACTATAGACCATTTTAGAGATTCTCCATGGTCCCATGGACTCCTTTACTTATATCTTTATAATAATAAAACTCTTCATTCAAAAAGTAAACAAAGCAGTTGAAGCATTTCAAATAAACAATAAAAATGTTTTAAAGGAGAATCTAAAGTACATTAGGTTCCAAATCTGCTTACCACAAAATGCATCTGGAAGCTCATCAATAAGCTGAGGAGTCCAATCTTCCATAATCCTCCTTGGCACCGCCATCGGATCCTCCGCGATCTCCTCCGTCCTCTTCCCTTCTTCATGATCCATGATCACGACCGCATTCTCCTTCGCGACAACCTCCATGGATGGTTGAGCTCCCACCACACTGTATCGCCCCTGAAAGAATCAACTAAAACTAAATCAATCAAGCCAAATCCAACTTCGTAAAAAAAGAAACCCTAAAGACAAGATTTTCATGCACGAGACTCACCACATTGGATCCCCGGAAGCCCTGCTCGACGGATTCAAAGAGAAAGCTCGGCGCCTCTCGGTCGTCTTCTCTGACTAGACACCGGTAAGCGAGCACCGGTGTCAGGTGGTCGGAGAATATGCAGCGGTAGAGCGGCACGAGGTTCCCGCTCTTCGACGCCTCTGCGAATCGCACTGCCTCCTCGGAAGCTTCAAATCCACAGAAAACCAAATCCAAACATTAGAAGTGAGAAAGAGTACAAGATTTCTCTAGGGCTTCCACAAAAGATGTTTGGTTGGAAAGAAAAAAGCTTACTGGCTGAAAGGGAAGTGACTGCGGAGCATTTGAATGAAGGAGAGGAAATGCGGGAGCAGGAGAGGTTTACGGTGCTCCTCTTAACGGAGCTGACGGAGAAGAAGTATGGAGATACACGGCGAGTGGACGGAGATAAACGGCAAGTTGACGGAGAGTAGGAGGGTGAGACGGCGAGGGCTTGCATCTTGTTGGTTTCTTCTTCTTCCTCCTCCTCCTCCTCTGAGCATTTGGGATTTTAATTTTCCGTGATTTCGCTCGTCTTTCGAAGGTTTAAATTGAGGAATCTGGGTGTGCAAGTGGGCCCTGGCGGCAAGAACTGGCCGAACTTGGCCTGATAAAAAAGGTCTGTTTCTAGGCAAATGGTGTGTGGAGACTGGAAATAGGAAACGGTAGTGCAGCAGGGTATCCAGAGGGGGAATCATGAGTAGTGGTCGACGGATATGCAAGAGATTTTAAGGGTGCGTTTTGACTCTTTTTATGGCATGCTTGTGTGATGACTGATGAGACGAATCCGGAGAACATAATTATTCTGATTTGTTATGTAGATTTTCCTTCACTCCTTTTTTTCTAAACTTTTTTGGTGTGTTAATGGGGCAATTTGAGTAACATATTATTGTCATAAAGTTGCAGATTTTGTAAACTTAACGTCTTTTGATTTGATCTCTTTGCATATATTTTCTCTTTAATTGTTTATTTCCTTCGCTTCACTATATATGTAAATTATTAATATCGACCGAAAGAGAAGGAGGTGCAAACCCTTAACATTTGGAAGATTATATTTTAACCAAAAAAAAAAAAAAAAAACCATTTGAGAGGAAAGAGACTGAAGGAAGTTATGTTTGATGTAATTAATTCCTATCGCCCAACAACTCGTGGCCTAACTCCCAATGCATGTGGGGCTTTCGTTATCTTGTTGAGATCTTTTATTTTTATTGTCTTATTATTACTTGTAAAAACTACATGCCCGTATGTTCAGCATGTTGTAATTGCTTGGTGATGGGACATCACATACCAGCACTTGACCAATGTAATGAATTTTATTTTATTTTATTTTTTTAGGCGGTGAAGGTGCAAAAGATTCAAGGATGTCTTTGGCCTTTTTTATGGTGAGTTTGTGGGATGGGAGAGATCTGGAGGATAAAGTTCTACTATTTTTTTGTGACAGTTTTTTTTTCACTCCTTTCTAGAAAGTTTGATGTGAAATTGGGCAAGTGGTAGCTTATTTTTTACTTTAAAAAAAAGAGGATTTAACCAAAAAAATCCCCTTAGACTTGTCAAAGCCAAAAAACGCCATCAATGTTTTACAAAGACCATAGTGATCACAGGAGCTCTGTTTGGTATTTTTTTTTATTTTCCCTCTGAGCGGGGATATCCCTGCTCCTTTTACTTTAAAAAGTTCCAAAACTCTTTTTCCCCTTTTCATTCTTCTCCCATCTTCTTCTTCCTTCCACAACATTCAAGCTCGACCACCTATGGATCAAAACCTCAATCCTTCTTTTGCCATTACCAACACTAATGAAGAAGAAGAGGCACAAACTTGTCTGAGCTTCATCAGAAAAAGATAGCGAACCTTCTCCCTAAACAAACCTTAGCACTAAAACAGAGTGCCCAACTAAGAAGATGGTCCAGATCCATCATCCAAGTGAACCAGTCAGCAATTTTGTACTCCATAGGAGGGTTAATTTGTACACCACCCTAACCATTTTCCCTCTTTCTTCTCTTCAATGTATATGTACTATTGAAATAGATGATGGTGATTAGATTACAGAGAGAGAAGTGGATAATGGAAGGGAAAATGAATAAGTTGTAATTGCGACGGTCGCATTCTCCTTCTGATCTGGTCTTTTGGTGTTCTTTTTCTTTTAAGGATCTCAGCTTCAATGTCGTGGAAGGGAGAAGAAGATGGGAGAAGAACGAAAAGGGGAAAAAGGGTTTTGCTACCCCAGTCTTCGTGTGGGCGGGGATATCCCCGCCTCCCTGAGTGCTGACTCTCAGAGTGTTATCAGTTAAGCCGGGGATATCCCTGTCCAAATTAGTGATGTGAACGGGGATATCCCCGCTTGTGTTAGTGTTGTGAGCGGGGATATTCCCGCCCACTAGAGTATTGTGGGTGTTGTCTCTCAGAATTGTATCTCTCAATTGAGGAATTATGACCAAATGTCCATTCCTTATTGGGCTAAAGCCCATGTGTATGTAACTGATAGAATTCCAAAACTATTTTCAAAGTTTAATCATTTCTATGTTAGTCAATATTTTCAAAGTTTAATCATTTCTATGTTAGTCAATGCCCATGCCTATCCCCATATCCAACCATTTTTATGTAAATAAAAGCTGATGTCCAATTCTATCATCTTCTATTACAACCAAAGCCAATGCTCATTTGTATTAGTGAAATATGATCTTTTTATCATAAGAAAGTTAATGTGGACTAACCATCTCCTTAATGGAGTAAATATTAATTATCCATCAAGGAGATGGAAGCTTTAATAAGTAGTTTCAAACATCAACTTTTTGGGTAAAACAGAAACACATGTGGAGATTAATGTTATAGGTTTAATCAAATGTAAAGATAGTAAATCTAGACAACCAACCTCTTTAATGGAGCCCAAACCTTCCTACTTAAAAGAGTAATACAAATGTGCATTGGCTTTGGCTGTAATAGAAGATGATAGAATTAGGCATCCACATTTGCTCACATAAAAATGGACGTGAAGGTGGAAGTTATGTATGAATGTCGATTGACTAATGTGTCTGCTATAGAATTGTCCCCGCCCAGCTGGCTGTATCCATACTTATGAAACTCTATTTGGGCTCAGATGGGCGGGGATATCCCTGCTCATAGCACTAACACAGGCAGGGATGGGCGGGGATATCCCTGCTCCCTGCCCACAACACTAACACAGGCGGGAGAGGATTAGCTATCAAGAAGACGAGTCTCCTCTGCTCTACTTTTCTCTTTGAGAGACAAAAAAAAGAAGAATGGACATTTGGTCATAATTCCTCAATTGAGAGATACAATTCTGAGAGACAACACCCACAATACTCTAGTGGGCGGGAATATCTCCACTCACAACACTAACACAAGCGGGAATATCCCCGTTCACATCACTAATTTGGACGGGGATATCCCCGGCTCAACTGATAACACTCTAAGAGTCAGCACTCAGGGAGGCGGGGATATCCCCGCCACACGAAGACTGGGGTAGCAAAACCTTTTTCCCTTTTCGTTCTTCTCCCATCTTCTTCTCCCTTCCACGACATTGAAGCTGGGATCCTTAAAAAAAAAAAGAACACCAAAAGACCATATCAGAAGGAGAATGCGACCTTCGCAATTACAACTTATTCATTTTCCCTTCCATTATCCACTTCTCTCTCTCTAATCTAATCACCATCATCTATTTCAATAGTACATATACATTGAAGAGAAGAAAGAGGAAAAATGGTTAGGGTGGTGTACAAATTAACCCCCCTATGGAATACAAATTGCTGACTGGTTCACTTGGATGATGGATCTGAACCATCTTCTTAGTTGGGCACTCTATTTTAGTGCTAAGGTTTGCTTAGGGAGAAGGTTCGCTTTCTTTTTCTGATGAAGCTCGAACAAGTTTCTGCCTCCTCTTCTTCATTAGTGTTGGTAATGGCAAAAGAAGGATTGAGGTTTTGATCCATAAGTGGTCGAGCTTGAATGTTGTGGAAGGGAGAAGAAGATGGGAGAAGAATGAAAAGGGGAAAAAGGGTTTTTGGGACTTTTTAAAGTAAAAGGAGCAGGGATATCCCCGCTCAGAGGGAAAATAAAAAAAAAATACCAAACAGAGCTCCTGTGATCACTATGGTCTTTATAAAACATTGATGGCGTTTTCTGGCTTTGACAAGTTTAAGGGGATTTTTTTGGTTAAATTCTCTAAAAAAAAAAATGAGAAGTTTTTTTTGTCCTTTAAGTGAGATAAGAAAATAGTTTCTTTTCCTCTTTTGATAAGATAAAGAAGTGGTTTTTGAAATTTAGCAGTTTTTTATTTGATCATTCTTCTCTATTCTTTCTTCAATTAATCCGTCTCTCCACTTCACAATACATGTAAATTACCCAAATAACCCCCTAAGAAGCCAACGGATACAAATACTATGACATTTGACACATGAAAGATGTGAGGATGTTATATTTGATGTGCCTAACTCCCATCTCCCTACAGTGGGTGTCATGATCCTTGTATTGCTTTTATTATCTTCTCAACATCATTTATATTTATCATCTTACTATCAAATATCAAAATAGCGGTTGCTGCGGGCGTAACGGCCAATGGTCAAAAACGCTACATAACAGGCAATACGTAGCAGTTGCGATGACACGAAGCGATGTGAATTTTTTACGTGGTAAAAAAAATCTAATATTTTATAACGGGCAATCTTGTGTTTCTTTAGTTATTTGAAACTATATAAGAGTAGAGACAACTTTAGTAAATGCTATTGAGGAGAAGAAATAGAAAAAATAATATTTAAAATTAAAACTATTTGACTCTACTAGGTCTTGAACCGTTGCGCTGCTATTTTTAAAATAGAGTAACGGCCTCGACCGCTACAACCGATAATGCAACACCTACATAATATTTTTAATCATAGTTACTGTTACTTGTTAGTACTACATGCACCTTTGCACATTGTAATTGCATAGTTACAGCCCACATCACATACCAGCACTTGGCCTTAAATGATTTTTTTTTTTTTAATATTGTTTGGCAAGAAGTGTCATTTAGATGGCCAAGCTTTTCTTTATCTATCTATTATAACATATATTGAAGAAAAGTGTTTGGGATTGAACTTTTAACGTACTTTAAGATTTCGGCTGACAATTAAAAACTCCATCTCGACTCATTGCAATTTCATCTTTAGGTCATATGCAATTTTCATATCATAAACTATCTAATATTACAGATCCCATCTACTACACTTTTTAACATGCAACTACCCACGTCATCTCTTTTTTCTATTACTCTCTCTTATATGGCAGTCCTTTATTTATCCGTATATCCTCATATATGTCTTTATACCCTAATCTACTTTTTGATACACGTTCCACTTCCTATGGTTTGTAGGAAGAGATGCTTTCATAATATTTTCTTCTTTATCTTTTCTGTCAAAAATAATTTCCACGCATTTGTTGGATGGAATGACAAATTGTTAAATTATGGAATTTTCTTTTTTTTTTTTTTTGTATTTTAGTGATCATCAATAATGAATGTATAAATTTTAAGTGTAAGGATGCTCAATTTAAAATAGAAAAATTTTCAAAAAAGTCCTAAACTTTTGGGTGATTTTCAAAAAAGGGTCAAAAGAATTCAATATTTTAAAAATGTATGAAAGTTTGCAAGACTTTTTTCACTCAAGTCCAATCAGGCAATCCATACCCACTGCTGTAAATTTGTATAAACAAAAACTCAAAATGACAAAAGTGCCCCTAGTGAGTAGTAAGTGGGTAAAAAGGAAATTTTCAAAACAGTCCTAAACTTTTTAGGTGGACACTCTAATTATTAACCTAGTCAATAGTTAATTTCAGTTTTTATGTCATGATCAATCCAATATTTGGGCACTCTAATTATTAAGGTAAATTTCAGTGCAATCAAAGCATTGTGTTATATAAATGACCTGGAACAACCAAACGTAATCTCATAGTTGGTCCAACATTTTGGAGAATGAATGAAATCAAATGGATTTGTTTCATTTTGAAAAAAAAAAAAAAAAAAAAACTGCCAACAATGGATGGAGATCTCTAAACAAGACCTAATTGAAAGAAGTCTTGAAAACTTTCATACCTTTTTAAAATATTCAATTCATTGGTACTTTTTTGAAAACCACCTAAAAAGTTTAGGTTTGTTTTGAAATTTTCATTTTTACCTACCTACTACTCATGAGTGACACTTTTGACTTTTTGACTTTTTGTTTATAAAAATTTGCCGGGCGGTGGATATTGATTGCTGGATTGGACATAATTGAAATAAATCTTGAAAATCTTCATACGTTTTTGAAATATTGAATTCTTTTAACCCTTTTATGAAAATCACCCCAAACGTTAAGGACTTTTTTGAAAAATTCCCTTTAAAATATTATGGACACATCCGTGCTAAGGACGGGTTGTTGTGCCAACCTATTCTTTAAATTTTTAAAGAATCTATAATTTCATAAGGTAAAGCTGTAACTTACCCAAGGGGCGGCGCTACTTGGTTCACAGTGGGGTCCATTGACCCCACTGAGATATGAAACAATATTTAAAAAAATTTATACCACTCAATTTAAACATATGATCCCGCTGTAGCACTTGGTTAATCTTGGAAAAAAAATTCATTTTTAGATGATAAGTGTGTTACAATCAATACCCCAAAATAAATTATTCCCACAAATAAAACCCTAATTACTCGTAACCTTTTATCTTAGTCATTCAGCCCTTGGAAAGAAGAAAAGAATAATAAGCATAAGAAGAAGATTCCTATCGCTGAACCATAATGGATGAATGATTGTTTGGTCATATATATATATATATATATATATATATTGAAAATGATGTATTTGCTAGTGTTGATAATTAAGCTATTGTGCAACGATTTCAACACATGAAAATCCGTCGAGAGCAGCTGTAGAAGTTTATATATTTGAATTTTCTTTTTGAATTAAGAACTATTAGTAATAATGTATTAAATTTTCTATTTATTTTTATTTGAGAATTCGATATTATCTTTGTCGGATTCTCGAAATTCGATTGTTTGATAATTTTATATTATGTTTGTCGAATTATCAAAAGTAAATGACAGATATCGATAAAGGAGAAAATAAGTTTATTCAATATGCGGAAGATATGACTTTTGTTAAACTCACTGACAAGAATTCTGGAGCCGCCCCTAAATTTACTTAGCATCTGTAGATGGCCTGGAAGTTGATCAGTCTTAATCACATACAGATGGATCCTGCTAATAATTTGCCTAGTCACGAAAAACATCACTCGTGTGCTTTTTTTGGGACTTTAGAAGATTCTACCCCTTCAACGATTGGTTTAAAATATATTGTAGGAAATAAAATAATAAAGACATAAATGGAAAAAAAAAGGGAAAATATCATAAACCAATCGTTGAATAAGAATAGACATTAGTTTGTATAGATTCATTGGAGACGTGTTGAGCAATATAGCTGAAAATCATTGAATGAATGCAAAACGTTTTGGAATGCTTGCACGTTCTGTCTCCTCAACGCACATGGAGGCAGGCCACTTCTTGTTTGGGGAAGAAGCTTATATTGGGATGAGCATGTACTCGTTTTAAAACCATGGCCCCCACCCAATTTACCCACGTGGAAGTAGAGTTGAAAAAGAATAAAAGATGTATGTAATATGTACTCTCTCTCTCTCTCTTGGATGCATGTCATGTTTAGAACACCTGAGAGAACTGCCCAATTTGTCTCGGCATATAAAGGAACTTTGAGAAAATAGGTTACCTCAATTTATTTTGAATCTTGTTGATAGGTTCTAAAAAGGAAACGGTGTCATCTATATTTTCTTCTTTTTTTTCAATTCCTCCTCATCTCCTCCCTAGTAATCTTTCGTAAGAATAATTACAAAAAGTCTACTTGGACAAGCTTTTTGGACAATAATAATTAGACAAATCCTAATGGTAGTGGCTTAAATATGCTCCAATATTCAACAGTTCATATCCAACACTTGCTGGCAGAGGGAGGCCTGATCTCCAATTTCACCCGTCACCTCCTTTCCAAGTAGCACTACTCAAATAATTATTTTGGACATGAATTTCTTTATAAACTGATGCAAACAATAATTATATAAATAATAATGGTCCCGTGCTTCTTGTGCTCCAAACCAACAGTTCATATCCAACACTTGCTGGCAGAGGGAGGCCTGATCTCCAGGGCAGCCTCCCTTCCAACGATTATCACACCTAAAACTTCACTCAAAGTATAGTAACGTATGCTTTTGGTTTAATAAGACGCGTTTCATATTATCGCACTCCGTCCAATTGTCGTGAACTCATAGTGATAGTGACATTTTGGATAATGACCCATTCATTGAGCACAAAGTTGTGAGCCACATGTTTTGAGAACTTTTTTTTTTTTTTTTTTTTTTCTGTTCTAGAAGTAGAAGCATTTCTCTTTTCATTGATGGGGATTTGTTTGACCACATGCAATAAGCACCACAAACTAAAAGATAAGAAGATGCATTACAACAACTAGCATTTTGGGCCCAATTTGATCCATATATCTTTAATGATATGGTAAAAAGTAATCTGATTTATATCGAGACTCGAACAATGTAGATTTTAAAAGAGCAATCCGACCACTACAACATACAACATCTTTTTATTAATAGTAATTAACAAAAACTTAAAATTAGTTAATGAGAAAGGGACCTGGCCCCACTTTGGAATATTGACCGTGAGTTGAAATTTATTTACGAGGTATTTATAAAAATAATTATATTTTTAGAATATTGACCTCTATAAATATTTTATTATTATTTTCATACTTATGCATTATACTTTAAGCATATATAATCAAACTTTTGAAATAACTATTTTATATGATTTCCTATATAATCATTAATTTTATATGATGATCATTTTACAATAAAACTAAACTCAAATGAATATATAACATATGGAATTGATCAACAAAAATAATAAGTTTCATAATTAATAAGAAAATGACAATATTATTGAAAAAAGAAAAACTTCCAACAGTAGCGTGGAGCTAAAGAAGAGGCGGGAAACTTTTCATGTAACTGATGTGCTACCATGCACACTTGCCAATGGAGAAAGGGTGGAGTCTGGGTTTTTTCTTTTTTGTTTGTGTGACTTTAACTTTTATAAATCGTGATGTAAATGGAGTGGAACACTACGATAGACCCCATCTATTAAAAATCACAATCATTAAGGCAAACATTCTTGCGATTTATGGGATACCTCAAATTCTCACCTCATTCTGGGTTATTTCCACGGTTAAATTGATTCTCTGATAAAAAAAATACAAAATACTAGAGTTTTCCATATAAAGTTTTTTTTTTATTTTTTGATTCTCCATCATGCCTTTTGTCTATTAAGAAACTCTCAGTTTCGGCCTATTTCTATCATGGCAATAGTATTTGAGTGTTAATAGGTCCCAGTGTCTACAAGTGCCACTAATCTAAGTAGTTTCGAGTATTTTTGTTTCTTCTGATTATATGATTTTTTTCTTTTTGTTTAAAATGTGAAATGCAGATTTCTGGGTTGTCGTACACAATAAATTCAAGCATAAATAAAGAAATGCAGCAAAATTCATTGGATACAAATTTTCCTCCATTTAATGGGAGGTTTTACATTCAATTTTGTGGGTACACATACTCCCGATCGTGAAAACTCATCGATCGTTAATTACATCCTCAATGGAAAACCTCTGATTATCAAGACATTGACTCAATAAAATTTATAAAGAAAATGCAGGAATGAAATAAAAATAAATAAATAAAAATTGACAAGTTCCTGCTCTTCGCCTTTGCTATCAAAAGTACTTCTTTCGGTTCACCTAGATCTTCATGATTAATTTTCAATTGGTTTCATGAATCGATCAATTTGATGGTGATTTTGATTTGTTTTTAATGAACCATTCTTTATATTCTATTGACCCATTAGAATCATGTCCATAATGGATTTGAGATGATCACGACTAATTGTAAAACACATTGAATTGGGTAGGTTGACCCACACCTTTATAATTAGATGGGTGAGCTTTGACCTTTTCTCCTAGAGAGATTTTAAATTTGAAAAAGGGTGGTTTGAGCTCCCTTGTATCAAGGATCAATTCTCAACCTTTTTCCTCTTATCCCTTTTAACTTCTTATACCCATCCCATATTTGGTATGAGTTAATGAGTTCAGAAGATTTGAATTTGCTGAGACATTGGAGATGTTGGAACTGGCAACACTACCACTCAATTAAAGATCAAATAGCAAATAATGTATGTATGACCTCTTTTGGATAATCTATCTTCTTTTTTTTTTTGGCATTGATTTTTTTTAGCATAAAATATCCATAGATCAACAATATATTCTGTTTATTTCTATATGCCAAATGCTTTTCATAAACATAGCATTCGATTGAGTGGCAAATTCATTTTTTGATGGACACATGTGTAATGATTTATTCCAATCATTTTTCTTTTTGTAGACAGTATTGCGACCCAATTTTTTGTCACAGTTACATGATCTATATGTATGGCTTGATTTGGATTTTAGACCTGTAATTCTGTCATAATTTATGATTATAATTCTGAGCCTAATTTAAGCCTGTAATTCTGACCTGATTTAGATCTTAAAAAGTCTGGTCTGATTTGAACCTATAATTTTGGCCAAGAATTATGCCATGGGTCAGACCCAGAATTATGGCCCAAAATAAGTATTGGATTAGATCTAATATTCTGGCCTGATTCGGACCCAAAACCCAACCTGATTCGGACTCAAAAATCTGGCCTGATTTAGACCCAATATTATGTCTTGAATTCGACCCAAAATCTGGTCTTATTTAGGCCCAAAAATCTGTCTTAAATTGGACCCAAAATCTAGCCTTATTTAGGCCCAAAAGTTTATATTGATTCTGGCCTGAGTTGAATTTGTAATTCTGATTATGCCCATTTGTAACTGTTATTTTCAATCCCTTTACAAAGTTGTTTCCAACTCAAATACAATTATGTTACAACATATTCATAATCCGAAAATAGGCTCAGTTATGGACCTATTTACTGATTGGATATGGACATTGTAATGGCTCGTTGAGACCCATTTTACAGTCATTTATACTCTAATAAAGTGGTCTGATTCTGACCATTGTTTGGGCCTTAGTTCAGCCCAATTTTAGCCAACATTTGGGCTATAACTCAGCCCAATTTCAGTTAACATTTGGGCTGAAACTCAACTCAATTCATCAAGTAACTGGGTTAAACCCAACCCAATTCCCCTCATTTTTTGGACTGTCTCCTGACACATTCAGAATCTATTGCCACAATTGTTTGTTCTAGAAAATTTTGTCCATTTGTTTGGGTGGATACAAAGTGTTTGCAGGCTATTTGTTTGAGTGGATTTGGGATGTTCATTTGCAGGAATTCAACTCATTTGATTGTGGGAATCCATGTTTTAAAGTAACGCCTAGGACAAATTTTAGGGTCATAGTAGACCTTGTCAGGCTCATAACAGCCCCATGTTTGGGACATTTGCAGTCCATGCCTCATGCCAATTTAAAGTCATTTTGTTTGTGATTCAGGCCAGGTTCATTTTTTCACAATGGGTTGAGACTTGGACTCCATTTTGTGAACCGGGTTCTTGAAATGGGTTCATATCTTAAGACGGGTTCACCTTTAGATAATTTTATGGAAGGGTTCATAGATGGGGGTAATTTTATGAAATAAACTCATACATAGAAAAATCTGATGAAATGACTCCTCAATTTGTACTATTTTGGGCCCATTTACATAAGTCATTTGAGCCATTTATAATCCAATTCCAGTTACTATTAGGTCATACCTCAACCCAATTCCAGCCACTATACGGAAGCTTTGATTGAGTTTCAGGTTGATTTTAAACCCACTTTCAGCCAATATTTGGACAACATTTCGGGCCAATTCTGGACAATTTCTGATTCACAATCAGCCTTATTTTTTACTATTATTCTAGTTGATTTTCAACTCATTTAAAAGCAAATATGACTTGATTTTTAGCCCATTTATAGAAAACAGTTTGGGTCAACGTTTAACCCATTTAAAGGAAACAGTTTAGGTCAATGTTCAACTCATTTAGAGAAAACAGTTTAGGTCAAGGTTTAACCCATTTAGAGAAAACAGTTTGGGTCAATGTTCAACCCATTTACATTTAACAGTTTGGGTCAAGGTTTAACCCATTTAGAGAAAACAGTTTGGGTTGATTTTCTTAACCCATTGGTGATCAATAGACCAAATGTAGGCAATCATGCTAGAAGAGTGTAAATTTCAGTCTTTTCTTGGGTTGGATAATACCAAGTTAAATTGTTAGGCTACAGATTCAATACAAACATATATATATATCTCTCTCTCTCTCTCTCCTGAGTTCACTCCTTAATCTTTGGAACCCAGTTTAGAAGTGAATTCAATGTTCTGGTTGAATCCAGGTCACGGGTTCAGGTCCTTTATTTATTTAAACCCAAACTCTTTAGCCATGCCCATTGTAGCCAAATAACTGATTTTTAGGCCTACTCACAAAACTGATTTTCAGCTTGTTTATAGGAGTGTGCTGAACTAGTTTTCAGTCTATTTGGGTCCCTCCTTTAGACTGTGTTTCAACCCACCATATCCATTTATTTGGGATGACTTTTGACCCAATTAGAGCCCTAGTCTTAACCAATTTCTCAACTTGTTTGCACACAAAATCTGGCTGTAACTCAGCCCAATTTCATCAAGTGTTTGAGCTAAAATCCAGCCCACTTTGAGGCAAGAATTCAAACCCATTTACAAATGTTATTTTCAGACCATACATAGTTGCTGCATGGGCTGGTTTTTAACTTAACCATTTCAGGCTAGACGTTCAACCATTTAAAACCATTATTTGGGTTATCTGCACCCATTTGTAACCATTTTTCTTTTTGTGTCGCAGCCCAGTTCAGCCAATATTTGGGTTATCTCCTGACCCATTTAGAGCCCCGGCTCGGATTGAATTTTTCAACCCATTCGCAGTCAATATCTGACTGTAACTCAGCCCAATTTCAGCAGTGCTTAGGCCAAAATCTAGCCCAATTTTAGTCATTTGTTTGGGCTGACTTTGAGCTCATTCATGCTTATTATCCAAGTTTGTTGGATGTGAGAATTTGTAGTCTGTTTGTTTATGGACATCAAAAGAAATACAATTTAGATCTTATCACAACAAATAAATGCACAATTCCTACTAAGGCACCCATCCGAAATCTCAACACAAGTGGGCACATCTCGCTGAAGTTATCACTCTCGAGTAAGTCATACAATGCAGTTTTAAATAAGACATATCCAATACATAAACAAAAAGAAAAAGAGAAAATTAGCGGAAGGTCCCTAAAGTCGAATGTATCCAGCCTCCAGTCCAAGCAAAATTTGTTTGAGGGTTCTGGTTCACTCAGCTAGACTATTTGCAGCCAGAGGTCCCTACTTTCACATAATCACATATTTCAGGACTAATTTGCCCTTTCAACTATTTTAGGCATAAAATTTTGAAAATTAAAATTTCATTGTATTCTCCCTCCTTGGGCTTAGGCAATCCTGCGCCGACAGAGATTCAAGAAATTAAGTCACAAGGAGTTTCCACGGTTGCTGAATGCCCATTAAAGATCCACAGTGCATCTTGTTTGTTTGATAGAAACAAGTAGTGGAGAAGTCTTAAGAAAAAACAAAAGGTCTTTTAACTTTTGCAAAAAAAAAGGGGGAGGTTCGTGTCTTGCTCGGTTCTCATCGTAGGAGTGATCGCCGGAAGAGACAAGGTGTAGAAAATAGATCTCTTTGTAAATTGATCACCGGAGAAGGCTGCCTGCACGGCGTCATCATCGTCGAACGACGCAAGCTATGACAGTTAGAGTTCGCCTATCACCGGAGAAGCAGCAGCAAGGCGCTGCAGTGTTCATGGTTCTGTTACAGAAACAAAACCTGTCAAGGAGGAAGATAAGACCCAGTTTGGTCAGTTTCCAAGCCAGGGTCAAGTTCGGGTCAGTTATAAGCCATCCCCAGCAGGATGCCCAGTTTAACATTAACTAGCAGCCACCCACGGCTGATGTCATTTGTCAAATTTATTTGAGTTTTTGATAGATTTATATGATTTTTTGTTAAATTTATTTGAGTTTTTTATTTTTTGTCAAATTTATTTGAGTTTTGCGCAATTTACCTGAGTTCTTAAACAAATTTATCTGAGTTTTGAACAAATCTATCTGAGTTTTTGGCTATTTAACTGAGTTCTTGAACAAATTTATCTGAGTTCTGAATATATCTATATGAGTTTTTGGCAACTTTATTTGAGTTTTTGAAAAATATAGCAGAGTTTCTGAGAAATTTATCTCCATTTTGAAAATTTTAATTGAGTTTTTGAACGAATCTTTCTGTGTTTTTGGCAAATTTATTTGTATTTTCTTAGATCTGTTTGTGTTTTTGAATTTTATTTGTCTCTTTTCAAATTTATTTGTATTTTCTGAAATAAATTTAACTGAGTTTTGACAAAAATACTTCAGTTTTTGGAAAAAAAAATTGAAATTTGAAAAATTGGTTTATCTTAGTTTTGGCATATGTATTTGCATTTTTTAATTTTATTTACGTCTTTCAAATTTTATTTGTCTTTTTTGAAATAAATTCAACTGAGTTTTGGAAAAAATATTTGAGTTTTTGGAAAAAATTTCAGAAATTTAGAAATTTGATTTATCTTAGTTTTGGCAAATGTGTTTACGTTTTTTAATTTTATTTGCGTCTTTTGAAATTAATTTGTGGATTTTTAAATTTATTTATATTTTTTGAATTTTCTTTGGATCTTTTGAAATTTATTTGAGTTTTTTGAAATTTATTTACATTTTCTGAAATTTATTTGGATATTTTGAAATTTATTTGCATCTTTTTAAATTTATCTGCATTATTTTAAAATTTATTGTTTTTTATAAATTTATTTTTTTAATTTATTTGCGTTATTTTGAAATTTATTTGTGTGTTTGTAGAATTTATTTGAAAATCTCATTAATAGGATTCCATTAATCGTGGTCAATTAAAGGGTAGTTGACCATTATTAATGAGATATCTCCACCAATAAAGGGATATGATTTAAAGAAATGTTAAGTTGGACATTTCAGATATGAGAAAGTGTGAGAAGGACTTTTGACTGCATTACTTTTTTTTGTGGATTGTTTGGCTTAAAGTTACACTTTGAGGGACCTCCGACCAAAGCCCCAAAGAAAAATCAAGATACCACTGACCAAAAACTTTTCTAACCATTGGATCGTCAATCTTTCACTGATCTGTATAGATCTCGTTGCCAGGAGTCCGCAGGCGCAAACGGATAGTCCATCGGAGCTTAGATGACTCAAATATCACGCGACAAATTTCAAACGTCAATGATGACTGCATTCTGTCCAAAAAAAATTTTGATCATTGGATCCCAAATTTGTCAACGTTACTGGGTAGAGCTCGTCACCAGGTAGTGCTCGTCACCATGAATTCATAGAACCAAACTCCGGATGAAAAGGTTATGGCTGGTCAAAGTTTCTGTTGACCGTTGACCTGACCCGTGCTTGCGTCAGCAACGACTAGCTTCTGTGTCAGTTTCTCCCTCTTGGTGACGTCATGCTGACGCCACCAGTTCAGCACTTCCTGCAGCGTCATGCGCTGGGCTTGAACCGGGTTGACCTACGGTTTGGTGGACCCAGCCTGACCTGACCCGCCTCACTTCCTGCATTCTGCAGGAAGCACGCAGCAGCCCTTCCTCCAGGCGCGTTTCACGAGCAGAAACGACAGCAAAAAAAAAAAAAAAACACAGCTCTTTCTGGTACGCGAACCAAGTCCATTTGATGCTGTCTCTTGCGCTGGAATAGTAGGCTGGAGACCATCTTGTTGCACGGTTTTTGAGGTGAAGAACCAAAACCCCAACACGTGCCTTTTTCCGGGTCTTCCTTTCTAGCGCGCGCCCCGAGTGAAAAAAAAAAAAAAAAATTTATTCATATAAGGGAGGCTTCCCTTCCTCCATTTTGTGCTCCTTAAATAAGAAACTCGTCTTCTCCCTCCCTTTTCGTCGCAGAGAAAATAATGGAACCAAAAAAAAAAAAAAAATCGCGAGGAAGGGATCCTAGATCCCGGCGATCCACAGCCTGATAGTACTGATGCCAATTTAAAGAATTTGCTCGTCCCAGATGGTGTCAAATCGAAACTTGCTGGTCGCATATGGGTGTCGGAACTGAACTTGCTGATAATCTTGTGCGTTCTGGGGTGAGATAGACCTACGAACTCGTAGCGAATGCTCTCAAATCTTCTGGATGATCAGCAAAGAGTTTGATCCTTATCTGATGGTAGAGTTTAAACTTGATTCAAACTCTACCACCAAGAGTTTGATCCTAATCTGACTCAACTAGATCAAGATTTGTTGGGAGTTCATCTGCGGCACATCGCCGGGCTCGATCTGACATGGGCCCAATGGTAGTCGGACCACACAATTTTCCTAACAAAACATACCTAAAATAATTATATCCCATTTTTCTCTACACACAACTTACCACCATCATTTGGAGCTCACCTTCCAATCGATGAAAACCATTTTCATCCTTTTATTCTTCTTCCTCTCTATTTGTTATATGGTGAGTATACTCAAGTTCATCATCTTCTTCATCTCCTTCTCCTCTATCTATTTTTCTACCAACTATTCTCCCTTACCCCCTTTCAATTAAGTAATGTGTAAGACCCGACCCAAGTGACCTCGATTAATACTAATTAAGTCGCGCGTTAGTCTTGAACTTGTTTAGTGGATTTTGGTTTAGTTGGTTTAGAATAGCTTTGTCATAGCTTTGAGAATTTTGAGTGCCTTTAAATTAGTGGGGCCCTTTGGGGGTTCCTTTTTATGACTTGCGTGTACTTGGGGGATTACTCGAGATTCTTTTGATTTGGTGTTTTATCCCGATTTACTTATTTTGTTAATCCTTTCAACTTTCATGTTGATCCCGTCCCCATCCCGAATCCCGAAACTCAACTTTTCTAACTTCTTGAGCAAAACAGTCTTTTTACACTAAATCTGTACCCAATATTTAATATTCCCGAAACCCGCGAAACATATACTTTTTGGAAAGTAGAAATTTCGACGATCATTTCTTCATTCTTTGTCGTTTTCATCCGAAGTCTCGAGAACTACTATTTTAGCCCAACAAGATTGCTAGTTAGTGGAGCCCACTTGTGTTGCTTATAAAAGAGAGCTCATCCCCTCCCTTTTTCCCTTTTCCAGCACAACTACCAACCTAGGGTTCTTTCTTCATTTCCTTTCTTCTTCTTTTTGGCTTTTCCATCATCAAGACACTACCAAGCTTGCACCAACATCAAAGAGGACTTCATCATCTTCTTCACCACTTCAAGGGCTTTCCATTGGTACCATTTTTGAAAAAATCTCTTCTCTCCAAGATCCTCATTTAGCTTGCCTTGCTCATTTAGAGCACATATTGGTAAGTTCTCTCCCTAATCTTCTAAATTTGTGTTCTTATAGTCCTTGATAAGCTCCATTTTCATTACCCTCCCTTTTTCCCTTTTCCAGCACAACTACCAACCTAGGGTTCTTTCTTCATTTCCTTTCTTCTTCTTTTTGGCTTTTCCATCATCAAGACACTACCAAGCTTGCACCAACATCAAAGAGGACTTCATCATCTTCTTCACCACTTCAAGGGCTTTCCATTGGTACCATTTTTGAAAAAATCTCTTCTCTCCAAGATCCTCATTTAGCTTGCCTTGCTCATTTAGAGCACATATTGGTAAGTTCTCTCCCTAATCTTCTAGATTTGTGTTCTTATAGTCCTTGATAAGCTCCATTTTCATTATTGGGAGCTCTCTCTTCTTATTACTTGGTTTGACCCATTTTAGGGTTTGTTTTGGGGGTTTTGTAGAGATTGTGATCTTGGCTTGCAAGTGTGGTTAGGAGCTTGTTTTTCATTGATTAGAGACCTAAGGCAAGTGGATGGTTTGATATTTTTAGCTTTGAATGAGTTTTATGAAATGCATTGATGATTTCACCAAATGTCTTGTGATATTAATGGCTTGTTTAGGTTTGAAATAAATGCACATTAGTGAATCTTGTTAGCTTGTTTTATCCATGATTTAAATTGCTAATCAGGTTTAAAAGAATGAAAAAAAAGGAAGGAAAAATGAATGACCCATTTCACTGCAGAAAACAGAACCTAGGTTCTGTTACGCAGTTCACGCGGTCGACCGGCTAGGGAGCTCGGTCGACCGGCCACACGGGGGTCAGGTTCTCTGGAACCTGACCAAAACACTATTCCCTCCTTTTTATTTACAACTGCCGGTCGATCGGCCAAGGGCTCGGTCGACCAGGCATTCGTGAGAGGGGTCGACCTGACCTCCTCAGGTCGACCGGGACTGCAGTGTGCGCGGTCGACCGGCCAAGGGCCGGGTCGATCGGGCCAACTGCAAATCTCTCCTGGGAAGTGATTTTTACTCTTTTCTTAAGTGGACTTAGGTGGAACTTGGTTACCCTTTTTAGTGGACTCACTTGACTTATCGTAAGATTGTTTGACCCGACATTCTTTGAGGTTAATCCGGTTGTATCAGGACTCAACCTAATTCAATCTTACGAGACAACGGGATACCCCCTTTAGAAGAGGTTTGTATGTTTGGGTATCGCGAATCCTATTCCCTTCGGTGACTGAGTAGGTTGTACGATGCTTCAGGGTTAACATTGTACTTAGGATCTTTTTTGAGGTTCCGTTTGTTTTGAAGTTCATTTAAAAGTTTAAAAATCCCTAAGGTGTATAAAGAGCCCGGAATGTCTCCAAACTCAAGGAGTACCAAGTCATTATTACAATGGACATACGGGGTCCTTACCCACCTGATTTATCTTGAATCCCAACACTTGTCCCGAATTTCTCGAATTATGATCTATCGTTCCCGAAAGTATTGAAAGTATATTTTAGCATTTTGCTAGCCTGTTTATACATGCCCGAATAAAATGATACTTGTGCCTTTGAGCATCTCGTCCTGCCCGTTTACATACATGTACTTGATATGTTTTACACATGTTTTGATTTGTCATTTGACCTATGAGTCGGCACCACTAAGCTTGACTTTCCTTGCCGGTCTGATCCACCGACTTGGAGGCCCCTTCCCGTCCCGCCAGCTGCAGTTTGGATCCCGCTACCCGGTTATTACCGTGGTCTTGTCCCGTTGCCCGGATCGCTACCGTGGTCATGTCCCGTATTATATTATGTATATGTAAATGTTACTTATGTTGCATATCCTCACTTCGGTGACTGAGACAACATCCCGATATGCTCATGTCACTTCGGTGATAGAGGACTTAGCTATGTGTGGTTGTTATCTTGTTTGTTTCCCGTTTCCTTGGATACCTTACATGTTTTATATTGCATATGTATTTGAATAAATGATTCTCTCGTTTTATGAAACTATTGTTTTGACAGGTTTAAATATTTTCCAAGGTAATTTCTTTATTGATATGTCTTTTCATCCACTTGTCAAACCGTCGTGTTTGACCCTTTGCTTTGGTACTGAGGTCCCGTTATCGGTCTCCCCGAGGAGGAGCATGAGGAGGCGGTCAGAGAACCGCATCGTCTAGTCGAGTGGCACGCCGATGATGTCGTCTAGACATTCGGTTGCCCGAGTGACGTAACATTTTGGGTTTGGTCTAACCATTCTTTTGGGAACTTGTTATTTTATTAATATTGGCCCTTGTTGGCCTCTATTTTTGGGGACAATGTAATTAAACAATATTGTTGTAAACCTTAACTTTCTTTTGGGGTTATAGCACTAATGATCATTGCTCATTTTGATACTGGCATTAAACATGCGTTAATCTTGTTTTCTTTGACATGAATGTATGAATTAGATTTGCTACACGCTTCCGCACATAAAAGAAATATTCATGTTGATGTGATATCCTCACTGCGGACACCTGTGGGAAATCACGTGTACGAGTGGCATTCTTTGGTAAACTCGAATACGTTTTGGGTTTAAATTAATTCATCATCCATCATACACAATCACAATCACCGTCCCGATCCCGGATTAGGCCCGATGGCCCGGTCCGGGGTCGCGACATAATGTTTGCTACATTTTCTCCATTTGTTGTTCATCTTTGAATGTGTATTTGAGCTTCGTCGTAGATAGGGTCATCATAGACTATGATCTGCGATGTCTAATCAATATTTTAGTACTTACAACCAATCCACAATAAAACCCACAGCGAACTCGTTGTTGATTATAAAGTACGGAAAATGTGAGAAAAGAATCGATATGTTCAGGCCTTTGTGGTTGAACATAAACTTTTTGTTCAGCCAAATACGGCTGAATAAAATTGATATGTTCAACTATAAGAGGCTGAACATTGGTAGTTTGTTCTGCATTGAAAGTCTGAATGTTTCGCGGCAACATAAATTAAAAAAAGGCTTTACAAGCTTCGAAAAATGACGGAAATCAAAATAAACAACACAAAAAACTCATATTCTCACTGATGTTATGTTCGAAAACTACATTTTGCTTATTAGTTTGCTCATCTATTAGACAAAAAAATGATATTGAGAGCGAGATTTTACTAAGAAGTAATATGTTTGGCAATGGTGGGATATGAATGGAGAGTAGAATGTGATAAATGGAGAGATGGTAATGTGAAGGGAATAATGAGATTGCAGGAAGAAGGGAATGAGAGTAAATGAATGAATGAGACAGTGGATTGGGATGAACGAGAGTAATGGAAATGAAATAATGAAAGTAAAATGGAACTGTGTGGAAAGGAAAATTACAGGTTCAAGTGTGATAGGTGATTGTCCTTTTTGGTAATTTCATAAAGGGGAATAAATGTAATATATATTTTTTTAAATTTATATATGTAAAAGGCAAAAATCATTGTGTATTTAGAAGCCGCGTCTATACAGCAGGCCATGTTTGATGATCAACATTTTCATACACTTCATTCCAAGAAAACACTAGAGCAAGATAATGGATGCTCTATTCTTTCACAATGCATTCTCTTGCTCCTATTTTCTTGCTTGGCCTAATTGCTAAGGGGGCTACCCAAAACCGCCCAGAGATCAATCCGGAGGGGGGGGGGGGGGGGGGGCGGGGCGGTGGTTGCAATGAGGCCGAGAGAGTCCTAGACATCCCCATATTCTTTGTCACTGTTTGTCTTTATTAATTTGATGGTTATTTTCAATAAAGCTGGTTCATTATCCATACAAAAGACATGTAGTCTATTTTACTCATTTATTCCACAAACATAGTCCTATTTGTATCTTTTGACTATTTCTAATGAAACTACTTTATTAATATTTCATCCACTATTTTTTTTTCACATCAATTAGGCCCACTTAGATACATGATAATTAAAAGATGCATGACACTGAAAACCTCAGCAAGAGAGGAAAATATAATTCCAACAAAAAAAAAGAAAAAGAAAGAAAAAGAAAGGGGAAGATATAAGATACAAGACCAACCAAATAAACCTAGCCCTTGAAGTGTGGTTCATAATCTATGAAAACCATACAAATACAAATCATACAAATATTGCAAATCTATATAAATTTTAAAATGATGATTCTTTTGTATAGATCATATTAAAATGATATAACTAAAATTGCTCAAATAAAATATGATGAACTCAAAAGTAAATGACTTAAAAAAAGGTTTACCTCTCAAATTGAAATGTTTAATAATTGCACCAATTGTCTCAAGATGCTTACATTTTAAAATGAGTTGAACACTGATCTAAACTAAGCATGCAAATGAAATATGGGACGGTACTAAAAATAGACACAAAGAAACAAAAAAAAAATAATTTATTGAAGTTTCTTTAAAAAAATACAATGAACTTAAAAGTAAATGAATGAAAAAAATTACAGTTCTCTTGTTGACATAGAGAGATAGAATTATATTGGAGAAAGTAGAAAATGATGATAATAAGAATGAGCTTAATTCTTTATTTAGACGGACCAATATTATTGGAGATTCTTTTTACCATTAGTTCCGCATTCTTAAAAAAAGTGTACAATCAAAATCAATGGATAAAAAAGAAAGAAGACAACCTAGAACTGAGAGTGGATTAAGTAAAAAAGATTAAGGATTAAATAAACATTTTGTCTATCGTAGTGTTCCACTCCATTTACATCAAGATTTATAATAGTTAAAGCCACACATATAAAAAAGAAAAAACCCAGACTCCACCCTTTAAAAAAGAAAAAACCCAGACTCCACCCTTTCTCCTTTGGCTAGCGTACATGGTAGCACATTAGTTACATGAAAAGTTTTCTGCCTCCTCTTTAGCTCCACGTTGCTGTCTCAAGTTTTTCTTTTTTCAATAATATTGTCAATTTTTTTATTAATTATGAAACTTATTATTTTTGTTGATTGATTCCATATATTATATATTCATCTGAGTTTAGTTTTATTGTAAAATGGCTGTCATAGAAAATTAATGAATATATAGGAATTCATATAAAATAGTTATTTCAAAAGTTTGATAATCTATGCTTAAAGTACAATGCATAAGTATGAAAATAATAACAACAGTATTTATAGGGGTCAATATTCTAAAAATATAGTTATTTTTATAAATACCTCGTAGATAAATTCCAACTCACAGTTAATATTCCAAAGTGGGGCCAGGTCCCTTTCTCATTAATTAATTTTAAGTTTTTATTGATAATTATTAATAAAAAGATGCTCTTTGGTGTAGTAGTTGTGTCGCTCTTTTGAAATCAATATTGTCTGAATTCGAGTCTCTGGTAAATTGGATGAGTCAAAATTGGGTTGGACTTTTATATTTTGCTTGACCTAATTTATTTCGACCCGACCCGTTTGATAGGGTCAAACTAAATTGAATTAGTTAAAATCAATTGGAATGAATTGGAAGTGATTTAAATTTGAAACCACTTCGCTTCATATATAATAAGGGCCCGAATGGACTTAAAAACGCTGATTTTAATATAGTATAATAGTTGGCACTGTGAAATAAAAAATTTGCAAATCTGGCTCGTCCAAAAGCTTTCACATGAAGAAATCTCAAATGAAAGAAGTGAAAGTCTATAGTGGGCCCACCAACAAAAATCCGAACAGTTCATAAAAGAACACCCTCAAGGTATATGGAGGACTCTCAAATCTTACATTAATCCCAATTTGTTCCACCATTGGATTAAATGTTTGATAATAAAAAAAAAGTGATTAGCACAACTTAACCATAACCATGATCACATTTTCAACACACAGAATCCAACGGTGGATCCGGATTCTAAATTCCCACCACGGGCCTACCACCGTCAACGTGTAACCCCATCCTCTTCTTCTGATTCTTCTTCGACTTCCACTCAGCCCCAAGCCTCTCTCTATATAATAAAGTCCACACCCAATCTTCTTATACTTTTCCGATCCAACACCAGTTCTTCTTCACTCATCCTTCACCGTCCGATCGATCAATCACCATGATCACGATCCCTTATCTGACCGCTCTCACCACTCTCTTCAGCTACGGCCTGCTATTTGCCTTTGGCCAGATCAGAGATCTGTTCCGGAAGTTCCTCGATTGGTCCGCTTCCAAAAATCTCCAGGTTCGTCTTTCTAGATCTCATCAAAATCCTCGTACTTCCTCTTATAATTCGATTCGAGTGTGAATTTCTTTCGATTTTCTTCTTTTGGAGCAGGGATATGCACCGATCTGTCTAGGGCTTGAGGATTTCTACACTCGGCGTCTTTATCTCCGTATTCAGGTAATGATCTGTTGTTTTGTTCTAATCATAGATTTGTTTTTATGATTCTGAACTGTTTGATGTTTCTAGATCTGTTTTTTGAATGACTTTGAATTGGGTTTTGAATTTTTTTTTCTCTAAATCGTTATTCGAATCCATACATTTTGTCTCGCGGTTGAATAGATTTGTGTTATTTGATAATGCATGGTGAGAAATTGAGGCTGGGCAGTGAGACAGTGGAAATCTATTGATTCTTTCATTAAAAGGTCATGATTTTGATCTTACTCTGAATGAGCTGAAGTTGTTGTACTAATGTTTGAGTTAGTAGTGGTGATTAGATAATCCAGCTCGGTGTTGTATCCAATACGGTCTGACATTGTTATGCTGCTTATTTTGATGAATCTTGCAACTATAGCCAAGCTAGTTCCTTTTTTTTATTCGGTGTATGTGCCTTTCTTTATTTAGATTGTGAAATTCAATCCGTGTAAAGTACATGGAATGGGTCTTAATATAATGCATAATTTGCGACTTTATCCACTATGAGGTGCCTGTCTCAGCTTTGGCATTTGGAGTCGTTCCTAGAGTGCTTTCCATTCTGCTTTCCATGCGCAGAATGAATGGAGCTGATTTAAACTCTTTCGCATGTTGAATAAGCAAATTTGGAAGTGAATGTTGCATTAAAATACATAAGAATTGAATACAAAGGATTTGTCATGAGTAGTTAAAAATGAAGATGATAGGTCAATTTCCAGAAATTAGCATAGAATCAAAAGAAGATGGGAAATGAATATCCAACCATCACCCTTAGGTATTCATTTTCCATCTTCCCTCGATTCTATTTTCATAATAGGAAAATATATTTCATGCTTATTTTTGAAAGTTCACCTTTGGTCAGCCTAAGAGTGTGAAAGTTTGGTTTTCTTATCGAGAGTTCTGCGGAGGGGAGGGGAGATTCCAAGTGGAATTTCTTTTCACTATGATCTCAGTAGACTTTACATGTATATCTATGATTTTTAGCTCTGTTGTTGAATTACTGATGCAAGTCAGGCTGGTCTTAAGTTCAAACGAACCTCAGATTAAGAAGGATTGGCCTGACACTATCTGACCCAAACCAAGCATCTTCCTGAAATTTATTTTGGCACTTCAGAATTTTGGATGCCAAACTTGAGGCAAAATAATGGAACCGAAGCAATCCTTGAAGGAAACTGTTCAACCTTCAAATGCTCACCAAAATAAGCTTAGGATAAAGAAAAGGTAGATTATCCTCACCCCCAATCAAGAATCCAGCCCGCATGACGCACTGGACGGTTATCAGATCCATGGTCAGGTCCAGCACTATGCAGGGCCAACCCTCTCTTAAAATGAAGGCAGCTATAGTTATCGATAAATCCAGTCCTGTGAAGCAGTTTTGGTTTCATCACTATGGTTCTCAATATGCCTACAGGTTGTGCTATCAAAGAGGATTTTTCATATAGCCAACAATCACTGAAGCATCCCCAGTTGCGTGAATGAGGCCTCTAAATAGGTGATCAAATAATAACATAGAGCTTGTGAACTGTTGGTAAAAATTCCACCCCAGAAGACCAGGTTCAGTCCTAAAACCAGTGAAAGCAAAGGGTTATTTCCAGCGGTAGCCATCCACTAACCTGGAAGCATTTGAGCTCCTTTTTCAAATCCAAGCTTCAAGGTTCCCAAACAGCTGCAAGAACCAAATAGATGATTTGGTTTGATGTAAAACATGCATGCGAATCTGAAATCAGATTATTGGAAGGAATCTGGAGTGTGCAGGTTGCAGGCCTAGCATGAAAGCTTTTGTCGACTGGAATCTTCTTCATGTTTTTTACCATGCACAACAAAAAATCTTCTTCGAATTAATTGAATATTGCTGGGGAATAGCCATATTAAGTCTACGGAGTTCCAAAATATTTTCAAAATCTTACATTGTATCTGAGCCACTCATAGATATAATAAGATAGAAATCTGACCATCACACTTCCTACTGAGAGAATTCAAATACTTGCTAAACTAGGACTGAACAACTTAACAAAATTCTGATATAAATTAGGTGTGAATTTAGTGGTTGGCAGGAACTACCATACTGCGTACTCCTTTTGTTTCCATGGGTTTGGTCAACTCATGGTGGGCCCATGTGGGCTTGGGTCAATGTGGACTTTGGGCTAACTCCAGCCAGGAGATGTCCAGTAGTTACTTTAGCACTCATTTCTACTAGCAATTGTATGTTCTTTTGCAAGTGAAGGTCAGAGGGCATTGTGGCCATTTCCTTAGAGGCATGAACTTATTTAAGCAATGCTTCCTTTTGGCTAGTCAAATTTCATTTTTCTCTTTTTTCATTATCAGGTGAGTTCATGGTCATTACAAATTATAGATGCAGTGAAAGTCTACATCCTTTGCTACCGTCTTTATTTCTAGAGATTATTTTGAGGACAAGCATCAAATTCTTCTCTCTCTCTTGGCAGGATTGTTTTGGCCGACCTATAGCGGGGCCACCCGATGCTTGGATTGATGTGGTTGAACGTTACTCTAATGACAATAACAAGACACTGTTGTAAGTTTTTTTGGTCTTTTTTATTTTGATTTTTTTTTCTTTTTATTAATGGCCACCTATGATGCACGGATACTTCAAAATAGACAACGTATCGTATCCAACACTTCACTTTTTACATGTAAAATCCGTGTCCCTATCATATCTATGGCTTGTCCCTGCTGTATCCATGCCGTATCTAGGCATCATAGATGGCCACGCAAGAATACTTGAACCTTGAACTCCGAATTAAAAAGGAGTAAGAATCGTTGGACTGTCCAATTCTGTTCTGTTTTATTTTAGATTGCCTGAATAAAATACTCAGCTAGATCGGTTTTAATGTGAGGATATGTAATCCAGTGGGATGCTTTTAATGCAGACGAACCACGAAAACGAGTAAATGCCTTAACTTGGGATCATACAATTACCTTGGATTTGCAGCTGCAGATGAATATTGCACACCCCGTGTAATTGAATCGTTGAAGAGATTTTCACCAAGCACCTGTGGTACTCGTGTAGATGGAGGTGAGTGCATATTAATACAACAAGCATATACAGTTTTGGATCAACTTGAATTTAAGCTAATGTAGCTATGACGTCAGGAACTACTGTATTGCATACTGAATTGGAGGATTTGGTTGCAAAATTTGTTGGAAAGCCAGCTGCAGTAGTTTTGGGTATGGGCTACGTGACAAATTCTTCCATCATTCCAGCCCTTGTTGGGAAGGTTTGCAATGTTTCTGAAAAATGTGGATTTATCTGCAATTCTGCATTATAGAATAGTTATTGTAGTCTTGTAGTGCTCGTATTAGTTCCTTCATCTTGACCACTCTTTTCCTTCCTATGGTTATACACAGGGAAGCTTAATAATTAGTGATTCTTTGAACCATAACTCAATTGTCAATGGTGCTAGAGGATCAGGAGCTACAGTTCGGGTTTTCCAACATAATAGTAAGTATACAGTTATTTTCAACTTAGGCAAACAATGTGCAACCACCTAACAATACTTATCTTACATATTCTCATGTATTTCCTATACTTACCATCCTTCTCTTAGCACCATCGCACTTAGAAGAAGTGCTGAGAGAACTAATTGCTGATGGACAGCCCCGAACACACAGGCCTTGGAAAAAGATAATCGTTGTCATTGAGGGAATCTACAGCATGGAAGGAGAGCTGTGCAAGCTTCCTGAGATCATAGCAGTCTGTAAGAAGTATAAGGTAAATTAGCTACTATACATTTTTTGTGCCTTGATAAGATAAAGCATGATTTGGGGCCCATGGCTTGTCATGATAGAGCATTGAATCAAAAGTCAAAACCACATCTTGGCTGAATAGGTTGTCTTCTTCATAATATAAAATTTGGACATTACCAAGTAGCAAAGATCACTTCTATGTAAGGGTGAATAGCGTTCACTCAAATTCGATTGATAACTGGGCTGATGGAAAATCACGGGGACCTGTTTTCTTCCAAGTGGACTGCCCTGACAAGTGGGGATCAATTTGTTTCTATTTCATCTGATAATTAAATACAACGGTTTTTCATCCTTACTAAATATTATGAAAGTGAGATTTTGCTCTTATATTCTGGCTCGAACTTTGTTAAAAGGTGTGAAAGCATGAAGATTGTCAGGAGTAGGAGAGGGAGAGGGAGACCCAAAAGAAGTTGGAAAGAAACTATTAAACATGACTTTGCCTATATGGATTTGACGGAGGACATGGCCCTAAACAGATTTGATTGGCGTTATCAAATCCATATAGCCGGCCCCACTTAGTGGGAAAAGGCTTGGTTTGGTTTGGTTTGGTTTGGTTTGGTTTATTCTGGCTCGAACTTTGTCAGTACTAGTAAAGGTGAATGATGAACCCTCTGAATGCTATAAATTTGTTATTGGAGAATGTTGTTAGTGGGAAATTATAGTACTTGATAGAGCTTGTCTTGATTTCTACTGTCAACTACCATAATAAAAATGTCGAAAGAAATTAACTACTATTTTCTAAGGCATACGGATTACGGAGCTGTACGGAATTTATGCATCTGTATTGAGTGCACATAAAATGGTTGCATTTCTTTCTTTCTTGAATTGTCTACACAATGGTTGTGTTAATAAAAGTGCCGGAAATTATTCATGAGTATTAAGCACTGCAGTCCCGTTTGTTCTGCCCTGACTCGGTTTTTTTGAAACCATTTGGTGATTGGCTGAGTAGGCTGCTTCATGAATCCCATCAGAGATTTGTGTTTGGATCGATTCACTAATGAATGTACGTGTCATTACTAGGGATTGCAATGAGTCTGGTTTGGTACTCATTGGGGTAAACCCATACCCACCCTGAGAACAGCTGCCTGCCCTGTACCTAACTCGGCCATGTTGGTTTTGGAATATGTGATACCAAAACTGACCTGTGACGGTACAGGTTGGTTCTTGCTGAGTATTATCTGATACTAAATATTGAATATTTTGAGAAGAATTTTATCTATATATACTATTTCATTAATAAATATTTAAATAGGTCATAAGCGGTACAGATTGGGTTGGGGCAGTCAAAACTTGAACCTGCTTCGAACTTCACCTAGGTCAAAACTGATTAACCCATACCTTGCCAACCTGTAAGAACCACTATTAAATCTGCTTGTTGGTGTGGCTCAGGCCGCCACTTATTTGACCTAACCCTTTGCCATCCCCAGGTATGTCTTTGTTGCAATAAGTCTGTTAAATTAGCTGGCACAAATGGATGTGAACAGGGAACATGATCCTAAGCATCTCTGACCCTACAATACTGGATAAATCTTGCATTGGTTTCGGTTGGTGTGAGCTACAATGAAAAAAATGTTGAAAAAAAGAGTCAAATATTATGATCTAAGGCAGAAGGGGCTAAACAGAATGATTGCATCTGTATTTTTTAACCGTCAAATGGTTACGTTATAGCAATAAAATGGTTGGAGATTATTTAAACGAGTAAACGCTCCTGTCTCTTTTGTTACGTTCTAACTAGGTTTACTTGAACAGCTAGACTTTTCTTTTATTCTTTTTAGTAGTTTTTACCAATACATACTATCCTAAAAAGTTCAATTTTTTAGTTGCTCTAACCGGTTAGGATTTCTTTGGTCTCTGGTGATGTAACGAGACCTACTAAGCCATAGCATTTAACAGTGATGTTTATACTGTCCTAGTGAGCTTTGATGTGGCAAGCTTTTTTGTTTTGGTTGTTGATTTTTGCAGTTGAAATAATTCTTCCCCAACAATTTGCGCCCTTTTGTCTTTCTGCTGTTTTTTTTTAATGGCGGTGGTTGATGCTTGCACTCCCAGTTCTGCTTTGGTGGGTTTGTTTTGGGTTGCCAAGTGGAATGGAATACTGTGTTTTAGAATCTTTGGTGTTCCATTTTGACAAGGTGCAAAAACATTGTGTTTTAGAAACAAAATGAGATCTAGCATGTGTGTGCATGTGCATGCGTGCGTGCGTGCGTGCATGCAATGCTCCTATGCAAGCTTCCCTTACCGTCTTATGGTACAACACAAGCCACCTCGTGGGGCCCACTTGGGACCTCACAAATCATGGAACCAGGGGTGGGGGTGAAAGATCCAAGTGTGGCCAACGTAGATATCAAATTTGAAGTCAATCTAATACCTTTAACTCATTCATCCGCGTTCCACAAGTTTAATGTGTTTATATAAAACAATAAAACTGACCCTTGATCCAATGGTTCACTCCATTTGGATCTATCAAAATCTGGTGGGACCCGTGTAAATAGGAGGGGTATAGATATAAAGTAAGAAATACTTTCATTTTCCTGGCATATCCAAACAAGAATTTCCGGTTGATTCTGGATGAATCATGGATGCTTCAACTGTTGCAGTCTGGACTCAATAAAACACTAAAATGCAAAAGCAGGGTGCATTATGGTTAGAATATTTGGTCTATTCATGTGTTTTGGTTTAGTTAGATGAAATGGAATAAAATTGACAACAATGATTGCTATCTCTTTAAAATTTAGATTGTTACGATTTCAGTTATGTTCTACTTTTCAAAGTGTGACATGGTGACTGTTAGGTTCTTGCTCTTTCTCATTCTTCTTTATCTTTGGAATAGGCGTACACGTATTTAGATGAGGCCCACAGCATTGGAGCAGTTGGGAAAACAGGAAGAGGCGTTTGTGAGCTCCTAGGAGTGGACCCTGCTGATGTAGATATTCTGATGGGGACTTTTACAAAATCATTTGGATCATGTGGTGGCTATATTGCAGGATCCAAGGTCAGGCATATGTTCATGCATTTAAAAGTTATATGTTCCTGAAAGCAGATAGCATATTGGCATTGGTCCATGCCATTGCACCTATGATGCACATATATGGATACCTGTATGGAGACAGGATATGGGTATTAGGGATCGATGCCCCATTTCTCAAAAATCTATGACACTGATTTTTTTATATATGGGAATCATGTTCTCAACATAGCACATATATGGATACCCGTATGGAGACAGGATATGGGTATTAGGGATCGATGCCCCATTTCTCAAAAATCGATGACACTGATTTTTTTTATATATGGGAATCATGTTCTCAACATACTACATTTACGTTTAGGGCCTGTTTGGCTCATGTAATTTAATTCATTGGAATTCTAAGACTTCTATTTCTAAAAGTGGTTATAATTGAATAAATCAAGGTAAATATCCAAAAATGACCATCAAGTAATTTCCCTCTTAATGGAAAGTGAAACAAGAGGAGATGGGAATTGCGTACCCGATCATCACCTTAGTAAATTAGATCTTGGGAAAATCAGGGTGCCATCTACATCTCCTCCACCTTATATCCTTCGCCCCCCGCCTCTTTAATTATCCTCTGTTGGAGCCCATTTGACCATGAATTCCTATATATTAAATTCCATGCAAACAAATGGACCCTTAGCTTTTAGGTGGATACAGGGATGAAGGGCCACCCTTGATTTGGGTTGCTTTATATGATATCCAAGCTGCTTTTTTTTTTTTTTTTTTTTTGAATTCCCTGAAAACTGATGGTGTGATCACTTCGGTCTTTTACCTGAAATTAATCAACTGTCAGTTGTGGGCAGAAAAGAAAACTGCGCATTTGTGCCCCCTCAAGCCACCAAAAGTGAATATAAATGAAGGCTACCCATGACACCTAAATGTATATTAATGGGAACTAGGAACCCAGGTTGTGCATCCACTGTGATTAAACCACGGCTTGTCATTATCAGGAGCTTATTCAGTATTTGAAGAACACCTGTCCAGCCCATCTTTATGCAACATCCATGTCACCTCCTGCTGTACAACAAGTTATATCTGCCATAAAAGTTATTCTTGGAGAGGATGGTTCTAATAGAGGTATGCAAAGACATTGCTGCCTCAAGATTTTTTCCATCTTGATGGCATTCTGCTTGCAGACTATATTATTGTTATTTTGATTATGACTATATACATTTAGTTCAATACAGGGGCTCAGAAGCTTGCACGAATCCGTGAGAACAGCAATTTTTTCCGATCGGAGCTGCAGAAGATGGGCTTTGAAGTTCTTGGAGACAACGATTCTCCAGTAATGCCAATAATGCTTTACAATCCAGCTAAGATCCCTGCATTTTCTCGAGAGTGTCTTAGACAGAATGTGAGTATGTCAAGTCTTTCAGCATAGCATAATTCTTTCTGAATAGTTGAGGAACACACATACATTACACTGCCGTATATGCAAAAGGATAAACCAGACTTAATCATTATTGCAACAAACATTATGCTTGATTTTGTCACCAAATACTTGGTTTATTACAGGTAAGTTGGAATATGTTTCACATCTTGGTACATATTTGAGGCACTGACAGCCATGCAGAACCCCATGTGCATTTATCCAATATTTGGGAGGACAGTAGAAGTCTATTTAAATATTGAAATGCTGGTTCTCATGGTATGCCAAATGAAAATTAGTCAACATAACATAGTTACCTGTACATCAAGCTTGCTTTATAAGCTAGCTTTGCACACAAACACAGTGGTGAAAAAAGAAAGACAAATTTAACTCAGGCTCTGACATACTGATGAGCTGAATGATGCTGCCTATGAGCAAAAAAGTATACAAGAGGAGGTCCAAGGAGCTGAAGGAGCCCATATTGATTTATTTTGATCGGCTCAGTGATCCCTTTGATTTAGTTATAATTTATGATCTGCTGCTACACATTCTGTATTTGATAGTTTTTTAGAAAACATTCTGCATCCATCAATTATTGATTTATTTATTTTTTTTCATTACATATGGCTCAAAATACAAGTACAAAGGATAATTTGAAGACTTCTTTATTTTCACTGAAAGGTGATAAATTAATGCCTTTCCTGGTTACTTGTATGCTTCCAGGACACGACAGCAATGGAGACCCTCAACACCTTCATTGTTTTTATAGTTAATGGAATTACTGTGTATGATCAGTGGCAAAATGCTTACTTTCTAGCAAACACCCTTGTTTCAGCCATCCATTTATATTTTATGCAATGGCAATTATCTGTCAGAATGTCTGTTTCAGCATCACCTTTGATTTAACATCACTGATCCATGTCATAGTGTCTAGTGGGTGTGGCTGTCCAGTGCCCCCGCCCCCCATCCCCCCTCCTCCTCCCCTATTTTGGACATTTCTTTCTTTCTTTTTTTTTTTTTTTTGGAGTTTTCTTTAAAAAAAGGAAATTTGGCCCCTCCTTTCAATGGATGGCCCCTCCAATATTATCAAGTTAATTATTAGTAATATAATCTGTGTTTCCAAAAAAAAGGGAACTAAATAATAGCTGATATTATGGGGAGAATCGGATGAAAGAAGAAAGGGAAGGAATAGAAGGAAATATGAAAGAAAATAAAATAAAAGAACGGATTAGGGATAGATTAGAAACTATTTATCCAAATCTAGAGTCGCCGTCGCCGCTCACATACCTTGATTTGAGATCGTGATGGTTTGATCAAAGAGAAGTGGACAGGTTGGATTGTTGGGGCTTGGAGATGTTGTTAAAGGGTTTGGAGTTGTGGTTGCTTCATCACAGGTATACAGAAGAATGGTTGAAGAAAGCAACCCTTCATTTTCTTAGGTTGAAAATTTTGATATTGAAACAATAATTGATGATTTCAACTCAATGAAAGAACGCATAGCACAACTTCAATAATTATTATTGTGTATTTTATTATTAAAACTTATAATTTCTTTAGATGTTTTTTTACTTTGCCACCCACCTCAATGAAAAATTCCTGGTTCCGCCCCTGCGGCTGTCAGAATATTTGTTATAGAATAACGTTTCATGAACATCAATGACCTGGTTCCATGTTCTATAGGTTGCTGTTGTGACTGTTGCATTCCCTGCAACTCCACTATTATTGGCCAGGGCACGCATCTGCATATCTGCTTCTCATACCAGGGAAGATCTGATAAAAGGTTTGGAGGTAATTTCCAGCTCAGAATAATGTATGCTTTGTGTTTTTGCCTAATATTTCCTTCAAAATGCACCACTTCATAGTTTTTATTTCCATAATCAATAAGAATCTGTGTTATATACATGATACTCTAGTGCACTAAAGAGAATCTTGTACCTCAGCCCATACTGGCCAAATAGGAGGTCCCACTGTACATGAGTAATTACCTACTGACCACATTCATTGTGCAATCTTAGGGTGCATTTTTCCATGTCGAATTTGGTTGATCTCCAAACTAATTTCCAATACATGTGGAATTTATGCCTTAATTATTTCACTGTGCACTTGGAACTCAAATCCATATTGGCCCAATTGGTGGTTCCACCACCGTCCATGGGGATTTTCTTGTTACCTGCATTGATTAGGTATTTTTAACATCCAGTCAGTATGCATTTTTGCATGTTGGATTTGGACCACTTGGTCACCGACCATACCAGATGGATAGGACTTTGGATTGGTGTCTATCAAAAATTAATCTCATTGGTATTTCTAGCCTTAAGGCAGTTATATTTTATTCAAAGCAATTATATGGCCAGTTAGTGATCTTATTTGACTGTTTTCATCACCTTAGTTTAGACGGATAGAAATGTTCAATGAATGGAACTGATTTTTGTTAAACTCCTAATCTACAGCCCATATATGCATCTTGGCAGGGCCAATCCACCAAGATGCCAATTTTAGCTGAAGCTGCCTTCCAACTGTTTTGTAATTTTGTTCTGCAAATGGTAGCTGGTAATTTCCATATAGGGATGGTACTGCATGAGGTTAAACAGGTTACCTGTGCTGCCTTATTTCCGTTGGGGCAGGTTTTGACTGGTTGTATTTTCACACGTGGGAATGTCTGCATGCAGACGTTCCAATGACTGTCAAAAAGGCGTGGGGCCTAGGGACACCCACCCATGCCTGTCATGGGGCAATTTGGTGTCTCGTATCCTTGACTTGTCATGTGGTGTGAGATGGGCTGGGTATGAATTTACCCCGACCTCTACCATTCTTTATTTACCTAACCTTTTGTCATGACGTGAACTGTCCCACTTCCAGCTCAAATGTTCGACATGTATGAAATAGAGGCACAGCGAAGTGCTTATTTTCTGTAGGCTTATTTACACATAAATGAAGGCTCCTGCATTTCGATGACCTAAGTGATCTAGAAGTCACAGTTTTTTTTATTTTTTGTTCTTTACCATAACTCATAACAAGTTAGGGGCCATTTGGTTCTAGGATCAAAACCTGTCATTTGCAATTCTATAATTCCTACTAGATCTTTTTTTTTTTTCTTGGAAAATTCCTAATTTTTTTTTTTATTGCTAAACAATTCCTAAATTTATTTATGTGCATGCACTGCACATAAGGTTTATTGTGTACATGTGATCTATCTGCTTCTCTCTACCTCTCTGTGCTGATGCTTCTGAATGCAATTCACTTTCCAGGTCATCAGCCGAGTTGGTGACCTTATTGGCATAAAATACTTCCCAGCTGAACCTCAAAAGCATAATGACGGACTCAGGAAGAAGCTGGAGTAGAGTTTGGGTTGGGAAGATGACTATGAAAGTATTTTAGATTCAGCCACTGCAAAATCCCTTCCGGGTGTTTTAAGTGTTGTTGAAAACAGTTGATTTCTGTAATCTGTATTTCTTTATTTTTGGCTAACTGAATTTTTTGTTTTTGTTTTTGTTTTTTTTCAAGTCTCTGATTTTGTTAATGTATAATGTATAGTTGCTGCAGTAATTTATGCTGACGCTTTTGTTTCCAGTGTTGTATTGTTTTATTTTTATTTTTATTATTTTTTGAATGGTAACTGAAACATTATAATAATAATAATAATAAAAAATCAATACACCACCAAAAACAGGTATAAGAGCCTTATACCCAAATAACAAAGAAAGACAATTACATGGTGTAAGCCATCAAGGGAATAACCCTATCTACCCTTTGTTTCGCTAGAGAGTTTGTCATTGCATTTGCCGACCTTCTAATATGCTTAAATTCGACGTAATCTTGAAAAGATAGGGACTTGATTTCCGCAAAGAGGAAGTGGAACTTCCAAGGACCCCTTGTTGCATTGTTTTATCTCTCTGCAGTTTCTCATCTACCTAAATTTGTCAGTAACTGTAATCTATTGTTGACAGGAAACATGATCATAAAAATAGACAACGAAAAGGAAAAAGAAAAAAAAGAGAGGACATGGATGCCAAGTGGAGACTCAAGTCACAGGGTGCAATGCCTTGTTAACATGTCCGAGGGTGGGTCGTCGTTTAAGTTTAGGATGCATCCGGGATCAATTAATCTATTGATCGACCCCCAATCCAATTGATAGACGAAATAAAATATGTTTTTTTTTTATATTATAAAATAGTTAAACAGGTCACCTAGTTTTGTATCCACTTTGGTCTACAATTGATATACAAACTACCTTTATAAACTAGTTGGCATCAAAGTAACTAACAAAAAAGTCTATCCTTGTTAACAGGAGTACAATTTCTTTTGCACTGACAAGAATATATAAAAGTAATATTAAAAAAAATCTAAATAAGAAATAATAAAACTTAAAGAAAGAAATAAAAAGCAACCTGCAACACTCATTGCTTATAATTAAGCATAATACATAGCTTTAATAATTAAATAGAGAAGAAATGAATCAAGTATATATGTCTTGATTTTTAGGGCATTTTGTAATGGATACAAGGCCCTTTTCTCATGGCCAAATTGAGAGGCATAATTGGAGAGGAGGAACAGAAGGAGGGAGTGGTTTGAGTACTTGAGTTGCATTGCGTGGAGACATTTTCCATATTCATGAAAAAACCCCTAAAGCATATATTTATTTCATGCACAACCCTCAGTTTGTTATAATAATGGGTCCTGGGGGCTCCTGGGCGCTGCCGACATGGCAATGCGTAATTCTAATAGTGTGGGTCACACTCACATCACTGCTTGCAACAAGGCTTCCATTAATATCCACCCATATGAGACTCCCACATTGCTGGGGAGTCCTTGCATTTCATTAAAGACTCTCGCCAAGTGCGGGAATCCTGTAGGAGGACCCGGCGGTACGGTTATTACTTTCTTTGACTCGGCGAGGAATCTGGCTTTCCCAGATTTGGTTGCGTCATTAACTCCTTTGCTTGTGAAAGCCCCATGCATTTATTCATGGGAGTGGCTACCTATACCTACCTCAACTGCATTTAAAAAAATAAAATAAAAAAATCCATACCTATTCCTGGCCCTCTCCTTCCCTCTCTCTCCCTGCTCGTCCGCCGTCCGCTGCCCGCACACCCTCTCCCCTTCCTCTCCCTGTCTATTTCCCTCTCCCTGCTAAACCCTAAACGCTGCTCGTCGCCGCCCGCTCCCCTCCCACCCTCTCTCCTTCTCCCTCTCTATTTCCCTCTCCCCATTCGTCGCCGACCGCCGCCCTGTCACCCTCTCCCCTTCCTCTCTCTCTCTCTCACGGTGGACAAGCAAATAGAGAAGCAAATGCTTAGGATGTAAAAAAAAAAAAAAATGTCATTGAAATCGGCGAATCTAATTCGTTCGGCCACGCAGGGCCGAACAAATATAAAATGTTCGGCCCCGTGTGGCCGAACAAACGCGATTTGTTCGGCCCTGTGTCGCCAAATAAACTTGATTTGTTTGGCCGTTTAGGGCCGAATATGTTAGTGACTGGAAGCCCAGCGAGAGCTAATGAGCAAAATGGCAGAAGCACACTAGAATTGTTGAGCTTCCTTTGGCCATTGAGAAGGAGAGGGACGGAGGAAGGGGAAAGGGTGACTGGGCGGCGGTCGGCGTCGAGCGGGGAGAGGGAAATAGAGAGGGAGAAAGAGAGGAGGAGGGAGAAGGAGAGAGGGTGGGCGGGCAGCAGGTGGCGACGAGCAGGGTTTAGGGTTCAGCAAGGAGAGGGAAAGAGAGAAGGAGAAGGAGAGGAAGAGGGAAAGGAGAGGAAGGGGAGAGCGTGGGCGGGCGGTGGACGGCTCATACGGCAACGAGCAGAGAGGGAAGGAGAGGGCGAGGGGTAGTTTAGGAAATTTTTTTTTTTTTTAAATGCAGTGTGTAGAGACCGTTTACAGTGTGTAGAGAGCCACTCTATTTATTTATTCAAGACTACAAGTTTTCCACGTAAGGGCATGTTGGTGCTTGTGTACTAGACGCCTGCTTTTTTTTAGCAATTAAAAAAAAAGCCTTTCTCCCAAGGCCCCAACCCCTTTCTCCTCCCCATAGAAACGCTTCTCTGTAAAAGAAAATAAGTTGCTTTCTTTTTTAATGATTTTTTTTTTCTCGAGGAAATCATGCCACAGTAAACCACAGAAAAGGGATGACTGCAAATTAACAAGGAAACAGTGTTACAGAAATGTCCCCTAAATGTACCTTGCTCCTAACTTAAAATTCATATTCAAGTCACAAACTTGCAGTGCAGGTGAATAACAGATAGCTTGGGAAAAACCTGGCCAAGAACATTTTGTGATGCATCAATTCATGCCCACATCAGTGTGACAGTTTTAGAAAAAAATCACCAGTTCAAGGTGGATTTTTATGAGCAGCTCCAAAGCTGAGGGAATTTTAGAATCCTTTAAATCAGGGCTTACAATTCATGCCAGTTTTCTGAAAAACCCCTTTATTAAATGAATGATTCTATGCTAACGTCCACAGGGGAGCTTCCATCTGGACTAATTGCACGCGACACACGTGGGCCGAACTTGGTCCGAGCCGTTTACATCACTCGCCTTCCGATAGGTAGAAGTGGCTGTTTCACCACAATTGGTGTAAAATAAATTGTGAGATTAAACATTATGTGAACAATTGGGTTAACTATTAGATCTTGCTTTCCACATTCCCCCTTTTCACATATTTGATGATCCAAGGGTGTGTGTAACATGAAAGAACTGGATCAAGCAAAAAGTTGGACCTACATGGAAGCTCCCATTTGGGTACTAGCACATTATCATTTTTCTTTCTAAATAGGCCTTATTTTTTCAAACCAAAACCCATGATATGACCCATTTACTGCAGCCGGCTCGTGGGCAACAGCAACCCAACCCATTAAATAGTCAGGTTCAGTCTATTGAGAAAGCGTACCTGTATGTTGTTGAATCACAGCAGTGTGAAACACTTTGCAGTCATCAAGGTTTCTGACCAGATGAGCATCAGGTGTTGAGAACATAATGTGAAGTGGTCATATCTAACAATGCTACAACAAGAGAGCAGGCTATGAAGACTTCACTGTTGGTGTTTGTATAATCTCCTTGGAAATATGAAAAGGGATTTCTGTAACCATGTCATGCAGCGATCACAAATATTGACTGATTGGTTTTTCTATGCCTATGTTGCCCATAAAATATGTAATACAGAATGAATAGTTGTCTACGTAAAATTACTTCAAACTCAATCCTCAAATTTTATTCCATGAAATCAGCAGAACACAAAATTTTTGCAATGCCTCTACTTCCTTCCCAACAAGAATAAATAACCCTCATCCTTCACCCTGGAAAACCGATCCTTACCCTCATCCTTCACCCTGGAAAACCGACCACCGGACCATGGTCCTTCATCCTCCGCTACTGACATGTTCAATCATCAGCCTATCAAATTCAAAATCCTTTCGATACCAACAAGGAAATGGAGATAGAGAACAAGGGCTTGCCCAGTTAGTTGGGTACCTTATTTCTCACCTAATTTCCTAGGGTTTGATCCTTGGATTCTTCTTCCTGCAAAAGGAGGCTTCTTTCCCCATGGCTGGGTTCTCTCATGGGTCCCACCCCCTTGGCTGGATACGCCCACAAAAAAAAAAAAAGAGAAGTAAATGGAGGTAGAAATGCTCCCACCCACTACAGAGTCTGCCAAAGCAGTAGTGGAACAACTGCACCGATAGCGTCAGGTATCTGGTATATCACACAGCCAATACCTGAAGACCTGACCATCCTGGTCATCATCTTCAATGTGAGACTAACTAGAGCAAATCCAGACTCTCAAAAGGCTCTTGCTAATCAGAAAAATCAGGAGGGAGCCATTCCCAGTAGGAATCCTCAACTTTAATGCCATCATTTTGGAGACATGGAGGCCTTTATTTCTTATAACTCCCTCACCAATTCTTACTCTTTGCCTTCATATGCAAGCTAAATATGGCTTAGAGCTCATATAAGCTCACTGCGGACAATGACTGGCCGACAACTAGCAGTAACAAAGTGGATCCTCAACTCTGATCTAATCACGGCCTACATCAGTTTCTCTCCCATATGGACACACCTTCCTGATGGGAAGAAGACCACATTCAGCAGGCAGTGGAACCACTTGGATAATGCCTTAAGTCTTAAGGGCATGTTTCTGCTGTCTGCAGAAATGGGAGTCCGTACTTTTGCTTTTCCATAAAATGCTCCGCCTTTCCTATACCCTTTATATCGGAAAGGGTGGATTCGAGAAATATCAAGTGAAAAAGTAGCTTTTCCTGTCGGAAACTGCCTGTACAATGGAAAATGAAGTCCTTGGAAAATTCTAACGCTAGAAGCCCTCACAAAGGAGTTAACCTTTGCCAAGCAACAGGGATTCCTAGCTTGGGAACTGAAGGAGACAGTACGATCTTAACTGACAATCTACAAGAGAACGGAAGCCTCTTAAGATTTAAGGTTGCTTGGAAGAAACTGTTAAAAGTTCTCACCTCTCTTTCTTAATATCTTAACAGACAGTGCTCTTTGGCCAGGGCTTCTTTGTAATACTCTTTCCTTTCTTAATATATTTTCTTCATTGCCTATCAAAAAAAAAAAAAGTTCTCACCTCTCTGTAACAGCGGAAAGGTTCTGCTGAAGCAAGCAACAATGGCCTTCCACCACCAATGTGGAGTTTTTTACCAGAAAGAGATACCTAAAGATATGATCAATCACCAGGACACAAATCAAGCACCTCAAGAAACTTCTTTTCAGGACAGCAGCATCATGATGGATATCCAGCAACAGCCCACCCCAAGGAAGCATCATAGATCACACCACAGGCCATGCGACTCTAGTGATCCAGTTTCTCTAGCCTGTTTGTAAATTGTTACATGGTCCTCTGTAGCTTTTGTTTTGTCCAAAGATAGCTATGCAGTTTGTATAGCAGTAGCAAGCCTGTAGTCATAATGTCTGGTCTTAATTAGGTTGGTACTCTTGTCTAGTAGTGGCAGTTCATTCTATGGTGTCTGTTAAGAAGTCAAGTTAGTCGTAGTAGTCAGTTTTCAGTATGTAGTGTACTTTAGCTAGTTCTCTTCTGGTTTCTTAAATTTTTCAGTGGTACCCTAGTTTCTATTGTTTTCTTTTAATTATACTAATCCAACTTTTAGAAAAAGGAAATAATCCCAGCAAATAGAATAAATGGCCACTTTATATAATTTACTGAATAGTTCAACAATTTATACAGAACGTCCAGAGGCTACTTCGCTATTGTGTTCTCAGGATAGATTAGTGTGAAAAGAACAGCATATGTATATGAACCGTCACTAGAAACTCATTTCTTCAGCTACAAAAGGAAAGGGATATGGTAGACAAACCAACAGCCCCAAAAGCAAAACTGCAATGCCAAAAGCAATGTATTTATTCTCTGGATCAGTGATCTCCTCAGAAAGTGGTGCAATAGGACCTCTCTGCAAGAAGAAAATCAGTACTACCCAATAGAATGCTACGTCATTGAACAATGAGGATAGTCCAAGCAAGGCAATGGAGACACCAGTGATGCGAGTTGAAGCCTGCAAAACATACAAGCAATTACACATGGATGCCCAAGGGAACAGGCCCCCTTAACTTACATCTGTTGAGGCTCAGGCACAGGTCAAACCAACTACAGGAATAAAAAATATGAGACCAAGCTTGGGCTACATATATAAACCCAGTTAAAGCCGCATCTAGATTCTTTCAAATTACAATTGTAGTGAGCCTCCTGACTTCACAATAGTCCGAATAGGCTCAGCCCATAACTCAGTCATAATTTCTATAATGAAAGAGCAGTTCCAACTTAAGCACCATTGTCTGGATAACTTAACTAGAAAATGAAACTCAGCCTTGACTGTCACCTCCCAAAACCTTTTAACTGTGGTGCTACACGAAGAAAATGAAAGTTCTGGAAGGAGATGAAGGTTTGTGTGCCGTGTAATGAAAGAGATATTGTTCAGTGGAATAGCTAGTGGGGATTGAAGTTGGTAGAAAAGAAAGAAGAGGGTTATCCTGATCAAAAGTGAATAGTGAAAGCAATGGACAGCAAATGATGTTATACAAAATACCACAATAAGAAGGATGAGATTATGTTGATATTTCGATAAAATGGTAGATAAAAAAGTGATCTCTTCTATAAGTTACTCAAGGAAATATACTCTTTATTTGATAGATATCAATAAAGAGCATGCACTAGCAATTGTTTAATTACTAAACTTACATTTTACCACAATATTGGACACAACCAGAAAACGTTGACATGCTTATGCATGTGAGACATGTAACTGTGATGCATATGACCATGATAATAGTAAGATTACTCCATTGCAGATTTGTACAAATGAAATACCTTTCTTCCCCAAAGGGCAAAAGAAATGCGTCCTCCATCAAGCTCTCCTGCAGGGATGCTGTTGATAGCATTGATAAGAAGTCCAGCCCATGCCCATATAACAAGTGGGTTCACAGACAAGGGAGTGCCTTCTTTCAGAACATCTCCTAGAAGAAGTTTTGCTACCAAAAATAAAGAAAAAAAAGAAGAAAAAAAATCACAAATCGATTCAATTAACTTATATGCCTTCAGAAGTATTTTCAACAAAATATGGTAACCTATTTATAGTGTAATTTTCTTGTATAGGTTAGGATACTTCCAGAATATTAAAAAGGGAAATGCTGTCTTTGGATAAAATCATGCAATCCTAATCAGAATGCCAAGAGAAAGATTCAGTTCCAATCTGTGTTTTTTCCTGGTTGAAGGTGGATTGAGCTCGTGAGACTTGAGAATGTAAAAGAAATCAAAGAACTCTATCATGTCACATGGATTTTATAACAGTACTGCCTTAGCAATAACATAAATGGCAAACACTGTCCAATCCATTAATTGCATGCCTAAATGAGATGAAACAAGGTCCGTGCCAGTTGTAAACATGAAAGTGCACAAAGAAACGACATAAAATATTAAAGATTTGCTACAATTATAAATTAAGATGATAAGATAAGCAAATCTGCAGCTTTGCACCAAAATTAATGAGACTCAAGTGGTTTTTGCTGTTAGATTAAAGTGGCCTAGTCTTCCTTGCACCAAAGTAGAACGTGATACCATATGAAGAATACTTCAATCCAATGGTTAATATCAGCCAGATCTGAGTAACCTTCAGCCAGTAACAATTTACAGGGAAAGTTTTGATCCATCAGTCCATCTTAACAAAAGAAGCGGCCTTCACGATGCAGATTTTGCTCAACTTATTACAACTTGTAAACTGACAGCCATATATAACCATTTCTCATAATGATGAACAGTCATTAGTAACTCAGATTAACAAGCACTCACCAATACCCCCGACAAGAAATGATTCATGGAATATGCCTGCATCAACTATAATACCAATGCCATCACTGGGTGGTAAAATGAACCCTAAGAGTAGAAGAACAATTCCCACTGTGAATCCAGCCAAGGGCCCTGCAGCTGCAACTTTCAGAAGATCCTCACGGTTGGGCACGATATTTACAATCCTTGTAATGGCGCCAAAAGAGCCTATCTGCAGCCAAAGTCAGTCATCCGCTATCCATGTAAAAACAATAAATCTTCAGCACCCCCCAACCCCACACTCACCCAAAAAAAAAAAAAAAAAAAAGGCACAAAAACAAGAATAATTTTATAAAGCCTTTCATATAATATGGCATGACTTTGGTGAGAACCAGTCATGAATCATGATCATTGTTAAATACTTATTCCATAAATATGTTGAGTTATGGCAAGCCCATAAATTATCTTCCTTTCCGCTTTGATATTAATCAGCATAGAGAGCAAACACTGAGCTAAACAAATGTTCGATAAAGGATGAGAAAGGAACAGATCAACGGAGCTTGCAGTGATGCAAATTAACATTTTCTTTCTTCCTTTAAATTGACCCTTATGTCAGAACATCAAATGAATCTACTGTTACATGGTTGCATTTTTTTTTTATCAACAATAACTTTTATTGAAAAAGAAGAGATTACAAAGAGAGAATACAAGAAGAGAAGAAGAAAGGGTGAAGGAAACAAAAAGGTACAAGAGTAATGTACCCCTTCACACCACAACTATATAATAAAACCCTCCCAAGGGGAAACTCTCTCAACACCCTGCTTGGCTAAAGCATCCGCCATCATGTTTGCTGACCTACTCTTATGTTGAAAGCTAACATTAATGGTAGTGGATAATACCCGGATTTTATTGAAGAAGCACAGAAACTTCCATGAATAAGCCTTCCGGTTCGAAACCCAAATCACTGCATTAGAAGAATCACTCTCCACAATAAGATTGCCACGGTAGTACCTCGAAAAACATCGAAGAGATTCCGGAATAGCTAAAACCTTTGCTTCATTAGAGTCACAAGGTTGCATAAAGATAGCTTTAACGCAAGTTGGGAATGTTTGAATCATTTGGTGGGTACAAAAGGAAGTTTGTCTGACATGGTTGTGGTGGTAAAAGCATCTATCCAATAGTGAGTGAAAGTCACTCATAAGTAGCAAGCATAGAGAGTAACAGGTGTATTTGGGGAGATTTACCATGTACACTGCAGTAAATGACTTTGCGAGTGTGTTTGTCTGTATATATAATTGATTGTGAAGCTAGACTTAATTTCCATGGAGTGTCAGTGAAAGAACATACAAGAGAGGCAGCGAAACACCAGTTCTTCAAAGTCGAGATTCAAGGAGGAGAAGCAGGAAGGAAGCAACTATATAAAATAATTAAAGCTTTAATATTATGAAATTTCATCAATAGACTATATGACCAGATAGATCAGAAAAGGTTTTGATGATATGGTGATAAGGTAATTATGAAAAAAGAAAATTGGTTAGATACTAAAAACATAGATTCAGAAGGAGGGAGGAGTGGGGGACGAAGAAACACAGAAAAAACAACACACCCCCTCATTTTAGAGGATTTGACTTAATATAACAATGGTATGCAGCAGAGGGATTGAAGTGCTAAAATGGCAGTAGTCCTGTTACTAAGAACTGGAGCTCCCACTCATACCCCCATGTATGAGGATTTATTGGCAACTAATGCCACATAATTTACAGTTTCAGCTTACTCTTCACAAAATAAGGAAGAAACCACTTCCAACTGAACTACTTCCCTAATTTATATAATGGAGCAAGCATGCAGAATCCTTTTGATGTAATCATAAGCTATAGATATCCAATATCAAGGCCTTAAATATAGAAATTTTTTAGAATAAAATCAAAACAAACTGCTGCAATATTAAAGCTAGATAATCATACCACACCTGCCAACTTGGAACAAAATATGGCACTCCAAGCTTAACCCCAATGCTTTTTGCCACTAAAAACGTGGCTTACTTCATGCACCCCTAAGACCAATGCAGTTACAAGTGCTCCATTAAGGCCATCTTTCAACAGTGCAAGATTGTCAAAGGTTGATCTGACACATCAAAATTAGTGAACTAAAAATAAATCATACAACAAACATTACTTTCTTGAGATAAACTCCAAGCAAATATTTCATATCGGTAATACATGTGTAACAAGAATTGTCCAGACCGCTGCAAGGATCAGTAGAGAAGCACAGAATGTGTCATGTTACATGGTTAGAATTGAAAACTAGAGTCTACATTCTACAAATATTGTTCTCACACATCTAAAAAAAAGCTACTTTTAGGGATGATATCCTTCTCTCACTTGAGAAAGGCTAACTATCTAGACCTTAACTGGATTGAGACCAGTTCCTGCTGATACAATCCTCCTTGGATTGATCTTCATTTAGTCAAAAAGATTTAATCATACCCTCGACACTGCAAAGCCTGGCAGAAACTAGTGCCATCACAAGAACAGATCAAAAAACAATGCCAATAGTGGGTGATGCAAATCAGGCCCTTAGAAGATGGCCCATCTAAGCTAGGCTTGTTCTAGGACCAGATGAATCCATAACAAGCCCAACCAAGTCAAATGTCAGGTTCAATCAAGCCCAGACCAAGGAGAAAAACTGATCCATGTCAATCCAGGTTCAAGATCAGCATTATGGTCCACGTTCCGCAATGACCAAGGAGATGACCAGTACAAACATTATTCATGCGAAACCTGCTTCTTAGTATATTCTTTGTTCTCAGTATTTGAGGGAATGAAAATGGAACCTAGCCTAGGAGTCATAGAGGATTAGAGGGTCATTACTTTTGGATGAACGATGCTGCCCAGGGCCATATTAACCATGGACAACCTGTGATGTCGTCAGCTCGTGGTCATTAACACTTGCAAATGTGTTTAGCTGATGTAGAATCAGCAGACCATGTCCTTCTTCATAGTCAGTTTGCTCAAGGCTTAAGGACACTGCTATCTTGGTTTGGCTACAGTTGGCCCCTCCCAAAGTCCCTTGCCGAGCTCTTTGAGGCATGGAAAGTTGGATTAATATGTGAAGGGGGTTAAGGTTTTAAGGCAAGCCATATATGGCAATTATTTGGGCTTATATGGAAAAAAAGGAACAACAGATGCTAAGAAGGCAAGCTAAAGGAAAGGGTCATTGTGGAGGATTTATTAAGTTTTACGTGGCATAATGGGCCTCAACTGGAGAGGCTTAAGGGAATTCAGATCGCAACCATCCAACGGCGGGAAGGTGATCACCTTTTCATCTTGTAGAATACAGATACCCCATCCTCTATGGAATCATCTCCCAGAAGACCTCTTTATGCTAAACTCTGATGGTACCGCAAAGGCAAATTCGGGACTGATAGGGGTTAAGGGGCATATCCGAGATAACTCAGGTGAAATAATTTGGAGGTTCTTCAGCCAGTATGGGTTACAAACAGTCAATGCAGCAGAGCTCATGAACATTAGGGTGGGCCTTCTCAAAGCAAGGAGTACTAGATGGGAACTCTAGAGTCTAGATGTACCAACACCCAGTGGAAATATGTGCAGTGTGGTTGAGGAGATCTGAGACTTTAGACGCACAGGCCATTCTATTTTCAGGCATGTTAGTGCCGCAAAGTGGTAGACTCCTTGGCAAAACATTGGTCTTTGGCAATGATGATGCCAGCAGCCAGTTTGATTTCCCTTTCCCTACCCTCCTGTTTGAAGGTGATCATTTTCTACAATTTGTGTGGCTCAAGCGGGGTTGATTTTAAGCCTCTTACGTCAGCTTCTATTACAATGCTTCTCTTATGCCGCAAATCTTGCAATTATTAATATAATCGGTATCTATAAAAAAAATCTTTTTCCGTGCCCCAAAATTCAATGGCTATACATGTGCATGCTTTGACTGACCCTGGAATCTACACCAAGAGCTCCCAATCCCACCCTACCATGTGATTGGCATGCATTCAGGTGGGGCCAATTAAATGGTTCTGAAATTTGTAACTTAAGGCCTTTCTATTTAAACACGTATCATGTCATGGTCCCAATTCTAAATCGATCATAGGCATAAAATAATGATAGTACGATAGTAAACAACAGTTGGATTTTTTGCTTGATGGAACAAAAAACTAAAGAAATAAATAAAGCATAGGAGAAAGGTCCCATACAGCAAATTCGACTGCAGTGCAGGTACATTCCTTAGAAGTAAAGTAAAAATGGTTACTAATCCAAATGCACCGGCTGCAAACCATTCTGGTACCGCTGCACACAGAAATCCAATGCAAGAACAGAATTGCAGTTTTCAATTGTGAGAAAATAATTTCTTTTATATAGAAGTCTCTTCAATATCATAGGAAAACAAGCTTTATCAACACAATTTTTTTCTGAGAACTGTTTGTAATGTTCAAAGGAAGTTTGCCTGGGATATAGTAATTACCAGTAGCCTCCGGCTGTAAAGTTTTCTGTGGAACCACTACTGCCACTGGTTTGTCATCCTCTGGATTGATGAGAAGGAAAAGCTTATATTGATCTTCAAACCTATCCTGTGAATAAAGTGTGCTGGAGCTTATACAAAATTAAGCTTAAATAGTGAAGATGCTTGATTAGACAAATGAAGAATCCAAAATCAGAATCACCTGGATCCTCTTTGTTATCTTTTCATAGCTTTTGGCTGCCTTTCCTCGCAGATTCCCCTTGAACAATATTCCACCCTGGTGAAAGAATTAGGAAATTATCATGGTTGAATCTTATACGGAACTAACATTGAGCTGCTGACTAAGCTCTTCAGACACACTGCATTTGCACAAGAGTTCTTATACAGAGATCAATAATTGAAATCTTCCAGACCACAAGAATTTAGAAAATAAAAATAAAAAATATATATATATATATATATAAATGGTGAACCCATAGATATGACTCAATCCATTAAGTGTGATATAAACAAATAAAGACAATATTTCCTAATGAATCAAACAGCTATACATTCACAACATGCATAGAGTTAATCATAGGGATGACAGCTATGATAACAAATTATACATTCGGTGTGAAGTACAAACCGCAGCAACAGTAGAAAGCAGAGTCTTCCATTTCCCAAATTAGAAGGCACTATGCAATTTTATGACCTAGAGCTTCATCATGGCATTTTTTGTGCACTTCTAGAACATAATTAAATAATTATCTTCCAAGAACCAAAGCTCTTGAAAACACATCCTATTCACATATAGGAGATGCATAATGTGGTATTACTAGAGGCATGGCAATAGGGAATTGCAAGGGAAAAAAAAAAGGGAATCAACCTCTCAGAGATTGAAACTATAGAGATTAAACATGGTAACTCACCTCATATGGCTCCTATTTACTCATAGAAGGATGCATAGCATGGCATTTATGAAGGTCTAACGGTGGGGAATTGCAAGTAAAACAAAAGGGGAATCAATCTATTGCAGAGAAAAATGACAGCAAGTAGACATGACGACTCACCTCATAGGGCTCCTGACTTGTCACAAAGAAAGTGTCGAAGCCAAAAATCTGGTCTTTAAAAATGTCAACAGTTTCCTTAGAAATCTTGATAGGTTCTCCAAATTGCTGTGGTAATGTGTCAACATTTGACGGAAAAAAAAAATATATGGTGATTAAAACAACAGAAGAGATATAAAACTGAACAAGTTCCAATTGAAAATTTTAGCTCCCATGATAGTCACCTTCACACCTGGCAGAGGAGAACCACTCGTGACTTCTAAGTTATCACCACTCTCCTATGTCAGACAATTCAGTAACTACAATAAGTTAAAATCACAAATCTTAATAATCAATAGTTATTCAAGAGACTAAACCATTTCAAGAATAGCATTCCCAGTAAAACCAGTCATAATTTATTAATCAAGATCATAAGAATACCTGTGCTACACCTTCAGCCTGAGGAGCCCCATTAGTTTCCTCAACTGAGTCCTTCAAATCTAGTTTTTCCATGACAACAGATTGGTCCATATCCTTAGAAAGATGACAAGTATAAAATAGTTAGTCACACTATATGACCACATCACTATCTCCCATCAAGCTCTCAAAAGGCTGTGAGTCTGTGACCACTCAAAACCAATTTTAGATGTGTGAAGGCTTTGGCACAAGGAGATATTTTCATTCAAATGCGGGGAAAGGATGGTTAAAAGCTAGGGCCTAGGACTACACCCTTAGTATACCAAAATAAAGCAAGCGACTACAACAAAAGATATATAATTAGGACCATTCAGTAATAAGATAATATTGGGGGAATAATTTTGTATCTTTTAGAAAATTATGTATCTTAAGGAGACTGAATTAACCAGTAAGGATATGATTAGATAACAATCTATATTCAAAGATATGTTAATGCTTAGAATCTATAATGCTGGATTCTTAAAAGTAGGCAACATATTGTGTTGTATCATATCCGATACTTCATTTTCTATGTAGAAAGTATGTGTCCCACTGTCCCTATCATATCCATGGTGTGTCCCTGTCGTATCCATCCCGTATCTTGGCATCATAGTTTAGAACCTTCAATTTAAAAATAAAAAAAGAAAAATTGTAATACAGTTGTATATAGAGAAATAGACTCTGGCGAAAATATATGAATTTCAGCCTCCAACATCTTTTCCTTTGAAAAGCATCTTCCTTCTCTCTTTAATCACGGATTCTTTTTTTTTTAGAATCACTATTAGTGCCCCGGCCACAATATGGTCAAAGGATGATTACAGAAGCATGACCGGGAAGTCATTTCAATGTGAGGATTCCTGGCATAGATTCCTGAAATTCATGGATTCTGGAATCCAAGTCAGGTATCTCATGTTTGGATAAAGAAGGATTTGCCTCTTTGTAGAATCTATGGATTTGTGAATCCATAGAAAGTGAGGATTTGGAGGCCAAAAAAAAAAAATTCCCACCTCAAACGATGTTATCTTGGATTACATGGCCCAAATACATGGCTTAGAACTTTCCTCCCACATAAAAGATCATCATTCCCCACACTAAGGTGAATGTAAATGTACAAAAGTGCATAATATATAATACATAATAATATGGAATATAATATTTATAACAAATGTATATTAGATGTGGGAGTCAATGAAACCCTGCAAGCACCTAGTCACGCAAAGGATTCAAGTCGAAAAAAATCTGAAGTATGGATACCTTTTAGGTCCAGTTGATGATTAGATCCTGGTCAGGGTCCAAAGTTTATTTCCCCTGCCTGAATACCCATTTTTCTAAATGTTTAATCTGGATAATATTAAAAATAATATCATAGATTATATGTAATACATAACATATTAGATAATGATAGTAATTATATATTACCTGGATTATTAAGTTGGACCTAGACTCCAGAGTTGACTAGGTACAGGTTCGGAAGCAGAAACCTTAATTGGCCCGGGTTCAGGTCATCACAAAATCCGATCCAAACTTGACCAATTTAAATTCCCAGTATTATTTCAACTTAAGTCATATTTGTAATAAACATGTACTAAATCCATATTATTTTATATGATAGTATATGAGATATTTAAGGTTTGAGCGAGCCTAGTGGCGGCTTCCAGGTATGGGTCCAAGACTCCAAGTACAGAACCTTTATTAGGTATGGTTCTACCATGGACCTGGTTGTTTTGTGTTTTTTTTTTTTTTTTGGTGTGGGGGGGGGGTGGGGGTGGGGGGGAGGGGATGGCCACTCCCACCGCTAGCCCAACCCTGCCTATTTACATCTCTAATATTTTATCAATATTTTTTTATAAAATAATAATTGTATGTTATCGTATATTTTATTTGATATTTATAAAATATATATATTAAATCAACAATATTGTATATAATAACCACTCAAAAAAGAATACAACTACACTTGAGGCTTGAGTTGGAGCTGAGTCCAATTGGGGCCACAAGAGATAGGACCATAACCGATACATAAGAGCTATGTCAAGTTTGAGTTTAGTCACGTTAGAGTGGTAGTATTCAATACAGGTCTGAAGAGAATGCATGTTAAGTCCTATATGTTAAGTGACAGTAATTCCACATTTTGTAATGAGTGAAACACACGTATAAAAATAATCATAGAAGCTTCAACAGATATTCAAACAAAATATTCAGGGACACTAGATTTTCAGAATCCTCTAGACAAAAAATCTGAAAATATCCTAACATAATTTTTCATCAACAAAATTAGAGAATATGACTAGTTAATATGAGTTTGGGAATCTGAATATCTCGTCATTTTACAAATCCTAGGATTCGAAAATCCAATCAAATCCTTAGATTTTGATTTGTACTAATTAATAATTTTCACCTTGATTTTTTTGTATTATAGACCTGAAACCTAGTTGAAAACACATGAATCTCAGCCTCCAAAATCTCTTCATTTGAGGAGCACCTTCTTTCTCTCTCTAATGACTAATCTCCACTCACTGCTGCTCAATGATTTCAAGTTGTCTTCTGAGATTTATCAATGTACTATAGGGAAATTCGAAAAGGATGCAAATTGTTGAAAAGTTCGTATGAACAGTGAACAGTAAGTAGTTTTCATAAAAGCAACCAGAACACTTGCAGTAATTATTAAGAGACACAAACTGAGAAGGCACTCCACTCTTGGCATATTCCTTCAAAAAAGAAGAAAAAAAAGAAAAATGGAAAATACTTTATCGGCAGTTGCTTGAGAATTGATGGACACATTGTTTTGCTCAAGATTGTCAGTTGAAGCTGATGATTGTCCATCATCAATTAACTCTTTCTCCTGGAAAAAAAAAAAAAAAAAAAACAGAGAATGAAATAGAAAAAAAGGACTTTAAAATTGAATAGGAAAAGGTATACCCTATTTCAACAGTCATTCGTGAATTGAAGTGAGTTTCAGATTATAAGATGCAAAGTTGATAAAACGTTTGGCACCATCAACATTACAGCCTTATCCATGGGGTCTGCAAAAATGTGTTGCATGGTCAATAAAAAGAGAAAAGGTTGTTGATAAGTGCAATACAAACACAGTTCAATACACAGGAAATGAATAAATGCTTACATTTAGCAATAATATGTTTGAACTTCTATTTCATAGTTGGGTGTACACCAAATACCAAGTTGTTTGCACATTTTGGCAAACAGATGGTTATCAATTCTGGTATGTGTCAGGCACAGCACAAGATTGGAAACCACATCAATGGGAACGCAGTTCTTTTGCCTCTCCACCCTAAATGATTGTAATTAATAACTGTCAAATGCCAATGTTGATAATTGGTGTTATGTTCCAACAAGTATTCAGCCTATATACGGTTTAAGTGGTTTTCCCATGTTGTCTTTTGTCTCACATTGGTTGTTTAATAAAATGAGAAAGGGATCTGTAAAGGCTCTCCTCTTATACCTTCTAGCTTATACCATAAAGTGGAGACTATTGATGGTGCCTGCAGTGTGTGGTGCCACGCATTGCCTCATGCACGTCAACATGGTTACAGATCAGATTGAACTGATAGACCAGATATATTATTCTCACAAAACCTGACCCCGACATAGTTGTGACAAGGCTTTGATGCTGATGGTGATGTTATTCTCACAAAGAAATCAGCCATATATAGAGTCCATATACATCATTACTAGACATACCATATCAGTTACTTAAAACATCTAAGATCGAGATCGTGACTGATACTATCATCATCGCTGTGATCCTAATCAAATCTAACTTAAGCAACTAGATCTCACTTAACACACCCTCTCAAACTGATTATGGAATGTGACCAAAATTCGGAAACCACTATGCAAAATCAGTTACCAGCCGACTGGGCAGTGCAACTGTGCAAGTGATTTTACACATTGTAGTCGGGCTCATCGGGTCCTAGATCAGTTCAAGTATGATCGTTAGTACTGGAGAGGTAACAATATTAGTAGGCACTGTATCAGAACTAGCAAATCTGGGAAGATTATCGCCATGATAAGATTGAAGTGAGATGCACAATCAGCAAACATCAATGACATTTACCCTATCATTATTGCTCTCTGGCTCTGTCTCTGTATCCGAAGACGACGTCCCTTGAAACACAATCCATTGCCTCTTTGAGTATACTGACCTAATAAACACAAAACCAAATCGAATTCTAAAAACACAGTCCAAATGCTCTCAAATTCTCCCAAAAAGAAAAAAGGGGAAAAACAATCAGAAAAAGAGACCCCGAAATGGAATTCGACCGCAGCCGAAGACTCCGGAGATGGCAATTCCTTCGCAAAACATTGGAAGAAGCAAAGGCCGGGTAGAGGCGAAGATTGCAGCAACAACTGCACTGCAAGATGGCCGGGAAGCTCATATCTGGCGTCTGGATTGAGCTTTAGTCCTCTGAGAATCTATCTCCCATGGCCGTTTTGGGCGATTCTTATAGAATTAGGGTTTCGGTAGAGAAAGAAAAGAAGGAGATGTTTGTTATCTTCGGAGAGGAAGAAAGAAATGAGAGAGTTATCTACCTTCGTTTTTGTTCGCTTGCTAAGCGCGGGTGATATTCTTATACTTCTTCCCTCTCATCTAATCGAGGGGAAAAACCGATGGTAGCCAATGAGAGGGTGCCACGTGGAGATTGGCATTGCTATGTATTTCTGAAACAACTGACTTAACCGCTTCGTTGCTATAAAAATGTTCTTGGGTGCGGGCTAGTGGGCCTCGACTTTGATCTACGATTTATAGAGGCTGGGGAAATCCATCGTATATGGGGGACAACAATGCTACAGGACTTTTGATCCCAGCCGTTGGTTTAAAGATCAACTCGGGTGGTTCTAAAATCTATGAGCTGATTCTACTTAAAAAGAACAATGTGTTTGTTACGAACCGACTTGACTGGCTTCCATGTTTTAAAACTCCTGATATCCTCCTAACCATCTGACCAAGTTCTAAGAGTTTGGAACCATTGGGTTGGATAAGGCTCTATTTTTAAGCCCAAGGGCTGTAAATGGGCCTACTGTCTGTTCTGGTTGTTAAATGGGTTAGTCCTGTGTCCATATATGCTTAAATGCCTGACCTAGCCTGATAAATTTAACACAATGGGTTAGGCCCTAGGTTGGACCAGGCCTGGATTTTGGGCGCGCAATTAATAAACAGGCTGGGCTTGGACAAGGTCTAGCCCACAGCAACGCAGCCCATGAACACCCCAAACCTTACCCCCATCAAGTTTTCTAGTTCCTGTAAAGTTACAACATGATCAAGCTACATTACTCATTGGATCAGTGTTAATAGCAAATGAAAAAGAACAAAAAAGAAGCCAATGTTGCTAGTGTGCGCATTGGTCAGGCATTTTACATGGTGATTGGTGAGCACATAGTGGTATTGAATCCATGAAGACACTGCCGGTTTCTGTCTAATGGTCAAAATAAAGAATGGGCGTCAGCACCAGTACTAAACCTTGCTTTTACCATAAAAAAAAGAGTGTTAAACCGTGAGCAACATTAACAATGACTACATTGTAAGGATCTGGGCTTTATTTCATCCATGTAAATCTGATGGCCAAGGCTCCTTTTCAAATATGAATATGATCTAGAGAACAACAGAAACTGGAACAATGTGAATTGCCCCAGCAACGAATATCAAGGGTACAAGGACATCATACGTCTCACCCAAAGCTACAAAACTAGGATTCACAAAAACTATTTATTGCCAGTATAATATGAGAGTTCCAGAGGAGACGGATTTTCTAACTGGAGTATCAAAAATGTTTACTGAGCCAATATATACAGATATGTAGAATTAAGGGCCACTTAACATGACAAGGATTGCATACAACCCCCCCAAAAAAAAAAAAACATCTCCTCCAGCTTCACACATCCTCTGGCTTCACATCCCAACGAGCTTTCCGCTTTCCACCCTTACCTAAATCAAACATGTCCATGCACTGCTTGGTTCCAGCTTTCTCACGAACCACCAATCCAGTTTTAGCATCTTCCTCTTCATCCTCGTCATCATCACTGATCCACCCATAGCAGGGTTTACGCCTCCGGACGACAGGAGTAGCAAGAGGTTGCACGTGACTTGGTACAATCTCACTGTTTCTCCTAACTTGTGTGGATTCACATATAGCAGTAGGTCTGATCCTATTGATCCGTTCCAGCCTCAATCCATGTCCTGCAGAGTCGGCATCTCTAGTGCTGATATCTTCCTGTAAACCTGAAAGAAATTTTTTTTTAGGCTTTAGCACATGGTGGTCGGTCCATTCCAGCCTTAATCCATGTCCTGCAGAGTCGTCATCTCTAGTGCTGATATCTTCCTGTAAACCTAAAAGAAATTTTTTTTTAGGCTTTAGCATATGGTGGTCAACCTTGATTCTTATCCGGGGAAGTATGACCATAGCCAATGTTTCCAACCAAACCAACCCATATACCTATTGTAAAGACAGGAGTAACCCACATGGGTCAACTCAGCCTATTGGGCCAATCCAAACCCAAAACAGCAGCTGTTTTGGCTTTGGACTGGCCCAATAGGCTGAGTTGACCCATGTGGGTTACTCCTGTCTTTACACTTATGAGTACAAATGTGAGCATAAATATGAAAGCAGGGATATGACTCCAGGTTTTCCTACTATACAGTAGGCAGTCAAGGTATCCAATTCATAATAAGATGTCATTTATATTTAATATTATGATTTTCACGACAAAAGTGCATCATACTAGAAAATTTTATTTTTTCATAAAAAAGATTTATTGTCTGGAGAAATTTCTTTTTTTTTTTTATCAGTAACATAAGCTTTTTTAAGTAAAGAAAAGAATCGATATACATTTTGAAATAGAAGAAAGCAAATCTTAGAGGAACACAAAAACAACAGTCTAAGCCACCCAACGTATTACGAAGGCACTGATCACATCTGTACTCCCGGTTTTTCTAGAGCATCCATTGAAGTGTTGGCTCCCTGTTGATATGAGAAACTGAACCACACCCCTAATTTCACTAGCAAAATAAGCTAGCCTTCCTAGTGTAGATAATCATGACTTCGCCCAACTATCAAGATTCTGAAATTCAAATTTACATATCTTCATGATTCTCTCACTCCCTAAGACAATCAAGGCTTCAGTTCTTCTACAACGAAAATCAAGCAGCTCTTCTATCATCTTAATGTAGTGTTTCACCATGAGAGATGATCCAAGCTAAACAGGTTTTGGTTTGGGTATATCTCTCTAATGCTCTTTTGGTGTGGCTGTATTCTGTGATATTGACTTTTTTCTCCACTATTAAAATTTTACCTGTTACCAATAGAAAACAACTAGAAGACCCCAAGTAATAAATAAATAATTAACCTCTTACACAAGGGTTGTGGCTCCCATGAACCTGCTAGCAGCTTTTAACAGACACAAAGCCCAGATGCATTAAGATCATGATCTTTTCTTAAACTCGATGAAGAACCTCATTTCACAAAAAGACAAAAACAAAGTGGACACCCTTAATCAAGAATCAAGCCACTCAGACTATCATCTTCATGATCAAAAGTTTGAGTCGACTAAAGATATCAAGACCATGCTTGAACTTTAGACCTCAAACAGGCAAAAAAAAAAAAACAGACTTGAATATGTACATACTACATAGTAGCAGGAGAAAAGTATGTATATTGTTAATGAAGGAAAGCCTTCACCTGTTTCGGTCAACAGCCCCATCACTCCATGAGCTGTGCTTGTTTCTCCAACTCTAGTAACTTCTTTTGCGTGTTCTGCAGCAAATGGCTCAGTGATTTTCTGTTCTTCACTTTCAATAGCACATGTTTCATCTTTCTGAAATGGAAATAGCACCAATGATGAGCTAAATAAATATCGTGTTTAATGAGGTTGCCTTCTCACTAAAATTGAGTATCTCATTGCCAGCTATGAATTTGATGCTAAGATATGCCATACAAAGATAACAGAGGATGGGGACACAGCTCTGCATATTTACCTTGCTCATATCTACAATTAACGTAGAAGTAATATTCAAATTCTTTTCAATTGTTCGTATTTGACAAGGGAAATCAACAGGACATTAAGAAATAATAAATTTAGTGTTGTAGAATACCAAAAACTGGTATCCCACAAGGATCCAAGAGGTATGAGTACCAGTTTTGGTACATGCATCCTGGGATATCAGTATTCTAAAGTAGAAACTAGCATCTGGGATTCATCGATTATCATGCTTTTTTTTTTTTTTTCCAAGACATCTTTACCTATTGAAAAAAAGTGAAGAAAATGATAATCAGGAAGACAACATACTGTAAAAGGGAACATAGTTCTGTAAGTATGCAGCATAATTTAAATTTAGAATAGGGATTCGAAAAAGAAAGAAGCAGCCATCACTTAAAAACTCTATGATCAACGATAATTAGCAGGGCGAGGTGCTATATAGTCCTAGCAGAATCATGAATAATATTTCCTTGCATTGCCTCCCTGAAAATAAAGCGATTTGGTGCAAGCAAGCATATTTATCCCCACGAGACTATAAAGTACAAGAAGACATTAATGATCAGCTCTTAAACGAAGGCTCTAATTATATTAGGAAATGAAAATAATTTCTCCTTATATAAATGTTACAAAGGATGATAATTCATGAGCAAGCCTAATGACTTGAATACACAGACTTGTGGTTGTGACAGTGAGCAGCTTCCAACTGTGCTGTGGGCTCTTGTCAGCAATAGCTATCTCTTGATCAATCATGGCAACTAATGTGAAATAATTACTTGCATTGTAATAACAAGCTCAATATCAGATAAAGCATTAATGCCAGGAGCAATTATTGAGATAGAAGCAAGAGGAATTATTTAATCATTGCTCCAGGTTATCCACAGTAAACTCGATCCTTAGTTTGCAGATAAGAGACAACTTGTTTAATCCACTAGATCTGCAATCTATAACATGGATATTCCATCCTTCCAAATTCTCACCGATAATAAAATCACCAATAAAAAAGTTCTGCAGTTTCATTCAAATTAAATTTTAAAAGGGTCAAATACTGATCTCAAAACCTGGGTTCAGGGCATTTTCAATCCAAGGAGGGGCTTATTAGGCTAATGGTTTAGATCACAAGGCAATTATCTCCAAATGTGCAAACACAGCAATTGAGGTTACTGCACACAGCCTCATGTTAAAGATCACATCAATGAAGAAAACAGTAATGGTGAATTCTCTCTATCAACTATTAAAAACATCCATCATCATTGGTTGCTTATGCTATGAGACACCTACTTCGATGATCAAAGTGGAATTGCAAAGAACCCATCTGTATTTTAGGAACTCTCATGCATTTAACAAGAACCCATGAAAAAAATAAAAATAAATCTAAAACAACATTTCAAAAATGCTATTAGCTGATCCATACGAAGTACAAAAGGAAAAACCCATCTGGGTTTTGAACTTCTTAGACATTCAACAAAACCCAATATGGAAAAAAACAATCTCAACCCTATCTATAAATGAAAGAAGAAAGATCGATAGACAGAGTAGCTGGCAAAGATAGCTCACCACGGTTCTTCCTCCTGTCTTTTCTTGCTCTTCCAAAATAGTCTCAATGAGAAGCTTATAAGAACCCTCTTCGATGAAAACCCAGTTTCCATCATAAACCTGCAAAACAAAAACCCCATCATTTCAATAAAAAAAATGAAATACGCAGAGAGAAAAAAGAAAACTGCGAAAAGGGAGAGGAGATGACCTTCAAAAGCGCATTGACCGTTTTGTGGACAATGTCCTTGGAGAACCCTAGCGGGCGCAGTGCATCTACAGCAGCATCTATTCTCTTCAGTCCCACCTGCATCGATTTGGAAGACGACAAAAAAAAAAGAAAAAAAGAGAAGAGGATTAGAAAGATGAAGAACCCCAAATGCAGAGAGAGGGAAAGGAAAGAGGAGATTGGAGATTTCTTGCAAACCTTTTTGGGTCTTGCTCTTGGGGCCATGTCTGTTGGAATTCCAGAGAAGAATCTCTCTCTCCAGTGTCGGACAACAACTAACATACATACATTCGTAAAATACTCACTAACAATGAATAGGTTCAAATAGTTGAGATGAAATGAAGTTTGAGATGATAGTAAAAACAGAGAAGGTGGAGGAGAGAAGATTAGAAAATCTGCTCCATTGTAAGCACCGATTACTCCTCTGTTGGCAAAATCCGCACCAATATTGTAAGCATTCTCATCCCCTTTTCTCCTCTTCCTTTTCCCAAATCAGGAACAGATCGCTGTCTGTTGCTTTCCATTAAATTGACAAGCTCAAAGCTAACCAATTCTTTGCCAGCAGTGGAGTAATCGGTGATGCTGCCGTTGGAGACGATGGAATCGAGGAGAGATTTCATAACTTTCCACTTCTGGAGGAAGTGTTTGAGAAGGACCTGCTCTTTGTGGTCTTGCTCGTCCTCTTCCTGCGTCTCCACTAGGGTTCCTCTTCCGCCATTAGAGATCGATGCACAGGAAATGATTTTCAGTAGAGTAGAATGGAGAGAAAGAGTGGAGAACGAAAAGGGTTTTGGAAGGGGCTGGCGCTCTCTCTCTCTTTCTCGCTTTGAGCTTCTTCCTCTTTTGGCGCGCAAGAAAGGCAGTTTCCAGAATAGCTGGCCAACGCGTTGGTAACAAAAATGCAAAGGAGAAGTTGAAAGTGAACGAAGAAACGGTGACTGTATATTCTTCTCTCACATTAAACGGACTCTTTTTTATATATATATATATATATATATTATTTTTTTTTATTTTATTTTATTTTATTTTTGCTGTTGTTAGAACTAGCATGAAAACCCAGCAATGGAGGGTTAAATATAATTCAAGTGAAATAGTTAATTAATGTTAATGTTCAAATTAATTAATATTTTAGAAAGAAGGGATATAAGTTATTTAATTAATATTTAATAAAAATGAGAAAGCCCACTGCAATGCACGATTTAGTACCGCATAAATTGATTTATAAGTTAAAACTAATATTTAATAAAAAGGTTGAGGCATGCCTAAAATTAGTTTTATCCTAGGTCAAATGCTAATTTTATTCAATAATTTAAAAGGCATGCACTTAATTAAATTATCGAAAGTATTAACCTGTACGTGCATCCACTATAATTAAAAAAATAAGTTAAACTTTGAATTTTAATAAAAACTCTATTCTAGTTTTACGGCTATATCACAAGTGTCAAATACCAAACTAACTAATACCATAGTGTCATAATAATATAAGAGCATATACACGAAACTAACCAAAAAACCAAATGAGAGAGTCCGACCAGATTCTTTTATCTTTTACAACACTTTAAAGAGAATTTAGAAATATGAAATTGCCCTTAAAATCAAGGTAAAAATAAATGAGAAGAAAATGCTCTTAGACAATGTGCTTCTAAAAATGATGCATTTATGCTAATTTTGATATTATAAAAAAAACATGAAAACCACCTTAATTTATAGAGTTAGAAAGCATCCCTCAAAATTAAGTTACATCCACACAAATGGGCTCAAGAGACACGTCTTATTAAAAAGACACAAATGTGTTTTATGAAAAGGCATAAAATTTAAAATATATGAAAAGATGCATTCAAATCTTGAGTATCATTTGAGACACATTCACAAGTGGGTTCGAGAAAGTTGATGTGGCTTTTCCTTAAGCCAAAATTGAGTTTTTTTTTTTCCAAACCAAAACTCAGCTTTAAAAAGAAAGAATAGTAAAGTGTTGTTGTTAAAGTTGGAGACGGACTGCAATGACCGGCTAGTGCCACGAATTGACTAAAATTTAAGAGCTTCGTTTTTTGGTTGATTTGTTTAGGTAGGATTGCTCGTGGGGCTCAAGTCAAGGATAGGGAAGAGAATATTGAAAGTTTCCTTCACATTTTGAACGGAGTTATTTCCTTATATCATCAGGAAATAATGAAAAAAATAAATTAATATTCAAGCAGTAGATAAAAAATTATAACAATAATATCCCGGAACCACGACTCAAGAACCGAAGATTGTTGTTTTGAACTCGTGCTCTCTCCCTGGGCCTTGGGGCCATTTGCCCATGCAAAAGCCTAATTTATTCGGTGTGTGGAGAAGCTAGGGGAATAGTAAATTCTGAAAAAGGTCAAACACCCTCTCGTTAGCAAAAACTAAATAAATAGATTACTAATAAAAATAAATTTTATACAACCGTAATCATTTGAACCATCCTTTTGTTTTTATAGTAGTGTTTGCAATCTTATAATGTGTTGATCCTTTACTAAGAAAGAGGGAGCAATATCTCTAAGATTTTTCAAAATGTTTTGTTCTCGTTTTCCATTCTTGTTGTTTACTTGTTATTGAAGACAGGAAAGTCAGTCATACTAAATCTTAGCCATAATTTAGATCCTAATGAAACTGTACAAAAAATAAACTTCAATTTAGAAAACGAGAAACTAAAGGAAAAGTGTACTCAGAGATGGCAAAGGGGTGGATTTAAGTGGGACCCACATCAACCCGCTCCCATTGGATTTGAATTCGATAATAGATTGGTTATTATTATTTTTTTCTTTTGGGTACCCCAGCTAAGTGGGCTGTGACCCAAGTGAGAGCCTGCATACACATGAATAGGTAGCCCACTTAAGTAGGAATGAGGCTGTTAGGTTTTTTAGTATTGGCTAAATTCATTGGTTGGACAAAACTCTGTATCTCTTGAGTTGTAATTCCTTTTTAGAAAAAGTCTTTGAAGATAGAAGATTGGAAGGACTCAGAAAGCTGAAGAAATCAGGCTGTGCTGAATTTCCGGATCAAGGCCAGATTGGTTCGCTCGAGCGACCAGATATTCGCTCAAGCGAAGGCATGACAGAATACCCAGACGCACTGACAGAAACCTTCTTGCTGAGACATAACATCATTCGCTCGAGCGAACTGATGCGCAGAAAACGAAAAAGTCTTTATTCTAATACAAGTTTGTTTCCCTTTGAGACTGTGTTTCCCAATTTGAGTCCTACTTGTGCACTAAGTCTTAGGCACGAATTTGGAGCTATATATAAGGTGTTTCTTTGAACCCTAGAGGAGACACCACAGAGACCACCACTACTCTCATTAATCTAAGTCAGAGATATTTTAGAGAGAGTTTATTTTCTAGAGCCATTGAGAGGCTGTTCTGAATGGCTGCTCTAAAAGGTCATTGCTACTTCTACCTTTCTTATAGAAGATTGATCATCTTGATTCTCAAGGTGTTAGGAGATCAATTAAGGAAAACGGGGCATGGTGGAAGTCGTATCAGTGAATTCTTTGTAAGAATAACTACAGTTCTTAGGTCGAGGTATAGACTGAGGTAAATAAGCTTGTGAGTATATCTTGTAACTGTTCATGAACTCTTGATTTCTAGTTCGTGGTTTTTCTCACTGGATAGGGTTTCCACGTTAAATATTGTGTCTGCATTCTTGTGGTGTGTGCTTGGTAGATAGCTAGTTCTTTATTGCCTAATCTATTCTAGTAGCACCTAAAGGAAATTTCAGAGGTCCTTACAAGCGGGAAGAAAGCTCACATAAGTGGGAAAGGAGCCCGCACAAGTGGAAAAAGGTAACATACCCAGAGTTCGAACCCCGAGCAGCTAGGTAAGAACTGACATCGGTAAGGAGCCATTTTTGGGTTGGTCATGTTTGAGGCAGGCATTAGTTCGGGATTATGATTAGTGTTGGGTTAAGAAAGATTTGGGTTTCCGTAGTACACCATTTTTTTTATATTAAATCTCACTAGGGGCAAGTGCCAATGACCAATTGCTTGCTACAAAAAGTGTTGGATTCAAGTTTTAAGAATAGCAAATTTTCTTTTTTTATTTTTAAAAATAAATTGAACTAATTAGTAAGAAAGACGGCCTAACACATCTTTTTCACATGAGTTCACTTATCACAAGCCCTAAACCTGTCATGAATCGAGGTTGATATAAAGTAGGTCATGTGTCCGCCGAGTAGGATGAGAGTTGGCCTAAACCCTACCCAATGTAACTACCACAATTGTTTTTTTTTTTTTTTTCTTTTCCTTTTTTCTTTTGGAAACACAAGATAACCTACATAAGTGGGAATTTATGGGCAAAATAGCCACACAAGTAGAAGGAGAAGGATTAATCCTTAAACAGCAGAGTGACATGTGAGGTTTTCAACCAACTAAACAAGCCTTTATTGCGGATTGTTGTAATTGCCTAGTGTACTAAAAAATTGAGGTAGAAAAAATAAAAGGGAATAGAATCTATCTATCAAAGAGTATAAATACAAGAGAAACGCAAGATACCCAAAAATGGATATAGTGTTTAATTCCTTCCTCATATAGTGTATTTACTATTTAAACATGTTTCAATCCCACGTCACCAAAAAATATAAAAAAAAAAGGGTGAGTTTCCATCGAACAGACAATTAGTCATATAGATCTGCTGAATCAAAGTTTGAATGTATTTTTTAGTAGAAGTAACACTCCATGTACTCTACAATGTAAGAAAATGAGATTAGCTGACCTGATAGTGGGTCTCATTTTGTTTTATTGTAAATTAGAACTTAAAAATTAGCGCTTCTATTTTATATCTCAATCTAGCTAGCTCTTGCTGATTAAATTAGCATTTACAAATGGCCATTTAATCTCCAAAATGCCTAATACATAATTGGACACATACCATGCATTGTTTCCCCCTTCAAATAAGCTTCGGCTTGCTGCTTTCCAAATAAGCTGATGACTCTTCCGATTGCCTAAGGGCGTAACCATAATTTTCATTTGGGTCGTGCGGACAATAATCCAGTAAAAAGGTTGAATAATAATATAGAACCTTAACTTAAGATATTATTCAAAGAGGTTCTTGAATCCTGCATGCGGACACTGCCACTGCTAATGCCTATCATTTCAAGATGTTGCCAAAATAATATTTTGATTTGAGAACCATAGGGTTGTCGCTGTGGATAACATGCCCGCTCCTTATGTGAGCAGGTTTACTGGCCAGCAAATCTTTTATGATTTGGTGCAAAACTTTTTCTACATAGGAAACGGAAAATTAAATTGTCCCCAATACTCTGGAAAACCCTTCTCTATTTTTTTTTTTTTTTTGAAAGAGCATAGAATCCGAGAATTACACAAACAAACCTTTATTCATAGGACAAGTCAAGAGCTATAACTGATACTTGGGTACTTTTCAATGCTGGGCTTAAGCCTGACAAAGCTCAGCACATTAAAAGGTCTGGGCCAAGCTCTGGTAAATATATCAATCTGTTCTAGGTCTGGGAACAATCTTGGACTGGTCTTATGCCAAATGAGCCTAAGCATGGCTGAGCACTAGCCACATTGGGCTGGATTTGGACTGTGTTTTAAATGATAGCTCATATTCGAGTTTTTGGAATCATAACCCACATTTGACCCAAATTATAAACATGGTTGGAAGGGCGGGGTGTGCTCCAAGTTCAAAAAAAAAAAAAAAAAAACAAGAATCCATTGAGGAAAGGCTTTTGTGTCCACCCTCAAAAAAAGTTTCATGTCCCTTTATCAAAAAGAAACGAGGAAAGTTTACTATCAGGAATTCTGATAAAAATACGCCCTCTTTCGTATAATTTATGACAAGAACTTGTCATGTTATGTAAGTGAAATATATTACTATGTTTGTCAAAATCATCATTTTACAAGAATAAATCCAACGATTTTAAAGGTGTTTGGATTTTATGGATTGTTTTGAAAAACTTCTTAAAAGCTATGAAGTTTAAGACATGAAACCAAATATCTTGATGTTTATCATTAATATGAGAATATTGAATGATTTATATCGTGAATTCGGGGCCCGTAAAGGTGCAAAAAAAAAAAAAAAAAGTTCTATATGTAACAATCTTTTTAATGTATTTTTCGAATTTCTCCAAATCTATGAAGATTTAAGATATAAAAAATAAGTATCTCAGGGCTTATTAGAGTATTAAAGAAACTGGACGGCTCGGATAACCAGATTAGGCCCACAAAAGAAGGGAATTGGATCTCACAACCCGTGCTTGGCAGATGCCCCTATTGCAATCGAATTTACACCTTGTCCCCATTTACATACATATATAACAAACACTCTACCACCAACTCAGGTATCTAAATGCATTGAAGCTGATTTCAATTACACACTATTTTAACACCTCTTTTACAAATGCAATGCATAAATAGTACAAATAAATGTGATCATCCATAAGTGTTATGTATATACATGATTTACATATATAAATGAGTACAAACAAATTGTTAATCCGAGTACATACAGTAATAGTTCAGTATTAGGAAACAGTTCTTCACAATAGTGAAGCAAACCAATAGAACAGAATTCTAAAATTAAATTGAAATACACTTACTGTTTGAAGGCAGAAAAACAGTACTATGTCAGGAGATTGTAGAATAACGTTGATCAAGGCTAGTGTTAAAACACTATGTCCTTAAGACAAAATTCGCCCTCGCTAAGGTGCTAACGAGCTTCAGCAGCGTCTGTCTCTCAGGATACAATGATCGGTCTCACAACAGTTGCAGCACTACAAACTGTGTGACTGACGAACCAACAGTGCAACAGGACTCTCTCTCTGGACTCAAATGACTCGAAATGGCAATGCAACAGCAATGGATTTGATGAGTAAAATGGATGAACAAGATGCATATCTATAGTATGCTTCATGTCTATTCATGGGGTTGGACACACCCTTTCATATGTGAAAGGACACATCACTTTGGACACACCCTTTCATATGTGAAAGGACACATCACTTTGGACACACCTTTTCATATGTGAATGGACACATCCTTTCATATATGAATGGACACATCTTTTCATATGTGAATGGGTAGTGGACCGAGCCAAGCCCAACTCGCGTGAAGTCCAAGCCCAAGCCCGGTTCGGTTCGGTGCAGGGCAAGTAGTGGTGTTTTAGGAGGCAATTTCTCATTCACTCCTTAATGGATTAGAGCAATCCAATACATGTTCTTAATCTACTCATGAGGTAGATTACATTCTCATGTATTCCCACCTATAAAGATAAGTGGGTCCCACTTAGATTTTGGCTCAAAGTTTACAAAAATTAGTGGTGCTCTTAGCCATTTTTCCAACAATCCTCCGCATGAATGAAATTGATTAAAAGCAATGAAATGATATGCAGACACACAGAGAGAGTACAATGGGAAATCTTCTGTATAGAGAAAGGTAGCTTGTGGCCTTAAACCTTCCCTTGTGAATTACTATCGGATTTACTGGTTGAACAGTGAACATGATGTCTTGAACTGATCAACCTTTTGCGTAAACCGAGACAATAGAGTTCACACAGAATCTTCCCGAACACAGTTGGTTCTCATGATTGTGTTCGTTTTGGCCCTGAACAATGCTTGGTTTCATGAGTGCTTTAGAGAATCTAGTCTTATTATTCTCATAGAATCGGCCCAGTTCACACTCACATAGGTGATTCTTATTAAGAGTATCCTGTTATACCCCATCTGATAAGTCAAGATATAAGAATCATTAAAAGCTTTACTTATCCCAATTACCGCTGCAGGTGTCACTATTAATATCATAGGAATGGGCAGGAGAGTTTATCTCCATAGTGATATCGTTAAGTCACACACAATTTAGTTGTCCCTTTGAACCTAGATCTTGGGATCTCCAGTCAACTAGGTAGGGTTTCCATTATGGCGACTTTTCATTCATAGGCTTTAAGCCCATTCCCCTCGATGAACGATTTACATGCTCTTTCACTAAACCTTTGGTAAAAGAATCAGCAATATTATCTATGGACTTTATGTACTCAATCGTCATAATGCCATTAGAGAGCAGTTGCCTCACGGTATTATGCCTTTGACGAATATGTCGAGACTTACCGTTATATATTTTACTCTGTGCCCTTCCAATTGTTGATTGACTATCACAATGAACGCAAATAGGAGGCACAGGTTTCGACCACATTGGAATATCTTCGAGGAAATGACGAAGCCACTCAGCTTCTTCACCAGCTTTATCCAATGCAATAAACTCAGATTCCATAGTGGATCTAGCAATGCATGTTTGTTTAGAAGATTTCCATGATACTGCTGCACCACCAAGCGTGAATACATATCCACTTGTGGACTTTGAATCTTTGATATCTGATATCCAGTTAGCATCACAGTACCCTTCAAGTACGGCTGAATATTTAGAATAATGTAATCCATAGTTTTGGGTGTATTTTAAATATCTTAAAACCCTGACTAAGGCCTTCCAGTGGTCTGCTCCTGGGTTACTTGTGTATCTACTCAATTTACTAACAGCATATGCAATGTCAGGACGAGTGCAATTCATTACATACATTAGGCTGCCAATTATTTGCGCATATTCTCGTTGTGATATGCCTTTTCCATTATTTTTGGATAAATGGATACTAATATCTATAGGTGTTCTCGCTGGACTGCTACTATCTTGATTATATTTCTTGAATATTTTCTCAATATAATGTGATTGAGATAATATCAGTCCATCCGATGTTTTAGAAATCTTTATTCCTAGTATGACATCGGCAACGCCTAAATCTTTTATATCAAACTTATTGTTTAACATTCTCTTGGTAGCTTGAATGATACCATCATTGCTACCCATAATGAGCAAATCATCAACATATAAGCAGATAATAACACAGCCATTGTTAGTGTTCTTGACATACACACACTTGTCACATTCATTGATCTTAAACCCATTTGACATCATTAAACTGTCAAATTTCTCATGCCACTGCTTTGGTGCTTGTTTTAATCCATATAAAGATTTGATAAGCCGACAAACTTTCTTAGTTTGACCTGGAACATTAAACCCTTCTGGTTGTTCCATATATATCTCTTCGTCTAATTCACCATTTAGAAAAGCTGTCTTTACATCCATTTGATGTATCTCGAAATTGTGTATAGCAGCAATTGCAATTAACATTCGAATGGATGTTATCCTCGTAACTGATGAATAAGTATCGAAATAGTCCAAGCCTTCCTTTTGTCTGTATCCTTTAACAACAAGCCTGGCCTTGTACTTTTCAATTGATCCATCTGCTTTCATCTTTCTCTTAAATATCCACTTGCATCCAAGAGTTTTGCAACCTTGTGGAAGATCCACTAGTTCCCATGTATGATTTTGCAAAATGGATTCAATTTCGCTATTTATGGCCTCTTTCCAATATGGTGCCTCGGGACTGGACACCGCTTCTTTAAAGCTTTGAGGCTCATCTTCTAACAGAAATGTTAGGAAATCTGAACCAAACGTTTTTTATGTTCTAGCCCTCTTACTTCGTCTAGGTTCATCAATCTCTTGTTGGTTTTGATTACTACTACTAGCAGTATCATGAGTTCTTTTAGGAGAACTCGTTTCCTCCGATGGTTTATAAGGAAATACATGTTCAAAGAACGATGCATTCCTTGACTCAATAATAGTATTAGGATGCATATCGGGAATCTCAAACTTGTGAATTAGAAACCGATACGCACTGCTATTATGAGCATACCCAATGAATACACAGTCAACTGTTTTTTGTCCTATTTTAACCTTTTTAGGTGTAGGAACCGCCACTTTAGCCAAACACCCCCACACTTTCAAGTATTTGTAAGTAGGCATTCTGCCTTTCCACAATTCGTAGGGGGTCTTATTGGTTTTCTTTTGAGGTATTCGGTTGAGAATATAATTTGCGGAGAGGAATAACATCCCCCACAAATTTTGAGGTAATCCAGAACTTATTAACATAGCGTTCATCATTTCTTTTAAAGTTCTGTTTTTCCTTTCAGCAACACCATTTTGCTGAGGTGAATAAGGAGCAGTAGTTTGGTGTATAATGCCATTTTGTGAACAGAATTCACCAAAAGGTGATTCGTATTCACCACCTCTATCGCTTCTTATCACCTTGATTTTCTTGTCAAGTTGATTCTCAACCTCATTCTTGTAATGTTTGAACATTTCCAAGGCCTCATCTTTACTTCTCAATAAGTAAACATAACAGTATCTTGTGCAATCATCAATGAATGTAAGAAAATATTTCTTACCACCTTTAGTTTGAACAAATTTCAGGTCACAGATATCAGAATGAATTAACTGAAGGGGTTCAGAAGTTCGTTCAATTGAATGAAAAGAAGTTCTAGTAAGTTTAGCTTCTACACATGTTTCACATTTGATATTATAATCAAAACTACATTTAGGTAAACATTCCATATTAACTAATCTACGCAAAGCATCATAGTTAACATGACCTAGTCTACCATGCCACACATTAGAGGACTCAAGCATATAAGCAGAAGAGTTTTTCTTATTAGGTACAATTGTCATTACATTCATTTTAAAGAGTCCATCGCTCATGTACCCTTTTCCCACGTACATCCCAGATTTAGTGAGTACAAACTTATTCGACTCAAATATAAGTTTAAAACCCTTCTTACTCAGTAGTGAGCCTGATACTAGATTCTTACGAATATCAGGTACATGCAGCACATTGTTGAGGGTGAGTTCCTTTCCAGAAATCATCTTTAATACCACCTGTCCTTGGCCTTCAACCTTAGAAGTGGCAGAGTTGCCCATGAAGAGTTGTTTTCCAGTTGATGCATGGTAAGTGGAGAACATCTCTCTGATTGAGCAGACATGTCGAGTGGCCCCAGTGTCCACCCACCATTCTTTGGTGTTACCAACCAGATTGACTTCTGAGACCACAGCAGAAAGATTGATGCTGAAACATCAGTGGAGAGAGTGTCTAGTTCTGTCATGTTAGCCTGTGCTGGTTTCTTACTTGTATTTCCTTGGTCCTTACGCTTACGACAGTCCTTAGCACGGTGGCCTGGTTTGTCGCATACATAGCAGTTCCCTTTAAACTTCTTATTATCATTGGGACCTTGCTTTGGACCGTTGGGATTGTTCTTCCTCTTTTTAGAATTCTTCCCATGTTCCACCACATTTGCCTTGGCTTCAGTGAAGGTTTTTCCTGCTTTCTTCTCAGATGCACGATTGTCTTCTTCTATCCTCAATCTGACAATTAGATCTTCAAGTTTCATTTCCTTTCGCTTATGCTTAAGGTAGTTCTTAAAATCCTTCCAAAGTGGTGGCAATTTTTCAATGATTGCTGCCACTTGGAAAGACTCACTAAGAGACATTCCTTCTGCATGTATTTCGTGGAGAATTACTTGAAGTTCCTGAACTTGATTGATTACTGCTTTGGAATCAATCATCTTGTAGTCAAGAAATCTGCCAACAACGAATTTCTTCATTCCGGCATCTTCAGTCTTGTACTTTTTCTCAAGTGAATCCCATAATTCCTTAGCAGTTTTCAATGAACAGTACACATTATATAATGTGTTGTCTAGTCCATTGAGGATATAATTCCGACAGAGGAAGTCAGCATGCTTCCAGGCCTCTACAGCAGCAACAACTTGCTTGTCTGTCTCACCTTCCATTAAAGCAGGGGCTTTTTCATGGAGGAACCTTGCCAAGTTCAAGGTAGTGAGATAGAACAACATTTTCTGTTGCCATCTTTTGAACTCAGTACCATTAAACTTCTTAGGTTTCTCCCCATGGTTCACCATAACAGGGGTAGGGGTACTAACTGGAGTATTATTCTCAATACCCATTACTGTTAACAAAAAAAAAATTAAATGAACACAGAGAGTACTGCAGACTTATAATCTCAGTTACTGTATACTGAGGCAACTAGAAAGAATTTACAGAACACACTGAAGTTCTGTAATGTTATAGAAAAGAGAGAAACTCACTTTCACAATACCAGTTTCAAAACTTAGAAGAACTAGAAACCAGCAGTGAAATTGACATAAACTGAAACAAAAAAATACTGAAGTAAAACTGTAACAGAGTGTACTCAGAAATGAATATAGCTTTTGTCTTAAGACTGTTAATCCGAGTACATACAATAATAGTTCAGTATTAGGAAACAGTTCTTCACAACAGTGAAGCAAACCAATAGAACAGAATTCTAAAATTAAATTGAAATACACTTACTGTTTGAAGGCAGAAAAACAGTACTATGTCAGGAGATTGTAGAATAACGTTGATCAAGACTAGTGTTAAAACACTATGTCCTTAAGACAAAATTCACCCTCGCTAAGGTGCTAACGAGCTTCAGCAGCGTCTGTCTCCCAGGATACAATGATCGGTCTCACAACAGTTGCAGCACTACAAACTGTGTGACTGGCGAACCAACAGTGCAACAGGACTCTCTCTCTGGACTCAAATGACTCGAAATGGCAATGCAACAGCAATGGATTTGATGAGTAAAATGGATGAACAAGATGCATATCTATAGTATGCTTCATGTCTATTCATGGGGTTGGACACACCCTTTCATATGTGAAAGGACACATCACTTTGGACACACCCTTTCATATGTGAAAGGACACATCACTTTGGACACACCTTTTCATATGTGAATGGACACATCCTTTCATATATGAATGGACACATCTTTTCATATGTGAATGGGTAGTGGACCGAGCCAAGCCCAACTCGCGTGAAGTCCAAGCCCAAGCCCGGTTCGGTTCGGTGCAGGGCAAGTAGTGGTGTTTTAGGAGGCAATTTCTCATTCACTCCTTAATGGATTAGAGCAATCCAATACATGTTCTTAATCTACTCATGAGGTAGATTACATTCTCATGTATTCCCACCTATAAAGATAAGTGGGTCCCACTTAGATTTTGGCTCAAAGTTTACAAAAATTAGTGGTGCTCTTAGCCATTTTTCCAACACAAATGACCCTAACAGTTTAGCGGAATTATTAGGCCATCATGCTGGATCTATTCGAAGTTTCTAAGGCTTAAGAGTTCAAAGATTTGTTCTTACTCGCCCAGGCTGAACCAACTTCACTTGGCTAGGCAGGTCATCTAGTCGAGCGATTCTAACCAAGATCGAACTCTCCCCAACTCAACTGAGCTACTGAACTTGGTGACTTCAACTGAGTTTGTGAGTTTTAACACCATGGGTCCAATAAGTGAATGTACTAGACTTGGACAAGCTCCAGTTCGGGTCGGTCTGGCCCATGACCAGCCATACAGATATCCAAGTATAATTAGGTAAGTTGACCAAGCCAATCAAGCCTAATACTTCATATAGTCTACTTGCACTATACCCAGGTAGAATGCATCCTGAGGCTGATCTGTTCCCAATGGATCTTTTGGAACATCATCTCAAGAGGCCCAGTATCTTGAGGATGTAAACGGGTTGGGTCCATTTGGACCAAGGTGATGAGGCAATAATAGGATGGATCTGTCTCAGGATCGAGATCCAACTTGTTGGATTTGGATTTGGCATGAACTAAAGAAACTGACTATTTTTTATTCTAGATCCACATCCAAGATAAGAAGTGAAGTTGATGTAAGTACTACTCAAATGAATGGGCCTCAAAATGAAGATGCAATATGATTCAAGCCTTGTAGACTCTAATAAAGGCAATATGATCCAATATGATCTAGGGCTGTAGTTGGCTCTGTATCTAGATCATGTCAAACAAACATAAATCTACATTTGCAATCCTACATGCATGGGCCCAGATTTGAATTTCTTATGGATCAATTCATACTCATTACTTCTTGGATTTTAGATTAGTGAGAACTCAAACTGTTCTTAGATCTTAACCCAAGACAATGACTTGCTAATGACAATTGTGTTTATCGCCATATGACAGGTTGTGGTGATTTTGACCGAAATGAGGCCCTGATTATACAAAGGTAATGTTGGGCTAGTCAAACAGACGTATTTGGAAGTGAGGTTTTCCCATGTCCAATTCAAGATAGGCCTGGCCCAACCTGATATATATCTCAAGATCAATAAGATCATCATTATCATCACGAACAACATTAGTCCCTTATCCCATCTATCTCGGGTCAGGTAAAAAAAAAAACCACCATCATAGTTGTCATGGATTGATTGGGTTCAGCTCAGACTTTAAAAGTCCACAATGCATTTAGGTTAGGCCCAAAAAAATTGTTTAGGCTGGACACTGTTTTCGACTCACTGGTTGGGCCTGGGCCTACTTTTTTGTCTGATTACCATGAACAGTTCTGCTTCTAATGTTTAGAGGCTTGACTACAAACCCAGCCCCCCTGACATATATTATAAAGGGATGTAAAGGCTTGCATACAGGTTGTGCAAGAATTGTGTGGGTTGGCCAAGATCTATCCGATCGAAACCTGGCCCATCTAGTGCTACACACTCTGGGACTGAATTGTAAGCACAACTGTTAAAACAGTGCACACAACCTGATAGTGAACTGGCCCATTTTAGCCTGTTTCCCTTGGGCAATTTAAATGCCTGACTTAAACAAAAGTCAGGGATTAAACTTGAAAACATTGTTTATCTTCTTTCCCAATTATTGGTGTGTAATTGAGCTTTCAGCAGAGGACCTCATTGAAGAATGCTCATATAAAAATAGTTGTATCAGGCATACAGATGTCAATGGGCCTCCAGTTTTCTGGTTACTTGAAGGACTGGACTGGCAAATGTTGGATATGAACTCCATTTTTGGACTTGATTGATACTCATGTCTGAGTCAGAGTCCACTAAGGTCCATAACTGGATTTCCATTTACCCGGGTGATTAAGACGTAAGAGTATATTTGTTAATTTATAAATATATTGATCGCCACAGCAGATTAAATCTGGGCCTTCTGGTAATTGGTGAAATGGTGAATGGGATCCATTGCCAACCCTAACCTTAATTAAGACTCAACCCAAATGTTATATCAAACTAAGATACAAATTGGCCATTCCTGGAATCTTAGCCCCACTTGATCCCCAACACTAGTCCTTCAGATTACTTATAGTGGCCTGGTGGGACATTTGGTGGGAAAGGCCCTTGTTTGAATCCTTGGAAATCAGCTGCCCTTTACTCAGTTTAGTCTATAAATATGATTCTCAGTAACCAAAACCTTTAAACCCCACTTACTCATTTACTTGCTAACAGTGTAATCTGAACTCACTTACAAAGATCCAAACAGGCCCATGGGCTTGGAGACTTCATTGGATGCACCAAAGTCCAAGAAGTCTTTCAAGGGCCCAATCAAACCTTGCCCCAAGAGTCAAATCTCCAATCCTCCAACTTCATTTGATGTCATTTTAGTTGGTTACACGGAGTCTTTGAATGTCCACTTAATTTAACAAAAAGTGGGGGCAGTAATCCCAAGGGGGGAAAAAAAAAGCGAAGCAGTAGAAGGTATAATTCTCTTTTGATGAGAGAAAAGGATAAGTTTATGCTCTTTTTGTATCCTTTCCTCGTCATGTGCATTAGCCTTTCCGTCCTAATTGACGAAACCTGGCACTTAAAGAAGCGATTATGAGAACAAAAACAAGAGATAACAAATCCAAAAGATGAAGAACGTGGCACGGATGCCATCATCTCCAAACACTTTGTAGCCTCTTTGTTTAATGCACGCGCTCCTTCTTTTTGTGATTTGTTTCACAACCAGTGGCTGATCACTTCCTTCTTTTGCTTTCATCCAAATGAATGAATAGACTGCAATATACAAGGAATTTATAAAAGGAGATAGAGATAGAGCACATTCAAATACTGTTGATGACATCTTCTTATCCATGGACCCCTGGCTGCACAACAATTGAAGTATGTTTAAAAGAGGCCTATTTGCATGTACTCCAAATAGTAGGTATTGCTCTGGATCATATTATACCAGGAACAAGTACTCCAGGGAGCAATGGGGTGCTGGAAGAACAGTTGGAATGCACCAGGGCTCGGCGCGTCTGTGAAATTCAGGGGATTTCCACCTTGTGGGGATAGGGATGGGAGCTCCTGCATCCTGTTGCTAGTAGGAGAAAATTATTCAATGTAATCTATGCAAAAGATTGATTTTCTTATACAAACATAGTAGACATACAATAATTTCGTGTAGTTGTAAGCAGAGCTATAAACCTTGACTTGCCAAAGCAAATTAGAAGGGCAGCAAGTTGAGTAACTTGGGTAAGTTTGACAAAATTTAAGCACTGTATCCAATATATATTCAATGACAGACTCAGGAAATTTTCTTGAGGAGGCCAGTGTGCATGTAAAGAACAAAATCTTGAGGGTCCATTAGAGAAAAGAAGAAGCAGGGATATTATATAAAATCTTAGAGGGACATGGCCAACCCTGCCTAGGGGTTCATGGACTGAGTTGGGCTGGGCTGAGGCAAATTCAGGCCAACTCAACTTTAGAAATATATAAGGCCCGTATCTGCCCCAAGCCCTTGTTGGCTCGGGTCTGGTGGCTTTCTGTACTTATTTGGGCCTTTTGTTACTTAATTGGGCAGGTCAGTTACTAAATTGCAATTGCTACTGTTTTGGGTCGGGCCAACCTGGGTTTCAGACATTCTATCATTTTAATCCAAGGCAGGTCTCAAATATTTTTCTTTTGGTATCCCTGCACATGCGATGTGATGGACACAACTCTCACATGTGAGGTACATGCGAGAAGAGGGGAGGCCAAGTTCGAAACCTGAACCTCCCAATGAGAACTACTGTTCCTTACTTACTCTGAATACTAAAACCTAATATCCGAACCGGCCCAAAGAGGGCTGGGCCAGGCTAGTCCCTACCCCTGCTTCCGCCCCTTAATGGACGTTTGACTCAAATTTTTAAGGGGCCTTTCACACCCCACCCCTCCTGGTTGGACACGTTTGAGTCGTTGCCCTTTTGAGTTGAGTCATCTTGGCTGATTTAAGTCGAGCCCTGCACAAGTTTTTATAGACTTTATAGATTCTGGGCAGTTGCAGTACATAACTAATATTTTTCAAAATATCCTAATGTTCCCACTAGAAATGGTAAAATAAGATCCAATATCTAAACATTTTAAGGGCATCCTGGATACGTGGCGACCCATCATTCTAACCCTTTGGTTTAGTGAATTATTGGGCCACCTTCATGGGTTTTATATCTTAAAATATAATCTCTCTTTTGTACTGAAAGATGATAATGACCAGGTTGTCATCCATCTATTACAACTCTTTAATCAAAGGTGAAAGGAAGAATCAAACATGCATGTTCCAAAACTAATAAAAATTCAAGGTTTTTTTTTTTCGTTTGTAAAAAGGTCCCCTTGAAACAGGTACTGTGGTGGTTCAATGGCATTGATTTCTATTGGATATTTTTAAATCTTTCCCTTGAAAAGTGTATGATAGTAGGGCCTTTGCTTCCCACCATAAAGACACAGCATTTATCTCACTTGATAAGTGACTCATTAAAGAAGCTGCCAGCAATAACAGACTCTCATGAAATTCCTGGTTTGAATGGAGTCTTTTGAAGCTTTTATAAGGAAATCATTCACAAAATTACAAGTGTTGTGGCAGAAAGAGTCCCCATGCAATGTGTTGCATACTAGCAAGCTTTGGCATTGGGAATTGAGTGCCTGAAAAACGCTTCATTAAAGAGAACTGTTACCCTAGAGGAACAGGACTGTAACTTGTGATACAGGTGAGGGGAATGGAAGTAATGAAACTTTGAATTGAATCGATGTTCACTTTTGAAATGAAGATTGGGTTCATCTTTTTCTTATTAAGATTAGGGATGGTGTGTGGGGAGATTCCTAATCGTCCCAGAGCAGTTTAACTAATGTCCTTATCTCCAGTCCGGCTGAGCGCATCCCGGCCGTGGCATTGGAGCGCCAGTCGTGGTGCAGTTGATGGCCTCAGTCTGGCTGAGGCCGTCATCCACTAAACCCGGCCCCGACACGCATCCCGGTTGCGACTAGGGAGACTGCCAGCCGAGGCGCGTGTTTAAAATATCTCCTGCCTCCAGGCGCACAGTGACAAGACAGACGTCATCCTGGCCGTCCAACCCTCTGACAGGGCAGCATCCAACGGTCACACCCCCATCGGGGGAGGCCCCAGAAAGGATCCAGTGAGATCTTCGCCTGCCATCGAGTCCAATCCGATCAGGCCCAATATGACTGGCATTTAATGCTGTGCGGGCTGATCGGACTGGCAATAAATGCGATGTGGGCTGTGATGGACTTCCATTTATTATTTTGTGAGCTGATGATCTCAGCAGCCAGATCATCAAGCCCATGACAAAGTCCTCGGTAACACTCATATATAAAGGAGAGATAGCATCTGAACAAGGTAGGCATAAAAGAATACATCTTGATACTGCCTCTCTTCTTCTCCATCCAAAATCCAGTACCGCCACTAACTGAGGCATCGGAGAGCCCTGTGCTGCCACAGCCAGGGTCCTTTGACCTTTTCTCTCTTTTCTTTCAGGTGTCTCCGAACCACTATCAGTCAGCTCTCGTCGGTCATTTGGTTAAGTCCTTTAAGGCACCCTCTTATCTTGTGAGTTACCGTTTTTGCACTTACAATTGGCGCCGTCTGTGGGAAAAACGTGATTGTCAATCTTCCTTCATACTATGGCTGGGAGAGCTGCAAAAGATGGAAAAGTGCCCGAGACAGGCCCTGCAGGGACCATAGCGAACCCTTTCCGAGAGTCTTTGAGGTCCACTCCTGTCTATCTGCGGGGGTATCAGCCCCATCCAGAGTCATACCGGAGACGGTGGTGACCCCTCTCCAGCCTCCTAGGAGGAGGGACCTCACCCTTCACCAGACTCGACGTAAGTCCCCGGTCTTGTTGGATCGTCGGAGAAATAGCGAGGTTCGCAGCTCTGATGAGGAATTCGACCCTACTTACGAGGAGATACAGGCGCAGAATGCTACTATCCGGGAGAAGGATGCCCTTATCAGACGCCTCCAACGACAGCTCAGGGAGACAGCTGAGGCAGCTGACACCGCCAGACAGCGTCTGCAGCGATCTGGCGGAGGAGGTTCTTCTCGCCATCAGCAGACCACCCCTTCTCAAAGGGACCTTAGGTTTCATCTGAACGAAAGAAGACGCAGTCGAGCTAATGACGAAGCCTCCAGCAGTAACCGCAGCCTTTCAAGGAAACGGTCAGAAGACATCCCCGAGGTCCGTAGTGATGCTCAGGGATGGCTTGAGGAACAGATTCAGCAAGCAGTTAGGCGGAACCTGGAAGTGGCCGGCCTCACCCGAAGTCATCAGGACGCTGGCGCGTTCGCCGACCTCGGCACGTCGCCTTTCACTAGCGACATTAGGGATCACCCCCTACCGAGGAAGTTCACTGTCCCAAGGTTCGCCACCTACGAAGGGGCTTCGGATCCAGCTGCGCATCTGCGACATTTCTCGCAGAGGATGTCTGTCTGGGGAGATGAAGGCCATTTGAATTGCAAGGTTTTCTCGTCCAGCCTGGGCGAACTCCCCTTGAAATGGTTCTGCGGTCTCCCAGAAAATTCCATCTCAACCTGGCAGCAGCTTCAGCATTCCTTCATAAAGAAGTTCCAGGCTTACAGAGCTATCCCTAAGACGGACGCCGATATAATGGCCTTAAGGATGAAGCAGCACGAGAATGTCACTCAGTTCGCCAAGCGGTTCTGGACGGTCTACAGCCAGATCGATGGCTCCAAAGACGAAGTGGCAATCTTTGCGTTCCAGAACGCCTTGCTGCCTGATAATGATCTTCGGAAGGACCTGGCTGGCAATCCTGTGGCCTCTATCTCGGCGCTAATGGCCAGGGTGAACCGTTTCATAGCTCAAGAGGATGACCAGCTCAGAGCCAGGGAAAGCTTTCACGTCAGCCGAAGAGATCGGAACGGGAAGTCTTCAATGAAGGAAGATCGGTCGTCCAGGAGAGAGGAACCAAGCCGCCATAAGGCCTCGACTAGCTCGGCAAGGGCTTCCACACCCGCCTACAGAAACAACAAAAAGCTCAGACTGTCTTCCGATCCCTACAAGGCTGTTGATACCATATTTAAGGAGCCTATTCACAAGATCATGACTAAAATTAAATCCAGGCCGTATTTCAGCTGGCCGCCGCCCATGAGGAGCGATTCGGCCAACCGCGACCAGAGTAGATTCTGTGCTTATCATAGACAGAATGGCCACAATACCGAGGAGTGCAGAATCCTCAGGTCTCACTTAGAGAAACTTGTCCAAGATGGACATCTCAAAGAATATGTCAAGGCGAACGACAGGGATGAATCCCGAGCTCGGCACCGAAATGAAAAAAGTCAGGACAGTGATGGATTCGAGAAACTCATTAGCGTCATACACCTCGCTCCCCCACCCAGAGGGAGTAACCAGGCGCGTGCCGAGGCGAGACGGGCGTCCCATGGAAAACAGGTAATGGCGGCCGAGTTAGAACCGGTTGCGAAAAGGCCTCGCAAGGAGCAGCCCAAGATTTGGTTCTCTGATGACGACCTGGAAGGCGTACAACTCCCGCATAATGATCCGCTTGTCGTCACTTTGAAACTGAAGAATTGTAGGGTCCAGAGGATCCTTGTTGACCCCGGAAGTTCATCCGAGGTCCTTTATTTCGATTGCTTCAGGAAGATGGGCCTTTTGGAAGCAGATCTGCAAGAGGCCCGAACTCCATTGATAGGCTTCAGTGCCCAACCTGTATACCCAAAAGGGAAATTGACCCTTAAAGTTCAGGTTGAAGGAGCCTCCGTGATGGTAGACTTCCTGGTAGTCGACGCGCCATCCCCTTATAATGCCATCATGGGTAGAACTTGGCTCCACAGCATGGAAGCGGTACCCTCTACTCTCCATCAGAAGTTGAAATTTCCACTCGAAGATCACGGTAGAGTAAAAATAGTGACGGTTCGGGGAAATCAGCAAATGGCCCAACAGTGCTTGATGGCCGTAGTACCCGGAAGTCGCGAGCCCAAGCAGGTCAATGTGGCCGAATGGAGAAAGAGTTGGACCGAGTCGGTCAGCATCCCGAACAGAAGAGTGTGGAAGAACTGACCGAGGTTAGGATCAGCCCACATGATCCGGAAAGGTTTTTCCTCCTCGGCGGTCAGCTTACCGAGCCTGAGCGATCCGAATTGACCGAATTCCTGTTCCAGAATATAGGAGCCTTCGCCTGGACCCCAGAGGAGATGCCCGGTATTCACCCCGAGATCGCGTGCCACAAGCTGAATGTGGATCCCGAGCACAAGCCCGTAATGCAAAAAGCTCGTAGGACCGGGCTGCCACAGACAGAAGCTGTGGTCGAGGAGGTCGGTAAACTACTTGAAGCAGGGGTGATCAGGGAGGTACAGTACCCGGTTTGGCTCGCCAACACGGTGGTGGTAAAAAAGAAGACTGGCAAGTGGAGGGTATGCGTCGACTTCACAGATCTCAACAAGGCCTGCCCCAAGGACAGCTTCCCGCTCCCAAAGATCGACCAGATGATCGACGCCACCGCCGGCCACGACCGGATGAGCTTCCTCGACGCATATCGAGGCTACCATCAGATACCTCTGTACGCTCCGGATGAAGAGAAGACTGCGTTCATAACGCCCAGGGGCATCTACTGTTATAAGGTAATGCCTTTCGGCTTAAAGAACGCAGGTGCCACTTACCAGCGCCTGGTCACTAAGATGTTCGGGGCGCACCTTGGCAGCACTGTTGAAGTGTACATCGACGATATGGTCGTCAAGTCCAAACAAGCCGTGAACCATCTAGCCGATTTGGCCGAGGTGTTTGCCATTCTGAAAGAGTACAAGCTGAAACTGAACGCCTCCAAGTGCGCCTTTGGCGTCGGCTCAGGCAAATTCCTCGGGAGCTTGGTCACTAGGAGAGGGATTGAAGCAGATCCAAACCAGATTTCTGCCATCCTTGGAGTGCAGAGCCCGTCTACTGCAAAAGAGGTCCAGAAGCTTACTGGCATGGCTGCCGCACTGAATCGATTCATCAGTAGATCCTCAGATAAGTGCCATCCCTTCTTTAAATTGTTGAGAAAAAACTGTAAGTTTCAATGGACTCCAGAGTGTGACCAGGCTTTACAAGCACTTAAGGCCTACCTTTCGTCGCCGCCTCTACTTTCGACCCCAAAACCAGGGGAAACGTTGCATTTATATCTAGCGGTCTCGGATCGAGCCGTGAGCTCGGTCCTGATCAGAGAGGAGGAAAATCAACAAAAACCGGTTTATTACACGAGCAAATCGCTCCTCGATCCCGAGACCAGATATACCCTGTTGGAGAAGCTTGCGTTGGCACTAGTTAGCGCCTCCCGCAAGCTCTCCCATTATTTTCAAACTCATACTGTAGTGGTGATTACAAAACATCCGCTCAAGTCTGTTTTCCGAAAAGCTGATTTTTCAGGAAGGCTTTTGCGGTGGGCGATAGAGCTCGGGCAATATGATATTCGATACCAGCCCAGAACAGCCATCAAAGCTCAGGTCCTGGCGGACTTTATTGTGGAGTTCGTACCTCCGACCTCGGCGCCAACTCAGCTCGGCCCCGAGCCCGCGGACGAACTCGAGGTACCCCTCCCGGGGGATGACGGACTATCTCCAAGCCGATCTCCGGCTCCCGTATGGAAGGTCTTCGTTGATGGATCGTCAACAGCCAAGCGAGCTGGTGCTGGGACCGTCGTCCAGACTCCGGATGGTCTGGTTATTGAGCAAGCCCTTACTCTGGATTTCAAAGCGTCAAATAATGAAGCGGAATATGAAGCCTTGTTAGCTGGACTGAGTAGTGCTAAAATCCTCGGAGCTCGGCAGTTGCTCGTCTTCAGTGACTCCCAGCTAGTGATTAACCAGTTGACAGGAAATTATCAGGCCCGAGACGACAGGATGTCTGCCTACCTCGCCCTCGCAAAGAAGTCTCTCTCAGAATTCCAGATAGCCGAGGTCAAACAGATCAGCAGGGGGTCAAACTCTCATGCCGATGCCCTAGCCAGTCTAGCCTCCGCCGTTGAGGCAGGGAAGAAAAGAACTATCGAAGTGGGATCGCTGGCAAGACCCAGCATAGAGCTTCAGCCACCCCGGGAGGTCCTCCATCTTGACTCCGGCCCAAGCTGGATGGATCCAATTATATCCTATCTTAAGGACGACAAACTCCCGGAGGACAAGATTGAGGCTCACCGGCTCAGATTGAAAGCTACACGGTTTTGGTTGTCCCCCGAGGGCAAGCTCTACAGAAAGTCATTCACTGGCCCATACCTTCAATGCGTCCATCCAAGCAAAGTGGAAGACTTTCTCTATGAAATACATGAGGGGATTTGCGGGAGCCATATAGGAGGGAGGTCATTAGCTTACCGAGCAATCAGCCAGGGGTACTGGTGGCCGTATATGCAGAAGGATGCGCGATTATATGTTAAGAAATGTGAGAAGTGCCAGAAGTTCTCCCACTCTCTCCATCAACCAGCACAAGATCTGAGCCCACTCTCTAGTCCATGGCCCTTCGCCCAATGGGGGCTGGACATCGTGGGACCACTTCACCGAACTCCAGGAAATAAGAGATGGTTGATAGTGGCCACTGATTATTTTACTAAATGGATAGAAGCAGAATCGTTGTCTTCCATCACCGAGCGTGACACGAAGAATTTTGTTTGGAGGAACATCATCACCAGGTTCGGCATCCCACGAGTCTTGGTATCGGATAACGGCACCCAGTTCGACTCCGCTGCCTTCAAAAACTTCTCCAAGGAACTCGGCATCAGAAACCACTATTCCACCCCGGCATATCCGCAGGGCAATTGTCAAGCAGAGATCTCCAACAAAGTGGTGCTGGATGGGCTGAAGAAGCGACTAGATCAAGCGAAAGGGAGATGGGTAGAAGAGCTTCCAAGTGTTTTATGGGCCTACAGAACGACTCCGAGGCGTTCCACATCATCGACCCCGTTTTCCCTAGCTTACGGAATGGAGGCTGTCATCCCTCTTGAGGTCGGCCTCCCAACCCTGAGGTCAGAACTCTTCGACCAAGGCCAGAATGAAACGAATATTGCTCGGGAGCTGGACCTCGCTGACGAGCGCAGAGAATCGGCGATTATCAGATTGGCGGATTATCAACAGCAACTGGCCAGAGGATACAACCGAAGGGTCAGAGAGAGAAGGTTCTCGATCGGGGATTTGGTCCTTAAGAAGACACTTCCAGGAGATCGAGACCCAGGCCAGGGCAAGTTGGCTCCGAATTGGCACGGACCATTCAAGGTAGTCGCCACTGCTGGGCGATCAGCTTACAAACTCGAAGATATGGATGGTCGACAATTACCTCGTCCGTGGAATGTATCGCATCTCAAAAAGTTTTATTTCTAACTCTGTATTCAAGGTATTCCAAGATTTTAATGAAAGCAGTTTTGAGTCTCTGCTCTTGTCCCCACTGTCACCCCGGCATGAAGCCTACGGGCCGTGATGCACGCACCGCCTAGGCATGGGGCCATTGTGGCCGCCTCAGTACCGTGAAGGCATCGGCATCATATGATGTCATCGCCACTTTAATTACCCGTTATGATCTTGTTTAAAAGAAAAAAGAGACAAGCACAAGCAGCATGAGGAAATCGAGCATGCAAACAGAGCGGGAGTGAATAATGATAAAAAGTTCGATTCATTGATTACTGGAAGTTTACATTTTGAAGCGCAGATTACACGATGATTTAACAAAAAAAAAAGAGAGCAAGCAGACAGATAACAGCGACCAGGTCTTCATGGTTCTTGTGGAGCTGGGTCACAGGGGACGTCGGCGGAGGTTTCTTGAGGGGCTGGGCCACTGTCGACACCGACCGGGGGACCGATAATTACTGTGTTATCCGGGGCCGATGGACCGGGATAGATCGGAGGGTTCACAAAGGACGGGTGGTCCTCCGAAATCCCGACCTCCCTCAAAGCGGCGCGCCACGCCTTCGCCCACGCCTTGTCTCGAACGCGGAATACCTTCGCGCCGTAGTAAACGGTCGCTTGGGTGGCCGCGTCCTGGAAGGCCGCCTCACTCTCAGCCTTGACTTTGGCCTCCGCCTCGTCCGCCCGCTTCGTTTCGGCGCGAAGGTCGCTCCTCAAACTCTCCACTTGGGCCTCGAGGTCGGCGTTCTTCATCTTCTCGTTTTCGATCTCCATCGCCACCTCCCCAAGTTTGGTCCGGAGGCCACCCTGGAACGCCTCCAGCTGGTTGACCTTCGAGACGCTGGACCCCAGCGCCTCTTCGAGCTCCCTCTTCTCCTCGGTTAGGCCAGCCACCAAGGGACCCTGCTTGCTGAACCTGTCGATGACTACCATCGACTTCTGCAACGTCTGTCAAGAAATCGGGGCATGTTAGTAGCCGAAGTGGGGCACCCAGCAAAGCAATTAAAATTACAAGCCAAGTTACCTGAAAGCAAGAGTGGAGTAGCGACGTGACCAGCTTTGGGTCGCTCATCTTCCCCAACCGGGCCATGTCGCGCGGCAGTGCGCAAGCATGGCCAAGTGCCTCGAGCACGAGGGGATCTGGCCTCCTGTGAATGCAGTCTTCCACAGTCATAGACCTCCCTGACTCGAGCAGGAAGCTCGGTGCCCAAGGCGCTGGCTCGGCCAATTGCGATGCCCTTCCCGAGCCGTCTCCCTCTTCCCTCGGCCTCTTTCTCGAGGAGCTCTCGTTGCGAGCATCCTCGGGAGAATGTTGGGCTTCCGGACTCGGCTCGCGGGTCGCTACCGCCACCTCGACAGCCCGAGGGGACTCACCAGGGCTGGGAGCTGAGTGTCCAGCAGAATCCCGGACCACCGGCGGAGATGATTCGCCCTCGCTCCCTAGGGCCAGTGCCTCCAGATTCACGAACGCCGGGACCCGTGACATCTCTCCTGAGTCAGTGTGAGGGCGCCGCGTCCTCCTCACTAAAGGGGTGCCGCTTGACTGCGGCTCAGGGGAGGATCGCGGTTCGGGTGATGCCTCAGCGCCGGTCACGGCTCGAGAAGTCCCCCCTTCTTCAAGCGCAGCCTCTGCACGGCTGCTGGCAAAGGGCTCACTTGGTCCCGGGACTTCTCCTTGAAGCAGCGCAGGGGGCAATACTGATCTCTTGTTATATCCCCGGTACCTCGGCTCGTAGCCCAGTAGCGCCCAGGCAGATCTGTTGTTGAAGTCGGTGCACCTCCTGATAGCCTGGTACCACTCTTCGTTCTTTCTCCAGCCCTCCCGCCTAGCTCGTTGCTTCCTTTCGCGAGCAGCTGCAAAATGAACCAAAGGGACATCAGCCCAGCGAGCACAAAAGCAGAGAGGAAAATGAGATTAGCAGTAATGAGCGAAGGGGATTACTTGGGACGACCCCGGGGTGACGCGGTACCCTGTGCACCCTGTCCTCCTCGGCGCCAAACTCCCAGTTCCCCGAGACGCACACGAGGTCGTCTCCGGCGTATTTGCTAGAGTCCTCGAGTGCTGTGACGAAGGCTGTGCACCGGGGCCGGACTCGGAGGTAATAGCCATCCTCCTTGGACTTACATACGTCGTAGACATCTTCGATGTCATGAACACCGATGTCAATACCTAGGTTTTTGTTCAGCACGGCTGTGCCCATGATGACTTTGTAGCCGTTAGGCGACAGCTGACACGGACTGAGGGCCCAAGTGCTGAGGCAGGCCCTGAGGAGTGGGTCTAGGGGGAACCTAACTCCGCCCTCTACAATGGCGATCAACGGGAAAGGCATCCAGCCCCCCGAGTACGAGCGAAGTGCGTGGTCTGCAGGGTCCGCTCGTCTGATCAGTACATCGTCCGGTATTTTGTACGCCATCCTAAGCCCATCTATGGCGATATCGTTCTCTACCCAGTGACTGTAAATCCCCATGTGTGGTCAGAAGAAAGAGAGACGAGGCCTAAAGGGGGATCTAAGGAAAGGGAGAAGCTCACGCTCGGAAAACGCAACCGGAAAACCCTCAGGTATACGTCGCAGCGATCTGTTCAGCGGCAGAGGGCTTCTGGATCAGTTCTTCGGGTGTAGAGGATGAGGAGAAGAAGACAACAGCAGCCTTTTGTATCAGAAGAAGCGCCGCCCCGCCCCGAGCGCCGTTCCCGAAATTCGAAACGTTGCATCAGGCGACTGTACGCTTCCCGTGTCCAGCGGCGCAGCTGATCAAACGGGGACGCGTGGCATAGCCTATCCCACTCCTTCATGATTGACGCGCTGCATTTATTATCTTGGGCGGGAAAAGAAGTTTGGAGAGGATTAGACGCCAGCTGTCACCAACGCAAGACCTACGATTGTAGCAACACCTTCGTAGCTTCCGACTCCACTGAGTTCGGGATCCCGAGATCCCAGAGGAGCCACAAGCTAGGGGGCTATTGTGTGGGGAGATTCCTAATCGTCCCAGAGCAGTTTAACTAATGTCCTTATCTCCAGTCCGGCTGAGCGCATCCCGGCCGTGGCATTGGAGCGCCAGTCGTGGTGCAGTTGATGGCCTCAGTCCGGCTGAGGCCGTCATCCACTAAACCCGGCCCCGACACGCATCCCGGTTGCGACTAGGGAGACTGCCAGCCGAGGCGCGTGTTTAAAATATCTCCTGCCTCCAGGCGCACAGTGACAAGACAGACGTCATCCTGGCCGTCCAACCTTCTGACAGGGCAGCATCCAACGGTCACACCCCTATCGGGGGAGGCCCCAGAAAGGATCCAGTGAGATCTTCGCCTGCCATCGAGTCCAATCCGATCAGGCCCAATATGACTGGCATTTAATGCTGTGCGGGCTGATCGGACTGGCAATAAATGCGATGTGGGCTGTGATGGACTTCCATTTATTATTTTGTGAGCTGATGATCTCAGCAGCCAGATCATCAAGCCCATGACAAAGTCCTCGGTAACACTCATATATAAAGGAGAGATAGCATCTGAACAAGGTAGGCATAAAAGAATACATCTTGATACTGCCTCTCTTCTTCTCCATCCAAAATCCAGTACCGCCACTAACTGAGGCATCGGAGAGCCCTGTGCTGCCACAGCCAGGGTCCTTTGACCTTTTCTCTCTTTTCTTTCAGGTGTCTCCGAACCACTATCAGTCAGCTCTCGTCGGTCATTTGGTTAAGTCCTTTAAGGCACCCTCTTATCTTGTGAGTTACCGTTTTTGCACTTACAGATGGCAAATAACGGATTGAGGGTGTGAGTTATATATCCAACTGGGCTTGAGCCCAACCCTTTAGAACACAAATATGAACCAAGAATGGCTATGGGTTTTGTTTATCCGCGCCACCTGAAGGATCTGGTCCATAAAAGGGTCAAGGGTCATGGGTCAAAATCAAAATAAAAATCAATGAGTTGCCAGTAATAGAACATTATTCCCATCAGATTTGAACCTAACTAAAATAAGGGCAATTTCTATGAATCACTGTAGAAGATTCTAAAAGCAATTTGAAAAATCATATAAGGTGGTGGTGCACAACTCGATGCTCATTATTTTGTAGCCCACATGTTCATTTTCTATATAAGGAAAATACCAGATATTAGATTTATGTTCATGTGGTCAGATGGTGGTCCTGAACATGCAATGTTTTGCTCATTTTATGGCAGAAAAATAGTTGTATAACTTTGGTGGACCAGTGTATGGTTCATCTCAGATCAGGTTGGATTTAAATCTAGTTAAATTTATACAAAACTTAGATCAGGTTGCATTGCTTCCCTAATTAGGCTAATCTTGATCATTTCCCCAGGTGATTTTTTCTCTAGTCAGGTCCAGATAATTATGTGGCCCTGACACATTATATCACAGCCTAGGCCTACAGAAGGGTGTTGGGCTCAACTTTCAACAGCCCCATGAAAACTGATGAGAACTCATGAAAATGGTTTTGTAATTGTAACAACACCTGATGAAGACTGATCTAAATGAAATTGAACTTCAATTATCAAAGCCAAATTCTAATGAGGTTGCAGTTCATCAGTGGTTAATTATGCATAGGTGTTCTTCTTCTCTTTTCTTAAAAAAGATAAAAATTGTTTTGGCGTTTTTGTTTTTAATGAGAATCAAACCGTTGTGAGCCCGAATCTTCCTTGTACCTTTCAATGGCCGTTTTGTGTTTTGCTAATTATAGGTATGGCTACTTAATTATTTAAAGAAAAAGTGCTTTGACTGTTGAGCTAACTTTTCAATGGAAGACTACAAGCTGGAAGCCTCCAACTAAAAGGAGTATTTAAAATTGGCTACTATAGCCCCAGATTTCAAGCATAGCTGCCTTTCAATCATCAATAAAGTAAGTCATCTTTCCTCTACAAACAATATATTTTCAAATGGGTTTAGCAAATGGTTTCACATGTTAGTATCCATTTAGTTTTAGACACTGTTGAGCCAACTCCATGAAAGATTGCAACAGTCATGGTGTGAAGAGGATTTTGCCAGTGAATTCACTACCCATTCCCTTGTTGACTTTCGGTTGGGTTCACATTGAAAGATTTGTGATTGAAGAGCCATATCTTCATCACATGTTTCTTTTCGTTTTCTTCTAATCATGAAGGATTTCTAATTGACTCAATTAAAATTGTTTGAAAGGTTAGTCCTTTGGTTATTATTTATAACTATGTTGCTCCATCATGTCTAAGTAGGGATGTAATCGGGTTGGCCTCCGGTTGGATTCAGGTTCAAATCCAGTTTTGTTGGGTCTGGGCCTTTGGGAAACAGATTTGCCATCTTTAAGGATGTGTATGAGTCCAGGATGGATCATTTATCTAGCCGGGTCAATGTGGGTCCATTGCCATCCCTATTTCTAGGCCTCTCTGCGCGGTAGTCAAGGACAAAGACAATAAAAAACATCAAGAGTCTAGTCTGACCAACCAGTTTGAAGTAGGGCTCGAACTAATTCTGCTAAGCCTATTGGCTGCAATCAGTGTAGGGCTTTTAATGGGTTGGGCCTTTTCAGCAACAGCTACCTGACTTTTTTGTTTTTCTATCAGTGAGCTTGTGAGTGCTCTCAAATGATCATGGATCGAGAGGTATGAAAACAAGGCCAGTTTAGTAGGCTCACTTCAATCCAAGTGGTCAAATGACTTTGGCCCAATGGTGAATGTATTGTATTTTTTGGGAATCAGGTTAGTTTCAGCACTGGCCAATCTAATAATTAGTAAGTTTCAAGTGTAATTACTCTGTTAGATGGTTCGCGCTTTGGCTCTCAATCCAGTCCATTGTCATGGGTAATGTCATTTTGATACAAAGAAATTCCTTGTAGGAATGAGGTTGTGCTCCAGAAAGTTAAAAAGTACTGGTAGGACGTTTCTTTCTGTGATTGTACCTTATTTGAGAGAAGCCCGTGATGGATTCTGTGATTGTTTCTTTCTGTGATTGCAAATCTTTTTGGAGAAGTGCCAATAATAAGGTTTTAAGAGCGCCTGTTCGTTCAAATAAAATAAATAGGAGTTAAAGGTCAAATGAGCTCCACTAAAAAGACCACTAAGAGACAAGAAGCGAAGGATAAGGTGAGTGGCTTAAGATATAAGGTGACATGTAGATATGACCCTCATTTTTCTAAGATTTCATCATTGGAGTGGAGGCTGGGTATTCATTTCCCACCTATCCTTGAATCGTTTTCCACTGAGTGGAGATAATTTGATGGCCATTTTTTAAAACTACCTTTATTTTTTCTTAATTCTAACCAATTTTAGAAATAAAAGTCTAAGGGTTCCTATGTATTCAATTGCACGACACAAACAGGCCTGTTTGTGGTATATGTTGTGTAAAGCTACAAGTGTATGTGTTTCTAGTACTTTTTAAAATTTCCATTTCTAAAGCTACAAGTGTAGGTGTTTCTAATACTTTTTAAAATGACTATTTCTAAGGTGACATTTGACAAGATGCTTGAGTGCTTTAGACAATTTGAGACGATCTGTTTCCCTCTATTCAATCAACATTAAGATCTTTTGCCTAAGGAAATATCAAAACAACATATTGGACAATTTTCTTTTCTTTCTTTTTTTGAAAACTTTTCCTATATAATGTTGCTATCTAACAAATTTGTCTATATTACAATTACTATATAATAAGTTTGGCTATATAACTAATTTTATATGACAAGTATGCCTTTTCAGTTGAATCACACATATAATGTGACTTATTAAATAGCTTATTTGTGAAATACTCTAATAGAAACAACTCTATTCTAAACGTATATAATTGAATCAACTCTATTTCAATTAGATTAGAGGTTTCAAACAGATCTTAAGTTTTGTTTTGAAAATAACTTTTTCCTTACGATCGTAAGGAAGCAAATGGGTTGGTTTCAGGCCAAAACTATATTGGACCCAAAATCAAAACCATTTTTGGATTTGGCTTCGATTCAGAACCTATTTTGTTGGCTCTAAATCTGAATCCGGTTCTAGAACTAGTTCTAACTAGAGGGCTGACGTCTAGTTTCAAAACCGGTTTTGACTTCTTTTTCATTTTTTTTTTTTTTTTTTTTTAACTACATCACATATACACTGATCCAAAATTAAAACTGAAGCTGATTCTAAGCTGTAATTTACAACATTAAAGAATCATATGTTGAGTCTCATGTCTTTGGGTTGGAACCTTTCTAGATTCGAAACCAGACCCATTTATTAATTAGAACCTAAATTAGGTTTTGGACCTGAATCTGTTATGAATAAAAATCTAAATTAAGTTTTAACCCCCTTTTTTTTATGGGTCAGAACCTTGGATTAATCGGAGAATCAGATACTTACATCCCTAAACGTAGAGCATAGGGATGAATTACATAAAACTCTTGTTCTTCTTCTTTTAATCTATTTCCTAAATGCATTGACCTAAGTTGTTGATAAATTCTACATTGCATAGTATCCACTCAAAGGGAGTACAACATAATTATATTAAAGTGTAGGTAGTTTTCTCCCCAGCATGTGTCGCGCCGTCTTTACTCCCACGTTTCTCTCAAGGGTCCAAAGGGTCCAAACACCTAAACACCGTGGCCAGTACTTAAAAAAAAATATAAGGATGACAAACTGTCGTCTTTTCCCTTATTCCACCAATTTATGATCACTTCAACTCATTCCATTATCCTCATTCCCTATTAAAAAGCTCTTGGATGATACATCAAATAAAATATGTTGACTTGGCCATAAATTGGAGACTACATGGAAACAAGATTTTCATATCTTAATTTCTCCAAATTATGTCTGCCAGCAAAGATCAAGAAGAATACGGTGGATGTGGAAACCCTTTAAAATATGGTCAATTTTGAAAATTTCCACCTACTACTAGATGGAAAGGAAAACTCCACCTACTACTAACATCTTTACCCAAAAAAAGAATTCTTTACCAAAAAGAAAAGAAAAAAAAAAACCTACTACTGACATAGAATTTGGGAAGAATGGAGTTTTCCTTGTCATTGTGCTTATCCTCTGAAAATTTTATAGCTAACTAGGACGGGCACCTCACCCAGCTGAGGAACTTGGTCGAGTTAGTGGGGGTACTCGGTTAGAATTGGCCAAAGCTTGGTGACTTATCTAACTGAGTTAACTCAGGTGAGTCCCAAAATGTTTAGAATTAAATTTTACGGCTTCTAAATCAAAGCTTAGAGCTTGGTTGGCACCATTCTGAAAATGTTTCATTCTCAAAGTGAATGAAGAAAAACATATTTGACAAAAAATTTGTGTGTGCATGTGAGAGAGAGAGAGAGGGGGAGAGAGAGAGAGGGAGGAATTTTATAGATGTGCTAAAGGGAAAGAAAATGCTACCAAATAAGGTTTTTTCATTCATTCCCAAAATGAAATATTCTCAAAAAGTCATGTTCGTGTAGTACTGTTTCTATGGAAACGCCTCAGAAAAAGAATCACTTTTCCACTTTCATCGTTTTTTTGTAATTTTGTGTGACACGTTTTTTTTTTTTTTTTTTAAATTTACATGCTTTGGAAAAGGAGAAGAAGAAGTTCACGGAACTACTATATATACTTTTCCACAGCCGTACACCGCCGTGCCCTGAGAATTTTGGAGCTTCTGAACTATGATCTAGATAGCTGTTTGGATTATTCAAGAATCCAAATGCAATTAGGTGCACTGCATGGTTTGGTACAAGTAGTTGGACCAAGTTGATGCAAGTCGTGGCTTCCAGGACTTTGTTAGTCTTGCAATTCCTACTGTGGCTTTCAAGTTAGAAAATAGGGCTCATCACACTGGTTCAATGAATATGACTTTTTTAGGGCTGCATCACACTGATTGAAATGAATTTCTAAAGAAGATGACTTTTTGGCTGATTGAACAAGTATTGCCTAATTGCAATCTACATCTGAGGCCATCAGAGGTTGGTGCTTTTCATAGTAGGTGTAGTTCCATGACTCGTTACCTGTTTCAGATGGTGAAAGTTCCATTGCATGAACCCCTGAGCCCTGTTTGGCACATGGATAAAGACATAAAGCTATCCATGAAAAAGCCCTTATCCTGAATAGGTTTACTTGCTACTCAGGATGATGTCTAAATTTCTCCAGAGTAGGTTTCTCCACGTTATTCTTGAAATATCCCAACAGGTAAGTAGGAACTGCCACATGGGTTGGATTAAGCTTTTTTTAGAGTAATGGGTGGTTTATGGATAAAGAAAACTAGGTTTGGCTCATTGTAGACTAATGCTTTGCATCCTTAGCACCACTGGGGCTTGGTTCTAAATGCTGGGCTGAATGCCTTGTATTCCAACTTAATTAGTGGTCTTGTGGGTCAACCATGATTAAGGTTTAGGGTAAAGAGGTATTTTGGTCACTTCAATCAAGCTTTCTTAGTGCTTAATTGAGAGAGGATAAGTTATAAAATATGATGTAAGTTGTAAAATCTACATGTAAACCCTATCTAGGAGAACTATTTACTTTTCCCCCCTTATCTGCATGGAAAGGGTGTTACGCCAAACAATGGGTTTAGAACAATTTTGCCTCCCCATCTTGCAATTCACTCATCACATAAACACTTTCTTACCACTTATTTTTGCAACAAGTAGATTCCTTAGTCCAAAGATTTTTTTTTTCTATAAGAGAGAATATTGCATTCCACTCCATCTCTGTCGAAGAAAACCAGTTCACCACTTCTTTTTTTTTTCTTTTTCACAAGGAAAATGTGTCGAACAAAACTAAATAACATGCCAATAAAATGATAGGCAGCATGGAAAATCAGAATAATTTTCCTTTCCGTCATGGAATCCTCAACCTACAAAATACCCCAGTGTTTTGTCTTCTATTTTACGCAATTGGGTAAGGTTTTTTTTTTTTAATTTGCATCTTCTATACTTCTAATTTGTTGTTGTAAATCATTCTATCTTGACGATATCACTAATTCCTCGATGGTGATTAGTACAGTTAAAATCAAAGACAGTCTTGGTACGTAAGAATCTTTGGCTATAAAAGATTACGATTTTTCAGCAGTTCCAATTTATGGAAGTGGGCCTCTCTTTCTGGTCAAAGCACACCATTCTTTTATATCAATGTGGAACCTATTGCTACTTATTTTATTTCTTACCACCAAAAGAAGTCTGGGCTCTTTTCTTCCAATTCTACGCTAAAACATGTCTGTTGATGACTAATGTAGATATACCTTACCTAAACCTATAGATGTTGTCACATAAAAAAATATGGTGACAAAATTTCATGATTTCACTTTTCAAGGGCCCAAGGTGACAACAAACTCACAGGACATTGGGCAGAGCATTAAGAAATGCAATTAGTTAGAATAATAGGACCCAACCAAAAGTAAACCTAAGTCCTATCCTCATGTAAGAGAGGAACAAAGGAGAAAGCTACAAACACCTTCACACATAGAAACATCTTTTAAGTATCTTAACAAAACTAATGACTTTTTGACCATATTTTATTTGTGTTAAAAGAAGCAAATGAAAGGACAATCTACATAGCTGTTTGATCTTTGGTAACCAGTTTGATTAGCTAGTAAATCACGTGGAACAGGAAAGAAGGGGATCCTCATTATAAAGACTACACATTGATTAGGTAGCCGTTGATTCGTTTAAATTTCATATTTTTTTTTCATAAGCATACTAATAATATCGTGGGATCCTATGCTGGCACGTCACCATTATTTGATGTAACCAAACCTACAAAGCTCTTGATTGATAGACTTTGAGGTAGAAAGGACCATCCAATCAATGGAGAGAGAGAGAGAGAGAGAGAGAGAGAGAGAGAGAGAGGTGTAATTGGTAAGCATTTATAAAGATTCTGAAGAAAAAAAAATTCTATTACTATTATCATGCTCTTTGCCCTCTGCTATTGATCTGGATCTGCAACAAAAATAGATTTCACATGTGGCCAGGTGTGAATAATGATTGAGGCCGTTGATCATGATGTTGGCCAAAATTGCTGTGTTTAGACAATTATGGCCAACTAATCATTCTTATGTTTGCCAAATGAATGTTGGCATTAATCCTGCTTTCCCCTGACCCCTTGGATGGTTGGATGTGCTGAAAATCACAAAAAATAGAGATCCCCTACTGATTGGAGAAAAAAGAGTAGGTGGAGAGTCCCCTATTGAAGATTCTGATTCCTCTTATTTAGACTTCTCCCAATTGGGTTTTTTTTTTTTGGAAATTTTCTTAAGGATTAGATAGCATCAAATGATGTCATCTCCCATGTAACCTTTATCCTGCTGCCAAATAAGTATAAAGAACATTTATGATTTAATCACTCTTAAACTTGGATTCCATGAGATAATGAAAAAGACTCCAAGACAACAGAGTTCTTGACTCTAGTCAAAAATTTTTTTAAAGAATGTTTCCCAAAACCCGTGATATCATTATTTATCAGTTTCTGAAAAGTACTACTGAAATCAACAAGAAAAATGTGATTTTATCTTTCACCACATAGTGAGTTTTGAAATTTAAACTGAATCAAGAAAAAAGATTGGGTAGAGAGTTGCCCATTTAAGATTCTGATTCCTCCGATTTTCATTTCTCCCAAATGGTCTTTATTGTTTTCTTTTCTGGCAAACTTTCTTAAGGATTAGATAGTATCAAATGATGTTATCACTTGTAACCTTTATCCTGCCAATGTAGAGAGTGCAACATTTGTTCCAAATTGACTCAAAACTTTAGTTCTGCAACTTTTTATGAGTTATTCCTTTTGAACACCCAACTACTTTATTTGACTTGAGATGGACAGTGGGTACAATCAAATAACTAGAAAATGTGATACACGAGAGGCCAATAAAATCATCATCCATGTTGGATCAGAGAAAAAGGCCGCCAAATAAATAATACGGGATGTTTTCTCCGATAGTTATCACGGTTCACACGCCTTTAATTCAAGAGATCCCCATGCCCCCCACATCACACAGTTTGCTAAATAATATTATGAAAATTGATTATTATCCAACCTTTATTCATAATTAATCACCTTCAAATTCCTACTAATTAATTGGCATAATTACGTTGGAGTCAATAGGAGGAGTGCAACTTTTACCAACTCGATTGATGCTAGTCAAAGCAAGGATAAATCACCCACTTACTTTTTCCAAAGCTCTTGCCACAACACCCTCATTTGAAATCGGCTTTTAAGCCAAATCTCAGACCAAAAGAGCTTTCATCATCATCATTAAAGCCTTGTCCTAACTATATTAGGATTGTCTACATGAATTCTTTGGGATCTCTGTCTCAATAAAACTTTTCTCTTTTTAATCTTTCTGCAATTTAACTATTGTTTGCCATATCCCTATTCCTTTTTCAAATTCCTTCTCATCCTTACACATAAACTTATAAAACCATGCAATTTGGGAAAATGGAGAAGGAGAGATATTTTCACTGCAAAAGTAGCAACGAAGAGATATGAGGAATCTTCAACCATAAACTATCCTTTTATTGTCTCCTCAAAGAAGAGCTGTGACTATAAAAAGTAGACACAAAACAAGGAAAACCATGGTCTAAGGTTACACTCACGTGACACATAGGTGCCCCAACGTGCAACCCATGTGACCACAAGCACTAACGAGAATCGAGTCAAAAGGCCACCATACTAAACAAAGGCACCACCAAGACCATCAGATCGTGGCCACGTGGGCCACCACCCCAAACCCATCTTCTCCTAAGGCTCACGAAACATGATTGTAATAATGAGAAACTCAAATCCAATAAGCAAACCTTATATTAAAAATGAAAAACCACATGAGAGAGAAGAAGCTACATCTTAATTTACCATGACTATTCATAGCCAAGGAATCATCACCACCGTTCAATCCCATCAACTTAGTAAAGAAACCAAAAGAAGAGGAGAGAAAAAAAGAAAGGACCACACGCCACAAGTGGGGAAGGTGCTAACTTCCCATGTATATCGCGCTATATCATACAGAAAGACACAATTGGCTTTTCGTTTTGTGCTTTTTTGGATCATGTGACTCGGTCCGACTCAGTGATGTTGAGCTGGGGTGGGTGCAGGCTTGGCGCATTGGTAGCACTTGGCAAAGAGCCCAAAGGTGTCCACTTGCCTGACAAAATTGGTCACGCTGGCCCACCCACCGAACCCAAATCCAACGACTAGGACCCACAACACGATGAATGTGTTAATCACGTACATGGCCGTCCAGCTTGGGAGGAAGAAAGGAGGCTTTTCAGCAGCATTCTGCAACAAGAACAAATGAGAAAAATAAAATAAAATAAAATAAAAATCATTGAGTTGGAAAAAAGAGGTACTTGACTCGGGACGAGTTTTGGATCCTAGTCCGAGTCCAGGTGGAGGCTTTCAGACCTTTTCATTCCACCTATTCTTGTCTCACCGGCTCAGTGTCATAACAAATTGAGAGAAACATCTCAGCGTCTTGAAATATTTCCAAATCCCCAACATTTAATGCTCACTGCCCCACTTCCTCTCCAGTCACGTGCTTGACACGAGCATGGGACCACGTGGGAGGAAGGTGTGGGTAATGGGAGAAAACCATATCCCCAGCGGAGAATATGGAAGTCCCAATCAAAGGCCCTCACCAAAGCGATGGAAATGAATGCTGTGGAGGATGTCTTCAAAGTCACAACCGAGTCCAATGTCACGGTATCTTTCAGTTGGGATTTCAACATGGAAAAAAAAAAAAAAAAAACCTTATGCTTCCCACGTTATCACATTGATAAGATGATGGTTGAAGTCTGTCAAGACTTCTTTGAATGTGAATGGTCCAACTGAACTTCCAATTGTTGTAGGCACTCACATGGTGGGGTCCTTCATACCCAACCTCCTTGATAAAAGGTGGATTCCACCCACTGTCCAGGGTTTCAGTTTTGCATGATGCAACCAGTAGACATAGAAAGATACGTATACGTAACTAAAATAAATGCAAATAATCGTGTTGAAAATTTGGAGCAAAGGTGCCAACTGGCAAAGCGACCTACTTGGAGACAGCAGATATTCACCTTGAAATGGACTGAGATAACGTTTTATCGTTCTAAAGCGACCACTCTAAATGCCATTATCTAAAGACTAAATTCAGTTTGAACTGCTTTCCCACTCGTTCTTGAAAGACATCACACGTCCTGGAAGTATCAGTGCGAATGATAAACAACGTTCCCTTCCGGCTACCAACTTAACATCGAAAATCTCGAGGAGGGGGAGGGGGAGGGGAGGGGGAGGGGGTTTGCAAATTTCTTACCAACGGCAACAGAACGGCAACAGAACTGGGCATGCCAATATGCCACCAATTCACATAGAATTGATGGGGGTTGGCTTGGACGGAAAAAGGGGCCCGGCCTCATCACAGAGTCCTGCCCAACGAAGATGTGCATAATTTACAACTGTTGGGCCTTCCTCTTTTCTTGATCTAGGCCATCTACATCCAGCCATGTAAGTGTCTATGATGAATTGGCTGCGGCTCAGATTTACTTCCAAACTATAAAAACCAGGCACTTACTTTAACTCAGGTGGATCCAAGCGAATAAGTTGGAATGATATTAATTTGGCTAAGTGCATGAACAGGGGAAGACATGTGGCATGAATGGTACGAATCAAGTAAACGCAAGGTCCCCACTTTGGGGGAAAAATTAACCCTCGCCCGCATAAAACTCGCGCGAGGACGTCAGCATTTCTCATCCGTTGTAACCTCCTCTCCCTTGCGGTTGAAACGGAAAAACTATAGCAAAAACAAAAATTCCAGCTAAACCCGGAAAGAAAAAGGACCCAAACAAATTAGAGTTCTGAATGGTGCATAAGTGGACCCCACCAGCAAGTTTCAAATACAGTGATGTCCGAGGTGAGAAACGCAATGACCAAATTACCCCCTTCGCATCAAATTGTAAAGAAAAAGTGAAGGGGAATTTTGACAGTTACCTGGCGGGCAGAAGCCTTCCTGTATGTGAGCATATGTGCCAGCGATGGGATGATGTAGACAGTGAAGCTGACCAACAGCGCCCCCACAGCCGAGTTGATGGGCCCGAAGAAGGGGAAGATAATGGCAAGGAACCATATCGGTACGACCACGGGCAGCCGGGCAACTGCCCGCAAACAAATGCTTTTTGTATCGTGCACCCCTATAACCTTCTCCCAGACGAAATACAGTGGGGTACATGCGAACCCGAAAGTTATAAACTGCAATAACAACAGGAAGAAGAAGAACATGAAAAGGGTAAGATGGTAATTTCCAACAAAGCAAACCAATATCATGCAATAGAACAGAAAAAAAGAAATCACTTATTGGATTTTATTTTAAGGCTATGAATTGATGGACCTGGTGAATGAGCATGAGGATAACGGCGGCATCACGGAAACCGTTCTTGGGGAGGAGGGAGAATGCATTGGAATGGTTGAGAAGCTGGTCTCCGAAGGCCCAGTACATGGCGGAGGCAGACGGCAAGGTGAGGGTGAAGACGTATACAGTTGCTAGCAAATATATGTACTTGAATTTCTGGGGCTTCCACATCGCGTGCATAATTTCCCTGCAATATCGTTTTCAGTCCACACGTTTCTTTCAGTTTTTCGGAAACGACAAGTCGGAGGGCTGGATTTCGCTATCGCTTTTGTTTTTTTTTCCTTCAAATTTCTTCTTTTTGCTCTTTCAAGCTCCTGACTACCTGATCCGATGTATACAAAATTCCACTTGTGCCGGTGGGACTATTCTATCCCCTCTTATACAAGGAAAATCACTTGAAAGAGTGTCACCAGAAAAAGCGTAAAAACTACTGCATACTCTTAATTGTGAAGTAAAAGTAAGAAAATGATTGCGCTTGACTACCAGAAGTGAGTTCAGAACTCGTTGAGTTAATGGATCTGAGTCCAACTCAAATTGGTGGGTTATTCTAGATGTAAATGGACATAATACAAATCAATTAAATGTAACCCATAACATTTTTTTGTGCGTGACCCGTTTTAGAAATTGGATCGGAAATGACAATCCAAAGTCATTATTGCCATCATAATCATATCTTGTGACGTGTTACCACAAGGGCATTTTAGTCATTTAAGAGAGAAAGGGAGACCTTTTCCTACCATGATTATTTTTTACCGTTTTACTACCCAAATGGGGAGCAAAAGCTGCAAGGAATTGAAGCGCTGTAAACGAAGTAAAGAAAAGGCAGGGGGAGAGTTTCTAAACACACAACTTACACGGTAACTGCGTGTCCGCCGAAAGTGTAGAGGATATTAGTGGCGCCTGTAAAATACAGTACTAGCTTTGTAGGAGCCGAATGAGCAACGTCTTCCACCTATCACAAATGAGAGAAGAAGAGGAAAGCACTTTACTTTACTCTCAGTAATCCACCTCTATTTATAGAGCCTAGAGGGATGGCCAACCATACCCATCTCTCATTAACCTATCCCTATCCTCCTCTACAACAGCTCAAAGACAAGAAATGAAAGAAGAACATAGGGAAAAAAACATCAAAAAGGGCACTTCTTTGATCACTATTTTAGTTATTACCTGACCATGAATGAGAGCTGCAATCGTCATATACCAGGCCGTGTATGTTGTCATACCAAGACCCAGAAAAGACCAGATGCGGTAGTTGTGGAAGGAAGGGATGAAAACAGTAGTCGCACAGCACGCTCCGAATATATACGTCCATGTCCTCTTGTCCAACCGATCGTTAACGTAATATATATTACTGCACCCAAAAAAGGAAAAGATCAAGTTCAAATTGTGAAATCGAGAAAAACCCAAAGCATAAAAAATCAGGATTTGGCTATGTAAGTGTGGATTTTGGGTTCAACTCACCTGGCACAGCCAATTAGCTGAATAACAGAACCACAGAGGAGGAAAGTGCAGTTGAAAGCAAGTCCAATGGCTTTCCAGTACGGACCCAGTAACCCATCTAGCACTTCAAACCACTACAAAAGACATTTTCCCTAATAAGTAAAAAAAGCGGACAAAAAGGGAAACCATATTCCAAGGATTCTAGTTTCTTCTTCTCCCTCGTTCACATGAGATTGAGATGAGAGGAGGTGGAAAATAGGGAATGGATTCTGGGGAGGAGCATGCAAATGTATGTACCTGAATAACATGGTTCTTGAAGCTAACATTCTCTTTCTCCTTTCGGGTTCTGTACTCTACGTAGAGAACGCTGATGAGATACGCCGTCCAGCTCCCAACGATTCCGTAGAACAGCTGTAGCAAGATTCCGGAAAGCATCCCCAGCTGAGAAAAGGAGTACGGTAGCGTCAAAAGCACCTGCGCTACCTGAAAAAACCAGCAAAAAATTCCCCCACAAACAGGAAAAATCACAATTCTGAGAAATCGCAAGAACAAAAAAACCAAGATTTCTCAAAAACCAATACTCGTGTTTGTAAATTTTACTTGATTTGAGGCGCAGCTGAACCAGGCATCGTAAACCGAGCCTCCATGCCAGAGGAAGCTTTTCACGCTCAAGATTGACTGATCTTCCTTCTCTTCCTCCTTCCCTTCGATCTCAGTCTCGTTGTAGTTCGACACGATCGCTTCCTCTGCTTGCTTCTGAGGCAACATCCTTATAGATCTCTGAACAAAAAAAACAGGAAACGAACATGAAAAGAGACAAACTAATACATAAAAAGAGCACAAAAACGAAAGCGAAAACTCAGATCCAAACCCTATCCTATGAAAGAGAAATAGCAGCTACGAAGCAAAGCGTTTTCCTTCTTACCTGAGATTTAAAACCTTCCCTTTCTTGTTTCTATTGCGGGGTCTTGACTCTCCCCAGGCGTTTTGCTTTATATGGAGAGAGTTGGAAAAAGGCAAAGTCCAAAGCTAGCAACGGACGAGTGTTGCTTGTTAGCTAGAAGGCTACAGACAGCTGGGACTGGGAGTGACTGAGGATATAGAGTATGCTACTCCATTTAAGATTGCTACAGAAGGCTTTAAATGCCCGATATTATTGCAAATCTCCGTTACAAAACTCTAAATCTCCCCTTCAGTGGAGTCAAGTCGGTTTTGAATGCGCTGCAGAATGAATTCGAGAAAAAGGAGAAGGAGAAATGGAGATGAAAAAAATCTGTCGTCTTGGCAGTGTTTGATGAAATGTGGCAGTGGAAAGGAGGCTGCTTTTTACGGTTAAGGCTCCTGGTTACTGAAATTGTTTCTCTTCTGTAGAGCGCGCGAGCTCTGTTGCTGCTGTATTGTTTGGGGAGGATCGAGATCTTGAGAAAAGGACGTCGATCTATGGAAAAAGAAGGGGAAACGGGGCCGGTTTTATGGGGCAGAGAGAGAGAGAGAGACGCGGATGAAAATCCAAACGGCAACGACAAAAGACCGGTCTAGGAAATCCTACTCCTGAGAAGGAAGTCCAAAAGAGAGGAAAGAGGAAAAAAAAAAAAAGGGAAAACGAGAAAACCTCTTTCTATCTCTCTCGCTCGCTCTGTCTTCTGCTGCGGCTTTCTGTTTTGCCTTTTCTGAGCAGCTGCTACGGGGAATTGGGGACTTTCTTCTACTTCTAGACTTCTAGTTCTTAACTAGGGTCGTCTCGGCTGTCTTAGGACAGGAGGCTTTCCTTTGTTACTCTTTCTTCTCTCTCTCTCTCTCTCTTGTTTGTTTGTTGAGTAGTACTGGTGCTTTGGGGCTGTCTTTGTAGGTGCTTATAAAAGAAGGGTCAGATCCAAATCTCACTCAAATAATTCTGGGAATTTTGGTTTTAACTTCGCATTTCCTGATGTTAATGGTTTCTCACCGTTCTCTTTACTTGTTTTTTGAAAAAATAAATTATTTATGTACAAAAGTGTAGAAGAAGTGAAGCTCCCGAGGTACCACTACTTATCGCCGTATTCGCAGATGGGTCGTGCCGCTCGCGCTTTTTTGATTCTGCTGTTGTCGGCTTGAGCCGAACTGTGTAGAGCCAACGCCTCCATTTCTTCGGCTTGCTTTTGTTTTTTTTTTTGGCGCGTCTGAGTGACTCGTCGGAGGATAATGGGTCGAGTAACTCGGAAGATTCTGACTCAATGCGCGTTTCGGTTCGTCCCTGATTTCGTATGGAGGCATGCTACATGGACCGAGTTTGGGACCGATCCTTGGACCGGTCCCAAAAATTCGGTCCATGTAGACTTTTACTTTCGTATGCGACGATTGCATTTGCATCACAAGTCACACCATGATACGGTATGGGCACGTTTGGTAACAAAATCAGCGGTGGAAAGATTTTTACTTTTCATTATTATATGCTATATTTAAATTTGGCAGTTGCAAATCATCGTTGATTTTTTACGCCTAAAATATGCAATTGATACGATATTAGGATCCAATCTCTGGATATGCAAATCTTGCGTCCAAAAATGGTGGATATAAAAGCTAAAATCTCACCTAAAGAATTTCTAGAATCACTTGTTTATAGGGCTGTCAAAGGGCCGAGCCCAAGCCGGACCGGGATAAGCCCTTACCCTACCCTCATATATTCAAGCCAGGCTTAGGTCAAGTCAAAGCCTTTGGAGCCCATGGCGGGCCTGCAATATCGAAACCATTATCCTACACTTAAGGGTCAAGGCCGGGCTAGGGTCGGGCCAGGGCCGAAAGAAATGATTATTTTTTTAATACTATCATATATAATTATTCTTTTATACCATAATACTAACCTATCTTTATTCGAGGGGCAATGTAAAAGTCAATCTTTTTTTAACACTTCTAAAAGAATGCACAAAACAAGTTACTTCATCATTTTATAAAGATATTAGTTATGATTAAATGAAATAAGGTAATGTGATAGTATTGTGACATGAAACTAGGAAATACACTTTTAAATACCTTTACACACTAGCATTAGTTACATAGTTTAAATAATGTGCTCGGTTTTATTTGTTTTAAGTCTTAATAGTTTAAATAATATGCTCGATTTTGTTTGTTTTCAGGCTATTATTAAGATTGTCGCAGTTGAAGTTTTGCTAGTTGTTGCATTCTTTATTAGTTCATGTTCTATATATTTTTATAAAGCAATAATGTGAACCATGAGAACATATTTGGCAAGTCGTGTCTGATTCAATTAAATTTACTTCAAATAGGCATTTATTCCAAATAAATTATTTGTTTATGTGGTTCAAATAAACATTAGACCACTCTTGAGTTAGTATTAACCCTAACTTGTAACTTTTTGAAAGATCACCATTTGATTTTATAACAAAACAATTAAACTTTGAATACAGAAGATGAATGATAAAGATTATTTGATTCATGAGTCACAAACTTTTAACTCCGGATGTAGGGTTCATACGAATGAAACAACAATAGTCATAAAAGTAAGGGTATAGAAAGAAATTGTAATCGATCAATAGTTAGTGGTTGAAACTCAACCTCACTTAATAATAATAATAATGATCTTCTATCTAAACTCTCGACCTTCAATAGTTTACATTGGTGAAAATCAATATATGAATGACAACTTAAATTCCCTTTTCATTAAAGAATATATCCGTGTTGGGCAAACATAGAATCAAATATATCATTCAAATGATGACATAGAATTAAATATAGGGTGGCAATATTGTGTTCTATGGGGATATCCATTAAAATTCTTTCTAAGCTTTGGTTATTATTGTTTGACAAAATATTAAGTCTCTATCATTAATTGCTAATTAAAAGAGTTCTTTATAAAATTTTTTAAATATATATATTCAATATTATACATATTATTTGTTTTATATATTAATGGACAAAGGGCCGGGTCGAGCCCCATCGGGCTGGCTAAGTCAAGCTCTAGCTCGGCCCTCAAAGTTGTGGGCTTTTCAAAATTGGGCCCTACCATACCATTGGGTTTTAAGACAAAAAGAAAAGCCCTCGCTTTGAGGGCTTTTGCAGGCCAAGCCAGGCCGGTCCCCCTCGTCAAAGTGTCGGATTGACAACCTATTTGTTTCCCATAAATTTCATCATAGGTTCCATTAAATGAAATGGCTACATTTATAATTAAATACTGAACTTACCTTATCCTAAAGATAAAGGTTATCCTAATGATAAGGATAATCTACTAAATCCTAATAACATTATGTTTTCTCCAACACTTCCTACCCATCTCGACCTCTCCCACAAACTCATATATTACTATTGTAGATTGGATGTTTGGAGATATAAGGGGATCAAAATAAAAATGAAAAGATAAGATGAAAATCTCAAGATTTATTAAAATTTAATATCGGAATTTTAAACAGCACATTTTATAGCACTTAAAAATTCACATGTTGAATAAAATCCAGAAAGGAGAAGATTTATTAGTATAGAGACCTTTAAGAAAGACATACTGTCGTTACTATTAAAATAACTTTAGAAAAGATTGACTATAAGGTTGAAATGAATAAGTTGGTTGTTTATTATCAACGGATTTTGGTGTTCAACACTAAATATGGATTGATAAAATCCTCGGTGTCTCCACACTTACAACCAAACGTGAAATGCAATGAATCATTAGTTATGCAAATCATTTGCAATAATTTTACTTCTCCCTTTGAAGAGAGGAATCCTAAATCATGTAGATTCCTCTCCGGTTACCAAACGTGCCCTAAAAGGAAAAAGGTAACGATTAAAAGGGTGTTTGCTGGACCGGGAGACCCACCCGATTAAGTTTTCTATTGCGGACTCGGATATTCGTAACGTTGTTGGGGCTCTTCAATGGACTCGTTTACAGTTGGTGCTCTTCAATGGACTTGCTCACTAGACCTTGATGCAACTAAGAAATCAAGCTGAACATGGATAACATTAATCTAATTTGTTATCAACATAATTAGTTAAAGTACATATACTATTTAGGGAGAAATTGTATTAGAGGATAGGTTCATTTTTAAGAGGATATATATATATATATATATATATATATATATATATATATATATGGCTGCTGCTCTCCTTAGCTGCAGTCTACCTCCAATATCAGCTGCAGGCATGTGAGGAGAGCTGCAGCTGCTCCCCTCACATGCCTGCAACTGATATAAAAGAGGGCTACAGCTGAGGGGAGCAGCTCTCTCTCTCTCTCTATATATATATATATATATATATAAATAAGCCAACTGGAAAAGATTCAAAGCAGGGCATGTGGTTAACTTTTCATGAATGGGCACTTATCCTGATTTGATACTACTAAGCTAGATATAGAAAATTTAACAGTAAAAGGACTTTGATGGATTTATTTGGATAATCTTTTCATGAATGGGTAGTTGGGTACTTATTCAGATTTGATACTCATCAGATGTGTGTGATTGAATGAAACAACAGTGTTTCCTTGCATCTAAGGAAAGAGGGGATCCGGACTCGTGTTAAAAACTCATCAGTTAGATATAGAAAATTTAAAAGTCAAAGACTTTGATGGTTTATTTGGTTAATTTTTTGTTCACCCCTACTTCACATGTAGCCTATTCATTTATGTTGTTTGGGAATTTTTATTACTCTTGGCAGGCAATGCGATTCTACAACACCAATTTTCGATCATATGCTATGGAATTTTTATCAATCCATAGGTAACGGATTGTGGATGGATTTAGCCTAGTCCGCACCAATCCAGTTCGTATACAACTCTACAATCCATTCCAAACCCGCCTTGCCTTGTAATGGGTTTCAAATGTTTAAACTTAAACCACCCACAAGCTTCAATTATACTCCTTACCAGCACTGATCTGCCCATTTGTGATGGGTAAGGAAAGCACCACATAAAAGAATAACAGGTAAGAACAAAATTAATTGTAGAAAAAAGAAAATAAAAATAACATACCTCTCTAACTGTTGCGATTCTTCAAATATTGTCTTCTTTATTGACTGCAAAATGTATTATGTAGATTACCTAAAGAAGAGGATCAAAATAAGAAGAGTAGGAAGAAGAGGATGAAGAAAATGGAGAAACAAATGTGACCTTGGTTGTACACTTGGGAAGATTAAATCGTCGTCTTTTGGATTAAGAAGCAAAAAAGTTTTTCTTAGAAATAGAAGTCTTGTTGACTTCTTAATTTTAAATATACACCAAATACATTTTAAAAATGGGAGATGCTCCTATAAGAGATATCTCTCACGGAAGCATCTCTCTTTAAAAATAACTAATTGCTAAGTATTGTTTTAAATTTGAAATATTGATAGGCTTTGCAATTAATAGGTATAATGGCCCATGAAGGAGGTAAGATGAAACCCGAAACCCCCCAAACCCGTGATGGGTCATGGGTCTTCTTCACCTATATACCCAAACCCGCTGCATACTTCTACCGTACTTGCCCATAATTGGAAGCGGGTCCGGTTGGGTCCCCATTTCAACCCGACCAATTGCCAACCCTAATTCGAACTCGATCCTTTTTGTTCTGATCTTCAATGACTTGTTGTGCCTTGTTGGTCAAGATGGCCCGAAGTGTGCCCTTCAATATAAGGGTAGGCTTGGTCTTATGCAAAAAGTTGGTTAGTAAAGCCCAACCCTGGCCATTTACATGTTATCATATATTATATAATACCCGCATATTATGTTTCATCAATGATTAAATTAGAATATGCAATAGTTTTTAGTATCAGAATATTACTCAATATTAATAAATTAAGCATATTCCTTTTCTATCATTTACAACTAAACATCTTTAAATTATTACCTCTTGCATTGAATACCATGATCTAAACTTCCCATTTAATATATTTACTTTGAGTCTGGATCCCTCTCGTAGTTATTACATAGAAACCGCATAACACATGTAGGGAACGCCATCATGGGGTCTATATTGTTAAAATCAAAACCGCTCAAGATGAGTACCATCTCTTCGAGAGTTATATCCTAAAACTTTGATTTGGTGAGAGTGATTCCCACCGTTGATTGAGCACATGATGGAAACATTATTAATTCCATGTTTGTGATGGTGCCACGTCAATCCCTAGTCACATTTTCAATCACGTGATCGATCTTATGGCGGAGTCTATTACTATTAAAGTAAGAATATGTGGATGTGTCACTAGAAGGGATGTGACTCATTTTGAACAGTTGATCATATTATCTTTGCGGCCCTAAAATGGAGTTTCTGACATCTATCATTGCGATATATTAGGGATCCAAAGTCTTCTGCTTCATTTTTTAAAGATGAGAGAAAATGACTTTAATTAAATTAAAAAAAGGTTTGTTCATAGTTCATATTTAACATAGTAAAAATAAAAATAAAAATAGTTAGTACAAATCTAAATGTTCACTTTAAAATTAAAATACTAATAAACATTTACATTTACTAAAAACAAATATTGGGCTTGGGTTTGATATTTTGCGAATGGCCAAATGTTTCTAAATTTAAAGCCAAATTACTAGATATGCTCTAGCCTAGTTCAACCTTAGCCTACAACAAACATATATGTAAGTGAAATGGGGTGAGCAATATTATCCTAGAAAGTGGTTCCATGTGGGTGGTGTCTTCCGGCCCAAACCTATCAAGACAAGGACCCCTATTGGAGAGATCAAAGATCTGTTGAACTGCACGCTTTAATAATTTTGAAGTTCAGAATGTGGGTAGAGAGGGGAATGAAGTAGCTTACAATTTTGCTAAACATGCCCAGCATGTTTATGGTATGGTGGTGTGGTGACACTCAACTCTAGACCTGATTTGGCAATATGTATGTTTTGATGTTATGCCTATAATGGCTTCTTAATAATATTCAAGGGAGATTTTGTATAAAAAATAAAAAGAATAAAAGTGTCCCGTCATCTCACCCTTTAACCTTTTTGTAGCATGGGCATGTTTGTAGTTTACAAAGGCATCGTCAAATTCTATCCAAATCTATAAAATTAGGGATGCGAATGGGCACCAGGTTCTCCAATTATTAGGAGCGTCAGTGTTTATGTGACTGCCCAGGGTTCGAACTCCGGATATGTCACATCTTCCCATTTATGCGGGCTCCTTTCTCACTTGCCTGAGCTTTCTTCTCGCTTGAGTGGGCCTCATTTCATTTGAGTGGGCTACCTTTCCATGTATATGCGACCTCTCCCTTGGGGGCTGGTAAAAAAAAAAAATGCCTTTCTTTTTATTATTTTTTTGCTAATATCTTTAATCTTTCCTTTGTTTGAGAGAAGGTGTCCATAACTTGTCGTAGGAAAATGAAATTACTTTGAGTTAACTTTTTTCCCTCAAATTCTCCAACCACATATCGTCCTTTTGATAAAGAAGTTTCAGAAATATGAAGAATAGAGTACGAGGAAAATTAGTTAAGTGAATAATGATATAATGAATTCATTTTTCAAGTTCAGATTGCATGCAAAAATTAATAAAACAAAAAAGGTCGCATGGAGAATATCTTCTGAATATGCTCAAATTTCAGAATTTCCACTAAACAGTATAGATAGAATTTGGAGCTAGAAACATCCCTTTCGCCTCTGCAAACTTGAACTTATACTATTTTACAAGCAATGGGCCATGCGAGCAAGTTGCAGCACCAATCCATTAATAGCTCAATAGTGAGGCGCCTACCTTTCAAATGAATAATTAGGGATTAATACCTCGCTGTAGCGCTGATGGTAAATTTATTGTGTGAGTATTTACGAGAGTAGGAAAAAAAAACATTTGCAAGACATTTATGTATGGTGGATCCTTTAAGCTGGTCGACCTTGCTATGTTGTCCAAAGGCACTCCATTAATGACAAAACCACCCAAATAGATGGATTTATTGCTTGTCTCATGAGTAAAACCCTGGTGACCCCAAATTATAAAACAAATCTAGGATTATGATGATGATGACAATAGGACAATGATATAATGAATAATAATACTTAGATCTAGGGATGTAAATGGGTTCTCGATTTTCCGATTACCCGGAGGTTCTGACTCGTTATAATTGAGTCTGAGTCTTTACTTAGGCTCCTATAAGTAAATGGGTCCGGTCCAGTTCCACATTGGTTCGGACTCTTGGACCTGAGACGCGACATATTATTTCAATTTTCAAAAATCTCTCCTAAAAATAATATTTTTTGAATATCATTCTCTATCTAGATGAAGACCCGGATCCAAACCCGTCCCATATATGGTTTTGGTTCCTGTTCTGGATTCAAGAAACCAGTTCCGAAACTGTTTCGGGTCCGGATCTGGTTCCACCTTTTCTTTAACGGTTTCAGTTCCGGGTCCACTATGGATCCAAACCGAAACCGACCCGTTTACAACCCTACTTAGATCCATCCTTTGGGCCTAAAAGTTGGGCCTAATCTGATCGGTGCCCTGATATGTTGATCTTGGCTGGGCTTATGATCGAGGCCTTTAAACATTCACACCCAAGTCCTAATCCATTTAGATATCAGGCCATAAATTAAGCCCGGACCCACCAAAGGGCCTGCAAAACCGCAGCCCATTTTAGATGCAGCCACCATTTGACAAGTCATGTCATGTTGACTCAAGCGATTCAAAAATTCCGAAGAGCAATTTTGTCCAAACTTAATTGGTCAATATTTTTTTCTTTCAAAACACCTGGAGATGAAAGTGGGGGCCACCACCTCAAATTGCCTCTTTAGTGATTGGAAGCTGGATTTTCCCCCCATTCACCAATCCCTATTTTCTCTAGTTGGTGAAAGCAAAATCCCTGTTACTCTTATCCCATACAGAAACCTACCTTCCCCGTTCAAACGGGGATCTTGTCTGCTTGGTGCGGTTCCCTCTCAGTCCCATTACCGACACATCTCGTTTTATAACTCAGTTTCTGTAGTTTGGGAACCCATAATCGATTCCCCCGAAACTGTTACATTGCATTAAAAACAGATGTAAAAAAAATAAATTATAATCATCTCCAATGTCACACAATTTGACTTGTTAAATTTTAACCCACCAATCAAACCCCAATTTGACCTATCAATTTTAGTAGAATCTGCATGGAACTCAGAAAGTCAAAAAAAAAAAAAAAAAAAAAAATTGTACCAACCACTTTCACTTTCGTTTTCAATAGTTTATGCATGGAATCTTAAGGTTTTTTTTTTTTTTGGGTAAGAATGAAATCTTAAGTTTAATCTCTCCTTTGAACACTTAACTTTAGATGTAAAAGTTCCACTTCAATAATTAATTCATTTCTCCAATTTTTCACACGACACTAAGAATACAAATCAAAATTTATTTTGTACTGGCTTTTCCGTGTTTTCATTATGTATGGATAAACCCACGGGTCAATTAGTAAAGGAGTTTTGACATATTAATCCCCCTTAAATCTGATTTTTTCAATATCATCACCGAAATTCAGATGATGTCGTAATAGTCGTTTGACTCTGGTCAATATTTAATTCAAATCTTTACACAACGCCCCCTTTTTCTTTTATATTGGCTTTTCCACATTTTCATCATGCACATGAAAACCCTTGAGTAAATTAATAAATGGGCCAAGCATGAATTAACCGACCAAACCTAAGCCGATCCAACCCATACCCACTTTCAATCCAAAATGGGTGTTTAGGATGTTTAATCCCCATAATAACAAAAAGGCTCAGACCGATATATTATGCGCCGAAAACTGTTACATGGCCTACCATATGCTAATAAGACTATTGTCATCTTTTCAATCCAAGTGCCTCCTTTTTGTCTTAAAGCCTTTTGAATATTAGTAAGTGAGGTTTGTTTAGTGGGGGAGTAATGATTAATTTGTGGGATTTTGACGCCGACGCCACTTGTGAAAAATTCGGAATATGTTCCTCTCTTCCTCTACACATTGGCCCCCAATTTCCTCTTTCTCGGATGATAATAAGATTGATTACAAAACAAGATCATCAAAGAAAAAAACTCACAAAAGCAACAGAGATATAAATAAAGGGCATCTTCTTCCCCCCACCCCACACGTATTTTCTATTTCTACGTGCGTCTATAAAGAAAAAAACTTTCTCACGGCTCCCACTCCTTTGTGACGCCGTCTAGAGGAGAGGGCCTCTTCTTTTTGACGCCGTCGTCTCGGAATCTTTTTTCATGCGTGTGTGGTGGGGACAATGGGCTGGTGGGGTCCACCATCACTGAGACGACGGGAAATACCTTTTGGATATAGATGGATGATGAAGTGTAGAGAGAGAGAGAGAGAGAGAGAGGGAGAGGTGGGTGGGTGCATTTGATACTCGATACCCGCACTAGCCAACGTCTCTCAATGATCCGGGGCTTGAAAGGGATGGACAGCTAAGGTGGAAATCATACCATGAGACCACCACCTCCCTCCTCGTCCTCCTCCTCCCCTCACATCAGATTCAGACCACTTCCGGCTGTGGCCCACCTTCATCATTTCTGGCATTTTCATCTTGTGGGCCACACACCATTCTATAACCCTCTTGATCTGGCACTTGATTGCAGTGGATTAATGTGAAAAAATAGAGTCTGGGTAGGATCAGTTGAGCCAGCCATTTGATCAAAATCAGTTTTCAGTCACTATGAGATGTTTTGGTTAGAAATAAAATCAATAATTATTAATATATTTGAATATGTTTTTACTATAAAAAAATCTGGCTCCGATCCGATTATGGATAAAAATTATTCAAATTACCAAACATCTAAACCTGCTAGGCTAGACTGGTGTACCAAAGAAATTATCATAGTTCATTTTCCAATCAATCACCTCGTAGCTAGGTTAGTGGTGAGGCACATCTCTTTTATTGAAATATAAACAAGAGATTAATCCATGATTGTAGCCCGGGTGGAAAAGGACTTGGGCGACTGTATAGGTGGGTGTATGACTATTTATAAAAGTTAAAAAGCAAAAAGAGAAAAAAAAAAAAAAGTTGAGAAACTCACTGAGTTAACTTGTAACCAAGTCAAGTCACCTCAATTTGTAGGGCGAAGTTATATATAAAAAAATGTTATATGATTTTATTTATTTTTTTGCTTTTTTGGTTGTCTTCCTATTTTGTGTTTCTTAAACTAGTAGATTTATTAATTAGGCTTAACTATCAGGAATACATGTGAATTAATACTTAATATTAGTTTTTATTACTACTTAATTTATTTTAAGTGTTTTTTAAAATAATTCAAATAAAAAAATTGACATTCCCGAGTGCCCCATCAACTCAAGTTTCTTCGAGTTGGGTGGGTAAAATCCAAGTCCCAAGTTTTCCAACATTGTATTCCAATTCATTGGTTCAGGTCGAACTGGGGCTTTGTCTGATTTCTTAAAATACAAACCAAATCTTGTTGGATGGTCAGGTCCAATATTAGTTGGATTCAGATTAAGGCAATCAGTATTGAGAGACTTATTCAGATTTGGATCATCCAAATCGAGTTCAATCAAATCAGCCGGAAATGTAAAGACAAAATGAATATGAACTTGAAAATGAAAAAGATGGGACTCGTTTGACTTGCTTGGATTCGATCTACAATATGAATATGACTTGCTTAGATTCCTTAAAGATAATAATTATAAAGCTGCTTTGAAGATATTTGTATTTAAAAAAAAGGTGCTATAAATTATCTATATTTTTGTATCTTAGCAGCATTTTTTTTTCTTTCTATCTCAAGTGTCTTGATTAAGTCATCTATTTGACTCAATTAAATGACCTTTAATTTACAATAGAGCTCGATCGAATTAGCCATAAGCATGTGTTGATGGTGACTTGAATTCAGTGGTTTTAATTTTATTTTAGATTTTCAGCATATTTATTTGTTTATTATGATATGATGATCAACTTGGAGACTTGACTACTCTTGGAGGAGTAAAATATTCAAAAGTTGGTATGATGCATAAGATTCTTAGGTAAGCTCGTGCACAAATAACTTAGGTACGTACAACCCACATAAAATTTTATTTTATTTTTTTCCTTTGATCAACTTGAATGTGACAGACTCAACCGTGCCTGTTAATATTATCGATCGTATTTTCGTTACACCGATCTGAATGGGATTGACTATTGGATTAAAATGAAAAAGGATATATTATAAAAAATAGTAATCTTAAAGGCCATAGATCATGAGGATTGAGATGATCTAATGGACTTGAAATTTTATACATAGGTGGGTCACATCTAGATCCTTAAGACCCCACCTTCCCAAGAATAATCGTGGACTGAGGTGAGCCCCACAAAGCCATGCACAAATTCCTTGGATGAACATGTGCCGTTATAAAAAGCTCTTATATATATATTTATGGGAGGTTTCCAACCGTTTGGACTGGACTAATCATTTCGGGCCTAGAAGGAAGCCGAGTAAACTCCCCTGAAGCCCCCATAGCCCTTTGGGAGATGAAAAGCTCTAATATTGAACTTTAGGGAAAGTTTAACTTAGTAAGCTCTTTTATTTTATGACACCTAATTTAGGATTGAGATGATCTACACTAAAACTTTGCCATCACTTCATTCTATGTATATGTTACATCTCTCAACGAACGGATCTCCTTTAATTATGTAAGCAAATGGTAATAATTTGTAGTAATCTTAAGAATTTGATAAAATCGAAGACCTGAGTCTTCGCAAAACTTGTTAAACACTTTCTTTCCTTAGCAAATGACTTGTTAAACACTTGATTTCTCATCGAAGCCTCCATTTTTAAACCCAACCAAGTAACTCGTCCAAGGCAAGTTTTACCATCATGGCTGAGTAGTTGGTAATTTGGTATCTAGACGTAAGACACCCATGAATTACGTTAAATAGATGCCTTGATTAGCTGTATGACTATTGATCGACATGATACCAATTTGATGGTATGTTCCCTTGGTGGGGTCCACAACAAGGATTATCATGCTGATGTCACAAGGGTGGCATTCTTGTGGGGTCCTTATGAGTGGTCTAATTGATAGAGTTTTTGATGCTATCATTTCCTGTGCGAATAGTTTATAACCTTTTGCTAACATGCCTCATGTGCACTCTCTCTACACTGACCCCCTAATGAAGATAGTGATGATTGTACATTACAAAACAATTAAGCTAATCAATGAATCTTGATACCCTCTAGTCTACCCTACTCTAAAATAATGTATACTTGTTATTATTTTAAGTCTAAGTAAACACCTCTAACTTGCTATAGAAAAAAGTTCAGTGGTCCATGGACTCCCATTGGCCGAAAGCGACACGGTCCCACTCAAATTGATGAGGAACTCCATCTAATTATGGGGTACACATTTGTGCAGCCCCATGTCAGAGTCATCAATGATCATATTCCAATTTTATCGTGATATTTAAGGAACATGTAGGTCAAAACGATGGTATCGTGACATTTTAGAATTATATAATGTATTTAGATTTTAATTTTTTCAATATGCATTTTTAGAAAGATTTTCCTCATGATATCCCAAATTTTTATTTTTTATTTTAAATTAAAAACACATGATTGTCATGAGAGTTGTGTGAACCTTGAAGACGCGATTTTGAAAATAGAGATGATTTATGGAGATCATTTTTAAGGTGCTGACAACAACTTATACATTATTTTATATCTAAGTAGTTTTCTTCACTCAAGGATGTCAAATGTATGGTTCCTCTTTTTCTCTCCAAATAACTTAAATTGTACTTAATGCTAGTAATAGCAAAAGTTGAACTGATCTCGGGTGAGATTTATAATTATAACTTATTGCACATGACATTATTATCTATTTTGTGCTCCCACTAGCAAAAGCTTGTTTTCTCTATTGACTATTATTTGAATAGTTTTTTCTTATCTATTCAAAAATATTGTGTGTGTGTGGGTGGGGGTATCTATTCAAATTTTTTTTTTTTTTTTTTTTTTTTTTTTTGGGGGGGGGGGGGGGGGGGGTGCGCAATTAAATGTGGATTTGAAAACATGAATATCAAATAATATTTTCTTATAGAAAAATAGAATTAAAAGAAGATGCTTTTTTATGCTCTTTTTTTTCTTTTAAAATTTCACCTTTGTATCTCCGTTTTTAACTACCCCATCTATTCAATTTCTATGTATTTTAACGCAAACAAACAAAACTTTTTGTATATGTAATTTTAAGTTTAACTATACTATTTGGATGTTTAACCTGGTTGGCTGTCCACTGATGACATTTTTTTTAAAGATCTCCACTATAAGATAGGGTCTTTACCACAATTGAAATTTAATCAAATGTCCATTGCAAATAGCGAATCCACTGGATTCTTGTATCCAGGAAGAAACTGTGTTGCTAACCTGTTGCATTTGATTAATCTGAAGAGAAGCAAACCACTTAGAGGAGTGTTGTGCGCGTGTATGCGGAAACGTGAATCAATGCGATCGAGCAAATAATCAACCACACAAGAACAAGCAATCACACACAAGAGAATTACGTGGTTCGGCAATCTTACCTACATCCACTGGAAAAAAACTTGACTCTCCTTTGGGTTCACTCTTTGTATGATCTGTTCTAGTACATCATGGGTTACACATTACATCATATATATAATGCTCTCTTTTTTATCCCCCAAGAAACCCTATCTTAGTCAATAAGAAAGTCATGATACAATTACCAAAATCCCCATGACTCTGAACCCAATTGGTCTAGACCCACTTGGCGAACAGGAGGGCCATTTTTTACAATTATTTTTCTTCTTTTACTTTCTTCCATTTGCTGTGTTATGGATATATACCTGAGCATTATTGTTTCCAATGCATATCAACTCTCCGGCTGGAGAGAAATTGGTGCCAATTTCTGTACCATTATGAGTTGCTTCGATCAAGCAAGGTGAGCTTCATATAGGTCAAATCGGGTGGGTGGCTACCTTAAACACTGAAGTACGATAGCATAGAAGATCATTTTCATCTGCAATTTGCACATCCAATTAGTTTGAGGACCACCAATGATTGGAATTTTGTGGGTTGTTATCATGAACAACCATTAAAGTTTAAATCATCTAAGGCATTTAAAACAATATATCCAAAATTATATATATATATATATATATACACACACAGCCAATGCTCGAGGGACAACCCACGGATTCCCTTTATTTACAGTCATGGGTCCTCTTATGATCAAGTCAATCACCTTATACTCCATTTACTCAATAAACCTGAATTTGACAATCATCCAATTGTTATTGACCGTTACTTTTAAAATCCTGAAAAATGATGCCTTTAAATCTTAAAACTTGTAGCCTGTATATCAATGTGTTAGGATGATCCACTCGGTCAGTTGATATTTTGTACACTACTTAGGTTTTACTGGGATCTTTCCATCTCCCACCTCACTAAATTGGCATGGCCCTAGGTGGGCCCACAAAGTTGTCTTTCACATAGATCACAACTCAAATTAGGTGAGCTTCACATAGGTCAAATCCGGTGGTTTGCTACCATCGACACCAACTACAATAGCATAAAAGATCATTTCCATTTGGAATTCACATATCAAATTAGTTTGAGGACCACCAATGATTGGAATTTTGTGGGTTGTTATCATGAACAACCATTATAGTTTATATCATTGAAGGCATTTTAAATATAACATCTAAAATGCGAAAAAAAAAAAATACTTGCACATAAAAATATGAATCTATTATATACGACTGATGCTTTATAGTGAGGATATCGCCATGAGATAACCTTTTTTCTTTTGTACCCAGCCAAGGGAGTTAGGACCCAAGAGAGAGCCCGCATACACACTGAAGGTAGCCCATGCAAGTAAGAAGGAGGCCTACTAAGAGGGAACACACAAGTAGGAAAGGAGCCCGCATAAATGAGAAGATGTGATGTACCCTGGTTCGAACCCTGGACACTTAGGGAAGAATCGACACTCCTTACCACTCGGGTAAGGCGCCGTTCTTGCCGTGAGACAACTTGGAGACTCCCTTCAATCCAATCACACTCAATACCCTCTATACAACCAAAGCCAATGAATTGGCAGAAATCCAAATTTGACAATCCTCTAATTGTTTCTCATCATTGCTTTAAAATTCTAAAAAGTAATGTCTTCAAATCTTAAACTTGAGGCCCATAGATCAAGGTGTTAGGATGATCTATTGGAGTTGATATTTTATACACTACTTAGGTCTTATTTAGATCTTTCAATCTCCTAACTCTCCAGACTGGCATGGCCACAGGTGGGCTCACAGAGTTATCTCTCATGGTGAGCATGTCCCAAGCAAGATGAGCTTCACATAGGTCAAATTAGATGGTTGGCAATCATCAACACCAAACTACAATAGCATAAAAGATCATTTTCATTTGCAATTCACACATCTAATTAGTTTGAGGACCACCAATGATTGAGATTTGGTGGGTTGTTATCATGAACAACCATTAAAGTTTATATCATTTAAGAGATTTTTAAAATAATATCTAAAATGCCAAATTCTTACACATGAAATATATATATATATATATATATGAGAGATGCTCTTGTGAAAGTTACTCTCACGGTACTATGAAAATAGGAGGTGGGGGCCTGGCATATAGTGATAATGCTGAAGTAAGGATGTCTTTTATGACAAAACAAATAGTGAATCCCCTATTTTTTTTACATCTAAAACCGGTTATGAGCAATCAAATCCCCACACTCACTACCCTCTTATGAAGTGGCACAAGCCAGGCCAAATTCAACACACATCCATTTGGTAGTCATTGCTCTAACAAAATTTTTAAAAAATTTATGCCTTCTAAGCCCTATTAAACTTTAGGCCCATAGATCAAGGAATTAGAATGATCTACTGGGTCGATATTTTGCTCACTTTAAAGTTTTATTAAGATCTTTTGATCCCCCATCTCCCCGTACCGGCAAGGCACCAAGTGGGGCCACAAAGTTGTCTATCATGGGAGAGGTACAACCCAATGTATACATGTATAAATCTTATATAAGTCTAACAAAAATATCATGATAATATCATTTTAGACATGCGATATTTTGTGTGGACCAAAGTAGCCAGTGGTTCTCAGGTTATATACTGTACTTCAAAATAATGGTAGGCATGTCTTTTGAAAAGGCTATACGGGAATGATAACTTGGTGATTAGGTTATAGGAGATAAATAAAAAAGTATATATAGTTTTTGTTATTGTAGTCCCTCCTCTCAACTGGTCTCCAATAGAAAAAGAAGAAGAAGTATACATATAGTTGTTGTCATCGTAGTCCCTCACCTCAACTGGTCCCTCCCTCTTCTATACTTTCTCTTTACTTTCCCACTAGGTATCATTTCCAGATGACTATTGCAAGTTGTAAGTACATGATACAACTTGTAACTGCTGTTACGTGAATTATACATTTCTCTATCCTTCCAAAACCAATCCATGGAATCATGTTCAAGACCCCGCTATTATTCCAACGCTGACTCAAAAGGTCGATATATCGGCCGACGCGCGCGATTTGGTCTTGAAAGGAAATAACACGGGTGCCTGTTCGAGACGCCGTTACGCTATGAGCGTAGCATGACGTTAGCGCGACGAAAGGAGGCATGGGACGACTCCCGAGAGGCGCCACCGCCGCCACCACCAGGAAAAACCCGGCGGCGATGTTTCTGCGATTTTCCCGAGATGCCCCTTCGATTTGGAACAGCTCACGCTACGGTATACGGTAATGCAGATAAATACAGAAGGAAGAGAACCGTTGGATGAAAATGGCCCACCTTGGATGATGTAAGAGTTTGGTCTTGACTTGATTGGAGAGAAGTGGTGGCCTACTGCAACAATGATTCAAAGGTGGGCCCGGTAGAATTTGGCCCACTATCAATATTAGAAGTTTGAATGCCCATCATTGTTGCCTTATTGCTAAATCTCCCAATAATTTTGCAATTTGGGTCACATCAAATTCAATCCAAGGCTGATTCTCTATGGGTTTAAATATAAACAAATTGTGTAAGTTTTTAAGATGTAAAAAAAAAGTGAGCCTGTTGCGTTTCAGACCTCAAAGACTTAATTGGACTATCTGTTAGCCCCTTAATAATATGATACTATGATAAAGCTCTATTTCAAAATGGAGAGGTTTGGGTGATTTGTGCTGCAGCTTTTAATACATAATGTAATGATCTATGAGTTTTTGGGTTTATCTTTCAAATTGTTAATGGATTAGAACTGCGATCGTCTTCATTTTGATCCAATGGCGACTCCAAAAATTCGAATAAGTGGAGTCAACAAAAGACTGATCTTCCACAAATCGAATAAATTTATTTTTCCCTTTTATCAATATCTGTCATCTAATTTTTATAATATTAGGGCATTCTTCTTCTAATACGAGGGAGAATACCGTATTTAGATGTTAAGTTAGGGTAAATGAAAACTTACCGATAAAATATCTAAAAAACGGATTTTTTATATAAAGAAATTGGGCCCATTAGTTTTTTTATTTTTTTGTTATTTTGGTAGACAAATGACCCATTAACTTAGGCATTGAGTGGGGTAAAAAGCTTCCAATAACCTCAATTCATTAAAGATTTTTTAAAAAATATTTTTTAGATCTCAGTGGGGTCAATTGACCCCACTGACATCCATGTAGCGCCGCCTATGTTTTGATCGATGTTTGCATAATCTTATATCTAGATCACAACAATGAGAGTTAGGATTAAGGTAAGATTGATTGATATATATTTAATAAAAACATATAATTTCAATCCTACCACCATTGTCATCTAAACCGTTCAAAACTAGGGCCCCGTAGATTTTTAGAGTTATATATATGCCTATGAGGGCTGTCCTCTGACACCGACTCCATCAATGCATTGTGTCCACTCTGGTGCCTTGTTTTCTTGTGGCCCACAATTCCAAAGGTATGTACTTCTACCTCCATGCATTACATAATGATAAGCATAGACAGTACGTGTATATTAGTAGGTCGGATGTGTATAGTCCGGGCTTCTTCTCATGGGCCACGCCAGCAAGGATTCACACTTACCTAGCCCATTTTGGGATGCGTTTCAATCTCCCCTTGTGTGTCCTTAGGTCTGATGTTCTGCTATGATATCTTGAACAGCTGGACCTGAACTTATGTCCAAAACATTGGCCTGACAGACTGAACTTGGGCTGTAATGTACATTCGGGTTTTAATATTAGATCATTTAAGTAAATGGGGTTTGGTTTCACAATATTTGGCTTAGACTGACTGATCATGAACAGCCCTAGGCCAAGGGACCCAGAATCTTAGTAGGGTCTTATGAGCTGGGCCAGGACTAGGTGAAGCTTTTCCATTAACAGGCTGTTTAGCCATCGGGTATAGTCTTTGGGCCTAGATCTACATCACGGGTGCTAAAATTTGTCCTGGCCAAATCTATTTGCAAAATGTATGTGATCCTTTGGGCTTACTTGACAGGCCAGGCTGATCTGTGCTTTGGATCTGTGCTTTAAAGCATACAAAAGTCCCAAGCGACTATTAGACCAAAAAATGTTCTTAGGTCCAGCTTACTGGCCTAAATATACAGCCAACTGCAGGTTGGTCTCGGGATGGGCCCAGGTTTGCTCAGTCAAGTTCTAATAATGTCCCCAAGTCCAAACACGTAATAGTCCACCATACACAGGTTGAGACGACATCATAATCAGTTAAGGAACTAATTTCCATATCATTGTAGATTGTGTTGTGATCAAGGCCCTCCTATAAGGGTAACCATCCATACCCTAAAAAAGCATGCAAAATGAGGGCTTTGATATTTTCTTAAAAAGCCTGAGGGCTGTTCTATTAACAAAAGCTCTTACTCCATAGTAATGTGTAAAGTGTTTCTTTTTTTTTTTTTTTATAACGCAAGGTTCCCAACTCTTTGGGCCAGAATAATCCCTATGGTCCTAGGAGAGAAAGCCGAGTAAAATTCCTCTGTGGCTCCAGTGTAGTAGTGCAGTTTCGAACCCACAACCTCATAGTGCAAACCGTTGTTCTAGGCCAACTGAGCTACTCTTCGGGGTTACAGCAGTGTGTAAAGTAAGCATACAAATCAAAGGTTATTAAGAGATTGTTTGGTTGGTTGGGTATCCCATTTTGTACCACATTTCTCACATAACTACCTAGCGTCGGATCCCTCGTGAGTCATTGCTAAGGTTTCTCATCTGACGAGAGCAGACTTCTTTTCCATGGTTGGAGCCTCTCATGGATTCAAGCTCCTTTAAATGGGTACCCCAAAATATAAAAATAAAAGAATGGCTTGCAACAATGGTGATAGAGGGTGGAGGGTATGTGAATTTGAATGCAAAAGTGGGTCCACTATATTAAGTATAATTAATAAGATGTTAGAGACAACCAACAAAATGAAGTAAAGATTGTACAATTTCATTTTTATATAAAAATTTATATTATTCATTTTATTTTAAAGTCTTCATAAATATTAAAGGGTGTTAGACTTATATTGTGCAGATAGGGTAGTGGATCCACGTATGTCAAAGTGATTGTTGCGATTGTCACTTGGAGAGATTTTTTCATTTTGCTAATTTTCTACTTCACACGGGAGTGGAGCATCAAACATGAATAGGGGCGGACCCAAGTACACGCAAGTGGGTACGCGTCAAACCACGGTGTATTTCCAAAACTTATAAAAAATCTTGGGTTTACTTTCAAAAATCCAATAAAAATCATAAGTCTATCCTGAAAATCGTCGGTTTTCCTTTAAAACCGAACTACTTATTTGGGTCCACACCTCTCAAATAAAAATTCTTGGTCTGCCATTGATAATGAGAGTAGGGGATTGACCCCAAGTCACCCTCCTTGATACATGGACACATATGCCGCTAAACCTATTAGTGGAGAATTTCTTTTTTCGCTTAAGAGGTAGCGTACGCACTCTTCTATAAAATTGTTATATTAGGGATAAACCTATCTTATGAAGGGAAGTTTTGTTCAAAATGTACTTAAATCAACCCACTTGATTTAGAGGAATAACCATAAGGAGGATTCACACTTCAAATTCAATTACCAAACACCCTACGATATAAATAATCTCTGGAACTTAAACAAGCTCTCGAATTAACAGTTTTCAAACCCGATTTCGTATTCTTTATGACTCGCAGTCAATAAGTACAGTGGTCGGTATGTCATGACTTTTGAAAAGCTTTCTACGCTCTGATTGGGAGTCAAAATTCAAAGGTACCTGTCAAAATTAAATTGATATTCTTGTGCCATATATAATAGTAGGTTAATGTGGGGTCCATGGTCAAAATTACATTGAAGTCCTTCCACTATGATATATAATACTAGGCAATGAGAGTTGATAATAGTGAAGATTAAGAGGTTATAATCAAAATTGATTTAAAAGCCTTCCCAAATAATTTAGAATAATTGTGACCATCCTTCTATAAGAAGCTTCATGACTAAAATATATTTCTTTGTACAGGGTGGTGAAAAATAATCGTAAAATGAACAGTCTTGAGCATCATTTCAGGCATTTGATAAGACAATTGGCAACATATTTAACCAAATCCTTATCATGTGACTAAATCAAAGTTGGAAAAAAAAACAAAGTAAAAATAAACTCCAAAGTTATCTTGTATCCTTTTCTTTATAACAAGGGTGTCTAATATCTTCGAGAACTGACTATTTCCCCCGCACTTGAAGTCCGCCCACCTCCCACCGGGTAAGTTAGGCTTTTACTTAGTCAAGTGTCCCCAGGCTCCAAAGAGAGCACACCACTAGTTTAAAACTATAGTCTCTGATTTTATAAACCGTGGTCTTAATCAACTGCGCTATCTTTAGAATTATTGCGCTATCTTCGAAATTATTGCCTTGTATCCGATGAGGTCTTGGAGGCACTACCATCTGTACTAATCCGGATCCTCTCTAAAATAACTCTTGACTTTTCTTGTGTTCCCTTTCTTTCTTTTTCTTGGTTACCACTCTACAACGGAGCATAACAGATTATATGAATTCTGTTACCAAGCTAAAATCCTGGGTTCACGAACGGTTGTTAATTAATTGGCAGACCTGACATGATTTAATTGCAAGATCTGCTAGATCTTCTATTGTTGCGATGAAAAATGGCATACATTCATTGGACACTGAACTTTAATTCAAAGAAAGATTAGATAATGAAGGAGATCACATTAAGCATCATCCATGATGCGTGGGATACGGTTAGAGCTTAAATTTATTGAACATATATACGTAGTCATTGAGCATCTCTTGTTTCATAATCATCATAGATGATGTATAAGACACACTTAATCCTGGTTTTTTTTTTTATATATATATTTCCAATTAAATGAATCAATTGCATTGTCATCTATGGTCTCATCAACATTTGCAATGAACAGGGGATAGCCAAGTGGTTGGGACTTGGGAGTTCTGTTCTCACCCAATTGCCGAGGGCTTTATGTTAGGGTATTATAAAATTCTATAGAATTTTGTTTTGTCAATTTTTTTTTAATTTTTCAATTTTATTGTGGAGTTATTGCAATTTTCTTGCGATATTTTCAACTTTTGATGATATTTTCAAAGTATCATCAACATCAATAGGACTATACAATTATCGGTAAATATCATAATCGTCTTTATCAAAGTCTTGTCCTAATTATGTTGGAGTTGGCTACATGAATTCTATTTCTCTGTTATGATCTATTCAGAGTATAAGTGAATATGAAAATATGGGTGATATTTGTGATAAGCGACAACATGTCTCGAAGATTGAAGCATTTTCACTCTGATTGGAGATAAATCGCAATCCTAAATTCGGGATTGCTTCTCAAATTCAAGACCACTTCTCTCATAAATCCAGGGTTTTGGAGATGAAAGGTTGATTGATAGCTACAACCCAAACATGTACCCTATTGTCAATCAGGCCCAATCAAGGGCCATAACCTTGATTTAGCCCAGTTGTTAAAAGACCCAAATCTGGCCCATCCTTACAAGAGGCTAAATCCATTGGTTAGTCTCTTAACGAGTGTATAACTTCATTCCCATTTTATCTTTTTATCATGTTATGTAATGGGTCCATACCCAGTCGTCCAATGGGTTCATAAGTGTGGTTCCAAATCTAGACCTGGTTCATTTGGGCCCATACCAGCATTTTTCATGTTCTTGGTCCTTAACTCCTTATTCAGGTGGGTTAAAAAAGTCCTCACAGAAAAGTACAAGCAGCAAACGTGAGAAATAGTCGAGTGATTTTGACCAGGTGAGGTGAACTGAAGTGAGAGATCTCCTTAATCCCAGAAGAAACGCTGACTACCGCCAGTAATATTTATATACAAACCACAACCACAGAAGCAGTAACGTGCAAGGAAAAGTTGACTTTTTCTTCCAACGTTTTGCGGTATGACAAAGCCATATGTATTCAGGTTTCGAACTTTGAGATATGATTACTTGAATCTCTCACAAACCCAACAAGGGAAAAAAAAATAGAGAGAGTTGCTTCTCTGTTTTGAGTTTCCCAAGCCATGTATAATCTCTGGATTAGTGCACAGGAACCCCATGTCAGGTGCCTGGCTTTTTGGATACATGGCCACGTGAAAGACCTCTCTCTCTCTCTCTCTCTCTCTCTCTCTCTCTCTCTTTCTCTGAAGAAGAAGAAGGAAGTAATGAAATACAAATAGGAATTATAGTAAAATTAGAGTTATAGAACAGAGAGACAGGAGAGAAAGGAACAGGTTCCCGTCCATGTGGAGAAAGGAAACTCAGATAAAACGGGCAAGGTTTGAGTGTTTGTGCGTTGAATTGGGACATGGGTGAGAGGGGTGGAGGAGGGCTCTTGAGTGTGCTCTTTTCCAAAGCCATGTGGGTCTGCTTTCCTCGGCTTTTTCCTAGCACGCATGCCCCTCCAATCCATCAATTCAATGTAGGCAATTCACACAAATATCTCATGGTCCCTTGATCTCTTAATCCAATCATGAACAAATCTTTGGAGCTAATTGATTTTGGATTAATACAAACAAAAACAATCAATCACGTAAACTTTTTTTTATTTTTTGGTTTTATGTTAGGTGCATTCGTAAAGATGTTCATGCATGTACATACAGACATGTGCATGTGAGGTTTGTCTTTACATTCAAAAGGTCGTCCCGGATAAGTTCATTAGCATAGCAATGGCTGAGGTCATAAGTGTATCATACTTCAGTCACCTCTTAGCCAACGATTCAAGTCAGAAAAACTAAAGCCAATCCTTCCCCTCATTCTCAGTCGACCACAATATATATATATATATATATATATATATATATATATAGTAGTAAGTAAAAGTTAAATTGGTAATTTTACTCATTAGGGTGTAAAATAAGCTGCCAAAACAAGGAGTCCTTTCATTGAAAAAATCAATGTGTTTCTATGTAAGGATAAAGCAAGTCTCACAAGACAAGTGTTCTTTATAACCATGTAGTAATTCGATTAAAGGGAAATGATATGGTGTAGAAAATAGTAAAAAATTGATATTGGTGACTCATATCATGATCTCATGAAGAAGTGGGCTGAATAAACTTTGCTCTTCTTAGGTAGTGGTGGATGAAGAGGCCCAAAGTGCATTGAGTTGTTTAAGTGGATAAAGGATTCATGAGAATTTCAGACCTTGGGTATCAGCCCTTATGATTTGTGAAGTTGGGAACCAAACATGAAAAAATATGGACAACAAATATCTTGCCATCACCCTAGTAATTCAAATCATGGAAAAGTCAGTGCCATCCACATTGTTGCATTATATCTTTCACTCCACATTTTTAAGTAGAGCCTATTTGACCATGAATTCTATGTATTCAATTTGAATGTATTTTAAGCAAGCAAATATGTCCTAATGAATTGATATAACATATGGATTCTGATTAGTATTGTTTAAGGCTTTCGCATATTATTGACAAACACTAACCACTACTTTCTACTGTAATTAGGATTCTATTTCATGGTAAGGCAACAAATGTTAATTCTATGTGATGTCAGGGTGTGCATGACTTGGGGGCTTAAAAAGTCTAAGCAGGTTGCGGAAAAGCAAACAGAGAAGATTAGGATGAACCAACAAGGAACTAAATGTTTAGAAGAGAAGAGAACATGACAATTTCAGTCACCATCATCCTTCGACTCTGTGTCTTCATTTCACAATACAAATCTAAAAGGACCTGTTTAACAGAATCAAAGATGCAAAATCCTTTTCCCACTCATATACATGGTGCGACATCCTTCAAGTTTAAAGAACCTAATCCTTCATTCTGTCAAAGAGGCAAATGTTGGATGGCCAAATGCTGGATATCAAATAAAGTTTCATAGCAAATATTGGTCGGCTATCACATTCAGGTTCAAGAAATTATTGGGGTCCTTTTCCATCCACAATTAGATTCAATGAGATCCGCACAATATAAACAAAACCATGGGACCCGCGAACCGCCAAAATTGCAAATGTAGTTATCCTGATAGCATAGGAAGGAGATGATATTGTGATAATCTCAAGTATTATGTTTTTATTGTGATATTATTCAGAAAACATCATGGAAAAGTTTAATGTAAAAAAAGAAATATTTTTTTAACATTGAGGTAGAAATAAAATAAAACAAAGGACTTTGAGAAGAAAATACTTTAGAAAAGTAAAATGTAACCGCTATACTTACTGATACAGAGGTATAAAGAGTAAGTGGGATGTTTTTATCATAGCTTGCCGACTTTTTTATTTAAACTTGGACTAAGAAAGCCAAGCATTGGGGTTAACTTAGAATTTTCTTTTTTTTCTTTTATAAAAATATTAATAAATTATAAAAAAACATAATAATAGGATACAATAAAATAATTCCGGAAAAACTTTATGATGTAATCGATTAGATTTTCAAATCTTTGATGATCATGATGGTGATCCATCCTCCATATTAAATTAGGTCAATTATGTTCTTTTCATGTTTTATTATTGATATTAAGCTCTTTATTCCTCACAGCTTGTGTTTGAATCATTCTCTCTCTTTCAAAAATATCGTAATAAATCTCTAATAACACGTAGGGAGAAAATCCGCAACTTTTGCTGCTCCACCAACTTCGATCCAAGGTGCGTGGATAACCATGGCATTAATTGAGTACGGAGCATATGATATTTTCAGTCAACATTTTCCTATTGATCAATATCTTTGATTCAGACCACAAATTCAATAAAACTATTTCAAAAGATTTATGGTTTTTTTTATTTGGTAGAAAAAAGATTTATGAATTGAGCTGATCACTGGAACAAAATCTTTTATATTGAACCTAATCCATCAATCGATAGCAAAAAAAAAAAAAAAGACATGTGGAGCCTAATTAACTATGATTTTACATAAAGAGAGAATATAACATTTTCATCACCATTGTCCTACTAATATATTAGTACTATTAAAAGATATATGTTGTGAAAGATGTAACAAATTAAAATCCTTTAGATTGAGCGTAACCCTTCAATCAGTAGCACAGGAATCACAATCAATTAGAGTCTGGATCCTTTGAGATTATGAGAGAACTCCTTAGTTGCAAGAGTGAAACTCCACAGTGAGACCCACCTAATGAAAATCCGAAAAAAAAAAAAAATATGATCACCCTCGCGGCGAATGGGATGACCCCAAATTTCACTGTAATAGTAGATAGCCACACCAATAAAATTAACATATGATGAATAATGGTTAATAAATATGATTAATATAATGCATAAGATTTTATTAATCACATTATTAATCATAGCATCAATTTTAATTGGGGCTAACTCTAATTAGAATTTTATTAGGCGACTGTGAGAATGTTTATTTTGAATGAATTAGATCTTCAACAGGTGAACCCACCATGGAGTTCGACTTCTTCGATTCAAAGAAAGGAGACACAGAGAACGTGAACCAAGTACACATGGGGAAATTAATAATATAACAAACAGTGATTTTATATAAAGAGAGAATGTTGAAGGGAATTTCTATATGCACCCATACATTGTGCTGAAGACATCCACATCCTTCGATAAGTAGTGATTTTTAAATCACTGTTTATAGAAGGATGTGGGTGTGTTCAGCAGAAACATGGGTGCATATAAAGTTTCCCAATGTTGAATGGTTTGCACTTTTCAATTTGGGAAGTGATTTGGGACATCCATTGTGGGTGGCGAAATTTAGCCATCAAAACCCTCCGTAAGTCTTAGTTAGATCTGCCTATATGATAAGATCTGGGGGACCCACTTCCATGAAATGGATTAGTCACTATATTGCCTATTTTTTTGCATGCATTCCAAACTTCTTCCTCGTCATCTTCATCATGGCGATCAACTCTCAAAGCCTTCTTATTTTAATCAACCAAGGGTGCAGGACTCATGAGAGAGCCCGCAGGAAGAGCTAGGGGATCAAAACCCTAAATAGTTAGGTGGGAAATGAGGTACTCAACCAACTGTGGATATAGCGGCGGTTTGACATTTAACGTGGGGAAATTACAACCGCCGTTAAAAATAAATTTTCGTGTAGTGTGGCCAATTCCTTGTTATCGTCTCTCTCTATGCTTGTTTCTTCTATCAGATGTGATCTCGTGGGTTCTATTTTTGTAATAGACCACATTTAATGTATTCTCTAGTTTTCAGAAATTGTAAGTCATAGCACTTCAAGTCTCTGTGTTGTTGGTTGAAGCCTTCTCAGATAACATTCTTTGAATTTTCTTCCATATTCAGACATAGATTTCTTCTATGTACTCATTCATAATTCAATTCTTTCAAAATTATGCCATGTATTAAAATCGTTTTGTTTCTACTACTTGTGTCCTACAAAATAATTATGCTGATTCCATGCACCAACACAGGCATGATTAAAAGAAATAGGGATTTTTCTATTAATTTTTAGCAGAGAGGAGTCACGAGAATATAAGGACAAACCACATAAGGCTACCGGTCAGCTTGATCCTTTCATTGCATAACATCAATATCAAACAAAGTTTTAACATTATCCATATCAAAGGCTGGGGAGAAAAACAATGCGATGTAATTCAACCAAACATGAAGAACACTGAACCTTACTCGATGGAACAGTTTTGATAAATTGAGCAGCGATGACGGGCAGAAAAGGAGAAATATTTGATGATTGCTATGTTCTGATAGAGCAAATTATTTGGATCATCTAGCTATTATTTACGATGGGTCCTATCAAACATATGGCTTTTTGTCACAAACCATGTGACCAACTAGTACCTGGTAGATGACCATAGAGTTTTACACCACTGAGGTCAGTATCATCCTCACTAACAAGGCTTATCCTTATGTTTAACAGCCAAGGTACTGGCTGGACCCATGAGAGACCGGACATGCAGGAGTAAACTCCAGCCATGGGGAGAAAATTAGCTTTGCACACTCTAAGAGAGAACTCAGAGATCAAACTCTCTGCAATAAGGTGAAAAGCGAGATACCAAATCAACTCTGATATCCCTATGTTCAACAAATCTTATCTTAGTTATTTGGACTGCACTTTCTTCTGCTTTCCAACACAATCGTATTAATACTATATTATCAGTTACTCTCCCGGCTAAAACTGTCTCTTTTGACTACTTTAAATTCTTTTGGTCTTTTGATGGGTGAAAGTTTTTAGTTATCTTTTGACTATCACCCCACAGACTAAAACATTTTTTTAACTTCCTCTAAAAAATTTACTTGTTTCCTATAACCCATAACAAAAGTTGAGTTTTAATTATCAGTTTTCTAGAGTAAACGTTGTATCCATATCCAACTAACCCATAACAAAAGTTGAGTATTTTCAGTTTTCTAGAGTAAACGTTGTAACCATCTCGAACTTCCTCCACTATTTGTACCAAAAGTAGTTTTTGATGTATTGATTCCTCATATGCACAGATTTTCCAATTGGATGCTTAATAAATGATCTTACAAGTTCAAGAATTTCATCCTTATTTCCAAGTAGCAGTAAAAACTTTAGTTTTGATGCATGCATGTGCGGACTGAGGGATGTCCCACCGAGACACTTGCATCCATGAAAGCAGAGCCTAGCACCATTTTGTAGAGCTGAGCCCATCCCCTCCCTCATGCAGTGGCTCCAGGGCTTGTCGCACACCTGTCTGCTGAGAGGGGATTTAATGCAGATCGTTGTCTATAGATAAACAGCAAGTGGGAAGCCATGACTGACTCTCTAGGCTTAATGGGAAATACCCACATATGAGTTCCATCAATCATTTCAAGATGAAGCTTCCAGCATTTGATGATGGCAACAAGGAACTGTATTTGGAATCATGTGGCCGTGAATAGCCCATTGCATAAAGTGAGGTTTGAGCATGGGTCCTCCTATTTTCTGTGGTCAAGTGAGAAATGAACCATTTTAGCAAGGACAGCCGTTCGATAGATGTTAGTAGGGCAGACCCCACCCCACCCCAAGTACATGAACCAGTCAGGATGGACCACATAGATCCTCAAGACATGGCCAAATTTTATTAAATGCTCTCTCTCTCTCTCTCCCTCCATTAGTTTGCTCTTGACTTAGCTGTGAAAGGTCAGTCCACTGCCCCCACACACACTTTAGAGGGCCCAACTCCACATGATAATGGAAGTCCACAAACTATTATGCCACTGGCTTTGTCCAAAAATACCAATTGGCCTTTTCATCTTGGAAACATATGATATACTTGGAAAAATTAAAGTGGCATTTGCTACCAGGAATAATCCGGCATTATGGTTCTGATGGCACAAGTGATGAGTCGGAGAACACCCGATTGCTATGGGTATCCCAGTGATCACAAATAATTATCCACTGTGGGGTCTATTTTTGTGTGATCACAAATTCATTCACATCACAAGAACCAGTCTTTAAAGGAATTGACAGGGTATCCCCGTTATATTTGATCCAACAAAACGCATGCACCAGGTAAATTTGAGGGGTGTTAAAAACGCAATGTGGGGAGCAAACCCCCGCCTTATGCCAAGAAACCAATACACAGACGGGTGAATTGATTACATATAAGAAAATATAACTTTATAATTCATGTACGCTCAATCTAACAATACATATCACTTAGATTGAAGTGAAGTTTTTTGACATTTACTAAATAGAGGGCATTTTGATATGACTAAATTTGACCATACAAAGATGAACAGAAAGAAAAATGTCATTAGCTACGCTCTATGCCATACTTCTCAATTGTCAGTACCATATTATGCTACGCTGCGCCAGACAGTCTATAAAATAGTTATTGCACAGTATATTGTTTTTGTATGTGGGTGATTTTTCTTGACCACATAATTCGATCATGAAATTTAATAAATTATGAATGGTTTTGTTAATGTAAAATGCATGCTCTCCGGAAATTACTATTACCATTATGAAACCATGGCCATTTACATATAAGATTAGGACTCTTTTGATTGCAAGCATTTGGAGATATCTGTTTTAGAGAATTTGGAAAATTCCAAATGCTATACTAAAAAGGAGAATTCAGATATCGCAAGGACAGCCATTGCATTCTTTCATGAATTCTCAGAGTAGTTGAATTCTTGACAAAAATGCTTTCAACCATGAAGGCCGTAAGGACCATTTGTTTGCAGAAACTCTTAGTTGGAGAAAATTTTGATTCTCTATATGCCATTGTCCTTCAACAATTATTCAAATTAATCTTCCCGTATACCCCCAACATTCAGATGCAAAATTTTGAATTATTTGAAAGGACAAAAAATACATTTTAGGGGGTTGGATTTGAATTCTATTAATTAAACAAGGACTTCTAGAGAAAACCATTGCATTGATATTTATTAACACAAAATTTCAACACACAAAATTCTCATAAAAAATATATACCTTCAAACTCTGCCGTAGACGTTTGTTTCTTTCTTGCAGCATTGAGCTTATTTTCTGGCCCAAAAGCCAGCATGCTGAATGTATGCCAATGTATGCATGTAGCCTGACTATAGTCTGGGGCCTGATGTGACATATTAGTCAAAGGCAGATAAAATATTAAAAACGAGCTGGGCTTACTCCATAACATCTAGGGTAGGGTTGTAAATGGGTACCCGATTCTCCGATTACCCGAAGGTTCCGACCCGTTAGGTTCCGGGTCTGGATCCTTATTTTGGTCCCGATAAGCAAATGGTTCCGGTTCCGGATCCGTTTTTTGGAACCGATACCTAAACGGTTCCGGTTCCGGATCTACAGTAGCTCAGACCCGAGGACCCGGGACCCGACCCAATATACACTAATATAAGGTAACTTTAGTATGTGAAAACCAAACCCTTCTTACTTTCTACTTTTCTGGGCATACTCCATAACTTCACAAATGGTTCCGGTTCCGGTTATTATTGGTTCCGGTTCCGGAACCAGCCCGAACCGGGTCCGTGAAAACGGTTCCGGTTCCGGTTCCACCCTGGACCCGAACCGGAACCGACCCGTTTACAACCCTAATCTAGGGCTTCCAGAGAGCATGTGCCTTCGGTTTCACTTTGAGTGACAAATGCTATGGAGCTAGTTTTAGCCATATTTCAAGAATTTTGAATGTTGCGGGGCTCATATAACAGCTAAATACGTAGAATTTTGATTGTTGATGCTAGTATAATGGCTAAATACTATCAATCTTGAGTTGATGATGTTTTTTTATTTTTTTTTCTTTTCTTTTCATTTCTTTTCTTTTCTTTAAAAGGAAGAATTCATTAAAAGCAAACAAACGAACGAGTTTACACTAGAAAATAGAATTACAAGAAACAACCAACCAAAGAGCACTACAAACTAGGAAATGGAATAGGTCCTAACCCTTGTCGCCCCTTAAACATTTATTACTAAATTATGTGCAACCACATTCATATATTTGGAAATATAAGAAACCTCAAACATTCAAAGATAAAGCTTCCGTAGAGATCTCTTGCAAAATGGGGTCAATAGACCAATTCTTAATCGCATGTACAACTTCAAGAGCATCTGTCAAAATATGGATTTTTGAAAAGCCCGTTGCCTTTGCTCCAATTACCGCCGAGAAAATGGCCCTCGTCTCAGCATCGTCAGCTGTTGTTGTTGAGTGGTGTGAGCGTGACTACTTTCTGGAGTGGCTGCTACTATAGCCTCTCCATTGATGTTTTTTTGTTGCTTTCTTTTGTTTGTTGCATTGCCTTCTCTGAATTTTTTTTACGAGGCTAGTTGAAATGGAGAACACAGTTGCAAATAATAATTAGTCTGCAACAAAATGGGTCAGGACTGTACAGCTTTATCTGCCTCTGTTTGGCATCCCAATGTAAGGTTCAATCGGACACTGATAGTACTCATGAATACAATACGTTACGCAAGGTGTCTTTGTTTGCATGAAAGTAGTGTTTGAACACTCGGCCTCCACCACCATTGAGACGTACGGGTCAGTTGAGACTAAATTATTAGTGAGCCCGATTGATTCTTACTCGGCCAAATCTTATTTAAATTGACATGGCGAATTCAATTCCATTAACGAACAAGGTCTATGCATTCAAACTATTGAACATATTTCTTCACCTCATCTTTTTATAATTAGGCATTAGGGTAACTCGCAGAACGCGTGTCCCGTGACTGAAACACTCGATCTACCAGATTATGATACCATTTATAGGATCTTACACCCTATTAAGCTACCACTTATCTCAAAATCAATTGGTGATAGAAAACGGTATAACAATAGTTTTATGGTGAGGACAATGGCTCGACCACAATTATGACCGCTCAGGAGCGATGGTAGATGTTGACCTCAACACTTTTTATCTAAGCGGACTCTTTAGTATTAAGCTGAGAACAAGAGAGTCGTCTATATGACAAGCTTAGCCATGCATTGTCTACCAACCCACTAGTGGTCCTCCTCCCATAGAACTACAAAGTCTTTGGAACAAATATTAGCTGCGAAGAGCAAATTGGTCCCTGGGTTTTCTCTCCTCACATGTGTTGGGATTCACTCCTATGTCATTAAGGTCTCTCAGGGTCCAACCCCTTTGCTAATAGAAAAAAACACAAAAACAAATCAGTGCTAGGGCATTCATAAGGCAGACTCGACGTGAGAGGTTCTGCGATGATGTGAATACTAACTTGTATTCGATTTCTTCCTTAGATGGAAAATAAGAAATAAAGTAGAAGAATGTTCTGCCCTGTGAATTCCATAGTATAAAGTGAAAATTCTAGGCTGCCAAAAAAGATATTTTAGTCTCTAAAGAGATTAATAAATTAGAACTGACTTTAGTTGAGAAAAAAATGAAGGGACTCCCAAGCAAGTAGACGGGGTATCAACAGGATCTATTGACGATGATCAGTATTTCTAAGGAAAATGACAGCCCAGCAACTCAGGCATGACGGACACATGGTTTGCTCGCTAGCTCATGACTTTTGACTTGTGAGTCCTGCTAAATAGAAGATGAATTTTTTGAACTAGGTGTTCTGAAAAATGTCCCATAGGACATCAATGGCTATCTAAATAAGTGAGTGTCTCCAAGTTGATCCCTTGATTTTATGTTCCAATGAAATGGCAAGTCATTGCTTTTGATTTGGTTATTTGGTTCGACAGGGTGACATAGGGTCAAGTTGGGCTGGGCACTATGGGTAATATATTAAGGCTCAACTCCAACTCAATATCCTCATTAATTGGGTAGAGAACGACAACCAAACCCAACATAAAAGTTAAGAAAATCAATATGAATCCTTAAAAACCCAAGGGTAGCTCCGTTGGTCTAAGACCACGGTTTGCACTCGGAGGTTGTAGCTAGTTTTCGAAACTGCAATACCACACTGGGCTACAGGAGAGTTTACCCGACTTCCCTCTGGGCCCGGAGGGATTAGTCCAATCCAAAAGGTTTAGAACCCTCCAATGCCAAAAAAAAAAAAAAAAAGGGTTAGGTTCAAGCTAGATTTGGTTGGTCATATTACAATGACTTGGTGGGTTATAATATTAGAATTAGCTGAGTCACTAGGATCATTTCATCCAGGTTAGGTGAGTCAGATGGCAAGCAGGATGATTGTCGCAAATATAGTTCTGGGGAACTTGATTTCTCAAAAGAATGCTTGTATATTTAAAAGGGAGTTCTTAATTAAGATTTTACCTAGAGTTTTTTGCAAAATTTAAATTATTTTTAATAACTATGAATTAAGTTATAGAAGAGAAAATAAATTAGTATTAATAATATAACTTTATAATTTCACCATTTTTCATCTTCGTAATGTCAGAACTTTCTCACATCTTTAACATGATGTTTGAATTTTTTTTTAAAGATATTTGAATATTGCAATTTATTGAGCATTTAACGTCTTTTGTGAATATTACTATGATATTTTTGTAATTACAAAATGTTGTCAATTTTATTGATCCTAGCCCATTTACTAGCTAGATTTAGAAATTAATGACAACCTCAGTCCAATCCAAACTCATAGATGGTGAAGCAGTCCAACCAACTCTGAGTCAAATGGTCAAGTTCTTGGTTCGTTGATGGGTTCAGTCAGGAATTGCATACTGGCGTTTCTTGTTTTTCAGGTAACCAGCCAAGGACACCAGGACCCATTAGAGGCCTTCAATAAGGAGAATGAAGCTTGCACACATAGGACTAAAACTCCAATTATGGAAAAATTTTCTAGGGCAGGAACCCAACCCTAGGTAATAAGGTAAGAAGCGAGGAGCCGAACAAACCGGACAACTTGAAGTTTTCTTACAAATTAAGGGAAAGTAAAGCGTGATCAAAGGCACCACAATTACGATACTTCAGTTCTTTTTAGGAAAATTTACATATTTCTTTCTAATATATGTACAGTAAGCTATCTTGACCAGCGATCAATAGGTGGAAATAGATCATTTTACCACTTCGACCAATTTCCATTTATAGTCACTCAAGTTGACAAAAACCAACTCCATAGTCTACCCTAGGTTAAGTTTTACCTTGATAAAAGATATGATAATATGGGCTATGGTAAAAATACTATGACAATTCTAATTTTTTAGCAGAAATATGATAGCTCTAGCTGGTTAAAGGAAAAGTCATTATTTTGATATTTTACTGTGTTTTAGTCTAGCTAAGGTAAAATACTAGGTTTACTACAAATTAAGGTAAAGGCTTTTTACCCAAAAAAAAAAAAAAAAAAGTAAAGGCATTTTTGTCCTTCTAGAAAAATGTAGCTTGGTTTGGTAAAATGATGACCAGTGGATAGCTGATATTGAAAACAGAGCCTAAAAGTGATTTAAAAAAAGAAAGGGGATTTAACGGAAAAAACCCTCTTGAACAGGCTATTAATGAATTTAGCCCCAATAGAAAAGGCTAGACAGAATAGGCCCTAAATTGATGATTTTTTTTTTTTTTAGCGCTATAGTCGATATCGACGCTCACCCGAACCTTCATTCATCTCTTCCTCTCTTTCTTGTTCTCTCTTGCTCTCTACAACTGATCTCAAATCACAATATTTGAGAAGGAGGAAGAAGGAAAGAGAAAGCTGGTGGGTGTGTGCAGATGAGATGCACGGAGATGGAGGTGTGCGCAAGGGCTATAGCCTGTGAGGGTGGAGTGCAGCAGTGAAGGAGGGGGAAAGAGAAAAGAAGAGGAGGAAAGAAAGAGAAAAAAAAAAGGAAAGAGAGGGAGAAGGAAGGAAGAAAGAAAAGACGTGGGCACTGACGTGGAGTGCAGTGGGTGGCAAATGGCAGTGCAAGGAGAAAGGAGAAGAAGAAGGGGAAGGAAGAGGAGAGCCATCTCGGTGGGGTATGCAGGTGGGTGTGCGGTGGCCCATCACGGCTCATCTCCTTCATCTCATCTTCACCATCCCAGGGACACAGACGACAGACCTCTCCCTCCTTCTCCTTTGTCCTCTCCGACTAGCCAACCCATCGCTCCTTAATCCTTTCTATCTCCCTACCATCAACCTCCATCTCACCCTATCCGTAGCCCTCACGCATCTCCCTTATCTCCACGCGGCCCATCATCATCTCTTATTCATCTCCATCTCCACAATGAATGGAATGCAAGTTTGGAGAAGCAATGAGCTACAAATCTATGTTGGGTAGTGTCCATGAAGGTGTTTAATGAAATGATGAAGAGAAAGGAGAATGAAATTTCACGCTCATTTCTCTTATTTTTCTCATAGGAAAGAAGTCTGTTGCTATTGTGGGGTTTGTCATTCCTTGATTTTGCTCACTAGGAGATATTGGAGGAGAGGAATTAGAGAACATGGGTGGGGTTTTCATTCATTGATTTTTATAATTTTCTAACAGATTTCATATATATATTTTTTAAAATGTAAGGTCAAGACACAATGAACTTGTAATGTTGTGAATGGTTTCCCCCTATTTGAGACGTTTGAAATGTGTTTGAGGTGTTTGAAATGTGTTTGAAATGTTCGAACTCTAGAGCTTTTGAAATGTCTGAGTGAAGGGCCGAAACCTTTCTCACCAAAACTCTCTACTATGACATCCAATGATGAAATTGGTATTGGCTGAATCGGTGGAAGCATTTTTTGGAAGGGAGATGCAAGAGTTAATGCAAATTCCTCTTTGGTTGGTGTTAACATTTGGTGTTAATGTGATAGAAGATGTAGCCGTCTGGACAGTGTACAACGTCTACTGAAGCATTTTTTGGAAGGGTGATGGACGAGTCAATGTGAACTCCTTTTTTGTTGGTATTAATATTTGGTGTTAATGTGATAGAAGATGCAGCCGCTCTGGACAGTGTACAGTCTACTGAAGTATTTTTTGGAAGGGATATGCAAGAGTTAATGTGAACTCTTCTTTCGCTGGTGCTAATATGTGGTGTTAATTTGATAGAAGATGCAGCCGTTTGGACAATGTAATCTCCATATGGAAGAAATTTTTTGGAAGGGGGATGCAAGTGTTAATGTCATCATGTTCATTTTGATTGGTGTTAATATTTAGTGTTAATGTGATTGATATAAGATGTAGCCATGATGGGCTTGCACATTTTGTTGAAGCATTTTTTGGAAGGGCACAAGTGCTAAACATACTTTTCCCTTTTGTGAGGATCGCCTTGTTTTAGGGTTATATGTTGTTGAGAACTTATCTATGATAATATAATGGTTGTTTGTATTGTCCCATTATTGATTTTTTTTTCACTTTTATTATTGAAAATGATTTGCTAACCCCATCTAGAGCTACACTTAGTAAGTTATAGTATTATGATATAGTCGATATCGACTATGACTGTATTTTTTATGTTTCAGTTAAATAGTCGATATTGACTATAACTGTGTTTTTTGTGTTTCAGCTAAATAGTTGATATCGACTATGACTGTGTTTTTTATGTTTCAGCTAAATAGTCGATATCGACTATGACTGTGTTTTTTATGTTTCAGTTAAATAGTCGATATCGACTATAACTGTATTTTTTAGGCTTCAGCTAAATAGTCGATATCGACTATTGGTCATGTTAAACAAACCATACAATGATACATTCCATTGTACTAAATATTGTTCTGAATACATTGGTACGTTCCATTCACATATTCAATTAACAATCATACATTAACAAACCATTCAATTTCAAATAATGGTACATGAAGTTCCACAACATAAATCCAACTGCCTAAAACCATAGAAGTTTCACAACCACTGCCCACAAGTTTCACAATTTCAATTACGAAATAAAGAAAGTAAGTATCTATGTTTGACCTCTCCATCTACTGCCCAAAAAACCTTCTCAAAACTTCTACCAACCAACTAAGAAAATTACATCAAACCGGTAGGTTCAACAACTCAAAAAGATTCAACCGATTAGCATTTACTTGCCAACTTCTCTTGAATAACTCAATGACAATTCTGCTACGGAAGTAAGGGATGTCGGATTGTGTAGATATGATAGGACGGCGGTGAACACAATGCTCCGCGAATGCCCCAACGAAGACTGCGCAGTCATCACAATTGTCTTGACCTTACATTTCAAAAAATATATACATGAAATCTGTTTGAAAATTACAAAAATCAATAAATGAAAACCCCACCCATGTTCATCTCCTCCAATATCTCCTAGTAAGAAAAATCAAGGAATGACAAACCCCACAACGGCAGTAGACTTCTTTCCCATGAGAAAAATAAGTGAAATGAGCATGAAATTTCATTATTCCTTTCTCTTTATCATTTCATCGAACACCTTCATGGACACTACTCCAACACAGATTTTTGGCTCATTGCTTCTCCAAACTTGCATTCCATTTATCGTGGAGATGGAGATGAATAAGAGATAATGATGGGCCGCATGGAGATAAAGGAGATGCGTGAAGGCTATGGATAGGGTGAGATGGAGGTTGATGGCTGGGAGATGGAAAGGATGAAGGAGCGGTGGGTTGGCTGGCCGGAGAGGACAAAGGAGAAGGAGGGAGAGGTCTGTTGTCTACGTCCTGAGATGGTGAAGATGAGATGAAGGAGATGAGCCGTGATGGGCTACCGCACACCCACCTGCATACCCCCGCCGAGATGGCTCTCCTCCTTTTTCCTTTCTTTCTTTCTTTCTTCCTTCCCCTCTTCTTCTCCTTCCTCCCTGCACTGCCATTTGCCACCCACTGCACTCCAAGTCAGTGCACACGTCCTTTATTTCTTCCTTCCTTCTCCCTCTCTTTCCTTTTTTTTTCTCTCTCTTTCCTCCTCTTCTTTTCTCTTTTCCCCCTCCTTCACCACTGCACTCCGCCCTCACAGACCACAGCCCCTGCACACACGTCCATCTCCGTGCATCTCATTTGCACACACCCACCAGCTTTCTCTTTGCTTCTTCCTCCTTCTCAAAGATTGTGATTTGAGATCAGTTGCAGAGAGCAAAAGAGAACAAGAAAGAGAGGAAGAGATGAATGAAGGTTCGGGCGAGCGTCGATATTGACTATAGCACTAAAAGACAAAAAAAAGAAGAGAAACATCAATTTAGGGCCTATTCTGTTTGGCCTTTTCTATTAGAGCTAAATTCATTAATAGCCTGTTTAAGAAGGTTTTTCCCGTTAAATCCCCAAAAAGAAAAGGTATATATGTAAATATTGTAAAATAGGCAGGGGATTAGTTACATGTCCATCATAATATCTACCTCTAATAAAAGACATTAACAACCTTTTCTTAATGAAGGTTTGCAGCTTTTTAAGTTTGTTTTCAAATGAAGTGGATGATACAACGAGTTTGGGCCTCTAGCAGAAGAATTAAGAATTAGGGCCTATTTCTTTCTTCAGGATTTCAAATTCTTCAAATGTTCTTCCCTTGATGGAATTCCTAAACCATCCTCTAAAGTGGAGCATCTGACATCCCTATAAAAAGCGAAAAGGTTGAAATTTCAAGAATTCTCATTGAGACTTGTGGTCAGAATTTGAAATTTTGGTAAAAAAAAATATGGTATTTGAAAATGCCAAGAGACAAGTCATTATTCCATGTCCATGAATTCCAAACATACGAGTTTCTAGTAAAAAATATTATAAAATAATAGGCCATTAAAATTTAGTTTTTTAAGTGTTAGCATCGAGAACGACAGACTACCTAGTTTGTTGAAACATGCCTCTCATCCGAAACTAAACTTCTCCCACCTGCGGGTTCTCACTTTATGTAGATGGGTTCTCTCTTTTCATATGTGCGAGTGCTCACTCCAGTCTGTGTAGGTTCTCTCTTCCCACGAGACTCTCCTGATTCCAACCCCCTTGTCTAGGGTAAAAAACAAAATAGTAAAATTTTGAGTAGATGTTTGAAAAATCTAGAAAAACGAAAATTGTAAAATTTTCATTTACTTACCCTACTTGATGTGCCACTGTAATAAGATGTAATTCATGTGATTGAGATGTAATTTTGGTAGTTGATGAAACTGCGTTTAATGTTTTGAGGGCAAGGAGGTATGGCGTAGCGTGTGGGGACAAACGGCCAGGTTTTGGGGCCGTCCGAAGACAGACATCCGTGAGGGCCCCCTCGTGCTCGTCACATGCTACCCTTTCCACACCAAAGACAGCTGCCAAACAAAACCTAACCCATTTTCAACCAGGACCACTCCCCATACCATCTCCACCACACCTGTCCTTTATCAACCACAATTAAAATGTCATTAAGTTTTGAAAGCTCCAAAATTGAAGATCAAGATAATTTTCACAAGTTCAACACCTAACTAATTTCATTATAAACCTAATCTAACATCATAATTACATCATAACTCTGACGCCGTAGCTCTCGGTAGCTGTGAGAGACTTTGGTGATGCACCTCCATTTCCATAGAAATAATCAATGATTAGTCCAGATAGTAGCGACAATGGTGAGGGACTTAGGTGAGTGGACATGCAAGTATTCACTAGAGAGAAAAAAAAAAAAAAAAAAAAAAAGAAAAAAAGATCACATCATAAGTTCATAACTCTAGATATTCTAATCACATCAAAATCAAATGGAATCTGATGGATAAATTTGTACTCATCATAACATAATATATTTCTCTATTACTAGGGGAATGAGGTTGACAAGGTGTGTTACACAAGAGAGTCTCAAGATATTCCAAATGAAATTACTTTGTAAGAATCACTGTTTGATTTGGACCCATTCAGAATAAACTTCCAAGTGGTCCAAACAGGCTACTCTGAAACACAAGCAATGTCTCAGATTTATAGGACTAAGTTAGATTTTATCACCGTCCATTGATCTTTTGAAGATGACAGAAAGTGGGCCACCCACTTGATCCCATCACATCACAAAAAGATAAGGAGAGTAAGGCCCACTTTGGGGAACAGTAGTCAGCACCTCCATGAGACCATGAAAGGAGCCTCATCAGACTGTAGTCTTTGGCCCTTTGCATTACCTTGGACTCATTGGATGGGTTCAAGTATCGGTATCAGATTTTATATCTGCTGGTAGAACATCAATATCCATTATATATTAGTGATAGTGATCGCGGCACATGGGATGTAATATTGGAGATTTTTTTTAACCATAAATAACAGGATTCATGTGGCTGACCCAATATAGTCGGGATAAGATTTCGACTACATACTTCTCGTGGTGCCCACTTAGAATAGACATCAGCTCATAGTGTCATGGGGTCTAATGTGTGAAAAGGTCTCAACAGAAAAATGAGAGCCCTTTCAAATCATATTAGTGGTCTTTTAAACATAGAGTTCTTTGAGATTCAATCCACGGATGGATAAATGTTGGATGAGATTGAATAAAGGTGGGCCCAAGTGGGCCTCACTGAACTGGACTGCATATATATTGTTTCATGCTCATAGGAGAATATTTCTTCTATACAGGTCCTATGCATCATACTTCTATGCAAGTATGAATAGGATATCAGACCAATACATTGTCAATTTCTTAAAATAGGCATCAGCTGATGTCTGAAACCATGGCCATTGTGCCATCAAATGACTTGACATGATGAACAGGGAGTCCACAATGATGTGTACCTGCTTTAATTAGGCATACAATCTGGGTTCTTTTCACATTATTAGTATACAGTGACTTCTCCTTTTGACTCTTCTTTAAAAAAAAAAAAAAAAAAGAAACCCAATTTCCTTAACCAGCCTACTGAATCAGTTGAATCTTCTTCTCTAATAATAATTCAAGGAGTCAAAAGTGGGATAATGCCAATTTCAACCTTTGGTCAGGGTCATGCCATTTGAAACAGTGAAATGATGCTGTATTGGTTCTTACCTTGCAGCTATTTGCATGTGATCATCACTCAATATCTTTTAGGTATTTCATGATAGCTGCGTTTGGATGTCCTTCCAAAGAAGGGTCCCACATGAAACTGTACACCCATTTTCATTTTCTGGAGAAGCTCATACCTGAGTTAATTTGTTTGGTCATGATAGGATTGAGTTTACAAGGGGAGGCAGTGCAAGTCTTTATCCACAGTTCCCTATGTTTCTTTTGTAGAAACCTTCAATCTCAGATACGAATCTACTTCTTTCTTCGGAATTCATCATGCTCTCTCCCTCTGATTGGGCCACAAAAGGGAGATCATGGCAGACAGTAAAAAAAAAAAATCCCACAAGAGGAAGAGATATTAAAGGTCACAAGTCAACCACTATTGCTCAAATGGGTGGATCTCCACCTAACAAAAGGAAAAAAGTGCCAATATATACACTTCATGTGGAATCCGCCAAACTTCATGTGAAAAATGAGATACTACGCAAAGCTTTGACCCTACCTTATCACCACTTTAAACAAAGTTTGAATAAGATGACGGTGATTCAAACTGGTTTTTGACAAGATGCTTCACACCAGGACCAGGGATGGCCCAATCAGATTCAGATATCTGGAGTGGAGGCCGAATTGTTTTGACTGAACCCCACCTCCAGTCCAAACTGGTTCACCCACTCATCTTATTTGGTGAAATTGATTTAAACGCATATTCATGTTGAAAATCGTGTGGCCTGCATGTCATGGGTCTCATGTTAGATTAAGCAGATGGCAGTTGAGTTTCAATATAATCAGAAGACTTGATCTATTGTAGATAAGATAGGGATCTGCAGTAATTGGATAGATTAGCTGATCGGATCTTATCCTCACACAGCAACTCCCATTGAAATTATGGGATGTGGGTTTCTTGATGGGTACCCTTAGCGAGACACACATCAATCCTCGTTCAGATCTAGTTGTAGGAGATCCGCGGAGCCTTCCAACCATCAAGAACGTTACATTCCTCCGATCACATGTCGGAGTCCTCCTTGATCCTTCAATTTAAAGTTGAGATCATTTTGTCTGTGTTTTAACTAAAAGACCGGAAATGAAGTAGTGAGAAAAAAAACAAGGTTTAGATTATAGAGTTAGAAATGTTACATTTTCCATTCGATTAAACTGATAATTTAGAAATCAAAGGGTCTGTCGATTTTACATGGAAATACTGGAAATGCAAATCACTGCAAGCAAACACCCACAAAATATTCTTGTGGCTGATGTTTTCTAGAAATAGGTGGGCCTGTTTGGATCTTCAGAAGCCAAGTGCAGATAAACGCAGGGACTATACATTTGGATAATTTTTTTTACTTTTTTTTTGGTAAATGCATTTGGATAACTTGAGATATACAGTGTGATGTATACAAGATGTCAGATCAATAAACATTCAAAAACAACAGGAGCACTGGAGCATACTAATTTAACTGGCAGCCATGCACTTGATCAGCCCAGTTGGTTTTTGGGGTATGGTTTCGATTTGGCTATGACAGTTTTAACAACACAGAAACGTAAAAGTTCTTAATTCAAATGGATACAGCCGGCCAGTTTTAGTACTCTGTCTCTAGTCAGGTTATGGCTTCTAGATTTGTTGGAAGAGATTTTTTTAGATCATTTTTTACCACCAGGCATTAGGCCTAACATGATAGACTGAGATGATGGGCTTTGAAAGATAACAAGGCCCGATCCTTCTATTAAATTAGCTTTAATTTTAATCCCTGTGAGGCTTATGGGCCTATAACATTTGTCCAAGTCTAATCTATAGCCCAGATCATGCAGGCCTACTGATGCCTTACTCGTTGACTCATCTATAATGTCCACAAATTCAACTGAAAATCTATGTCACAGACTGCAACTTGGGCCGAGCCCAACTGCAACCCAGTCGACTTGAGCATAACACAACCTGATTCAGGCTGCAATTCTACAGGTGTGGCTTGACTAGGCCATGAAAATTGAAACCCAATTTGAACTCGTGTAGGGATCCGGTTGGGTATGTTCTAAGAATAGAAAAGTTTTCACTAACCCCTCCTTCCCACTGAATTAAGCTCTCGCACAAATTTGACACACTGAAATCTGTAGGCTTTTGGATTTATCTAGCAACTTTTTGCACCCATCCTACTTTTTATTTAACGAAAGATTCTGACAATTTTGAGTTATGCGTTATCAGATGGCTACCAAATTTTGCAAGAGAGATCATGGAACAACTTTCAAAGTCCTTCTTCCTTGGGACTTTTCTTTGAAATTATGAAAATCATGTGTATTAATCAAGAATCCTAGAAATTTTATAAGAAGCCCCTGCTTCATCTCTTAATTTAAGAAGGCCTTTGAGAAAAATATTTTGTAATAGTCAATAAGGTTCACTGTAATCTAATTAATCATTATTAGAGCAGACCATTGACGCTAATCCTCCCTAAATCAATGAGGCGTAGAAAGTTATTTGAAAAATCCTCCATCTCCTCCTTTTATTCTAAACCACATCTCAAAGCAATCTAGCTCTAAGAATGATCAACACTAGTGTTGTTCTTATCTATTGGCTCAACGCAATATATGATTGGCACTCATCCAAGTTTTATAGGCCCTTGCATTGATCAAGAAAATTTGACACTTGCCATTTTGTTTCTCCTTCGGCTAGGATTTAGACAACTGAGGCCCTCAAAAGTACACCTCCCACAATCAGATGGTTACCATTTCTTGCAAAAAGTGGGGATCATGGGTAGACCATTTCAAAATATTTCCTTCCTAGGAACTTCTAAAATTGAGGGGATTTAATAAAAGGCAAACATATTTTAGACATTTTATGAAGGCCCCAACCTCTTCCTTTCAATTTAAAAAGTCCTATGAGAAAAAATCAACATAGTCCCTAAGGTTCAATGTAATTTCAGATAGGTCCATGTTACTAGATCAGACCATTAGCAGTGATTTACTGACAGACATTAGCTGTAGTACAGTTTTTCTTTTCTGCTTCTCAAAAGAAAGAAACAAAAATAAATGGGAGAGATTGCCTTCAATATGCATTTACAGTATCAATCAATAGGGACCTCAAAAAAAAAAAATACATTTACAGAACAAAGATGGCATACAATTAGGGTAATAGAATCAAACTACTATATGAAACCCAAAAATGCAAGAGATACGAATGTGGATGAGGTATCAATGCAAGCCTTCATCCCCATTTATAAATATTTACAACACAAAGATGACAAATACCAAGAGAAAGAGGATGAGAATGGCAAATATCTTGATTAACAGCCATCGGTTTGAGGATATCCGATTCAGATGCTTCAAGAGCGCACCACTAGCGCTGTCCACATTCGCCAATGTATCATCCATGTTATCATCAATCCTGCATGCATTCAATTTCAGCCAGATGTCAACATAATGCATAAATCTTTTTATCAGCCATAATACGTTAACCTTTTACTCAGAAAGAATGAAAGTGGTACAACTATAATAGTCCAAATAAAATTGCTTAAAAAAACACATTAGAAGGAACTCTTAATCTAATCAATCACCTCAACAAAATATGCAAATGCACTGTATCAAGAAAAAAATTTCAGGGCTTGTTTGGCATCGTTTTGGGAATGTTTCTTCTGAGAATAAAAGAAGAAAAACTGGTTTGGCAGGCACTATCTCTCCCTTTCTGCACATCATAAAATATCTCTCTCTCTCTCTAGATTCTCTCACAAAATACATGCCAAACAAGTTTTTCTTCGTTCATTCTAAGAATGAAACATTCCCAGAATAATGCCAATCAGGCCCTAATCTACCAACTTAAATAACTAAAGCTTCCATAAGGACATCGAGCTAAGATATCCAAATACTATTAAAGCATAAGTGCAACCCATCCATTCTTGCAGCCTTGAATATCACTCAGGCTTAGTATCACTATTACTCTGCAATGATCTTCATTTCTTCATAATTAGATGTAAGATCAAGGTTGACATGACAGTTGAAATGTAATTTCATTGGTTGCAGTTTACCACATAAATAATGTTAGTGGCTCCCTACATTGGGATGAGCTAGTATCAATGATGCAGGACAGACCAATGGTCCCCATGGGTCAATCACCCTTTGGGCCCAGCCCATTTATCTTTATTCAATTTAGAGTTTTATTTATTTATTTATTTACATTTTAATTTGTTTTTATGTTGGATTTTTTAATCCTGACCATCAATATGTTGCTTTTTTTATTATAATTTTCTAATTGTTAATATGTTTGGATGGCCAAGATTAATTCTAGGATTATTTATTTTCCTATATAATGATGTAAAAGTCTCTTTGGCCCTTTAGACTATGATTAATGAAATTCTAGCTTTTGGGTTTGGTGCGAGGCCAATTTTCAAGAGAAGCCTAACCTTATCCCATATCTCTTCCATCTCTATCCTACCCGCCCCGCATCTCCCCTTCGTTCTACATTAATCAATTTGTGCTATTGCTAGGGATCATAGGTCTTGGATCGCTCAGTTCATACAGTTTGGTTTGCTCAGGTTTTAGGTCTTGGATTGTTTTTATTCACTATCATCAGTGTATATCGCTAGCCTTGGTTTGCATTGGTCCTTAGATGACTAATCCAATTTGTTGATATGATTGAACTCCATCCACAATATTCTTGTAGAATATAAGACACCAAACTGACCATTCTTTGGACTAACTGGACAGAACATGGATGGTTGTATCATTTCTTCTCTTAACATTCCATTGCAGCCAAATCAAAGTGTCATAAGTGCAAATTTAAAATTATGAGCAGGCCCAAAAAAGAGTTCAGGTCATGACTGACATGGAAGTCATGATCCAATATGAAGTGGAGCCTTACAAAAACTCAAATCGATCTGAAAAAAAAAATGATGGATCTATCAGAAGCATGATTCTACTGACTGTCCTGTCACAGTAGCATGATCAGGATTGTATAATATTCTTTTAACTAAAATGCTAAACCCTCCCTCCCAACAAGCTAGCAAAAGTACACAACAAAAGGATACAAGGAAATACAAAGAGGGAAAATTATCCAGACGGTGATCGGTAGTGGATGACTAGGGGGTGTACTTGTTCATTAATCTATGGAAAGGGCTAAGATTTTATGGTTGATGCTTCATTTGCCATTCTAGGAGGGAAGTGAATCTTTGACCAGAAGAAAAAGATTGTTTGAGGACCTAATGTACAGTGGAGCGTGAGTTTTAACTAGAAAGCTAGAAAGAAATTTTGGCCACAATTGCTAGTTATTTCTTCAGATTTTGGTAATATATATATATATATATATATATACGCTCAGATTAATGTTTCTTGCTTTTTCTAATACTAAAAGGTCATCACCTAGGAGGGTCCAGACTGGAGACAAACCTAACATTTGGCAATTTTAGCAAAAAGTGGCTACTCACAGATCTCAAACCTGCGTTATATGGCACCAGAGGCCGAGACTTTTACCATTATACCAAAGCAATGACCTTAACAAACCATTGTAAGTTTTCTGAGACTAATGTACTTTTTTAATTTTAATAAATATATTACATGAAAAAAAAAATGGTATCTAAAAAAAAATGCATCTTTCCTGCATGATTGAGCATAAACATGATAACCATTTCATGGAAATTTTTGGGTTGCTAGAAGAACAAACAGATGAATAGAAGAAGAAAAACCTAATAGCCAGTTCCCCTTGCTGGGCCACCATCGTTGCCAACTGAGTGAAGATCCCTCCAAGTTCTGAAATTGTTGATTCTACATTTCGAAGAGCATCTGCCCGACCCTGCATGTAGTTCTCCTGGCGTGGAGAAACCTGCTGTAACATGGAAACTTCCATATGATGTGATGGGGTGCTGTCTGCAGCCAACCTCCGCCTGGAATGGGAAATCTTATCAACTTGCATAAACATGTATCTATATACAAAGATGGCTAAGATAACTAATAGAGCTATCAATTTTAACAGAACTATTCCAATCTAAAATCTAAAAAGATTATAATCACTCGGCTAGTTTGATTATTAGTATGTACAAGAAACAGAACCGGCGGCATAGAATGATAAAATGCAAAACAAACAGAACGAATATAACCAATCAAGAAGAAAAAGAAAGAAAACAGTACCAGGATAAACGTAGTAGCAATCAATGGGACCTCCAGTAGCACTACGCCACCTAAGATTCAAAGTTTGAATTGACTCGGACTTGAGACATCAGTCTTAGTTAAGCTGGAATGTCGAGCAGTCCGACTAAGACTGAAGGCACAGTAGTTGGTTGCTTTTCGGATGCTAAAAGCTCATGTATAAGCAATCACTCTCAAGTTTTACAATCATAATCAGCATATCCAGGTAGTCATTTTGACTACACAAGGTATGTGTACCCTTTTTATCAACGGCAGATGAAAATTTCAAGATTCATCTGCCAAATCGCTGATATCCTAAAGAACCCAAATAGAACTGCCCAAAGGTAAGCATACATATGACATCAAAACTTGTCCACATTATAGGAAACAACCCCCAAACTTTGAATCTCATTCTCAGCATTGTACAAAGACTAAAATAGCAGAACTAACAATATATGCCGGAAAAGTGCTGATGATGGGTAGTGTGCACCACTTTCATTTACATACTACCAGCATAGTCGCAGAAAAAACACTAAAAAAGGTCACTAGAAAAGCACATCTAGAAAAGACCTTTCTCCAACTATTGGAAATTTTATTTTGGGAGAACTGAAAAAAATTTTCAACTTTCAATTTCAGCTCTGCCAGCTAATACTCTTTTTTGGTGAACACCCGCTCCTTGACCATAAGGTTGCTACCACAAGTCATATGATCAATAATGACTGACTGTTTCAGCTATGGCACAAGGAATGAAGAAAGTAGAAATCAAGGAAACTAAAGAGGAAGGAATTGAAGGATCACGCCTCATGGATCTAAGCACCATGGAAGAAAGAATGAATGAGATTAAGTGAGGACAAGAGAAAAGACGAGAGCATAAATATGGAAATTTAAGATGTCCATTGATGTCAGCTTCCTATGATTCGTATCCCAAATCTTACATTGAATCTTCACGAAAATGATTTGAATATATGCAACGAATCCTATTTCGAGGTAAATCTTAGGATTCATATATGATCCAATTTGACACTCGTTTCATTGAATCCTACAATTCAAGCGATTTGGCTATGTAGCAACAGCCACAAGGTTAGTATTAATTGTATCTTACCATTTCTCTTTCTTTCTTCTTTCTTTTTTTAAATATTTACTAATTAATAAACATCTTAAGAATTTTTTCGGTTTCGGGAAGGTTCTAGAGATGAAAAACGAATGAGCATTTGACTGTATGTATGGGGTTTTGTCTTGTATTCATTTTTTACAAAAAAAAAAATAAAAATAAAAAAAAAAAAAAAATCAACATTTTCTTCATGCACACTTAATTTAACTTCAGACAATATCATGAGGTATAGGCTTGATGATTTTGATTTTTTATTTTTATTTAAAGATGACAAAAAAAGCTATTGCAACTTGTTTATTCATTATCTATCGTTCACAATTTGAGAAAGAATGATTATATATTTATGTATAAAGAGATGTACCTCTTCTATGAGAGGCAGAGATTTTAGCTCCTTGTGGGACCCACCTATGATCAATCCAACCATTTTAACTCCTCCCTCACCCACCCTGCACCCATAGGCCCCAACACCATAAACCCCTACTAAAAAAAAAGAAGAAACGCCATGCGCAAATGAAAATATATGCCCGTGCTAAGGGCTAGTGTTACAAGAAAGCCTCTCCTACTTTTCTCCTTGTACTTTCTCGGTGTTTTTCCATTTTAACCCAAGTGTTGTTAACACCAAACAGCTTCAAACCAAATTTCAAAATGCCCATCACACAAAAAGATTATTTGTCAACATACATGACTAGCCCTCTTCAAGCAGTCGTTTCCCTATGTGACAGGGTAGGCATGACACTTCTTTGTGATAAGAACCGTCCAGCCCAAGCTCACATGAGCCCTAGTCTTCATGTGCTGGGCTATGGGGCTGGCATGTGGCCCAAGGACAAGCTTGGTGTGCAAGTAAAGTAATGGATGGAATTTGCTAGCCTGACATGTCATAGATTTCTTTCCATATTAAGTAGATAGGATTTCTTTCTTACTTAAGTTCTTTTTCTGATTTGAGAAATCTTTTTTTATTTTACTTCTATCTATGTAAGCCATCCTGAGCTATTTATGAAGATAGGGTAAGGAGATCAGAGAATTTTAACCCCAACTGTGCGTGCACAAGGAGGTCGACCACCTCGAATTGGTCAACTATCATTCTTTTTTTTCTGGTTCTTATCACTTTGTCTGGATGACACCATGTGTCACGTGAATAGCAACTGCTGCCTTGAGAGTTGAGATTGTCGTGAAAGTGATGCTACTTTATTTGCATTTGCTATTGAGTCTGGCTCCTTGAAAGCTTAAGGTTCTCACTCAAGTTAGAACCATATGCTACTTATTCACTTGCGAGTTCGAAAATACAAAAGATAAAAAAATTGAAGACCGATTACAAAAGCACATAGCAACAGTTGGAAGGTGCTCATTATCGCAACCACAAAGTTGCAGGCTTAAGTCATATTACCTTTTTTTTTTATAACAAGTCATACTACCCATCACAATGCAGCAGCATCAACAACAACAACAACAACAACAATAATAATAATAATAAAGAAAAAAGTAAAAATTAAAGATTGATTCCATTTAACTTGATTACTATTGTATTTCATACTATATTGTTGAGTATTATCAATTCAAACAATTGTATTGGATCAAAAGAACCAAGAGTTCTTCAAAGGCATCTCTCGACTTATGGATTTAAACTTCAAACTCAAAATATGGGATTATTCGAAAAGAAAGCAAAAGGGCATACCTCAATTGGTTGCCACCTTGAACTCCATTTGAGGGGCTCCTAAGAATCAAATTAATTGAAAGATCAGGTTGACGAATTTGTCAACTTAAAAAAAAAAAAAAAAAAAGTACAACTTCATTCTCAAAAATGAACAATGAAATATGCCTGCAATTAAACATATAAAAGTAATGAGCATAAATGACCAAATAACCCTCAACAGTTGTTGGATGCTCAAAAAGTGGCAAAATGAACACTGAGGACTATCTGAATAATGAGAAGTGAACATGTCACAATATGCATCTTGGGTAAACTCAATCAAGATTCCACTATCAAGTACATTAAGTAGTATCTACAAGATAAATAAATAACCACAGCACTTGCTAGATGCAACAATGTTATGAAACTTAAGCTTACAACCAAGGATCAAAATAACAGTTGGGTGAGTGTATCGATTGACAGCCAAAATGATATGTATCGGGCAATATATAGGTTATCAGTGCAAATTGATAATGAAGTGTTAAAAAAAACACCCACCCCTCCCTCTCGCTCTCGCTCTCCCGCTCTCTCCCTCCCTCATGCGATAACAACAATTCTATACAAATGGCATCTAACTAGGTTTACTGCAAAAGAACAAAACATAGAAATGTTGAAATAGGGATGAACGCAAGTCCCAGAATTACTGATAGACTTGACACACCTCATTCTAATAACATCAATGATATGCAAATAGCCTCTAATTTGGTTTCTCACAGGGCATGGGTCAAAGATTTGGACCCATTTTTAATTTGCGTCCAAGCCCACCGGACGAAATCAAATAGAATTGGGTCCGTAAGCCTCCTACTGGCTCCAGGATACGCACCACCACCACCATATATCATATTATGTGCATGCGTGCATGCAGGTTTCCTTCAGGTAATCTGTCCCAGCTGAGTACATTAATGACCCAAACCAAACTCAACCCTTTTCTTTTATCGGTAAAAACCCGTCCTGTTTTCATCCTTAAAATTAGAGAGTACATGGAAATGGCACTACTACACTCCATGTCTCTTCCAATCTACAAATGGTGGATATCTTTTCCAAAGCAACTCGACATGAGCACCATGAACTCTTGGTTGACAAATATATCCTCCTCAATCATCGGCATCAATTCAAGAAGAGTGAAAATTATATTATTACAGAGTACCATGGTGCACCATGACACAATAGGGTATAATTGTGGAACACCATAGCAAGTGGATGCACACAATACAAGTATAGTGCAATTGTACAGAGCTTGTATATCCTCTTGTAACAACATTTTCCTTCAATAGCCACACAAATATCTGTTGTATAAGCTATCTTAGAAGGGAATTGAGTAGTTGCACATGAGATGATTGATTGTTGAAGTCATAGTCTCCTAAAATAGTGACAGATTTAAGCACATTCCAATTTCTCGAATCATTTGTTTTCTATTTTATCTTTCCTTTCTACCACGTTATCTTCTTCATGCCAACAAAAAAGTATAAGCACCGGTGTTTGCACTCAAGCATGCCCAGGAACATGCAAGGCACATATAGTGAATCATAGAAAACCAATGGTAGAGGACATTCTCATCAAATGTCTCTTGAGATATTCATATGTAGGAGAACATTAGCATGTTTGTCGCCAGAGGAATAGTGTCGCAGGAATGAGGTCAAACAAAAACAACTCAAATATAAATCAAAAGAAACATACGCCGAGGGTGGAGAATCCCCAGATGTATTAATTGCATTTGACCATGGAGGAGGTTCTTTGATCAACTTAGTTTGATTCTGAAAGGGATTCTCTCTTGATGCATTTGTGGAGAATATCTGTTTCCTATTTTCATGAGCCTTGATGTTCTGCAGAAAACAGAATTTAATAATGCAATCCAAGACATAAGCACAGAGAATATAAATACAGTACGACTAATGCAAAAGCATCATAGTCCAGAAAGAATGTTTGACCTCTGTCCGTGTAGTGAGTACATCCTTAAACTGTTTTGTGGATCCCATAAGTTTATTCTTCAAATCATCACAAATAGTAGTTGAATGAACAATGGAATCCTTGGAGCAGTTCCCATCTGCTACTTCCAAGTTTTGAAGAGTTTGCAAATCCGAAACAGCTGCATTCAGCATTGTAATGTCGTTCTTTATCAAGGCAGTAAGTTCCTGTATTTCTAGGACTGGATCATCAAACATAGATGACCTTTTTGCCACTGGAAATTGGAGTAGAGATGTCAGCAGAAGCCCAAAAAATGTTCATACATTCCATTAATCAAAATAATTTCCTGTTATGCACAATATATCATGACAAGCTTAATGAATTTTCAGCCTTCTATATGAAGAATCAAAGGATAATAGACCAGCTCTCCTAGGAACTGGTGTACATACTACATATGGACCAACTTGTGGGGCCCACCTGGATGTGTTCTGATTACATGCAGTGGTAAGGGAGAGTGTATGCACAATTAGGGATGCTGGTGCCGGCCAAGTACATCAAACTGGGCCTAAGGCCCCGTCCAATAGGTACCGAGGTCAGGCTCATTTGAGCTGTACGGCCCATACCCTTACAGTAGGAGGCCCAATGTCTTGAGCCATCAGAAGCACCTCTCTTTCAGTAACAGGGAACAAGAAATATAAGAGCACTACAGCACCCACAACATAGGTGAAAATATTCATACAACTACAACAGCAAACAATTACAGCATAGACTGGACAACCATAGAATCCTTATCAACCCATTGTATAACTAATGAGTCCACCACATTGTTTGTTTCCCTGCCCAATATAAAGGCATATCAAATTGAGGGCTTTTCACATAATAAGTCTGCCAATTACACCATGGCATTCTAGATCAAGTGCACTTTGACCATTTCAGTTGGCTTTCTAGGACAGACAATTCCAACAGTATTGGCATTGGAAACTACAAGAATACCTGTAGGATGCAATTTGTAGCTTATCATTTTTTACCAATCAATTTTAGCATATTCTCTCTGTCATAAGTCCATTTTCTCATAAAGTTCTCTGAGGGTTTTCAGTTAAAGTATTATGAGATGACTTCCTTTTAAACCAAAATGAAAAAAGAAAGGAATGCAAATAGTGGTAATTTCACTAGGTCAGGAATGTTCTAAAGAAGAAAAGTAATACTTTGTATAAAATTTTAATATAAAGTATGAGATATCACGTTAAGTGTAGGATATTCAAACCGAGGTCTAGGATTTCATCAAGCACAAACAACAGTCCTATTCAAAGTCCCCATGTCCATACCCATTTGTATGCATTATAGCACGAAGGCTAAAAAATGAGCAAGAATTTGATTCAAACTATAGAAGCAAATTCTGTGAATACTGTGTTATGGGAAGCAACATAGGCAATGTTTTAAAACTGGAAGCCAGAAAACCAAAAGGTGTTTCATTACATAGACCCAAGTGTATAGAACCCATCACCAAAATAATCTGGACTTGGGCAAATTGTCAATTTTGAGCCACTTCATTATCCATGAGCAGAAGTTGCACAAGAACCCTATTTGCACCAACTCCAAAGCAAACTGCGACTCATATTTCCACTATTATCATAAAAATAATAATAAATAAATAATTGCATGACTATCACTGGCACTTGTTCAGCATTTTGATCAATTATAAGTGACCAAATATGCAAAATTGTAAGAAATCGAAGAAGGAATCCGATTGGTGAATATAAGAACTGAACTATTGTGGATAGGTCTATACAGCTAATTCACGTAAAAGTTCAAGTGGAATTCAATTACACTAAGTATCAAGGCAAAGGCAAGAATTGGGGTTTGGTAATTCGCATGCCGTGCTGGTAATTTTACTATAAAAGTGAGACTGGTGATGCCAGTGCAGGAGAAATCACCACATAGCATTTTTTCTCATTGGTTTTATTTGTATTTTCCTTTGGGCTGGAAGAAAGTATCTATACAGCTTTGCCTTAATTTCATTGATATGAGATGTCTCTTTATTAAGGAGCAATATGGAGAGAGTGGATTTTATGGTGGCTCTCCTCTATGAAAACAAGAAGAAAATGAAAATACTTTGGCTCTAGTAAACTCTCTCGCTAATCCAAGTTACTCAAAATCATCAATTTTCAAAGTGGTGGATGATAAGAGTTCTCCAACATTCAATGTATTCCGATAGTGGGAGCAGCAACCAGAAACCAGAGTTGACTTAGAATGTCTCATGAGTGTTGAAGAAAGTTTTTTTTTTTTTAATTTATTTCTGCTCACCTCCAGAGTTCCAGAAGCTACTTCTATATGCCAAGGGTGTATTGATAGTGACAAATTCTGCTTGATGGATTGCCCCATGCATCTTATGTTTCTTTTGTTAGAATCTTACCACTCCATTCTTTACTTCCCTATTTTTTTTACACACAATTCTTGAGGTTATCATAGGTTACCAAAGCCCCAAATTCAGAGTCACTAGTTTGTAGAACCAATTACTAGTATGATAAAAGTAAATCTTGCCCAAAAAAACTTGTAGCTTCACTTGAACTTAAACAAAACTCCAATTGTCAGTTAAAGTATTAGATGTTTAACAGACTTACTAGCAGGAGGCAGTTATATAAGGTATCTATTTCTACAAATCAGGGTGTAGAGGTAACTCAATGATGTCATTGAGAGTAGCATCAACAGATATACCTCAAATTTCAAAGGAGCACAGCTATACAAAATCAAATTAACAATACATTCCTTCAAATCTCCCCATTCAAATCATGAACTCATATCAAATTTCCTTGGAATCTTATAAATTTCTTTGGGAAATTCGTCAGTTTCTAGTCCTATTGGAGAAAACCCCAAAAACACGCGGTAATTCAAACATTGCAAATGGATTGAGAGAATCAAAACAATTAAGAAGACCAATATCCAGAAAAAGAAGTGAAAGAGGAATTTACGTTTCGCAAGCCTTGCAATCTTCTGCGAAGTCTCGTGAATTCCTAGCCCGATTCTCGATGCCTTCTTGTTGAATTCGGATCGAGAAAATGCCAGTGGTGGCATTTCCCGATCATTCTCAGATCCGTTTCTAGGGACGCCGTTTCCATCGACCCTCTTCAATCTTTCGGCTGAAGAGCGGAATTCGGACGTCCGATCTCGATAGGAAGACGAAGAGATGGTTGAGGAAGACATGGAAACCCTAGAAATCGGGATGGAGGAGAAACAATTGGGCGTGAAGAGCGTTGGATCTGTTTGGTGAAATGTCTAAGAGAGGAAAGGAAGGTTGTCTGGAGGAGGAGGAGAAGAAGGTCAATTTCGAATTCGATGGGGTAGCTGCAAAGAGAGGTGAAAATGACCGAGAAATGCCCTCGAATGAGTATGGACGAAGGGTTAGAACACGGGCTTTTGCTCTGTGCGATGAGGGTGTTTTGGTCATGGGAAATAATGAGCTTTCCCTCGTTTACGAGCCCGGGAAGGGAAAGGAAAGAAACGCGAAGTCGATGGATCGGGTTAATTGTGCAACCCGGTCATGTTTAGATAGGCCCCGCATATCTTCAAACTTTCTTGTGACCGGGACTTACAAAATCTTTGAATTAAAGACCTTTAGGATGTAAGTGGTCTCCGGTTATCTTATTATTCAGACATTTCCATCCGTCCGTTAAAAATTGAATTTTGATTCTTATTTAGAACTTAAATTAGTGCGAATCTATATCCTCTTTTTTTGACTCGTGACCTAAGAGGGCCCAAGTCCAGTTTCACCTTAATTCAGACCTGTAGGCTCAATACCTGACATATTATCTTAATTTTTGAGGATTTTTCTTAAAAACTATACCATATTATTCTCTACCCAAATATGTCTGTGCGTTGTGGTTTGATTCCAATTTCAGTACCATTGCAATTCAATTCTAGTTACAGTATCATCTTCTCATTAATGAGTTTTGGTCTTTACACCTCCTTATTAATGGTTCCAGGCGGACCCAAATCCAAACTGACCCGTTTACATCCCTACCTGACGACCTTTGCATCGGAATTTGGGACTCCCTTTCAAAAATTGGATCCTCTCAAAATAAATGTCCCCTTATCATATGGATTGGCTGTAAATTTATTTAAAAAAAAAAAAAAAAAAAGTTAGGGCTCATCAAAAGATTGGTAGACTGTCATTGACATTAGTGGTTATAACGTTTTATGTTAAATGATCAATTTTATTGAATTTATTTTTTTCCCGCTTGGTTGGACTACATGTCCATTTTAAGCTTGAAGATGGAGAGATGAATCCTAAGCATGTGCGTGAAACACCACACAACCATAAGTATATTGGCCTTTGACCTTTCCATGGGTTTTATTTTGAGTCACAGCATTTGCAAATTTAGAGTCAATAAATAGGGGATGTCATTGAGTCTGGATTCCAAGTGTCTCCCCTTTGCTTTATGTAGTAGAGCCCCTCAAATAAAATTCGAGCCATTTGATTATTATTTATAAGATATTTTAAATTTTTTTACTAGAGTATGAGTAGGTTTCATGGTAAGATTGAGCATAAAATTTAGAACAATTAATACAGTCTTATGCATTGTTAATCAATAATCACATGCATGAAACACATTCTGAGTAATAAATCAATCTTGTAGTGGGACCAACTCATGTCAAGATAAAATTTAATAAAATCTAATGAATAAGGGAGTTTATTTTGAGTATGGTTGTAAACGGGTCGGTTCCGGTCCGGGCCTATGGTAAATCCGGAACCGGAACCATTAAGGAAAGATGGAATCGGATCTGGACCCGGAATCATTTCGGAACTAGTTTGTTGCTCCAAAACAAAAACCATATATGGAACGGGTCTAGATCTAAGTAGAGAATGATATTAAAAAAATATCTTTTTTAGAAGATATTTAAAAAAAATTAGGTAATATGTCGAGTCTCGGGTACACGAGTTTGAACCAAGGTGGAACTGGACTCAGACCCTTTTACTTATCGAGGCCTAAATAAGGACTCAGATCCTATTTTTAACGGGTCGGAACCTCCGGCCAATCAGAAAATCATAAACCCATTTAGATCCCTAATTTTGAGTGACTTGAATTTTCAATAAGATGGCCTTGCTACCATGCAATTCCACTCCTTTAAACTCATGGAAGACAATTACTAGATGTAAACTTTAATATCATTACCTGAAGTATTCAAATTCCATTAAACTACCAACCCGAATATTTATAATTGAACCTAACTTTTCTAAAAATCTCAGTAGAAATGTGATTTAAAAAAAAATAAAAAAAAAAAATTAAGTTCATATTTTAAAACTAAGACAACAAATTTTAGCATGCAAAACACTCTTGATTGAAATATTAAATAAAATTTTATATTTTTATATGACAATGGTAAAAGTCTCGGGTGTCATGAGTGATGACGTAAAATTTATATCTATATACAGTAACTTTGTGTAAAATTATCGAAGTTAAGGTGTGTCACCAATTAAGACCCTGCGTGGAGTGGCCGCACTCGGGGTGAACTTCTTTTACTCACAACGGGATTGATGTCTCTTTATTAACTTTCGAACCCATTTAACGATCCAGAGGGGACTGTTTTTTTTCCTTTTTAACTCCATCTCCATGCTTGTAAATGAACAGTTGGATTTCAATGGTGATAACAACCCCAGCCGTCCGATCTAGGTTTTCTCTTCCTCTCTCCTTCCTTTTCTTATAAAACCCCACACCAAAAATAGACGGGCTTTTGAGGTTAAAGAGATAGCACAACAGCATCACTATTGCATCCGCTGTCCGCCTTGACAAAGCCCTGCTTCGTCTTGGCCCTCATCATCGTCTAGGTTTTTGTTGTTCCTTGTATCAGAAGAGCTTTCAATCGCTTTGCAGAGATGGCAGTGAAGACATCCAAGGCCGATAAGAAGATCGCCTACGATAAAAAACTATGCCAGTTTCTCGATCAGTACACTCAGGTCCTGATCGCTGCTGCCGACAATGTCGGATCGAACCAGTTGCAGAACATTAGGAAGGGTCTGCGTGGGGATTCCGTGGTCTTGATGGGGAAGAACACCATGATGAAGAGGTCGGTCCGCCTACATGCCGAGAAGACTGGCAACAACGCTTACCTCAATCTCATTCCTCTCCTTGTGGTAATTTTCCCTCTTTCCTGTGTGTTCGTTGCTGCCAGATTCGTTTGTTTCTTTCATTTGGTAGCATTTATGATGCGTTTGGATGGTTATGTTCATTTAGATAATGAATCAGATAAGTTCACAAGTTTTGGATTGGAAATTGAAATGAGAAACGAATAGATAACATTTCAGCTGCATTGTCTCTCCCAGCACAGATGTATCGATCAAACAGTGTTATGATATATATATATATATTCTTTTCATTGGTATTCTCTCATGTGGTTGGGGAATTGTTCATTTGTGATTTGGTATGATTCTCAGTGATTGGCTATTGTAGGAAGCTTGAATCTAGTTTACATATCTTAATTGCTTTATTTCTGTTCTATGTAGGGAAATGTGGGACTGATTTTCACCAAGGGGGATTTGAAAGAAGTGAGTGAGGAAGTTGGCAAATACAAGGTATGGGGAAGTGTTTGTTTACTTTTGATATTTATTGGAACAGTAGTTTGTATGTTGGTGGAATGGAATACATTGTATTATTGTAACTGTTATGACTGATAAATTTGTTTTCCTGGTTTTGGTTGTGGATCCACAGTTATTGTGGGTTTTATTTGACTATCATAACTGTTGAATTGGAAGTTTATGGCCTTTGATTGTTGGTCTCCATATAAACAGTCAAAGGGAGCACATCTAGAGAATAGTCAGGGGTCCAGGCAAAGGACGAAAAGGATGCACTAGATTTTCCAAAATCTGATGTCTCTTGGATGTCTCTTCATTAGGTTTCCTATTGTTTCAACTCTTTTGATCAACAAAGTTGGGTCCATATGCATGGGACTAATTCTTTGGAGAAATTTCTACATGATACCCACTATTACTTTGTTTTTTTCCCTTGAATTCATACATTTTACCATCTCTAATCTTGAATTTGAGGATTCTCCAAACACAGCTAGTTTTCAATATTGTCATGCTTATCTTATTTTTTATGCCATCATGTATGAAGTGCTTTTTTGCTTGATTTTGATGTCTTCTCCCTTTTTATTTTGTAAAATCAATACTTCAGAGGTCTTTTAAAAAGGTGCCGGCACCTCTGTTTCTCTTGTTGCTTCTTTGAATACCCAAGTTATGCTAGCGTCAAAGAAGTCTATATGATTGGATTACATGACAACCAAAAGGCAAGAATATGGTTCTTGTGATTCCCACTTGAGTGGTGCCAGCTTGATTGCCAAGTTTCTTGTTATTTCCTCCCGAATGCTTGTAGTTCTAAGGACTGATTAAAAAAAAAAGTGCTTGTAGTTCTAATGCATGAGAAGGCGAACATGATGGCAGACAATACATTAATAAGAATGAACAATTGGATTTCTTAGGAGCAGTAATCCAGGCAAAAGGTAGGTAATTTACCCAGGGCTTATACTTTATGTAAGCATATTATTGGATAAAAAATGGTTTATATAGTCATTTGTCATTTGAACTACCATTGGGATGCATCACACACCACAGTTCAGTGTTGGATCATATAGCCATTTGTTAATCTGGATGAACTTTCGAGTAGTGTAGTTCTGATGAATATCTGAGAGCATACCCTAAAAGCAGGACTGGATGGAAAATTTGTTCTCACAGAAACGACCTCACATAGATGGGGTAAGGGTTCAATGATGCTGACAACGCGAGGAGTGATATTGGGCACTACACACCCTAGTCCAGTGTTGGATCATATAGCTATATGTTACTATTGATAACTTTCGGAGTAGTGTAATTCTGATGAATATCCGAGACCACACCCTAAAAGTAGGGATGAATTGAAAAGTTATTTCACAAAGCTGACCCCACATATATGGGGATAAGGCTTTGATGATGGTGATTACTTGGAAGAGTGATATTGGGCATTTTTTTAAAAGCTCGCCCAAGGTAAATCTGAACTCCAATTAGAATTTGTATAACTTCAAAGTAGAGTTAATGTTATTTGATGTCAAATTGGGTGATGTGCATCTTACTAGCCTTGTATCGTCATGGAATTTTACCCTTTTTTGAATTTAGGTTGGAGCTCCTGCTCGTGTTGGCCTTGTTGCGCCAATTGATGTCATTGTTCCCCCTGGCAACACAGGGTTGGATCCTTCTCAGACTTCCTTCTTTCAGGTTCTGCTTCAAAAGACCTGTTTTATATCATTTTCTTGTTCTCCTCTCCTTATTCTAACACTTCATTTACTCTGTTCCAGGTGCTTAACATCCCCACCAAGATTAACAAGGGTACGGTAGAAATCATCACACCCGTAGAACTGATCAAAAAAGGAGAGAAGGTGGGTTCATCTGAGGCTGCCTTGCTTGCTAAGCTTGGGATAAGGCCTTTCTCATATGGACTTGTTGTCTTGTCTGTGTACGATAACGGTTCTGTTTTCAGTCCGGAGGTGCTTGACCTCACGGAGGATGATTTGGTTGACAAGTTTGCTGCTGGTGTTTCGATGGTTACCTCATTGTCGCTGGCCCTTTCATTTCCAACTCTAGCAGCTGCACCCCACATGTTCATCAATGCCTACAAGAATGTTCTGGCTGTTGCAATTGCCACTGAGTACTCATTCCCACAAGCTGAAAAAGTGAAAGAATTTCTCAAGGTTGATATAAAAACTCTCTGGGTTCTTAGTTAATTGCTTGCTGTATAAAAACGGGGGTTGTGGTTGTTCTGATTGATTTAATTGATTTGCATTTCAGGACCCGAGCAAGTTTGCAGTTGCTGCTGCCCCAGTTGCTGCTGCATCTAGTGCTGCTCCAGCTGCTGCAGCCAAGGAGGAAGAGAAGGAAGAACCAGCGGAGGAGTCAGATGAAGACTTGGGCATCGGTTTGTTTGATGATTAGAACCCTATAGTTTTGGATGTTTGCAACCCGAGTTTTGGAACATTTGTCATTTTCAGTTTTCAGTAGATTCAAGAGGAATAGGTTCTGTTTTATGTTGGCTTTTACTTTTTAACTTGTCTTATCCAAACTTTATTTCAATTGATTAGATTACTTGTTGCATTTGATATAATTTTGTGATCTAAGTTCATACTAATTATTCTATAGCTTAATATGCTTGAAATGTGATGATTTCATCTTTAGACTATTATTACTCTACCCAATGACGGCTGGTGCTTATCAGTTAGTAAAGATCAGAACAGTGAGATTCCACCTCAGTTTGCTTGCAGATGAAATTTGGCCAGATGGAAACACAAAAGGTGTCGGCAACAATTTACTATCAGGACAGGAGCAAGTGATATTGGCCTTTCCAGCTCATTCTTTGCCATGATCGGATAAAATCCTATCCTTTAATTGTAAGACTTTAATACAAGTTACCCATTTGAAAAAGATGGAGAAGTCGGCTTTTTCTACTGGTTATTTTCTTCACGGAATCTAAACTACTATCTTCCATTTTATTTGATTGATGTGGCACGGGTGTTACTATTATTTATCCGGTTAGATGAAAATTCCACTAAACTACACAGCAGGTTTCTTACCAAAGGAACTTTGACATATCTCCTTTGCACAGCTTACCTGTTCTTATAAGTTTTCTGAAGGAGCTTCGCTTTATTCTCTTCTGGCTTGTTGTCGTCAGCTGAGAATGAGATTGGGCCTTGCAAGGCTAGACGCGTTCAACATATGGTCATATGGTCAAGATATCACATGTGAAGTAGCACTGTTACTATTTTTATTTTATTTAGTTTTGACTTAATTCTATTCTACACTAGTCCTGGTGCTTAGTAGGATTGTAGAAGTGCCTTCCTTGACTTGAACCTAGCTATTCTTCATCCCTTACCAGCTGTGCTTGCCGCCAGGTTTGTTACTATTGTTAGCCAGATAGCTAAATCCATCTGGAAATGAGTAGTTCCTATTGTTAGCTGGATAGCTAAATCCAGCTGGAAATGAAAGTTCCACCCCATGACGTGCTAAATGCCTAAACAGCCATGTTACTCAACAGTCGTGCCCGTTTATTGAAAAGAAAAAATATTTAAAATGAATGCCCTCTCCTTTTATAAAGTGTTCCAAAATTTTACTTCAATAAAAGTTGTTTTATCGAGCATACCATTCATAATGTGATCCACAAAATCTAAGATTGCAATCTCGTGCATTAGCTTTTACTATGGCTTACTTTTGGGCTCAATCCATGGGCCTTTAAACTTGGCCAAGCCTAACCCAAAATGCAGCAGGCTTAAAGGGCCGACCCATGCTTAGCCCAACTTGCAGATACCTGCCATGGAACACCTGAAGACCCATGCTTAGCCCAACTTGCAGATACCTGCCATGGAACACCTGAAGATCTGAACAATAAATTGGGTTTGTGTCCAACATTTGGTCCATGGGCCTGAACAAAATTTGGGTCGGGCCCCTTTTCTCAATCTAGTCCCATATGTTTCGTATCAAGCGTTCAAAGAACCTGAGCACTCGGGTACCACAACATTATAATCTTTATGCATGCAAGTACATCAAGAAATATTATATAACAGCCGTGCTAAACAGCCCGGTGCCACAGCCCGGGACAAAAATCCTGGACTGTTTAGACTTTTTCATTATATAAACCGAGAGCATCGCTGTAAATACATCCAAGTTGAGCAATTCTCCCATAGTAAATAAAAATGAGACCTATTCACCCTGATAAAAAGCAGATTGAACTTACATTGTTCAATAAAAAAATGTAGTTTAAATTTTCGTGGAAAAGAACAGGTAAAGCTCTTATATCCAACGAATAGATGACGTAAAGTTTCAATGATAATGACAAAGTTTGAATAGTGAAATTATCCATGGGGGTTAGGTTGTTATTGTGGAACAAGGGGCTTGGTCTATGGGCTCCACTTTGTCAATATGATCAATCCTATCCTCTTACACTCAAGATTCTTCCTTAAAAAAAACCAAAACAAAACATATGCCGACACTCACAGTATGTTGCAGATTGGCACTTATCTTCCTTTTTACTCCCTATGTGATTGATTATGACAAAAACACAACAGAAGGCACAATGTATGGGCAAAAATTGTCTAAATTTAGGCTATCAGAATGATGACCCTCCTTTTTTTTTCGACCTTTATCAACCCACTCCTGTCTACTACTTTAAATCTACCACTATTTTCATTCAGGGCACTTCTTCTAGGGTGGAGGTAGCACAAGAAAATAACATTACCATCATTCACGGAGGCCCTTCCTTTCATGATTCAGTTGTTATCTTATCTTCTCCTCTTTCTTTTCATTTATCTATCACAGGTATCAACATCATTCTAAGTATATGATCTAGGTAGAAGAAGCAAGACTGTTTTCTTGCAAAGTTATTCCGATGTGGACATTCTCTAGCTTCTTACAAGTGTCTGCCAGGAGTCATCTTATCTTAACAAATGAAAGGGTAAGAGAATGATCTAAGTAGGATAGGATAGGATCAAAAGTTTATGACCACACACATGACTTGTTGTATTTGCATTTAATCACTTTTACGGAGACAAGTGCTTTAAATATTCATTCCCTTGTTCCCAAGGCCTAAGTTTGCCGAATCTAATGGCTTTATCCTCAATCTTTTACCCAACATGTTAAGAAAGAGTAATATTCTAGTGATAATGACACCCATTAGGCTTTGTGGCTTTTGTACAAGATAACACAAGGCTGCTTCAACAGATTCGAATTGTTTTAATTGGTGCTTCGCATGTTGGGCCTTACCGGCACAGAAACAAAGTCATACCATAAAAAACAAATGGACAAGAGACACCAGTGTTGAATGCATGGTTCCAACAATATTATGGTCCTTGACATGAAATATGACAACATCCAAAGCTACTAATATTATGTTATGATGTATCCAAACACCCTAAGAAAAGATTCAGTACTTGTTTAGCAAGTCTTACTTAGAAATAAAGGCGATTCAAATAAAATTATTTTAAATAGTGCTACTTCAATCGAACCTTTTAAATAGTGTTTAGTTGTAGCACAGCTAGTAAAGATATGAGCACCTGAGTTGGAGTGTGCGTTCGAATCCCTTGTATAGTGAAAAAAAGGATTATTTGACATGTTTAATTCAATTAAAAAATGCTAATTTATTATATCATAAAAGTTATATGGGGGAATTATCATATGGTAAGCAAATATAAATAAGTTTATCATAAAGTAAAAATAGATGGGCAAAATCTCAAAAAAAAAAAAAAAAAAAAAAAAAAAACAGAAAAAGGTGTTCGACTGTTTTATACTATCTTATCTATTTGAGAAAGTGAGGTTTTTATTTATTTAAAAGAAAAAAAAAAAACAATCTTAAAGCTAATTTAACTAAACATTTATATATACTTTGCCAAATAATGTAAAACGGTTATTTATACTTTTTCCAAACAATCTTATATCCATTTAAATAGCTTTAAGTAAAATAGATACATAAAAATTAGACTTCCCAAAAGCACTCTAATGGCCGTCGTTTTTTACGCTTTTTTGACGTTGTTTATCCAAATACCCTTTAAAAGACTCAACTAAATATTCAAAATTATAATTTCATAAAATCAATACTATCTTAGGAAAAAGAATAAGAAAAAATAAATAAATATATGTAGTGTAACCCAAAAAGAAAAAGAGAAAGTAGTGGGAACCCAAACCAAACAAGGTTTCGGCTTTGGAAGCATGCGAGGCAGATGAATAATGGAGCGCATATCACGCGCATGTTAGCAGAAACCAGCGACCTTAGTTTCGGACTGGCATCAGAACCTGGTACGCCTCCTTTGACTATCTTCAAAGTCAAACCACGTCCACATCCGCACTCGGTTCGGGTCCCACCCATTATTCGACTGTAGCAGTGTCGTACGCGATTACCCACTCAATATCCCAGACGTGTAAGCAAGAACCAACCGTCACGATCAACCCATACTCCACGTGGCGTTCATACAACAACTCATCTCGCACCGCCACCCACCCAACCCAAACTACCTAAAAATGTCCACTTAGATCCGACATGCTACAAAAACGGGCACGGGTCAGATGCCACGTGTCGGAATCAGCAGCTGTCCGAGATAGCACGTCACGTGGCATAACTGGCATGTGAATGCCTAGCCGAGCTGGACGCCACGATCGGCGACTCGCTTTTCAGGATTGTCGGATGATGGACGCGTGGCTAAGATTTGAAATTGTACGGTGGAGATTGCTTATCCGTCGCGTGGTGCGAGAAGAGAAGAGTGGCCGACGAAAGCGAAAATCGCGGACCTCGTCCTGAACGGCCTGTGAAGAAATGTCGACACTTATCCGAAGAGATAGAGGGGACTGACCTGAAATGACGGAAATGCCCCGGGGGTTTCGGTGGAAATGCGCCCTCTTTATGTGACCCAACTTCTATGGATAGTGTCTTTTCTTCCCATCTTTGAATGCTTTGGAGACTGTTAATTAGAGACTTGTTGCGACAAGATTGTGGGGCTTGGATTAATTTATTGATGATGGATGAACTGGATTTTATAAAAAAGAATTTATAGAATGTTGTTTAATGGTGTTGTAATTGAGGAAAAAAGATGTTTGGGTTCTTTTGAGGGGAATGTTTTTCGGTGATTAAATTAGTATTTGTTAGCTGTTTTGCACAAATCAGTTTTGATGTTTAGATCAAATCTTATGAAGATCTCTTTTATCAAGACTTCCTACAATTAGCTGAAAAAGGTGAGGGGTGTTTGCATGATTTCCTATTCTAAATGTCTCTCTTTCCTCAGATCAAATTTGGATTTATTGTGAAGATAAAACTTACAACTTGATATGAGTTGAAAGTGGATGGTTAAATGGTTTATCACCAGAAGCAGAAACAGGAAATATACTTTGGAGTGAAATAATGCCCTACTTTCTATTATCATCAGGATTTCTAAAGTTTCATGGAAGGGAATGCCCTTTATAATCAATCTCACTCGCTCACACTCACTATTATTCTCATGAATTTGCACGAGTACAAATTCTTTTTTTTTTTTTTTGGTAAAATAGCCAAAATTTGATATTCATCGAACTATTTTTTTTTAATCGTCGGATTAAAATTCTAATGAAATTGCCTTTTAAAACCATCAAACTTAGAGATTATAGATCAAGTTGGTTTAGAATGACCTAACAAAGATGAAAATTTGATCCTTCTCCATGAATTGGTGTGGCTCCAAGTTGGCGCCATGATAAGGTCAGCACGAGACCTGCATGGAGAAGGTCCACACGAGAGGGCGACCCATTAGGTACAGTTACATTACAATATATTTGTATACTTATATGATCGATATACCCCTTGTTGCATCAGGTATTTTGAGTTGTCAAAGTAAAATTTTAATAGATCTAGACCTAGACCCTGTTATTCCTGGCCATGCAACATGCTTGACCTCTATTTAAATCTAAAATCAATCTTATCCAATTTTAGTCCTTAAAGGCAGCCCTTACCTGTCTTCCCTTATCCTTCTGGTAATGGAGGGCGTGACGATCATAACACCCTTAGATTTGCTTATCAAACCTGCCACCTTCCAAGGAAGCATCAGGAAGTATGTGATTTCTAGATGTTTCACACTTGTGAGAATAGCAGTGATGTTAACATATACGTTATTACTGTCATTGGAATCCCAAGGAACAACATTTTGGATAATGATGTAGTGAACATATACAGTTATTTTGCTGTGAGTGCATTTGACATGTCTCCGACTGACTGTAGTTAGGTTTTGCTTTAACGTCCAGTAAAGGCTTATTTTACCAACAAAAGGAAAAGATGAAAGCCAACTTCCATATGAAGATAAGATATCAATTATTATTTCATTGAGAGACATCTAATAAAGTATGTCTTCTAAGAGGATTATTTCATTGAGAGATGGATAATGTACATATGACATATACTATATGTTTGCGGAAACTAGAAGATTGTAGTGGCTAAGTAATCCTCTTTACGGCTTGTCTTCATAATATACGAAAACTATGATCAACCCAAATTCTATTCTGTAATGTGGGTGACCTATTACAATTCTAGCCCTTGATATTAAATATGACTTCGAATTGAAACTCTCCCCAATTTTGGCAATATTCAATGGATCTGTTTTTATTTTTAAATATCGCATTTGAGAAGCATCGTTTAGAGACAAGACTTTGAAACTCTCTTTATCTATTGGGGTTGGTCTTTTTGCCAAATCCTAGTTCACGAAGAGAGATAATATCCTTCTCAAAGTGGATTGACATATATCCAAGTGGGCCTCAACATGGATAGGAATTTGAAAGACACAACTACCTAGTAGAACCTAAGTAGAGACCAATCCATAACGAATTTAACAACACAGTACCTCCCCTAGAGGAGATGCTAGTGGGGTCATTCGTGTTGGTAGGGTTTAGGTTGGCTTTATCGCAGGTGGTCATATGCCAAGCTCAACCCTAAATTCCTCATTTAACAATTGAGTTAGGAAATGTGGAACTCAATCTTAAAATTAAAAGGTTCAACTATAACCCTTTCATTATTATTAATATAAGTTGAAGAAATGTCAAACTCAATCCCAATCTTAAAAGTAAAACATGGTTAACTTGAACCTCAATTTGCAGGTCTAATTCAAGTAAAAATTTTCTCTCAGGCCTCACCAACCTCAGCTTTGAGTGGAACCAGATACATGCCTTTAATGAATTAATGCCTCTTCTCCATTTAATGTGCTTCTCTCCACATGGAGGAAAAAACAAAAACCACAGATGCATTAAAAGAAAGACCCCTTCCATTATCCAGAAACATACGGACGTGAATGTTTCCAATTTCAAGTCGTTGTCAATCCTTTTCCCCTGAAAACATGGCCAACTTTTCAACTCAATTTAGCTTCAATCCCTCCATCCTCACCAGATCAAATGTCGGGACCCAATCGTAAATTCCAATACAAGAAAGAAGAAAAAAGGAGAAAACCCGGTCCGCACATCGACACCCTATTTTTCTCTAGAAACTTAGAATGTTTCAAAAAGAAGACTAGCCTAGCGCCCATCTTGGAAACGCAGTGGAACTGGAAGCATCCGAGGAAAACACACCTAACATGCGTTTCCTCGAAACCAAATTCCACAAACACGACTCGAGTAAAGAAAGACGCCTGTCCCAGCCCACTCACAAGGGCAGTTGAGTCATTTCACTAAATTATAAAAGGGGAGGAGGAAGGGTAGCGTGTTGGGTTAGGTAAAATGGATAAGTTCTTTCGAACGTTGAATTGAAATTCCACGCTCTTCTCATAACCTCTTTCCTTCCTCAGTCCACACGCCTTTTTCCCTGTAACTCTCTTCTCTTCTTATTATAAATACATCTCTTCCTTCTCCACCTCCTTGCAAGAGAATCTATCTATCTACATTTCTCTAAAAAGATGATCGATTTGGATTGGAAGAATAAGATGGGAGTAACGCCTGATATGTCCGGCAAATCGCCGAAACTCTCCAATAACTCCCACCGTTCTGTTCCTTTATCCTCACGTGTCGGCGATCTGTTACAGACATCGCCTTCTGCGAACTTAGCCTATGAGCAGTACCTCCGCCTTCCGGACCTCGCAAGGCTCTGGAGCTCCAAAGACTTCCCGAGCTGGAGTTCCGAAACGGTCATCAAACCGGCACTGCAGGGCCTTGAGATAACGTTCCGGTTGATCTCTATCGCTTTATCCGATCCGCGACCGTACTCGAACCGGTGCGAGTGGGAGAGACGTCTGGAGTCGCTCTCCGTACATCAGATCGAGCTGATCGCGGGTCTGTGCGAAGGGGATGAGAGCGGCAGCGCGCCGACCGTGGATCTGAGCCGTTCCAACGGCGTGCTGGCGCGGGACGGTAGCTCGCGGGAGGTGTGGACGCTGCCAGGGGAGACGCTTTCGGTGGTCTCCAGGAGCAGCGAGGCGAGCCTGCTCCCGCGGCTGGCCACGTGGCAGAGATCCGAGGGCGTGGCGCAGAGGATCGCGTTCGCGATCGAGTGCCTCATGCAGAGATCGGCGTACACGCTTGGCTTGGGCGAGCCGAATCTGTCCGGGAAGCCGAACCTGGAGTACGATCTCGTCTGCAGGCCGTCCGATCTCCACTCGCTGAAAAAATCGCCAAAAAGCCTCGAGAATTACGAGAACGAGATCGTCTTCACGACGCATCAGATTCTCGAGTCGTGGATCCGATCGGGTCGGGAGCTTCTCTGTCGGATCGAGGGGCGGATCGAGGCGCGGGAATTCGATAAGGCGTCGGGCGATTGTTGGATCCTGGAGCGGATCTGGAAGCTCATGTCCGAGATCGAGGATCTGCACCTGCTGATGGACCCGGATGACTTCCTCCGTCTCAAAAGCCAGCTCTGTATCAAGTCGACGGCCGGATCTGAACCGTTCTGTTTCAGATCAACGGCTCTGATTGAGATGGCCCGATCGTCGAAGGATCTGAGGCGGAGGGTGCCCGAAGTTCTGGGCGTAGAGGTGGATCCGAAAGGGGGTCCGAGGATCCAAGAAGCGGCGATGAAGGCTTTGCATCGGAAGAGAGACGTGGGGAAGATCCATCTGCTGCAGGCTTTTCAGGCGACCGAAGCGGCGACGAAGAGATTCTTCTACGCGTACTGGCAGCTGATCATGGTGGTGATAGGGAGCTTGGAGGCGAAGGGGAATCGGGCCTTTATCGGGTTTGAGGGGGAGTCGGATCCTCTGCCCCAGATGTTCCTGGAGCCCCCCTATTACCCAAGCTTGGATGCTGCCAAGACGTTTCTAGGGGATTTCTGGCAGCATGAAATGGTGAACCCGACCAGATCCGGGTCAGAATCCAGAAAACATAGACATGATACTGAAATGAGAGATGGAGAAAGGGATTGAGGCAGTGGGACTCTGTGTTTTTTTTTGGTTGGGTTATGGTATTGTTATTATACTTTTGATGGATTATTATTATTATTATTATTTTTTAGATCTATGACTTAACATGGTTCATTATACATACCATACAATTGATGTCATAGTACAATATTCATTCTTAGATGCAAAATTTACAACTTTTTTTTTATTTATATATAATTTTGTTGTATTGTATCAATGAAAATTTTAAATTTTAAAGCAAAGTTCTCATGTCCTGTTTAAGTTTTGATTATTAATAGTTGACTGCTCTTGTTTTTCCAGGCTTTGAGACCCCACAACTCACAAAATTACTTAACATGTTGCTATATGTATCAATTGGATTGAAACAATATGAGGTGGATTGGGGATTGAATGAGCTTAAAATTGGGTACTTAATTGGGGTTGCAACAGCTAGTCCAGTGGGCTCTTGAGTGTTTAATTGTGGGTCATGGTGCAAAGATTGTGAAGTGTTGGTTTTTTAATCATCTGATGGGTGTTGGTCTGCAATTGAGCATAAGAAACATAGAGCAACAATCAACAAAGAAATATTACACCCCATTTGTTGAGGAAATTGCCCAAGTAGAATGTGGCAATTTGTGGTAAAATGTGACACCTGGGCACAGGCTCATTTGGGCATCTAAAGGGACCTTTGGGATATCTTGAATTAGGTGTACACTTTAGAGCTGGCCAATTGTGAAAGAAAATTGCCATCATGTTGGATTACCAAGGAGGAGGAGACATGAGTAGATGAAAAGCATAGGAAAGCTTATGTTGCAGGTAGGCAGAGACAGGCAGAGGAATGTATCTACAATGAAGAGGAGATGCATTTAAAAGACCGGCGGAATTAGGGGTGGCTGGCAGGGGCTATGGCCCCTACAAAGATCAGAAAATCTCCATGTGGAGAGATCTTTTGGCCCCCCATCATTTTGAAGTCTTTGATTCCCATAATCTTAGCTGATTTTGCCAAAAGAAAGAAATAAAAAAAATGGAGGGAAGGGAAGAAAATGGAAGGAAAGCAACGAATTGGAAGGAAATGAATTAAGGAAATGCAAGGAAGAGGATCTGGTACTCGTGATTTGCAGCCATTTGTTCGATGGTATTGCAGTAGGCATTAACTTTGTAAGAGAAAGATGATGTGCTGATCTGGTGGCGGAGATGGGGAAGAAGGTGTGAGTACTGTGGATCTGCTGATCTGGTGGCGGAGATGGAGAAGAAGGCGTGAGTACTGTGGATATGCTGATCTAGTCTCTTTTTTAACCATATTCATAGTCATCTTCAAGACTGTCTCCTGCAATTTTGAATGCAGAGTCATACCTACTCCAAGCATGCATATCCACAATCCACATCTCAATCAATAACGGAGCGATCACGTGGTTCTTTACACAATTGGCAAGATAGTTCTAGTGATGTCAGATTGAGATCCTTTTGATTTGGGATGGTCACATCTATAGAAAGATCATAGAGTGGAATGGATAATAGAGCACCTTCTTCCTTGTCATAATCTACCAAGACAAACCAAGTTGGCAAGATAGTCAAGATTTTCAACCAGATATGAGCAGTGATTCCATTATTAAGCAGCAATCGTTTGAAATCTTGGATGGGGAAAGTGAAGCCAATGTGAGGCTAGTTAGGGGAGATTCTTTTACTTATACGGAAAAAATAGTCCGCAAGTATTGTGGCATGGTGATAAAACAAAATGATATCTTTTATTCTTTTTATTCTTCTCTTTTCAGCAATATTTAGCCAATGCATCATGTTTTGCAGAACTGCAGTATGGGAGAATTCTGTTTGCCATGGCTCTCTCGAATGCAGGTGAAGAACTAGGAGACCCATAACTAGTTGTCACTTCTCATCCACTCACCTTCGACTAGATCTAGAGTCCTTCTACATCGTTACCAATTTTATTTTTGAGGTTCTGTTGAAAGTTACAGGTGTGTTTGAAAAGAAATGAACCCATCTCTAAAAATTGTTTACTTTTACAATTGATACATTATACATATAGTAGTGAAACAATAATTAACAGTTTTAACTCAATGAAAGAATGTCAGCACAACTTCAATAATTTGTTTATTACATATTTTATTATTAAATTTTGTAAATTTTTTTAAGTTTTTTTTTTTTTTTTCCTCTGGCGGCCCCACTCCCCCACCCCCACAACAACAACAAAAAAAAAAAAAATCCTGGTTCGGCCCTTGTGCACATGGCAAGGAGGGTTGGTACTTGGTACTTGGTAGTTGATTGAGACAGTCCCAGTTGGCAGAGATATATTCCAGGATGGATTCAAAATTATGGGGTCAGTAATGATTTTGGTTCTTCATTTTGAGAGCAAATAGATGTTGGGCAAGAATGAAGCTATGATCTTTTTTGGTCTTGCAGAAATGGCAGAGTTTGTGTTCCACCAGATGTCTGAAGGATATGGAAAACATGACTTGAAGAGTGTATCAGCATCTTGATTTTTAGAAGAAAGGGAAGGCTGGTGAAGTGAATTGTACCAGATGTTGAAACTTTGATAGTACTTAGCTTGGATTGTTGTTGTTGTTTAACTTCTGACCTGGTACTAATTGGGTAAGACATACAAAACCAGTGGCACCCATGCTGATAATTAGTTGTGCCACTGTGCTTTCTCTTTCTGAAAATGAGAAATACATTCGGTTGATCACGGCATATCCTCTGGAAAGAATGTTGGGATAGTTACAAATTTGATGCATTTATTGAGAAAGAAAGCATTGTGGAAAATAAAAAATAAATAAATAATTCATCTCAATTCTTCATAATTTATTCCATAACCTCTTGCAGCATTTTGAATTTTTGCAGTCTTGTCAGTTGTGTACAATATTACTGAGAAAAAGTTGAACAAGTCATATGATATGCCTTTTTTTTTCTCCTTTCAACATCAAACATAATCTTTAATCTTGATTAGAGAGAGATATAAAACTAGAGAAGTTATAATCTCATCATGCATCACTGGAGACGATATTATAGAAGGGCTTGTTATCTGGCTCTCTGACTTTATTTGGAAGGATCGTACGTAGCCAGTTGGCTAGCTCTTTGTAAAGAATAAAAATGGAGTTTGCTTTTATTAAACGGAAACGTGGGGATTTTAGAGTTATATATATATTAACACATTGCCATTTCTTAAGTGTGAAAAATAAACAATTAATAATTAATAATCACATATTGGTAGGACAACTTTCTTTTCTAACAAGGTTGTTTTATGTCTCCTTCAAAAAAGGCTCCATGTTTTGGTCAAATTAACTGGTTGAATGTCCTACTAGTTTTTTTTTTTTTTTTTTTTTCTCTAAACATAATGTGAAAGTTGGTAAAGAAAAAGGAAAAACATCACTGTTAACAACTTAAAAGTTATTGTGTAATTCTCTTAATAGCAATTAAACTCCTACATATATAAAGTACAAAGAAACATTAACAAAGATAAGCAACAAAACTGGACATACTTATGTATTTTAGATCTACTGAATCTTCTCCAATAATCACTCTGAGTTATGCGCTCTACTGGACACTTTCCTAATTTGCTTAAAACAATCTCTAAGTTATGAAAAATATTCACCCACGCACTAAGGTTTGGACCAAGCATCACATAAAGTGTGTGAAATTTTGTGGTTTTTCTCTAAGTTATTGCCCAAATCATATTAGTGCATTCACATAGGAATGTATATAAATGTGTAGGGATGCTCATGAGCTGGACCTGAGCTCGACTCCTTAGGCTGTGAGGTGGACCCTGAGGTGTGATAGTTAAATAGGTCACAGGCCTGGATAACACACAGAGTGTATATATTCTGCGAGAGGGCCTCTACTGGGCCTTACTTTCGCAGACCATGACCCTTGATGTGTGGCAACCTAAACAGAAAATATCTTAGTAATAGAGACCTTTTAAAATGTAAATAACTCATTTTAACTTTTTATTTTCAGAAGTATTATGAAGGATTATAAGGAAAAGAAATTAAACATAGGTTTTTTTTTTCTTGAAAGGTAAAGATAACATAGAGAAAAATTTTGTTTTTGTTTTTTTTGTTTTTTTTTTTTTTTAAAAGGTAACGATGACTTAAATTAAAAAGCGAAAATTACAACCAACCGTTCATCCACAGCAAACAAAACATAGTGACATAGATTTAAAACATCTAAAATGCAAATAAGCTTAAGGTTTGAATTTGTTGCTATGTGACTGTTAGAGGGAATAAAGGTAATACTAAAAACTAGCATAAAAACTCGTGCTAATTACGGCTATACATGAAGCGGTAGGGATATGATTCCATGTATGTTAGAAATGGAGAAAGATGAGAATTCATAAGTAACGGAAGTAAATTAGTGAAAATTGGAGGGAGAACATGTTAGTCGTTGTAAAATCTAAAAGTAACTTTTAGTCAAAATATAATCAACAGTCAAAATTGAATCCAAAATCTTCTAGCTTAATATATAATAATCGATACCAGGTGACTTTTCTTCCTTAGAATAGTCGTTTATTTCTCTCATTTTTCTGTAGCAAAAGAATGCATATCTCTTAGGATACATTTGAAAGATTGTTTTATATCATATTTCTTAGGATACATTTGAAAGGTTGTTTTATATCATGTAAAGTAGAGGTTACATCATCTAGATACGTTGCTTTACAGAGCTTGATATGGTCACCAAGTCAATACTCATGTTTTACAATATAGTCAGTATGTGATTAGATTGATTCGTATTGAAGCTGACAACTGCATGTATATCCACACACGCGCTCACACTCCTGTTGAATTGCAGTTTCATCATATCTAATGCCTAATTTAGAAGAATGAGAATAAGTGTGTGATTGCTTGCGAGTTTCATATACAATTATATTAAAGCATGCGGGTTTGATGGAACTTAAATCTATATGGAAATTTTGTTAATCTTGCGGAAGTTCCCACATACAGATGCCATGTCTTCACGGTCAACAATTTTAATTTAGAGAGGTTACCTATCTGTCACAGGTGAGAATTTCACTAAATCTACTAATTTCAGAAGCAGTATAATACTCAGTTATGATTTTACATATTCCCATCATACATTCATACTTAATAATGGTCTCCATTTGAATTCACAGACAATAATTAAAATATTTTAAGCTATCCTAAGGAGTTAGTCGAGTGGTCAGAATCACGATTCCTCTCTCTTCTGAAACTAGAGGTCTGAATATCGATCCCCGTTCTCTCCTCTTTAAGTACAGAAGGTTGAGTCCACTAATGCTACCACCTGTGGACTACAGGGGTTTTATTTGGATTTTCTTCGGACTCTGAGGGCAAGTCTAGCTCAAAGTGTTGGGAACCCTCCATTGAGATTTTTTTTTTTTCAATTTCAAGCCAACATTTTATGCTGTCATGACCATGTGAATGATATTGAGTGGGAAAAGAAAGAAATTATAGCATATTACAATCATTTGGAAATTGGAATATCATATCCGAAAAACCTATTGGGATATGTGTAATGTTACATGGTTTTAAAAATCGGTGGATGCATGCCCCCACTTTTTGTCGGGTCGACGGGTGCAACTGGGGCAATATATGCGGTAATTTATATCGCATATGCATCGGCCAATACAACGATAGGCCCCCGTTTGAAGCACATGCCATTACGATCAGAGCACTTTTACCAGTGTCCTCCGAGTGTTGTTTAATTTTATTTAAACTCGCAAATACCTCTGCTTGTAGAATCATCAGTTTACACGTTAAGACCTTTTATGATCAATTCAATCTCTTGATAAACATATGTAGCAATTGAACTTATCACAAAACAACTCGTGAGCTAAAATAAGAACTAAGGTAATTTAATTTGACTAATACTGAGGTCACCCCTATTGCACGACCTGTTGGTTAGCCTTTATTTTTGCGATAGTCATGCATCTAGATAACCCACAATAAATGACATGGCATACACCTCTTTTTTTATGTAATTGTATGTGTAGAATCCATCTTCATTCATTCACTATGATGAAGGCTATTGAGTGTGTAGTCATGAGACTGAGAATACACTCAACTCACTCCTTAAAAAGAAAAATAAAGACTCAATTTACAAGGTAATGTAACTTACTATAAAACAACAATTATAGTCTCACTGTGGTTAAAAACAAATAAAAGATTTGTATCTATAAAGTAAAAAAAATTGTACAGAATTTATGTTCACTTGAAAACCTGCATCTAATGCTAATAGAAGGATGCCCATTGTTTTGAACTATTTTTCCAGTTAGTATATAGGGCCTGATATTGACATTTAAAACTATAATTATATCGTGCATGTTGGGTAGTCCTACATCGCCTAAGTAATATGCCTGACATATCTTAATATACTTGTATGAGATTTACACCCATCAACTTAAATTTTTGGATTGGTATATAATTTATTATTCGGTATTAAGCTTTTGGGGTAGATAGATGGAAATGTTTATTTCCAGATTCAAGCCTCCCAGCCCTGGATTTAACAGATTGCGATGAAGTCAAATCATGGTGGACTAATCAAAGGTGAGCTGAATGTCCGTGCAGTGTAGAGTTGGTTCTCTGGAGAAAATTCTCCTAAAATATCTGTTCAAACCCTTTAGCGAGGAACTCGGGCCTGTCTGGCCAAGCAACCAAGACTTGGTACGCCTAACTTAACCAATCAAGCCGAGTCTACTGGGCCAACTCAGAATGAGTTTGGAGAGATTTTAAACCTCGTTTGGTCCCAACAGCACACTTTTACAATGATTTTGAGTCGGGTTCATCAACAAGATGGTAAGTATGGTTGAGTTGGATTGATCATGGTTGCACCCGGCTGACTATAAAAAATATGGAATAGTTTTCTTTTATCAGTGAAATTTCCTTTAGAATATTCGTCGAACAATTGCACCCTTGCATACTTTATGTTATTTTTACCTCTTTTTTCCTGGATGCTTCACTTGAATGAATGAAACACAACAATGAATTAGTCAAAAGGATCTAGAGGAACCCCATTTCTGCCTACTTCATATTCTGAATTTCTGAGAATCTAACATTTCTATACAAAGGATTTTAAAGGTCTTGGGAAGGAATATCCAGTCTCCCATAAGGAGCGCCAACGTTGGAATTCTTCTCAAGTCCCAAGTACCAAGTCTAACCCCTAAAAACAGACCAGTCAGGCAGAGGTAGTCCTCCCTGCCAGTTTGGGCCGCGTTAAGTTAGAAAAAAAAAGAGAGGGAGTGGTTGTGGGGTGAAGGGGTGGTTAATAATAAAGAAGTGGCTGTAGAGTGAAGCCTTTGAAGATCTACACCCAAGTCCCAACATCACGTTCTCAACCCCTTGTGATTTTAAAAGCTTAACCTCCAATCCTTCACTTTTTGAACTTTTTTTGATAGTGAGGTATAGCTCCCACATCTTAAAAATTTAATCCTAATTTAATAATGATTAAACTATGGGCTAACAAAAGATTTCCTTAGAACAGGTGGTGACCAAAATTAAATTGAGAGAAAGAGAGAGTAAACAGAAAATGGCAGAGGCATTAATTATTGCACTAATTACACATTTTAAGATCCCACCAACCCACTCATGCAATGTAGGAAGTAGAAGCAGGCATCTCCCACATGAAAACCAGATGAAAAGATGCAAAAAGATTCTAGAATCCCTCACCACAAGAGGAAAGCATCTCACAGTAGCAAGTACTATAACAAAAATAATACTTATATATATGATATGATTTGTAGTCATGCAAAATGCTGAGGTGATCCTTGAGATTGATTACCAAATTCTAAGTACCTGAGAAGGGAATTAATACTGACTGATCATGTATTTTTCCCTCCTCCTGTCAATGTCATCATGTCAGCAGCAGAGGGGAAAGCAGGTGTCTTTACCACCGGTATGCCACAAGAAATTCGCGTAGCTGGAGCCATAGTAGGTGTTGCTTGGGTCGACCTCAACGGCTCGCAAGAACGTTTCTTCCGCAGCTCCATGGTCTTTGCGAGCCAACCACAGAAAATATGCGTATCTGTTTAGCGAGTAGGCATCAGGCGGTTCGACTCGGATCGCCCGCTTGAAGAACTCCTCTGCCCTGCACCACACAAATACCAAACCAACCAACCCAATTCTCAGTTAAATTGGAAAATCCTGCCTTTACTTACTACAACTATTATATTAATTACCGTAACCATAGTTTTTCATCAAATGCATGCATGCATGCATGCCATCCTACGGCCACTAAAGTCACGTCTTGTGGGCCATTCTTTTACAAATTCTCCTTCTCTTTAATGAGTTTTGACTACGAGAGATGGCAAAATCCAATATGAACTCACCACACCCCAAAGATTGATGATTTATATAAACAAATCCAATCTAAAAGGTAAGCCCAACTCCTATTAAATTGGGCCGGGATTAGTCTCAAACTGAAGAGCGGTAGCCACACAAATAGTTTTGTGTAGGTTCAGAGAATCCGGACTCCTCTTCTTCACCTTCTTCTTGTTGTCATGCACGACTCTGGAGACCAGCTAGTGCTACATCACTGACACAAGTCTCATCGCTATCCTAACAAGAATCGCAAAAGAAAGAAGATAAAAACTGAACAGACTAAGCTACGCTAGGCGACAACCTGATGGCCATTTCAGAAACAGACGCCAAACTCGTAAGCCTCTAGGTCCCACCACAATCACCTTAAAGAGTCTAGATCCTCTTGGGGATTTTCTCCACCGCCACCAACAGTGGAGGCAGCTTGCTGTACCTTTTGACTGCCGATAGTGATGTAATTGGTCCACTCAAAATCACCAAAATACCGAATCCTAATCTTAGCCACTTAGCCACAAAAAAAAAACCATTATATGCAGTCCAGCTCCATGGAGCTCACCTTCAATCCCTGCAAGCCCTTTTACATTTCCATTGCCGTTATCAAGCCAATGTAGGCCCAATTTCACTCTCATCAAATCATTATCACTGTTAAATTAAAAACTTAAAATTAAGAGACTATTTAATCAACCATTGACTAGTAGGGATCTAAATGGGCCCCACAAGCTGGGCTGGGCTGCAGCTTTCTTACCAGTCGAAGTTGCGGGCCACTAGGTACAGGAATTGGGCATAATTGCATAGAACGAGAGGGTTTTGCGGCTCCTCCGTTACGGCACGCTGATACACCAGCTCCGTCCGAAAATACACCTCATAGTCCTCCGGCTCCATTTCCACCATTACAGGCGACACCAACATCCGCAACGTCTCGTGATCCAACGACTCGTCTTCCACATCCGCCCTCATTCTCGAAGCTTCCTCCACGACCGACTCCCACAGCCTCACCTCCTCCTCCGACTCAAGCACCATCGTCGACTCCTCCGGCAGGATCCTCCGATACCGATCCCACGTAGACGCCGCAACCATCTGCCTCGACTGCTCATCTCCGCCGTCAGTCGGCCCCGCCACCGGCCGTGCCACCTTCCCGCCACCGCCACCTCCCACCGAAACCGAGAACGTCTTCGAAGACAACGAGTCGAATTCCAGCTCTTGCAGGTCCTCCACGGTCGAAACCGTCTCCATCAGGGCGGAGGGAGGCGGTGCCACGGCGGCGAGGGCGGTGCCGTTGCCCATGGAATGGACGGTGAAATTGGCGAGAAGGATCATGACGGAGACCATGAGGGCCGGCGTGTGGGAGAAGATCTGCTGAAACAAGCAGACGAAGGAGGCGTGCATCTCGTCGTGTACTCGGTCGAGGATTTCCTGCAAATCTCCATAGAATAAGCTCTCTCTCATCTGCAGCGTGTAGCTCTGCAGCTCGCGGATGATGAAAACCATGGACGCGAAGGCCTTCTTGACGGAGCAGCAGGCGGATTCCCCCGCCGCTCGAAACCTCTCCTGCCATTGCCGCTTCCGCTGCAAGATCCGTAGAGACAACGGCAGATCGACGCTGTTCGCCTTCCTCTCGATGCTCATCTCGTCCTCCTCCGCCACCGCCCACGGCGGCTCCGCCGACTCGAAAGGCCTGAATCCACCGAAACTCCTATTCATTTCGGAAAAATCATCGGAAGAGTCTGAGTCCGCGAATCCGCAATCGTGTTCTTCTCCGGCGAGGTGGTGAAATCTCAGGTCGAATTCCTGAAATCTCCTCCCGAATTTCTGGTCGCGATCTAAGCTGGCGCTGCATGATCTCCGGAGCGTCTTGCATTTGGATTCCAGATTTCCACAGGATTGCGATCTCGGGATTCCAGTCTTGAATGGAGAATAGATCATCGACGAACGATTGTTGATGGTTCGTCGTTTGTAAGATGGAGAAGATATCATGGATTTGATTGCAGGAGGAGAAGAAGGAGAGAGTGGATGATGCTGAGACCATCGCAAGCTCGTCCCCATCTCAATTTGGAGGAGAGTTGGGAAAGAGGAAGGAAAACGAAGAGATTACAAAGAAGACGTGATAGAGTTTTTTTTTTTTTTTTGTTTATAAACACAAAGTCAAAAGAAACGAAAGCTGGGAAGATTTTCTCTCGTGAAAAACCGAACTTTTTTAGAGAAAGCGGGTTTTCAGTTTCCACCCATTCAAATCTGAATCTCAGACGACTCGCAATTAAGATCAAAACTGTCCCCCTTTGGTTGATAATCTGTGAAATCACAACCGTTGCCTGGATCAACTGGAGAAAGAGGCATCCACATATGTATGGTGATTTGATTTTGTTATTTCGTTTCTCCTCGACGCAATCAAAAGTCTCTTTCTTCCAATGCGATTTTTTCTCTCCGGCTTTTATGGATCGAAGAGCGAAGATGGAGACCGTTAACGACTATTACAAAACCCTGAAAAATGTTAAGAGGGCGAGATATCGTATCGCCCTCGTCTCAAGGGTTGATGAGATTTCGATGGGCTCCAAAACTTTTTAGAGTGCGAGTGCGACAACCACGTAGCATGTCTGTTCGTTCATCTTCTCCGAAAGCTATAGAAACTGGTGATTGCTGCCATTTCTCTTACGGCAAGATGTGTAGAAGTGTAGAAGGACTCCTATCATTTTTCAATTTATAAGAAAGTCCTTGTAAAAGTTGAGTTTGAAATGTATAATTATCATCAACATCATTAATTATTGTATATTTCTTTCTCTTGAAAGCTGAATGTTGGTTGTAAAAAAATAAAAGATCTCTCAATTCTGACCTTAGGAGAAGCCACATCAACTTATTAAAGTTCATTTGTGAATGTGTCCTTTAAAAAAACACATAATATGTGCCTTGTCAATAAAAGGCGTCTCTCGAGCTAAATATGTGCATTTTCGATAAATGTCTCTTGGGCCTATTGGTGTGGATGGAATCCCAATTCAAATGGATGCCTTCCACTTTATAAATTAAAGTTATTTTTTAAGCTTTTATATAGGTTTCAAAATGAACGTAAATGCAGATGAATTCTTTATTTTGTGTGTGCTGACGTGGATTAAGCGATAAACGATTTGGTTTTCAAATTTTTTTGATTGATTTGAATTTTTTAAGTAGTTTGTTATAAATACATTTATATGAATGGGATATTAGTTTTAATTTATTATTTCGAATTTAACTTGTGCGATACATAGGGACTTCATGCTTGTCTTTTAATTATAGGAACTAATTTTAAACCGTTTATTGCTTTTTTATTCACTAATCCACTTCCTTTCTTTTCATTGGAATGTTTACTAATGCTTGATAAGACTGATTATTTGTTTTTGTCTATAGCTAATTTAAGAAGCGTTATTTTCTTTATGAGGGGGCCACAGGCAATAACAGATAAGAACGTAGATATGCTGACAGGGTATATATTATAGGATTCTTCCCTGGGAAAGCAAATTTATTGGACGTTTAAGAGAGCCCTTATATTTTTTTATAATTTTAGAAAGGCCCTTGAAGATCTTAATTTTAAAATAGAGCTGATGTTCACATATTTCTAATTGGTTCCTCGTTCTAAGGACATGTAGCCACAAAACAAAGCTTCAACTTAGAAAATCCCACCTAAAGTGTGCCCATGATAGGATACTTACTAATCAAGTGAACTTGGAGGGCACAGCAGACACATGTGACTGTGGATTAGATGGCAGCCAAATAATACTTTAATCTAAACAGTTGAATTGGAAGTGCTGATGTGACTCAAATAATTCTATTTTTCTAATATTCTATCCACAATAAAATATTTCTATTACATTATTTCTCATAATTAACATGCATTCAAATAAGTCTCGTAAGAGATTTAGATTTTTACCTCTAAATTATAAGAGGTATATCTCAACTTAAGAAAACCTATATACTTATGTATATGTTTGAAATTGTGAGCTTTGACCATTTGCAAACAACAATGCTATATTTTCTTTGCATTCAATTAGAAACACTTTTTAATCTAAATATTTATATTAAAAACAAAAAAGGTAGATGGAGTTTTTTTAGAATGATAGGAAAGAGTAAAGGTTTCTTCACAAAGAGGAATTTACGGCATAGAGCCCTATAGGACCCTATACCACTTCAGAGGTGCCGTATTCACCATGGACACGAATAAGGCTCCCTGAGTGCGATTTCGTATTTTTTTTTTGTCGTTTAGTGGTATGGTCGATATCGACCATATAACTGAAATGCATTTTTCTCTGTATGGTCGATATCGACCATATAACTAAAATGCATTTTTCCCTGTATGGTCGATATCGACCATATAACTGAAAGGCATTTTTCCCTGGTACTGAGATTACATACTCTGATGGGTTTGGTTCTGATTTTGATTTGAAAATAGCCCAAGTTGGGATTTCTAGGATTTCAGGAGAAACTCATTAAGAAAGTTGCAGAAAAAACATATTGGGTTCGAATAGGTTTGATTTGAAACTTGTGGAGCAAGGGTTCTCACATGAAATTGGTGTCCAAAACGGAACTGATTGTATAGAGGAATCTTGAAAAATATGATATAGCCTTCAGCAGTGGCGATGAGGAATATGAGTTTTCTCCTTTGATTACTGGTGCTGCTCCATGGCCAGGTGGGTCTATTCAAAATGAGAATCCATACCCAGGTGGGTCTGTTTCAAATGGGGTTGAATGCGGATTTTCTCAACAAACTCATCAAGATATTAGTACTGAGATTACATACTCTGATGGGTTTGGTTATGATTTTGATTTTAAAATGGCCTAAGTTGGGATTTCTAGGATTTCAAGAGAAACTCATCAAGAAAGTTGCAGAAAAGACGTGTTGGGTTTGAATAGGTTTGATTTGAAACTTGTGGAGCAAAGGTTTTCACATGAAATTGGTGCCCAAAACGGAACTGATTGTAAAGAAGAATCTTGAAAAATATGATATAGCCCTCAGCAATGGCGATGAGGAAGAAGGGGTCGTGAAAGGTTCCATCCCCTCTTCTCCCTCCTCCTCCTCCTCCCTCCCCCTTCTCCTTCCTGAAAAACTCAACTTCTATTTGAGTTCCCGCATAATGGTCGATATCGACCATTTTTATGGTCGATATCGACCATTCGCTAAACGACAAAAAAAATTACAAAATCATACTTTGAGGACCTTATCCATAAATACTTTGTTTCTAAAATTTCAAAAGTGATATGAAGTCCTTAGGAGTTCTACGCCGTAAATTCCTCTTTCACAAAAAAGTCCCAATTCGATATGTAATATAATACTCAGAGTCCCATTGAGATACGGGTGTCACGTGAGAAGTGAGTGAGAAAGTCACATGAGAAGTGAACCTGGGTTTCGCCAAGAACCTACTGGAATCCGACTGCCAAGCGGCAGCTTTTTGAAACGTGGGAACAAAAGCAGGTGCCCCGCTCGCTCCCATGGCCGCAAGGAAAACCGGTACACAGGTACAGGCCGCCTCCTTTGCTCCATGGCTCGTGTATACTGAACATTTATTAACCGGCATCTGTCAATCCTGATGATCCGGATCTCAATTTTGAGAAGATCAGATTTTGGATTTTAAGCGGTTTAGATTGAAGATTTTTGGCCCACCCGTAAAATATATATATATATATATATATATATTTATATATTTCTAACGTAGGATCCAAATTCTTTGAAGTGAACTATTTTTTATGGGCCTAAAGAGAAGTCGAGTAAAACCCTTATGACCCTTAGATGGTAGTAAAAGTGAACTCAACATTCGGTTCCTGAAGAGTAGGGAACAGGGGTCCATACCATGACCCCTAATTTCGAAAAAGGGAGAAACCGTGGTTCTGACTGCTCAGCAAATCCCTTTAGAGTTAAAACCTATAATATTCAAACTATAGAGAATCACTACTAATTAATCACTATGTTTTCTTGTTGCGGTTTATATTGAAGATTTTCTCATCCAATTGCAAGAAATCCAACTTGGGGTGCTCACATCTCGAGCCAGCCATGGCCCGATCAGGGCCCAGCTCATTTGGGCCAAGTTTGAGCCTACTGGACGGGACCCTCCCCAGCCTAGCCCGAATAAGAAATATACCTAAATCCTAGGTCATTTAAATTCAAGGGTCTGTTTGTTTGCATTAAAACACATAAAACTCTAAGGTTGTTATATATATGAATTTAAGCTACATCATGTTTCATTGGGCCCCAATTGACTAAATGGACGGGCTCTAGCCTTAATAAATGTTTGAGGTTGTATAAGCATCTGTGAGAGACTTACGAATCGCGTGGGGGCTTGGCTGGATATGGGCTGTGTTTCTGAATCATGTAGATGTGAATATGACTCGGATTGGCCCAACCCGGCCCATCAACAGGCATGAATCAAACTATGGGCCCACTTATGAAATCCAAACCGCACAAATCCATTGGTCATAAACATCACGAGGGGGGATAATGATTTTGAGCAACTTGGATTCCTTATTTGGGGTTCAATGATTACGAATTTCTAACTTTACTCTAAAATAAGGAAGATTTTATGATAATGAGGTAAGTTAGAGGGGATGAAAGTCATTATAAACCAAAAATTATTATAGCCACATCGTGCAAGCGCTGCAGGGCCTTGAAATGACATTAGAACTGAAACTATCCTTCAACCACTAACCTTCCACCAATTGTTGGCCTCATATTAAATTTCGATGGGTTTAATTTCCAACAAATGCTACAAATAGCTGATTTAGAGAGTCCTCTTTTATCCAGCAGGGTTGGATGAACTCCAAAACTTGTCAAGGTGGCCCTTTTTTGTTTTTTTTATTTGTGTGTGTGTGTCATTGAAGAGAGTTCAAATTAGAATGATTCCTCCATTTAAGGAAAAATCACTTGAATATGAGGATTTGATCAAATTTGGAATCCTTAGAAATTTTAAATCATCAATTTGAATCTAGATTTACCCGGCGGGTTAATTTTAATTTATTCTTATTATAAGGAATCTGGTGATTGCTTTGTGGTTAATCATTGGTAAAACACAAGATACACAACACGAACCACTTAGAACCGATCCTTACCACTGTATGACAATTCTAATTGGTAGGTCTAGGCTTCGACCCTGGGCCCCAACAGAAAAAAAGAAAAAGAAAAAAGGGGGGGTTGGTTTTAAAGTCATATTTATGTTTGGACATTTGTTGGTTTTAAAAACCATATAAAATATTATATGTTGTTATAAATAGAAAATTATTGGATACTATCAATATATATTGTATCTTGGGCAGTAATCTCCTAATCTCTCAAGCTTAGGATAAAATTCCTTAAGCTCAAGTTTGTGGGCCCCACCCTTGGGCTATTTGGATGGACCAAACACACGACCCCCATTAAATGGCATATGCCCACCAACTTTCGATCAAATCCGAATTCTCTAGACCGTTGGATTGACAGTATACCAATCTGAATGGACTATAGGCCCATAAACTTTTTGGGCCTAGAAGGAGATGATAGAAATAACGGTTTGGATTGATTTTTTGTAGAGATGAAGGTCTTAGGGAGTCCTTGAAATCCTCCATTCCCATCCCCATGTGGGCTCCACTATACACTTGAGCTTAGGAGAGCTGCTCCCTTTCTATATTATATGTGACATATGATGTTATCGTATTATTTTACATTATTTGTATTATTATGAATACATTTGAAAAACGGATTTCCATATAAGGACTCAACCACATTTAGAATTAAGTTCAAGTAATGGGCCTTATCAAACCCAACTGAGAAAGGGCCCATTCCAAATTCTTAAAGGTGGGTAATATTTGGAATCCAACGAGATCCTATTTAATATATAGTTATTATAAATACTATCAAATATAATATATATCATTTATATATGCTATATTACATTGTAATAATATTATATAATCGGGCCTCCAGACAGAGAAAATCTAAACCATGTTTTTAGGTTTCAAACAAAGTCACAATCACACCATTGCCTCTCACCAACTGAAAACCTTGGTAAAAGTTTTTTAAATGATACATTGATGATATTAGTGACACTATTTTTTCGTAGAAGAGTTCATAAATTAAACGTTTATAATCATGAGCTGTGTGCTAATTTTTATTTTGCTAATCTAGTACCCATATATCTAATCAGTGGCATAGTCAAATGTATTAAGTTTTTTCAGCTAACATTCATACTTAAATCTTGAGATGTTAGTAGAGACAGTATAAATTAATACTTATCAATACTCCCCCTTTTGACAAAATAGAGTTGGTTTTTGCCTTATTTGCCAACTCTTCTACTGCTTGGGGCCAGTGATACCATAAACAAGCAATGTTCCATCTGAAAATTACAAACCCGCCAGGCGCGAAGTACTGAACAAAGGTTCATTTGGATGTAGGCTGAGGGTTGTAAACGGGTTGGTTTCGGTCCGAATCCATGGTGGACCCAGAATCGGAACTATTAAGGAGAAAGTGGAATCGGATCCGGAAATGGAATCATTTTGGAACCTATTTCTTGGCTCCAGAACCGGAACTATAGCCATATATGGGGTGGATTTGGATCCGGGTCTATGTTTAGGTAGAGAATTATATTTAAAAAAAAATATGGTTTTTATGAGTGATTTTAAAAAATTGAGATAATATGTCGGATCTTGGGTATTCGAGTCCGAATCAAGGTGGAACCGAACCCAAACTCATTTACTTATCAGGGGCCTAAATAAGGACCCAGACCCGGTTTTCTACGGGTCGGAACCTTTGGGTAATCGGAGAATCGAGAACTCATTTACTTCTTTAAGGCTGATACCATCAGATCATCTAACCCTTAATAAGATAAAATTTTGACAATTTTTGAACTCTTGGATGAAATGGATAGTTTATATATATATATATATATATATATATATATATATATATATAATATTTTCACATCATGATCCATCCAATCTTTAATATAGGTTGGAAGGATAAAACTCAAATTATTTGAACTTGAAGATTAAAGAGATTCTAAAATAGTAGCTCAAACACTTTTAAAAAATAAACCAGGAACTTTTGCTTCAAAGGTGTACTAGTACTCATCAATCTTTCCCAAAATGAAGATGATGTACACCCAACTGAATGCATATGCATGGGCGTGGCTTAAAATTCTTCCCTAAATTAACTCCTCACACGTCCTAACTATTATTAATTACGGATTACAATAATGTAATGCCATCAATCCCCATTTTTGTTTCTTTAAATAGCTAACCATTACACTCAACGGTCAATACCATGGTTTTAATGACAAATTTTCAAATGCAATGGTAGAACCTTGAAACTGTTATATTAGTTTTAAACCAAGAAATAATGGTTCATTACCCTCTTTTTTTTGTTTGTTTTTGTTTATCATCCTTTGATGGTTTTAATCAATTTCGATTTCTGGCAAATTTAGGGAACCTGTATCACTGATATAGCTTATACATATTAGTTTTTTCTTGACTGATACAAAGTCTAATGCTAGTACTTGGTCTTTTTTGCTAGTACTTTTGTTTTGGTAGAATTTTGCTAGTACTTGAAACTATGCTCAGTTGATAGCAGTGAAACAAATATATTTGACACTTTGAATTTCTTGCTATGTTATGTGTTTTTTTAATCGAAATTCCTTATTACAATATTAGTGTTGAATTTATTGCCATAGATAAGTATATATCCTGATGACTTGATGTTAATATTTTTTAAAAAAAAATGATAAAACCCAAGGAGAATGAGATATCTCTTTTTAAAGCATAAAATTTTAATTTTTATCATAATTTTAATTTTTATTATTTAAAATATCATTTTATTCTCTAAATGAAACTACAAATATTAAATAGTCCCAATATAACCTCCTCTAATATAATTATTATGATGATGATAATATCTGCAACATTCTCAGCCGTCGGATCAATCTCGCAATTGACTGTCATCAATGGCTCTAGACCTTCCGACGACCATACATGCAAGATTTTAGCCCCTTATATTATGGTTACTGTTCTCTCTTAACAAAGCAGACGAAACCACCACCACCCCAAATCAAAGCCATTTCCAAAGCTAATCTTCTCCCACTTGGGTGCTCTCCTTTTTTTGATCTGCCTCTGATTTGTCTGGTTTTCATGGAAGGAGCTGTTTATGGAGATGGTTTTTGGGAGAAAAACCCGTATCTTCTCCTACCTGCTCCTCCCTTACTGCCTTTGGAAAGTGTACATACTAATCCCAGCAGTTTGTTGCAGAACCAGATCCAAACATGGAGCAACAGGAGCGAGAGATTCGTTTCTCCATTTGGGTTTGGAGATGGTCCTTGTGGTGCGACCCAAGGTCATGCATGTGGGTTTTCCTCCCCATGTCTGCAGGAGATGAGTTTTGTGGATGGTTTTCTTGTAGATAGAGAGTCTATGAATTGGACCCATGAGAGAATTGGAGGGGAGGTTGATGATTTAAGTTGTGAAGTGGTTTCTAAGGGAGAAGGGAAAGACCCAAGTGGGAGAAGATTGAAAAGGAGCTCTTCCTCTAACTTGGTTAAGGGACAATGGACTGCTGAAGAAGACAGGTGATGAGATGGATGTAGCATTTCCATGCAGTTGTTGTTTGTAGTCTTTATGTACATTTTAACATTAGAAAAGTAATAGAAATGGAAAAACTAATGTGTTTTTCTCTTCCTCTGCAGGTTGCTAGTTCGGCTGGTAAAACAGTATGGAGATAGAAAGTGGTCTCTGATTGCACAGAAACTGGTGGGTCGGATTGGGAAGCAATGCAGAGAGCGATGGCATAATCATCTGCGCCCTGATATCAAGGTTGTCCTGCTTCTCCATTTTTTGGTGGTTCAAATATGAAACTTTACACAGTACGGAATTTCATGTTCAAATATCCCATTGATCTCTTAACCATTGCCACATATGAGACTGGGTTTGCATGCATGTATGGAGAATTTTCTTATTTTATGTAGAAACACATGCGTTTGATTAGGGTTTCCATAGAAACTACAGTCATGGGCCGGTTTTGGATTTGTATCTGTTTATTCTTTTCAAATCTGGATTCTCTCATTAATTTAGAAAGATAAACTCCAAACCTCCCCTCCTCCCCCTCCTCTTCCTCCTCCTTTAGTTTCCTTGTTTTTTCGGATTCAGTTTCATGTGACATACATGAAAAATCAAACCAATATTCTTCATGCTCTTTTTGATAAAGAACTTTCTTTCTGTTGAATATCGCTCTACTTTTTTCTTTTTGGTTACTACAAAACGTGTTGTACGTGGTGTTCCTTAACTTTTCCAGTTTCTGTTGCTGACTTCTTGTAGAAGGATACATGGAATGAAGAAGAAGAGAAACTGTTAGTTGAGGCCCATGAGAAGATAGGCAACAGATGGGCCGAGATTGCTAAGCGAATCCCTGGAAGAACAGAAAACGCTGTGAAAAACCACTGGAATGCCACCAAAAGAAAGCAGAATTCAAAGAGAAGGATTAAAAAAGCAGCAGCCCAACGAGGAAAATCACAGCCATCCATATTGCAAGACTACATTATAAGCAAGAGCAGAAGCGATTCCCCCATCAACCCTACCACCCAAAAAAACCAACCCCATTTTCCTACATTTCCAAAACCATCCACATTTACATCTACTTCTGATTCTTCAACAATGGTCACTCATACAGTACAAAACCCTATCTACATTGAGAATAACTACAGTGAAAATACCACCATGGGGTGCACAGATGAAGAACATTCTCAAATAATCCAGATCCAAAACACCCTGTTTTCTGATGATTTCCTCTTTGATGATAACAAGCAGTTACCTGAGGTGCTTGAACTGGCCACCTTCTTCCCTTCCTCACCATTGACAGATTTGTGTTTTGATAATAACCCACATGAAGAAATTACTGCTACAGCTACCAGTTCAACGACTACTAACGTTACAAGTGCTGCTCCTTCTACCTATTTGAGTTCAGACCTTTATATCTCCTATCTATTGAACGGGTTCTCTTCTTCTTCATCTTCCGGTTATAAAAATGAGGATCTAAATATGGAAGTTCTTATGGGAGAAGATCAATCATCTTGGAGTTTCCGGAGAGATATGGATTTGATAGAGATGGTTTCATGTTCTAAAATTCCTCATAGTAGTAACAGTTGCTTATGATGATGGCGATGATGTGATTGCTGTATAATAAAGAAAGGTGGGTTTAGGAAACGGTTTGTGTGTAACAGTTGAGTAGGGTGAAACTGAAAAGGGTTTTTAGGGCCTGGACTGACTGAAACCGTTAGAATTCTCTGCAGTCTGTTTTGAGAAGAAGCGTTTCTTGACTGAGACTCGGGTTCCTTTCGGTTACATTCTAATCATTTCCATTTTTTTTCTTTTTGTTTGTTTGTTTGATTCTTTCTTTTGTCTAAGTATAGAACTTGGATGGAGAAAGAAATCAGTTGGTTGTAATTTTCTAGTATAGATTTGTAAATAATAGATTCAATTTCATAAAGAAAAAGACACCAATGATTTAATTTGGAGGACTGTTGGATTCCAAATTCGAATGTTCCAGATCCTATATGCATGGTTTTGGTTCCAAATTTCTTCTGAATCCAAAAATTGGTTTCATACCTATTTTACTCGAAACTGAAGCATTTGAATACTTAAATTATTAGATACCCGTTTGCCACTAAAGTTCCAGATCTTATATATGGACTGAGGAATCGAATACATGGGAATAGTGACTATCAGGGGGTTTTCGATACAATGGTTTAGGCTATTCAGATGTATTCCAATCTTTGGGATTAGTGACTATCAGAGGGTTCCCTATTGGTTGCTAGGTATGAATGGGTTGCTAGTTGGGCCTCGCAAAAAAGTTTCTCACTTGAATATTTCTCATATATATATATATATATATATATATACACACACACACACACACACCCAGAAGTTGTCAAACATGAATATTAAAAAATAACCATTCATTTTAAGAAAATGGGATGAAGGAAATATGAGAAATAAATAACCAATCATTACCTTAATAATTCAAATAGTAGGAAAGTCCAGGATCCATCTATATCACCACCTTATGTCATTCACCCCTCACCTCATATCCATTGTCCCTCGCCTCTTTTATAATCTTTTAAAGATGAAGCTCACCTAACCATGAATTCCTATGCATTTTATATAGAGAACGAGGCCCTTTGAGTTTATTTTGTTATTATTATTAGGTTTAAATAATCAGTTTTATGAGTCTGAAAATCTTTTTCAACTACATTTGACTGTCAATCATCAGCTAATTTCTGACTAATTGATAAAGTTCACTGGATCTTGTCTTGAAAACGATAAAGTTTCCTTTAGACATAACCTCATTCAGATTAAATCTGAGGTGATAAACCAAGAGGACCATTAAATCTAAGCAAATTTAGTCAAGATCGATTAATGCCATCAGTTTAATCTAGTAAGTCAAGAAAGATCCAAGAATTTCTTTTCTCATTAGGACTGTTTGTTTGATTTTCTTAGGAATTCAAACCAATGCCTTCCTTTTAAATGGAGATAAGATTGTATGACTAAAGGTAAAGATCCTAAAAGGGCAATCAAACAGCAATGGTTCTTGTTATTTAATCTACCAACCTAACTTAAAGTCCAATTCAACCCAACTAATTCCATTATGGCCCAACAACCCACTCCAAGCTTGATAAGTTAATTAAGGGCTTGGTTTTACCCTCTTTAACTAGCTAGTATGGTGACATATTCAACCCTATTAACAATCGGTTGTGCTTGTGTTGAGTCGACCCATGATGTCACCTAGCCTAGGTGGTCAACCTGACTTCATCACCTCTCTTTTCTTCCCCACTACCTGGCCCTGTCACTATGGGTGTAAGATCATTGTCGTATCCTAATAAAAAGAAACATAAAAAGAGCTAAGATGTTGTGAGTATAAGAAATAATTAGGGTTGAACTCAAGCTGATCAGATGCCTGCTTAACCCAAGCCTAGCCCGAGTTTGTGTGCCAATAGCAGCACTCTTTTTTATATGCAATCTTCTATTGGCACACGGACTTTTTCTCTAACCTCAACTTGAGACCTGAACATGCCCAACCCGACCCAAACTGAGTGGTAAAATACCTTGCCTAAGTGCAATTTTTGTTATTGGTTTACTCGGGTTTGGGTCGTCTATCCAAATTCTTGGATTTGGTTTGGTTTCCGAAGGTGCAAAATTTTTGAAAGCTTATATATAATTCATATATGATTGCGAATATGTTATATATTAATTAAAGATATTCACATTGAAATCCACATGGGTTTCCAAATCCAGGCCTGCAGTCAACCCAAACATGAACGAACCCAACCGAAAATTCTCACTTCTGGTCGGATGCAGGTTCAAAGTTGGCCCCAACCCATGTTATGAGTGAGAGCATTTCTAACGAGGCTGCCCTTAGTTTTGGGCTAAGAATTGTTCTATGTTTGGGAAAAGTTTCTGTTGGGATAGTTGTATTCCATTCTGGGTAAGGGATTAACTAACCCATCCTCTTTGTTTTGTTGGTTGTTTTGGCCTTTAAGAAGTTTTGTTTACCAAAAAACAATAGAAAAAGGGAGTGTTTCTGGACATTTTGAAGAGTAGTTCATTGTTTACATTTTACTAGAGCCATTTTCATGAACAACCTAATGGTCTTACATGATTTACCTCTTTGCAAGGATGGGAAACACTCGACCAAGAAAGTTATTATTTTGAGGGCATTAAAAACCTTTATAAATAAAAACTGTTAGATTAAGTTAGAAGAATGCCAAATAAGTATGATTCAATTTAAGAGCCTATATATAAGATAAAATGTGTATCATATTTGGGTGAGTACTAATTCACAGGAGATGGTGAGTGTGAAGGGTTAAGATTGGCCGTATGGTGGGATAGGTACGCCCCACAAGCTAAGCCAGACTCCATGCTCAAGGATGGTCATCATTAAAAGTCAGCAGACTCCATGCTCAAGGATGGTCATCATTGAAAGTCAGAAGATTTAGTATCCTATTGTTTGGTGAGACCAATGGACCACGCCTGCAAGTTTGGTATAGTAACTTTTTTTTTTTTTGGTGGGAGGTATAGTAATTACTTATAAAACTGTAGTTTGATCATGTATAGTGGAAGGGCATTTTGGTCATTTCATAAAGATGAAGATTGAAAGTTGAAACCATGAGATGGACTTGTTTAAGAGGGACATTTTTGGTCATTTTATGAAGGGAGTGTGTGCGTGTGTGTGTGTTTTTGTGTGTTACATTATGCAGTTATACAAAGGGAAGAGTGAGTGTGCGTGTGTTTTTTCTTTTTTTTTGCCACATTCTGCAATTATACAAAGGGAAGTATGTGTAGTGAAATCAAAATTGGTACATATGAAAACCATCAATTCATTCCAACCAAAAAACGAAAACCATCAATTCATATAATTATTTTCTTCAGGATTGGACCCTCTTGTATGAGCTTTGGTTAAATTTCACATCAATAGAACTTGGATCCATCACATCAATAGAGCTTTGGTTATTATTTTTTATTTTGTGAACATTTAATTTGGTTTAGTTTTCATGAACTAATGTATATTATAATTTTGTAAACATTTAATCCATTTCTAAATATTTGAAAAATGACTCCCACTCCCGCAGTGACCATGTTGACCCCTCTCCCTCCCCCCCCCCCCCCCCCCCCCCCCCTCTCTCTCTCTCTCTCTCTCTCTAAAAAAGGTTTGTTCCAAAGGTTGATTTTATGAGCCCACCCACCCCCCCCCCCCACCCCCAAACCTTGCAAATCAGTAGATTTGATATCATGCTTACAGGGGTTGCTGATATGTCTTTCTAACACCATCATGTTGGTTGACAATGGCATCTTCCCCCATTGCTAATATTAGTCGGTTCTCACCTGGCTACCCAGGGATTGACCCCTGGGCATGCCATCTTCCCTCGCTCCAAAGGCTTATTCACCTCACCTGAGGTCTCAATAGAGTACCAGTCCCCTTAGCTGGGGTTAAAAAAAAAAAAAAAAAATCATGTTGGTTAGTAGTACCTCATTTTTAGAGGAAGAATGGCATCTGTTGAACTTCATAGTATGTAAGCCCAATATATTGTTTGGCTCTAAACTAAACAATAGGCTGTTTAATTCGACCCAAAAATAAAAAATTAAAAAACTGAGCAAATAATAAAATCAAACAGAATGAGAGAAACCTTTCATTTTTCTTTATATTTTCAAGATTCTGTGAATTCTCCAACCAGATAAATTGAAGATAGAAAATGCAATATGCAAAGAGACACCCATGTAAAAAGAATGATGTTTCACTACAATCAGAATCATTATCAACTGTCAACAATGGCTGCAAGAAATGAACTCAATTACAGTGTACCTTTTCCATTTTCCTAAATTCAGTAAACATTTAATAAATGAAAGAAAAAAAAAAAAAAAAACATTTAGAAGGCATATACGCTACTGAATTATACTGGAAGTTGTAGTATCCTTGAATATAAAAAATTATCAGCTAATGTCAGTATCAGATAATGTCACTGACTTCTACTCAATTATAAGTGCTATTCCATACCTTCTCATGTATCCATTTAGCATCTTTTACTCTTAGCGAGCCATTATAAAAAAAATTAAAAAAATTAAAAATGAATCAGCTGGGGAAGGACTCCCCAGTAAGTGCATCCCTGTAGATGATCCTTGTGAGCCTAGTCAAGACATTTTAGCCCTTGCAAAGAACACCCCAGCGAAAAGACCTGAGATTTTTTTTTCAAACAACGGGGTCAATAGAATCCAAAAGAGATGGAAAATACAACAGAAATAGCAGTTAATCACAGCATCGATCAATTACCAAAAAGTATGCTGAGAAGGTTTGGTAGGCTGAGTGGTACTTTAAACAACAATATACCAGCAATAGATATAGGAATCTTGTTCAAGGATCCCACCAGACTGCAAAAGGCAAGAGGCTTTTCATCAGAAACTAAATGGAAGAAGGAATGTCCAACGGGTATAATTAGAAGCTTTCAGAATGATTTAGTCAGCACAATATGCATTACCTACAATTGATGAATCTCTCTCTCTCTCTCAAGGTGGGTCCCTGTGTGGTTCATTCGGATGGACCATTGGGTGGGCCCCACTATGAGATGCACAAGGGCTTGCATGGAAAAGAGGTGTGCATTGGATAAAATTTCAAATATATATTATCATTTTCTTCTTTTACCTATAAGTGGTGGGACCAGTCTGGTTCAAAAACCACATAGACGTAAAGCTGATGGCAAGTCCAAGCAATCCACTGGCTGTTGCCAATACCCAAAACATTGGCATCCTAATAACATCTCTGCAAATGGAAAGCAGGAAGCCAGCACAAAGACAACAATGCCAATCAGCGATGGGAAAAAAAAAATAAAGTTGGCAACATCCCTGAAAATGGAAAGCAGAACGGCACAAACACAAACCAATGACAATCAGAGAAAGGTGAAAGGTTAAAATTAGCAATGACAATAAAAACCGGTCATCCAGGACACCAGTAACGTGTCAACATTGTGATTTGTGAATATATTGAATATTTGGAAAAATAAAACACCAATTTCTCTATGTAAAAATTATGAAAAGAACTAAATATACTTCACATGCTGCAAAATTTCCACCAAAAAACAGCCCAAGTGAAAGGGATGAATCAACAAGAATCAGTTCAAAGGAATGTAGCACACTCTACAGTCACGTGAAGTACAAGGCCAATATACTATGCTTTCAAGTGAATCAACAAGTCAAATGCCTCAAAGGGGACAAAGTGCTTACGAATTGTATACATATTCCCATTCACCAAAGATGAGGATCAAGAGGATGGCGAAAGGTAAAGACAGTGCATTGTTCAACAACACCATTGAAATTTCATTTAGAGATCCAGATCTGGTTGATTGCTTTGCTGTGTCCATAACTCGGCGCAGAGTGAGCTGTTAGAAATTAAAAAAAAAAAAAAAACCTTGACATCATTTGGTTGTACAGAGAGAATAAAAAGATAGAGAAAATCAAGCTTAACAATGTTCAAGGGAAAACTTGCAAACAACACATGTTAAAAACAGGACAGGGTTTTACCAAAAAAAAAACAGGACAGTGGCCTTATTTTCATAAGCAGTATGTTTCCTACTTGCGTCTGGCAGAGGAAGAAGCAGAGGGAGATGGGAGTCTATTCGGTGAAGGGGTAAATTAGCAGATGCTAAACTTGAAAGGAAAGAGCTCCAAGACGAGTGCCAGGGGGAAGGGTTTATGCCATTGTTTGAAATATACTCGAGGCAACAGTACAAAAGTAAACACCAAACAGAACCAATTAAATTTAGGATCTTACAAGGTAGACACCTTTGGACATCAGGTATCACCTGTCCACAATAAAGCAAAGGATGGCGATGTCTGGTGTCCAAAGGTGTCTGCCTTGTAAGAACCTAAATCTAATTGGTTTTATTTGGTGTTCTTGATCTGAAAAACCCAAATATGGCCAGACAAGGCTTTGATGATAATGATGATCTGACAAACCCAATGTCGGCATGTGAAAAAGAAGGAACAAGAATAGAAGAAAAAGGCAGCTCAGAAAACTGTACAGTTACTGCTGAGGATCAGGCCCTATAACTCCTCCTGTATTAATAGAAACTAATACTAGTTACATGGAGAATGATAAAAATAGTTTTCGGAGAAAAGAAGACAGAGTTTTATGTTGAATTTCATATTCCTGGGTTTGCTCCCCAGTGGCACGTGTTCGATCCCCATGGGAAATATCCTCCCCTGGTTTAACCTGTGCACTTGGTTTGTGGGTGATTGCGCGCACCTGCAGGGATTAGTCCTGCCTCGAAAGGGGGTAGGGACACCCTGTTTTATCAAAGGAAAAAAAAAAGTTGAATTTGATATTTTAATGAACCATGAGAGCCAAAGCTTGTGGTGGTTGGTTCGATGAAGAGGTAAAGAAAAATAGAATGCATAAAAAAGATGAAACTTACTGAGTAACTTGCGGTAAGAATGCAGTTCACCATTTGCCATGCATAACCCAAAGCATCAAAAGAGAGATCTGTGGTCCCACCGCTGACGGCAGATATAATCTGGAAAAACATCCAGATAATAGATACATTGATATGTAAACATTGCACATAAAGTAAAGATTAAGTTACTTAGAAATAGGGGATAATAAAAATGAATTATGCTTAGTTATCAATTCTCATTTTTAAAGTTGGTCGTGATGGTAATTAATTCATTATTCTCATAACAGCAGGTAATGGCGACAGATCACATGAAGATTACAAAAAAAGATCACCCCAACTAAAGTGGCAGTTAGCTATGCTTCCAAAACTGGTGAGAACCTCAATGAGGTACATTATTTGAACATGTGAAAAGGTCACGTCCTGCTGCCTAGCTTTAAACCTTGGTTGGCAGAGGGAGGTATCTTCCAGTAATGCTCGTAAAGAAAAATAGGGAAGATTACAAATGCTACGGATGTATGGAGTTGACTAGAAATGATAGAATTATAAATGAATACACCAGAAGTAAGAAGGAATAACAGGAATTGAAGATAAATTTAATCAGAACGAAGGAAAAGAGTATCTACTTCCACGGAGAAAACACAATAGATTCCCATAAAAGATTTGAACAAGAAATCAAATTTCTGTCAAATGCTACCGACCTAAAAAAACATAATATGACTAAGGCCTGCAGTTTACAAAACCAGATCAGTGGCACTGACAGTGGTTCTAATTATATTTCCTCAACTGAGGATTGTAGTTTACATTATTTGATCATGTGAAAAATGTTGAAAACAGTTGGAGGTTTGGAACCTTGTTGGCTAGTCAATACCCTTAGATGAAATAGCGAAAGATAACTGTTTCTAAGATTACACAGCATAGGTAGGTATTTATACAAACATGGAACGAGAAATCAACTTCCTGTCAAACCCGACGGGCCTAAACAAAGATAATATGGCAAAGGGTTGCAGATTTCAAAAAATTGATCGTGTGACCCAGTAGCGGCAGCTAATTTTGTTTCCTCAACTGCAGCAAACCTTAATGTGCTAAGTTAATGAAACATATAAAAAACGTTGAGAACAGTTGGAAGTAAGGGACCTTGCCAGCCAGTAGAACTCCTAATATAAAATAGCAAAAGATAGCAGTTTCCAAGAGACACATTAGATTTTCATACAACCAAAATATGGAATAGAAATACAATTCCTAGGGGAAAAATTTGTCCAAAAGACAATAACAAGGAAATGCATTGCCTCAGATAAATATTTCCAAACTTAGATTTGACACTAAACAATGTGAGTAGAATTAATTAAAAGAGTTACATCTACCGGCAAAAAGTGATGCCTGCCATTAGAGTCAGTGCGGCCCAAACTTTTTTATTCTGGCGCCTCCTGAAAATATATGCTTCTCCAACAGCAGTTAATATATTGGTCACATTCTTCAAGATTGTCACCATTGCAATATTTATGTATTTCAGACTGAAATTAACAAAAAGAGCACGTGAACATAACTAAGAGAGGGTCTGTCCGATTTGTCATATTGAAAATCAAGGTAAAACTCTTATATAAACCCAAAGTCTTTACGTAAATTAATCTTATATTGTGGACTTTCCGCACTATTTTCTCTCATGGCTCTACCCATTGCCTTTTCCATACCCAACACCCACCCCTATTAGTCAGTTAAGCAAGGACTTCAGAAATTGTCCATACCTATACATGCCTGTCACGAGCATACCAACGAATATTAGGTTGACAGGAACCCAAACTTTAATCAACTTCAAAGAGAACCTTTCCGTTGATACTACTCCAAAGAACTCCAACGCAATAACAACCATGACACAGACGAAATTCTGCAGAATATTAAATACATTAGACAATAAACAGATAATTATCTAATTAAGCACTAGAAAAAGGACAAAATACACAACTCACTTAAATTTAAAAATAGAAAAGAGACGGAAGAGAAATACACTGCTTTAATGTTGCAAGCATAAATGTGCATTGCTGAGCTGACCATTTGTGCCATCACCATAATTAGCACATACTTAAGGGTGTAAGCAAGCTGAGGTATCCAAGCTTGCCAATACAGTTTAGCCATCACAAAATGTTCTTTTATCATGCTTCGTACTCTGTTGAGTAAATTTTTTTTTAAGTTCTAAATAAACACAATCTTATTGTTATTAAATATATTTTTCCTAGAAAAAATATTAAATAAATTCATTGCCATACCCCCACTAAACTATTTTGGAAAGTATACTCTGTCAATGCAGTAAATATTATATCCATATAATCATATGCATGTTTGTTGTAAATAAATATCAATTGATGTCAAGTTCGAGCTCGATTTTCAGGTTTTTGGTGGGCCTGCCCCTGTTTATGACCCTCTTCATCAGTATCATATAATGGTCTTTTGGTTGTTATGGGGTCTTATTTTTGTCATTTAATTTCTTATTCAATCTTTATGATAAAAGCAGAGTCAAGTTGGCAAAGGACTGGTACCAGTACATAAATGGTGGGCCAAGATTGTACCATTCGGACAAGAATTGAAAAGGTTTTGACCCATTACATGTCTGCCAAAAATGAAAAAGGCAATGGATAGTTGAACTATCAAGGTCTTTATGTTGGAGTCTAAGCCTGGATCTATTAAGATAATAAAACAAGTTAGTTTTGAATAAACAAATTTGTTTAGTTTTGAATATACGAATTTGTTGGTTCTTACACAATTTGTCGGTTCAGTGGAGAATATTAGCTTGAAAAAGTGCAGTAGAACCTATAAATGAGGTGCCAGTCTACTACACTTCACAACCCAAAGGAAGTAACTTGTGTTGTTGCCTATAGATAACAGATGTAGCTACCTGGTAAAACATCAATGAGATTCCTGCATCAAAACCATAACTTGATAGAACAATTTTGTTTAGCAATATCATGCTGCATGAGGAAATGCAGTAAGCTAATCCAGACACAAGGGGTCCAGACACCCTTTTAGTTACATGCTGCCGCTTTTCATCCTCATGAATGTGATGACTGATGTCATCACCAAATTCTCCTGTGGAGCCAGAAGAAACCCTGCATGTTGATAAATATCTTATTAAGAAACAAGTGGTAAATACCCCTGATCACAAATACATACTTCTCAGGTAGAAGGTCTCAAAACAGTTTCAAGTACTAAATAATTGAAAATTCAAAACAACAATCTGTCTTATGGAAAGAAATGACAATCAAGTTCAAACCAATTATTTAAAAAACATAAGGTCCAAAAGGTGACACAGATCTCAAGGTGGACTTCTAGTCATATACAATCTTTCACAAGCTCTTTCATTGCATTTAAATGGTTTGCATTGGCATAATGAAATATAGGTTGTGGCTGTGTAAAGAGAGTAACGGATAGGTTACAGAGTGTCCACTATATTAAAGCATTAGCACTGGGATGCAATTTATGCCCAGAGTATGTATACTATAATATAATGTTGATCATAAATGCACTTCAGGTTAAAAGAGACGGTCATACAACACTCACAGAAAGACCGGGAACAGCTGATAGGGGTAATTGAGAACTTTACGTGTAAGTTGTCGCTCTTCTAACAGCATTTGTTGCAATGTTGATAAATCTATTATTTCTTTCCTTTATAAAACTATGAAGAATCTTGTAGACCATATTATCTCCTTTTCCCAAAGGTAGTGCTCCATTTGCATCTCTGAATTCTGGTTCCTCAACATCATGTCCAGTAACTGAATATGACTTGACATTGAAAGACATGGTGCTTCACCTGCAAAAGAAAAATAGTGGACTTATACATCAAAAGCAGATCTAAACCCACATGCAACTACTTTAAATTGCTGGGCCACTCAACTTGGAAAACTTTTTGAGTCACTAAACTTATTTCAGCTGAGTCCAAAATCAAGTCTTAGTCTCTAAAAAGGTTTTGGTGTAATACTCCCAATCTTGTCATGTAAGTATTCTTGATCATGTAGTTGACTAACTGGACTACTGGAGCATAAAAAAAACCAGAAAATACTTGGTGGAGTCTTCAAATAGACTCAAGTTACTTAACTTGGTGAACTTCCAAGTCAAGTCAGGTTTTTGAGCTTTTAAACAATGGTATTCATATGAAAGTTCGGACCATTGTTGTTCTCAAAATTGAAATTGTATCACGAATTGTTCAAGGGGTTGGAATGATTGAATCGAAATGAATCACAAATCCTTTAAAAAAAATATGGTTTTTTAGTTTCGTAAAAATGAAAAATATTAAAAAAATTAAAAAAAGTAGCTATGCATAAACCATCAATTTTCCATCCATAGCAGCATCAATATAGTGACATAACAATTAGACGATGTTTAGCCAAAAATAAAAATAAAAATAAACTATTAGACTATGAAAAAAAATCATATAAACACATTTGTGTGACCCGAAGGGCAGAAATCCTTCACCAAGGAAACCTACTTGTCTTCCAGATTTCTCTGGTGATGGAGAAACAGCAGATTAACTTTTGCCTAGGATTTCTTCGCTCCAATTTACTTCACTTAAAAATCATTCCACATAAGAGTTCATGAAATCAAAGCGCCCCCGAGGGGCCTGACTGATTTCCCAGCATCCATAGATTACGTAGAGGAATCCCAGCTGGCATTTTGAAATGTATTTGAGAATGTAGTTTAAAAAAAATAAAATAAAATAAAAAAACAGTTGGGATTTCTTACAATTCCCAATGGACAATGAGATTAATCCAGTTCAAAATCTTCTCCCATCAACTTAAATTCCTAACAGACACACAGGCTCGAAAAGTAAACTTCAACCAAACACAGAAGGGGAAAAAGAATGAATGAAAAAAACCTAACCTTGAATCCAAGAAACAGACAAAGAAGTAGCAACTGATAACTCACAGTTCAGACAATAAAGCTTTCGCTTTCTTACTTCATTTTAAATCTAAACTTTCTTGCTCCATTCCTGCAACAAACAGAACCCCAGATAAAACAAAAAAGAAATCACAAATTTGAATAACCACCAAAGTTCATCGAAATATTTTGAAAACATGGATGCCCCAACAAACAAAAAGGCAAATTTCGATAATTGCAACATCGAAAGTCCACATCCCCAAAGAAATCACACACCATCTTATCTCCCCAAACCGATCGCACCCTCGACCTATCTATCTGCAACGAATTCCAGGTCGAAGCCACTCAAATCCACTCCAAAATCTCCGGAAAGACGAATGAGATCAGATAGAAACACTCAAACAACGCATACTAAAACGAAACGCGGATCCAGATCACACCAAAAGCGCGGATGGATCTTAGGTTGTACGGAAAAGGGGGGGTAGAGAGAGAGAGAGAGAAGCGAAATGCGCGGATCTGAAGAACGGGGATCGAAGCATAGAACGCTAACTTTAATGGAGAGGTCGCTTCTATCGAAGAATTGGGAGATGTGGAGATTGTTCGAAGGCGAAGGCGAGAGATTCTAGGGTTGAGATTGGAGCCATGGGAGCTCGAATTGAGTGTTGTTGTTGGAAGGGTATTTCCCGAGATCCGAGAAGTCAAATGCTTCGAATCCATTCTTTCTCTTCTCTCTCTTTTCGAAGCTAGGGTTTAAGTTTTGATCTTCTTCTTATAAAGAAAAAGAGAGAGTAGATATGCGTATTGTTGTGGTTTTGATTAGGGTTTGAGTTGCAGAACGCAAGCAGCAGCAACAGCAAAGAAGACGCAGTGAGTGAGTAAGAAACGGAATGCGCGGGAAATGTGGAGTGAGAGCTGTCCAGTAGCAAAGAAATGTGAATTCCACGTCGACTGGCCCAGTTTTGGAAATACAGGCCCATGAATGGACCAAGCCCAACATTGGGCCACAGGTTCCTGGTCGGAGCATGGCCCACCTCAATCATGCCAGGCCCAAGCAAGGCCATTTAGTCGGTTGGGCTGGGCCTACTATTGCCCCAATTATCCAAGGCCCAAACGGGCCCAAAGCTAGCTGGGCCCAGGTCAGGCCTAATCCATGAGCGCCCCGAGCTGTTAGTAGAATATCCAATCCATATGTTCTTTATTTATTTATTTATTTTTAGGTTTCGGAGGGTTTCCAATCCTTTAAACTGGACTAATTTCTACGAGCACAGAGGAAAGCCAAGTAAACTCCCATGTAGCCCCAGTGTAATAGTGCAGTTTCAAACCTACAACCTCCGGATATAATCCTAGGCCAACTGAGCTACCTCTGTAGTTCATCCGTATATTCTTTGAGATGATGAGGAGATTCTGGTGATACTTCGCTTTTTGTCACTAAGCTAGATCATTAGGATGGAGGTATGGTACATACTTTTAGATCCATTTTGATTGCCAAACTTCTGTACAGAGGAATTCCCAATTCCTGCTAGGTCTTGTCTACTGAATTCCAAAGGAGATTCCAAAAGCATATTCTAAAAGTAAACTAGCATTTTTTATGCTTGGTGATATCTGAACCCCACAATTTGGAAAGCGTTTTTAAGATCAACATTTGGTGATTCCAGTGAGAGAGAAATTGGAGATCAGGAATTTGAGGGTTCTAAAATTCTCTAGCATGAATACTCCAAATTGTAACCAACAATATTAGGAAAGCTCAAAAATATTTGAAGAGATTTTCTGAACCTTCAATATGAGAGCTGAACTTTTTGCTGTCTGGGAACATAGCTGCCGCCACTCTCCTTCCAATTCCCCCTTGTTTATTAATCCTGATCATCTGGTTCTATGCTTATTGGTTGTGATGGATGAGATAATTCTCAGTAAGGAAGGAGGGAGAGAAATCAAGGAAATTCTTTCTGGTCCTAAATCATTCAAGGTGGCCCATCTACAATGAAAGAAACTTTTGAATTTTATTTGATCTCTAAGAGTCATAAAGATTTTGATTTCTAAGAGTTGCAAAATTCTTTTTTTTTCAATATGTAATCTCTATTTCATGTGAAGTATAAATATGCATCAATGTACTCCTCACATCGAGAAAGACGTTTCTCACATCCCTCTCTGAATTTCATCTTCTTAACTCCCTACAATATAGGCAAAAGCCTTGGATTTGGAGTGGGGCTGGAGGGGTGTGTTCGGTTGAAGTTATTATATCTAATCTTTTAAGCACATCATATTGGAAAGTCTACATCTCACATCACTTAAATAATAGGCTTGACATGTTTTAATATATCTGGACCTTCTATCTATGAACTTAAGCTTTTGAATTGGTATATGATTTATTTTATGATTTCTTCACCTATTTGACTACTGTTGCATTGAAAAATCCAAACATTTGAGTTAATAAAACACATAAGAACTCAAACTGCAGCAAATTCACCAAGATCGCTCCAAAATATCGATACCGTCAAAGCAAATCCACTAGCAACCTATTTCCCAAGTTTCATAAGTTGGCAATGAGTTCCACTTCCCCTGTTCATTTTCAAGCTTCTGAATTCTGAACTCAACGATTACGACTTGTTCTAGTGGTCTTGTCTGCTACAAACTTCACTTGACTTATGGTTGTTATTATTATTTTTTCTGTTTTTGCTAGTGCCCTGACTACTGTTGTTTTTTGCTTTCTTCTCCACTCGTGCGAGGTTGTTGTTTATTTATTTTCCTTTAATTTCTGGTACTGACTTGTTGGCCGCCAGCGTTCTCTTTTGTCTTCTCTTTCGTTTCTTATTGTGAGGCTGGCGATCAAGCTTGAACACCATTTCTATGACAAATTTTGGGTGTGTCTGAATGGTATCTAATATTTTCTGTAGTGGATTAATTGGGAGATTGCAGAACAATGAATGCATTCAGTTGATCTGAAGTACTTCTTTCCAGCCTTCTGCAGGTCAAGTTATCAATGCGGTTTCCAATAATGTATTGAATCTGAATCTGGAAATTAAGTAGGAGCTGACCCACCGGTAGTTCGGTATCATGGCATTGCATTTTCATATGGAATACCACTTCTTTGCCAGTGAGCCTCTAAAAAGAAAAAAAAAAAAATTGGAAAGTAGGAAAATTGTTATCTTCCAAATGTGATTTATACTCACATGCTGTCCAAATGCAAATTGGAGCAAATAGTTATCTATTCCGACAAAATATTCAAACTAAATAGGAACTTGGAGTAAACACCATGAGATTTAGAGAAGCAAAATACCAACTATTAGAATTCTGTTGAAGCTCCAACTGAAATAAAGTTGTTATACAGGGAAAGGCAACATGAAAATGAAATGAAGTGACGGAACTGGTACAACTGCCAATCACTTGGGTTTTGTCAATGATTAAAGAGCTTTGATATTATACAAACACGAAAAGATATATTGAATTGACAGATTAATGGGAGACAAAATAACCCAACTGACCAAACAAGAAAACTGAGACCACCAAATCCATACGTGGCACTTCTCAATTGTCTTTACAGAAGTTGATACCAAAGAAATGCAGTTCGTACTCAGCAGCTCACGTTGAAATCTTCACTCACTGGGACCTCCCAAGCTACTGATTTCAGTTGAACCAATCTCAAATATCTTGCCTATTACATCAACAACGATACGTTACTTGAGTCACTTTCGAATAACAATTTCTTTCCCTATCAGATCCAAGATTTCACATGGATTAATTGTGTTAGGATCCTAGGAATGTTGCTTGTGCGAGTAAAATTTGTCCATTTTGTTAGTCATCTACTTATAATGAGAAAAGTATCAATCCTGTTTGGAGCAACAAAATATGGGAATTCAAGCAATAACCCTTGGAAAAAGGAAATGAATTTCAAGCATATGCAGGCAGGCACAGCCAAGGACAGTAGATATTTGAGGGAATCCTATAAACAGTTCCAAACAAGTTTCAGCATTTGCAACTGGGAAACCATGACAATGTCTTCAAAGTTTCTGGGGATGTAGATTTCTTTATAGTTGGAATATTTTGACTATATAAATAGCATCGCTGAAAAGCACAACTAAAATCAACGATTATATCATTTATCAATAAGAATTAGAGTGTAATGAACAGGAAATGGAACATGATCTTTCTTATATATATAATATCAAAATGTCAAGATGACTTTGGTGGAAAAGGGTTGACTCTGGAAAGTATATATCATGTTGCATGTACCCATCCATCAAACAGAACGCCAGCCTCCATGAGTATTCTCCACTGCCCTTCTGCAATTTACAGAAACTCCACATTGAACAAAATGTAACTGTTCATGAGATAAAAAAGGGAAGGAAGCATTGCAAATGAAAATATTTGGGGCATGTTAAGATGTCGGCATTAAGATGTCCGTGGAAAATGAGTCAGTACCATTTATTCAAATTAAGATCCATTGAAAATAAGGTTAAGACCTGAAAAATTGGTTTCGGATAGGAAGAGGTCGACTAATAGTATCTGGTCTTCCAATCTTTATGCAGAAATGATAAACACCTGCCCTTTGAATGAAAGAAGATGGAAAATAAATACCCGGCCACCTATCTGATTCAAGTTTTGGAAAATTCAAGATCTCATCTATATCATTACCCTAATTTCCACCACCCCTCATCTCAAGACTCATATCCTCCATCTCGTATTTCATTATTAATCTCTGGATGGAGCTCATTTAATCATGAATTGCTATGCCATGTAAAGAGGCCTAAAATCCTTTATTCCTCACCTTAGCCCTACATTTTTGGTTACACTAGTTCACCTTTTTTTTCAAGTACCCATAAAACAAGTCTAGGACCCATGAGAGACCTTAGCCACACATAGAGATGCCTTCTCACGCATGAAGGAGCCTAGGAATCAAACTCTAGATAGTAGGTAGTGGGGCGAGAAAGGGGTATCTAACCAATTGGGCTATTCCTAAGTTCTCTATTGCAAGTAGGACCCATGAAGAGCACATTTGGTAAACAAACATGCACTAGATTCCTCTTGGTTTTCCTCATTTTCGTGGAAAATCCAGGTTTCGGTATTGAGAGAAAACTGGTAGTAAGGATTTCCAAGATCCTTTTTTCCTATTTTATTGCCGATCAAACCTTTCCCAACCAGATTATAAAGACCAATGGAGTGAAAGAAAGTGGAGCTACAATGGTCATGGGCGGTAATTTAAAGGTTACCGATTTAGCCTCTGGAAACCTACTTTTTAGATCCCTTAATTAAGATTTGAATCATTAATCATGTTTGAAATATTCAAAACGGCTAGGAGGTCATATATCCATTGCTGATTCTTCATGTATTTTGAGATATTTGCAAAACAATAGTTCAGATTGTCGAATCATGATTTATGGACTTTTGTGGCCCCTGCTTGCAAGATTTGAACTGTTCAATTTCTTCATGAGCCCTAAAACAACTGTAGAGTCAAATTTCGCAGTGTGATTCATCATGGGTCATGAGGAAATTGAAAGAAACATATCAATCATTGATAATACTTTCAACTCGGGAACGAGCAAAAAAGCCACCACAATATCAAAATCAGTAACTTAGAGGTTACCGCTTTTGCTTTGAAACCCCTAAGTTTGGGTCCCACAATTAAGTTTTAAACTATTAATCATGGTTAGAAGGTCCAAAACAGCTAGTATATCAAATTTCAGCTGTTGATTTATTATAGATTTTGAGATATTTGCAAATAAGTCAAGATCCTAAAATATTATTTTTTTATTCCCATGGCTCCCATTTACAAGATCCGAACCATTCATACTCTCTAGAGAGCCAAGGACGGCTACAGGGTGAAAGATCAACCCTTGATTTTCACTAATTTTGAGAAAATTATAAAGAAAAAACAAAAAAACCTATATCCATTGGATCACACATCCTGTAGAAGAAGGCAAAAAAAACCTCTCTTTGCTTACCAAACCTGAAACTCTCCTTAAAACTCCTCTTTGTAGATACGTTAGATATAAGAGAATGAGGGAATCCTCTAAATGTGCCCTAGTAGTTCGGTTGTAGTAAATTCAAATTCATCTCAACTCACCCAACAGATTGGTTTAGGATATGTGGCATCTGAATCCCCAATTCAGATGCTTGGTCATATGTAATTCTGCAGTTCAGGCCCGACTTGGTGTCCATTGCCTGAGCCCAAACTGGCCCGATTTTTACTCATGCTTAAAATTTGAGGCTTTGGCCGTAGCCCAAAACCCAAGCCAATTTTCATTATCATGCAGGTGTTAGAAAATCTTTGGGTTTATAAACCCTCTCTGGGATCAATCCAATAATACTATAAAATATAATCTAAACCAGTAGTGTAGAAAAATGGTACATGATTGTGCCATTTGCAAACTCTGATCCAACAGAAGGTTGGTCTTCAATGGGGAATCACAACTCTCTTGTGCTTTCTCCTTTCTTCTCCGGTAAATGATGGTTGCAGAGAATCTATCGTTGCCAAGAGAGTTACCCGGGTTGCCTTTTATAGGCCCTGAATCTCTCCTTCCATCAAGAAGAGATTAAATTGCCTTTAACCCTCAAATTAACATAGATGGCAGTTACTAAAGGAAAACTTAAAACAGAAAGATAAATGAGAGATAACTGATCATTTGAAAATGGTCAAGTGGGCCACCATTATTCAAGTCCAACATTCTCCCACTTGGTCCATATGACCACAAAACAGAATCTAAAATAAAATCGAAAAACTAAGTTCGAAAAAATGACTTTGACTGGTGATCACCATTTTTTAAAAATAATTGCCATCTGAACCATTATGTCAATCTTTAATTTGTAATTAAGTCAGTTTGCCAATGAGAACTATGGCGGTTACATGTCTTGAACAACTTGCTTCCTTCCATAATTAATTCACTAACATTCTAACTTAACACAATCCTTAATAAGGGTAAAATAGGATGATTTTCATAGCAATCCTATTTATTGGGTACAATAATGCCATTTTTCTTTAATTTTCTCACTTTATACACTTAAATCACATGTGACAATAATTTCAATAAAGTAAGAAAATACGAAATCTTATTTCAATGATAAATATGACAGTGTCTTTACATATCTTTAAAGAGGCAATTCAATTATGCCCATATTTCTAACATGCTCTTTGTAGTCCTTTGGCGCCAATGCCTTTGTCAAAGGATCTGCTATCATGAGGCTTGTCGGGATCCCAACGACAGACACTAACCGATTTCGTACCTTTTCTTTTAGTACAAGGTATTTTACTTCCAGAAATTTTGATTTACTGGAAACCTTGTCATTCTGAGCAAATCTTCTTGCAGCGTCATTATCACCATAAATCTTTAAGGGCTCAGAAATGGTGTCCATAACACGTAGTCCTAAGATAAAATCACGCATCCATAGAGCATGACCTGTGGCTTCAAAGCATGCCACGTATTCAGCATCAAATGTAGATGGGGTCACTAAAGTTTGTTTTGCACTTCTCCATGAAACTGCCCCGCCAGCTAACAGGAAGATGTATCCTGAAGTCGACTTTCTTGTATCGAGGCAACCAGCGAAGTCAGCATCCGAATAACCGACCACTTCTAAGTGATCGGACCTTCTATAAGAGAGCATGTAATTTCTTGTGCCACTAAGGTATCGCAAAACTTTCTTAACTCCTACCCAATGTGCCATTCCTGGATCACTTTGATATCTACTAAGCATGCCAACTGCAAAACTAATATCGGGTCTAGTGCATGTTTGTGCATACATTAAACATCCGATTGCAGCTGCATAAGGACAATTTTCCATTTGTTTTCTTTCAATTTCATTTCTTGGACATTGTTCTTTACTAAACCTGTCACCTTTTGTCATAGGTACATTTTGTGCCTTACACCCTTCCATACGAAATCTCTTAAGTACATTTTTAATATAGGCTTCCTGTGATAACCCAAGTAATCCTCGAGATCTATCTCGATAAATCTCGATTCCTATTACAAAGGCCGCTTCACCCATATCTTTCATATCAAAATTGTTTTTAAGATATTCCTTAGTTTCGTAAATCATTCCAAGATCATTACTAGCCAATAAAATGTCATCGACATATAGGACTAAAATCATAAATCGGCTCCCACTAACCTTGAGATATATACAATGATCAACGGTATTTTTCGTAAAACCATAAGATGTAATAATATGATTGAACTTTAAATACCATTGTCTGGAAGCCTGTTTAAGACCATATATCGATTTCTTTAATTTACAAACTAGTTTATTTTCATTCTTTTTTACGAAACCTTCAGGTTGTTCCATATACACTTCTTCTTCTAGATCTCCATTTAAGAACGCTGTTTTGACGTCCATTTGATGTAACTCTAAGTTGAAATGAGCTACAATTGCCATAACAATTCTAAATGAGTCCTTTTTAGACACCGGAGAGTAGGTTTCATGATATTCTATGTCTTCTCTTTGAGTAAAACCTTTAGCCACGAGTCGGGCTTTGAACCGTTCAACTTTCCCTTTGGAATCCATTTTGGTCTTAAAGACCCATTTACAGCCAACGGCCTTGGAACTCTTGGGTAGTTCAACGATATCCCAAACTTCATTTGTGGCCATTGATTCTAACTCATCCTTCATGGCATTTAACCATTTATAAGAATTCTCATTTTCAATGGCTTCCTTAAACGTCTTAGGATCTTCTTTAATGCCAATATCAGATTCTTCCAAATACACTACATAGTCATCCGGAATAGCAGGTTTTCTCATTCGAGTTGACCTTCTCAATATCTCCGGATCAGATTCATTGATGCTATGTTGTGTATTTTGAAGTGGATCATTATTTTGTTCAGGGAATGACTCATTGATGGGATTTTGAAAATTTTGTGGTTGTTGTTCCTCATGATAATCATTAAGTGGAACAAGAGCTCTATTATGTACAAGAGGTAACTCAAGTGGATCCCTTATTTCATTATAAGTCAGAGTTCTATTATGATCACTCCCACTTTTCTCATGATCTTCTAAAAATTTGGCATTTCCAGATTCAACAATCCTAGTTGTATGGGTCGGACAATAAAACCTATACCCTTTAGACCTTTCCGGATAACCAATGAAATATCCACTGATTGTTTTAGGGTCTAATTTCATTTCTTGTGGGTTAAAAATTCTCACTTCAGATGGACAACCCCAGACTCGAAAATGATTTAAGCTGGGTTTCCTACCGGTCCATAACTCGAAAGGAGTTTTGGGAACTGCTTTCGTAGGAACACGATTCAATATATACATTGCCATCTTTAGTGCCTCTCCCCACATTGAATCGGGTAAGTTGGTGTTACTAACCATACTCCGTACCATATCCATTAATGTTCTATTCCTTCTTTCGGATACACCATTTTGTTGAGGTGTGCCCGGCATTGTATACTGTGCTACAATACCTTCCATTTCTAGAAATCTAGCAAATGGGCCCGGGTTACGACCTGATTCAGTGTATCTACCATAATACTCACCACCTCTATCGGATCTCACTACTTTAATTTTCATGTCTAATTGCTTTTCTACTTCTGCCTTAAAAATCTTAAAGACTTTTAAAGCATCAGATTTTTCTTTAATCAAATAGACATAACCATATCGTGAAAAATCATCTATAAAAGTGATAAAATATTCCTCTCCTGTAAAACATGGAACATGAATTTTACCACATATATCTGTATGAATAATTTCTAAGGGTGCAGAACTTCTTGTGGCACTTTTCTTGTTTGTATTGGTTTGTTTTCCCTTTATACAATCAATACAAACACCATAATTGGTGAAATCAAGATTGGGCAATAAACCATCAGTCACCAATCTTTTCATTCTCTGTTCAGAGATATGCCCTAATCTTTTGTGCCATAGCCTTGATGAGTTCTCATTTAGTGGCCCTCTTTTCATGCCTATGTTCAAACCACAATTAATGTGAGGTGTGTGTAAAGTTTGTTCATATAGAGAATCTAACTTTAATCTATACAAACCATCACACATATAACCATTCCCAATCAAAATATTATTTCTAAAAATATGCATAATGCCATGTCCAAAGTTGAAATTAAAACCATTACAATCAAGCCTTGAAACAGAAATTAAATTTCTAGAAATATCAGGAACCAAGAAAGTATTATCTAAATCCAAGACATGACCAGTGTCAAGCACCAGCCTATAAGTGCCTACAGCTTCAACCCTTGATTCCATTTTATTCCCCATCGTAATGGTTTTCTCGCTATCATTTGGAGTCCGCCTTGAAAGGAATCCCTGCACACAACCAGATACATTAATGGTTGCTCCAGAGTCGACCCACCAAGAATTTGATGGGATATTAGCTAAGTTGGTTTCTTGACATACAAAAGATAGATTTGTACCTCTCTTTTCAAACCAACTTTTACGCTTTAGGCAATCCTTCTTAAAATGTCCGTTTTTCCCACAGAAAAAACATTTCTTCTGTGCCCCTTTCTCTTTCTTGTTGGGCTTTGCTTCCTGAACATTGGTTTTCTTTTTGCCTTTTCCTTTTCCCTTGGACTTGTTTTGAGAAACAAAATTAACTGTTAATTGTCCCTCAGCCTTAAGCCTCCTTTCTTCTTGATCAGCTTTCGCGATCAACTCATTCAATGTCCACGGAGTTGAGCTCTGGTTGTAGGCTACTTTAAATGGGCCAAACTTGGGAGGAAGAGAATTGAAAATGAATTGCACTAAATATTTTTCAGACACAGGCATATCAACTTCTTTCAATTTAGAAGCGATATTTGTCATTGTAAATATGTGTTCTCTTACTCCCAACGTTCCATTATATTTTATACTTGTAAGACGGCTAATCAAGGATGCACCTAAAGCTTTATCAGTTATTTGAAACTGACCTTTTATAGCTTCTAGTAGGTCCTTAGCATTTTCCTTTGTTTCGATGAAACCTCTAATGGTCCTCGAAATAGAATTTGTAATAATTTTAATCACAACCTTGTTAGCCTTAATCCACCTATTATAGTTAGCCCTTTCATCAACTGAGCTCGCATCTGTGGGCATTGTTGGCTTAGGCTCATCCAAAGCCATATCAAGGTCCAAGTAAGTAATGGCTAACAATAACATGTCCAACCATTCAATAAAATTTGATCCATCCAACATGGGTATATTCCCTAAAGTCGAAAGTGATGCCATGGAATTTGTAACTGAAGAAAAAATAAACAAGTAACAATAAGTTATGTGATGCTTTGAATTTAGCTACGCAATATACTTAAATTTAAAAGTGATATGTACATCATTGTAAAGCCACCTTTGGGTTGAAAAACAATATGTAAATATATTACTTTTCTTTGATTAATATGACCATGTCTATAATATGTGATGTGATTGTATTGAATATATTCCTTTGGGTATAAATCAAATACAAGCAAAACACATTTATTAACCATGTCATATTCCAATTTCAAATTATGGACAATCATACCTTTGGGCTTAATCGAACCATTTCCTTTATGAAATTGCAATTTTAAGTGTTGTCATATTCAAACAATAGAGATTGTAATACCTTAACTCAATTTAAAGAATTAAACAATTGTCTATAATTGGGTCGCTTTGGCGGCTACCAAGTTAAGAAATTGTTAAATTATTTAAATTGATAACAACACTTAAGTGATAAAGTTAGTTCAGTTTGACATCAAGTGTGATGAACCAATCAATCTAAAATATTGGTCCATATCCATCATTATATAATTTCCGAATAACTTTATTATATCACATTTAAGTTAATTAGGCATCATTTCATAGATCAATGGTCAAAATTATCATTAATTGATCATTGATCAATACTTAATATCTTTAATAGATTCACCATAAGCATACATCCATCCAATCCAATAACTCTAAATATTAAACTATAGTGAGCATATTTAAATATTAACAAGAAAATTGAACTTTGATTTCACTAATAAAGCAAAATTAGCAGCGGAAGTAGCAAAATGTGTTAATCATATTGTTAAAATAAAATATGCTCTAATTTAGAGTGATAAATCAGTCCATCAGATCTGATCATGTGATAGATCTCATTACTTTCAATACACAGAAGAAAACGGATCGTCGATCCATGTCCAAATGTGTCTTTTATGATCAAAATAAGATATGGACCGTCTATTATTGACCAATCTTTTCAATTCTGAAATTAATCAATGAATTCAGAATGTTATATATGGCCAACATTATCAATTTAACGGCTATGATCGGATTGAATAAACAATATATAAGAATAATTAGAATCAAACTTTAATGAAAAATCTAACATGATCTCGGCCAATCAATCCCCAATAAAAAGATTTCAGAACTCAATTAGACCCTATTAACTTCTGATAGAATGATTTGATGGTAAAAAATATTATCAGAATAATCAGAACCATCGATCATACTTTAATTTTCAATTTTATAGTTCAGGGTCAACTTTTGAACTTTGATTTGGGTCACTTCTGTGGCTTATTTTGGTCAATTGAATGTACAAATATGTACCGTCTAATAAGGGCGTCCATCTGGAAAAATTTCTCCAAAACTGAAATGGGTTTAGTGGGCCCTTAACGGGTCAGGCCCAAACTACAATTGGCCCATAAACTGGCCCAGCCAGAAATTGACCCATCCCAGAAAAATTATGAATAGTGGGTCAGGTCAGGTTGGGCCGAACTGTAACCTGACCTGGCCCAGCCTATCCTGCTTGGATAACCAGGCTGGGCTAGTAGGTCGGGTTGACCCAACCTGTCTGGCCCGGCCCAGTCGTCCAAAACAAAGTAGAGAAGAACTGTGCGCTGTTCTACTTCTTCTCCACACAGACTGACGCACAAAGCTTAATTTATTAAAAAAAAGTAGAATAGCGCACGGACTTGCGCACAAAGCCTTTTTTTTTTTTTTTTTAATAAATCTTTAATAATAATAATATTAATTCATTATAGAAGCATAAATAAGTAAAGAGAATTACAATCATCTCTGTTACCTTTTCTTACACCCATCACATTATCAAGCTACTGGCATGTTTGCTCTAATGTAATTCTTAAATAAAAGAAATTTAAATGACAGAAAATATATCTTTTCTTCCCATCTCTTTTAGATTGGGTTGGGCACTGTAATCCTCATTTTCTGAGGCTGTTATTATCCAATGAATTGAATAACCTTTATCAAATGCCCAAAATTTCTTTCCTCTGGGTATTTGGGTTTTTTACTCCGGAAGAATCCAGAAAGCCCCATGAAAAATAATAATAACAGATCATTGGATTGAAACCAGTATTGGCTCTGATACCAAATGTTAGAAAATCTTTGGGTTTATAAACCCTCTCTGGGATCAATCCAATAATACTATAAAATATAATCTAAACCAGTAGTGTAGAAAAATGGTACCTGATTGTGCCATTTGCAAACTCTGATCCAACAGAAGGTTGGTCTTCAATGGGGAATCACAACTCTCTTGTGCTTTCTCCTTTCTTCTCCGGTAAATGATGGTTGCAGAGAATCTATCGTTGCCAAGAGAGTTACCCGGGTTGCCTTTTATAGACCCTGAATCTCTCCTTCCATCAAGAAGAGATTAAATTGCCTTTAACCCTCAAATTAACATAGATGGCAGTTACTAAAGGAAAACTTAAAACAGAAAGATAAATGAGAGATAACTGATCATTTGAAAATGGTCAAGTGGGCCACCATTATTCAAGTCCAACAGCAGGCTCAAGCTTAATTCGCCTAGCCAGATTGACACCCAAATTAGTTCTAGTTATAAATTAGGTCTGCAGTGAGCCCGTTTGATTCTTACTCTTTTTTGCTGTGGCAGAGAAAAGAAGCATCATAATTTTTAAAAAAAAAAAATCATTTTTGAATATTATATAAAGGGATGAAGATAGCCAAAACTTAAACCCAACTTAGATCGAAATCTATTTTATGGCATCCATCAAACCCATCAAAATTGTACCAAACCTGGCCCATTAGAGGGGGTAGCCATGTAATCGGACCTATTGTCATTCCTATATTAGTTTTCAATACTGTTGTTGAGCACTCACCAGGGAATGTAAACAACTTGGGCCTGTGTTTGCTCCATGTTCGACCAAGACCGAGACCCAACTCTGATGTACACCTGATTGGACTTAAATCCAATAGATCATTGAATGTTTCACGCAGAAATATTGAAGTGAGAAGCACCCAACACAGGGATAGTCCAGGGTAGCGTGTAGAGCCTACCTAGTACCCATTGCTATAAAAATCTTAAAGACGTTAGTAGAGGCGGCGGAAATACTTTTCAATATTCCCCATTGGTTGGACCTCACTCCTCAATACTCCCCCCCTCAAGTGGAACCCGGCCGGCGCACTTTCGGCGACACGCATTTTTTTTTTTTTTTTTTTTTGCGCCGAGTTGGTTCTCCTGGAATTTGAACTCACGACCGGTTGGCTCTGATACCATATTAAATTTCTTTAGCTAACCATTGCTATTAAAACCTTAAGGCATTAGTAGAGGCAACGGAAATACTTTTCAATATTTCCCATTGGGTGGAGCCCACTCCTCAATAGATCCTTGAGGAGGAGAATGAAAAAAATCTAAATGAGTCATATGGTTGTGTAAATCGTCATAATTCTCCCCTAATCCATGGAAGTAAGAATGCATTATTCTTTCTATTTAAATCAAGGAAGGGCGAACCACTGATGGATCAGTGATAGAGGCACCTTAGTTCCATGGTAGCAATCAAGGATTGCTCTCCAGTCCTCGCATTGGAAGATGAATAATGGTTTGATAAGTGTCAAATTTAGGAATGTAGGCATTTACAGGTCATGAGGGAGATGACTTGATAGGCAGGTCAAGTGGCCTTAAAAATAAGCTAGACTACGGAATTCTAATGTGTGGAGTGTGTGTTTGTTTCTCACTTTGAATATTTGTGAGTGCATGTTATATTATATCATTAAAATAGTGACTTTATGTGAAAAAAGAAAATCTGGCCCTCAAGCCAATGGTCTAGTCCTAAGAGATCAGCTCAAACCCACGGATTGTTGAGGGGGGCATATATTTGTGGCTCATTCGGATTGATGATTAGGTGAGCCCTACTATGCGGTGTGATCATTTGTCTGTATATATAGATTACTGGGCATCCAGATAAAACTCACTTGACCCCATATTACACACAAAAAACTTAGGCCTTAAAAAAATTGTTTTGTATCCAGATAATAGTATGGTAGGATCCTCCTTCTGGATAATTGGTTAAACCGGTTCCATTGGCAACCCACCTGGAAATTTTATAATATGGACAGATTGCACTATTGCAGTGCACAACTACACAAGCGTGTATGTTCAGAAAGGACAATGAAATAAGAAGGCAATTTCCTCCCACTTGTCTCCCTCTACACATACAGACGGTAAGATAAAAATGCGACTTTTTAGAAATCCCCCTTTCACTCCCGTGGTTTTTGTTTCTTTTAACACAAAATAAATGTTGCTTCAGGGAAAAGAGGAGGAGGAGGAGAAAATTGGGAAAAGTGGGTTGATGTGGATATCTACCTGTATGTGACTTAGGTAAGAAAAGAGGGGTAATGCCTTCAATATAAAACAAATACACGCCACAGAAACGAAATCGGAATAGATATAGACAGCAGACTTCAGAAGGAGGACAGGTTGAAGTATGGACATGAAACCTCTAGAATGAGAGGCCACAAAGTTGCCCAGTGCCCTCGGCTGCAGATAAGCCAATCTATCAGCTTCCCTGGCCCTTCTCATATTAGCTCATGTGTGATATATATAAACACTTGGACAGTGATCTTTATTTTTCTTTTCTTCTATATTTCTCCATTTGGTTTTCATAACAATTTGTTTTTTTTTTTTTTTTTTTTTTTTAATTATTGTTAAGAAGATGAAAGTTGCGGAGATAAGAATGCTAAGATGGATGTGCGAAATCACAAGGAGATATATGATTAGGAACGAGGAGAATAGGGGCAAAGTAGGAATAGCACCGATTGAAAATAAAATGAAAGAAAATCGACTAAGATAGTTCGGCCATGTTAGAAGGCGTCCAACGAAGGCACCTATTAAAAGGTGTGAAAGCATGGAGATTACCAAGAGTAAGAGAAGAAGAGGGAGACCCAAGAGAAGTTGGAAAGATATTATTAAACATGATTGCCTACATGGATTTGACGGAGGACATGGCCCTAAACAGATTTGATTGACGTCGTCAAATCCATATAGCCGACTCCACGTAGTGGAAAAATACTTGGTTTGGTTTGATTTGGTTAATTGTTATTTCACCTAAGGGGGTTGAACCCGAGAGACCTGCACATGTGAGGCAATAGGAACTTGCACATATGAGGGGCGGACAACCTGCACAAGTGAGATAATAGGAACTCACACATGATAAGAGGACTAATTTGCGCGTGCAAGGTAATAAGGACTCACACATGCAAGGGATTTGGTTAATTGTTATTTCACTTAAGGGGGGTTGAACCCGAGAGACTTGCACATGTAAGGCAATAGGAACTCACACATGTAAGGGGTGGACAACCTGCACACGCGAGATAATAGGAACTCACACATGATAAGAGGACTAATTTGTGCGTGCAAGGTAATAAAGACTCACACATGCAAGGGAGGGGCAAAATTCGAAACCTGATCACCCCGGTGAGAACTGCTGCGTTATACCACCGGGCTAAGATGCATTTCTCAACAAATTGGGTTTCATGTATGCCTGTGGAAAGGGTTGTAAATTGGGCCAAGCCAGGCCCATACCCGAATGGATTGGCTCATGGGAAAATACAATTCCAATCATGAAAATTGAAGCCCGAGTAGAATTTAGATCAGGAGGGCTTTCTAACCATGGGTACCCGTTGGCAAGGGCGGAACTAGGGAGGGGCTGGCAGGGGCCATGGCCCCCCCTAAATTGCAAAAAGGCCCTTTAGATTACTTAAAATTTAAAGTAATTTTTTACAATGGCCCCCCCCCCCCCAAGAAAAAATTTGTTCACAATGGCCCCACCAATGTCTGTATCCTGGTTCCGCCCGATATAGATACTTAAAAATGCATAAGCATTATCCTCATTTATATATTCTCATACGTCGGTAGTATACGTATAATATATTTAACGTATGCAGTAATTATTCACAAGATTAGCCTTGCCCCTGTCAAATAGCCAACCAGATCTCTGTTTGAATGGGATTTTCTTGTACGGGAGTCCCATACGGCTTATACGCGGACTCCGCCTCTAATTTGCAGAGTCCTTTTATATGACACTGAGATTGAAAATCTTGTGCCAGGCTCATGTGAAAATCCTGAGTGTGGTATAATAGCGTCAACCACTTTTGTACGCTCATTTGATATGGTGGATGTGTTTCGGCTTTGAATGCTAGTAACATCACAAATATTAAATTTCGGCCAATACTAATGGAAGGTGATAACTCTTTCCATTTATGAATCGTCGGCCTGTTTCTAGGCTTAAAAGAGAGGGTTATTATCCTATTTTTTTTTAATTGAGCTTTTTTTTTTTTATATACCCCCTTAAGATTTGTAGAAATTGTAAATAGGTTTCTGAGGTTTTAGTATTTGTAAATAGGTCCTAGCCTTTTCTTTCTAATACCTTTCATGTTCCCAAAATCAATATTCCTAACAAGAATGAGCAGCCCCCATGAGATTTGTCTAGAATTTTTATATAAATGACAGCTTTGCTCTTACATCCATTAAACATAATGGTATATTACTATTTACAAAACTACCATTCTTTTATCTCATGTTTCAATGATTTCTCTCAATAACTCTCTCTTGCACTTCACCAAGTGGACCCAAATACACCCCCCCCCCCCCCCCCCCCCCCGTTCTTCCATCAAATTCTAAAAATTACTATGATTTTTTAACATTTGCCTTTTCCCCCAGTATGTCTTTTACATAGAGCCAAACACCACCACCACCGCCCCCCCACCAAACCCCCCCCACCCGTAAATTTTTTTTTTTTTCTCACATTTGCCCCCATGCCCCCCAATATATTTTTTACACCCCCTCCCTATATATGAAGCAGAATCATGTATTTTGAAACTTTCATCAATTTAATGGTGGGTCATGTATGGATTTAATTGTCGTCATAATCAATTTGGGTTTGATGAAATAAGCCTTTTATTGATAAAAGATGAATTTATGAAGGGTTGTTTTCTCCCACTAAGTGCAATTGTTAATGTTACATGCTTTTAAAAAAAAAATTAAGTCAAAGCTTTTGAAGTTATGCATATAAAGATAAAAGAGATGGACAAAGTGTCATTTCGCACTAAAAACCTATGGTGTTTGGAAGACTATTGATTTTGGGGACACGGAAGGTATTAAAATAAAAATGCAGGGGCCTATTTGCAAATACTAAAACCTCAGGGGCCTATTTACAAATCCTACAAACCTTAGGGGCTATATACAAAAAGCCCTTTTTAATTTAAAGCGAGGGTTGCGTGAGATTGACGGTTGGAGTAAAACTTTTAACCATGGTTAAAAATCGTAGTTCGCAGTTATCGCGTCGCGATTCGCGGTCATTGCGTCGCGGTTCGCGGTCGTCACGTTCCATCGCTGAGCGAATTTTTATTTGACCCCAAAAAAATCAGAAAAAGTATCCAAAAAATTCAGAATACTATAAAATGATAGAAAACAATGTTTATTTTCATTAGTGTATACTTTAAAGCAAAATAACAGTTCCCTCAAGTTATAATTTCCTGTATCATGGCTGTATTCCTGTATATACCCAAATAAGCTGAAATGTCATAAATTTTACATAATACAACCATTATTTTGGACAAACTAATAATGTTAAACATTTAAAGTCTATAATCTAGCAATAATACTAATAGAGTTAGTGCATGTGCAGTACTCAACTCAATAATTCAATCATCAAGGTGTACTCGCCTTCAAGTTTCAAGTTTAAAGTAATATTTACCACATAAAAATAAATTAACTTGCTAACCTAAAGTAGTAGAGTTTGGACAATAGTAACTTACCTTGGATTGATTTTTAGGACAATAAAAGTATTTAACTCAATAAAAGACTTAGATAGATGTATTTTATACAAACTTTCCAAACAAAAAAATTTCGGATTTAAATAAATAAATTAAAAAAAACAAAAGTGCTAAAAACTTATAATATGTTGCTCCAAAACTCTAAATCTAACAAGTCTCAAGCATTTCCAAGCTATTTTGAGCTCCAATCTTGAAAAAAACTTAAAAGTCACAAAAATCTTGCCAAATAATATCTCTAGACTTCCTTATTCTTTCCGGCGGAGAAATCCACCAAATTCTTGAGAAAGTCTTGAGTTTTAGAGCTCGGAGAGGTCACACAGAGTGAGAGGAAGGCTTAGGCTCGGTTTGGAGAAGAAAGAAATGAAAAAGGAGTGAAAACACAACTAAAAAAAAAAAATTGTCGGCCGATATTTTCAAAATACCGGCCATTATAACAGTAACACCGATATATTGAAAATAACGGCCATAACGGGCATTATTTTAGCGATATTTTGCCCATAACGCTAACGTTAGCGTTATGAGCAAAATATCGTTGCGGTCGCCGCCGTTACCGTTATATAACGGCCGTTATTTTAAACCATGCTTTTGACACATCTAAATGATGATAATGATGATTGATGTAAGATTAGGTCTGAATAATTTAGATTTTTTTTTCTTTACTAGAATATTATTAGTAAGATAAATAAATGTTTTTAACAAATCAATCAAATTTGACTTTACTTTCTATAAAATTTCTAATCATTCATTGTAAGAAATACTAAATGATAATGACTAATAAATATCAACTAGTCTTATTATATAAACTATGAAATATTAGGAGATTTTCTCACGTGAACGTTTTGTGCTGTGAAATTCAGGGGGATCTCAAGTTTTTTTTTTTGAGGCCCCCACCTCTGTAATGGCTGGATTAGGATGTCCACATGCGGACATTATCACAAAGATAGAGAGTTTTACAAAAGTATTAATTATTTATATTAGCTTCCAACAGACATTCCTCTAATTAACATCTCGAAGAAAAATTTGAATGAAAATATTTCAAAGTCTTCATGAGATAAAGATTATCAAGAACGAGATTTGTGATCATGGGCATTAAGAGAAAGATGATATCATACATAGGTCCACATGAGTTGTAGCTCGCAATAGCTGCCATGCCTATTTATGCAAGAAAGTGAAATTATAAAGGGGTAAGAATTTCTCCTACATATGGACTGAATGTACAAACTAGCTCCATGGGGCTCATTGGGGGCTATTTTTGATCGAGTATAACTCCTTTCAGACTTTTATCTTTCTTTAATCTTGCACCATGTTACGTTTACTCGTCAATCTTTAATCACTATTAGCTTGAATCTCCAAATAAAATGAAGCTATAGTTAAAAGAGACATTTTCATTGATGGAAATGCGTCCGGGTGGACTCCATGAACTGGATTGCATAAGCACAATATGTTGTTTGCTTGTCCCATAGTAGGATTAGAATTGGTCAGCGACTTTAGTATCAATTCTATTAAAAACAAAGCTTGACTCTAGACCCGTCTCAATAGCTTTTGGACAAAGTCTAATTTGGGTCTTTTGGCTCAACCCAGTACAGCCCCAACTCTTCGGTTGAGCTTGTTTCTATATAAGAATTCTAAAATTTTCTGTCGGAGAGAATTTGGAATTCTCCCAAATGCTATTATAAACGCTGAAGTACAGTCTGTTATTCAAAAAAAACAGAACTAAGAAAATTCAATTGGGTGAACAAGCATTTGGGATGCGTACGAGACATGATTTGACATCATAGCTTAAGAAATCCGTTTAACACCCACAAATTTCTTCACAAGGACTTTTCTTTTTTCCAATAAAAAAAAAAGAAAGAGAAAATCCCCAATGGGGCTCCAAGACGGCCAAATTTGGAGGAGTCGTCATGGGTTCCACTCTAATGCATGTGGGTCATGGAAATTAAAGCCACAACCCTGGCCTTGTCTGGGCTGAGTAGGTGACTCGTGTAGTGTGCCAAGCACGCACGTACATGACCTAACTAAGAGCCCTGTTGATAACATCACTTCTCACAACAAACATTTATTATTGTGATGCATTGGGCATTAGTCACATTTAAGTGACGTGAAGGAAACCATCAAGCAGGAAGAAACTACTCTCATCCAATCCAAATGGTCGCTGAACTGTCTCATGAAGGTTGCATAATGGGATTTGAAATATACTTTGTGATGCATTGCAGCGTTGGGCATTATATTCTCCAGTGGTCTTAAATTTCATTATCAGAACCTACAGCAGGTTTTTTTTTTTTTTTTTTTTTTTAATGCATATCGGCGAATTCAAAAAACCTGAGAGTTCTAGAAAACTAAACTATTCTAAAATTTGCATTTCTTAGAAATTCTCTGCTCCATTTTGTGTGTGTGTGTTAGTCCTTACAGTATTGTGAGATGTTGTTTGCAACAAAACATAGATTTTGTATTATTAAGTGCTTTAGAGGGGGTTTTTACTAGATTTTGAAGCACAATCAATTATAAGTTCATATTTTCAAAATTCTACCTAACAAGGAGGAACAAATTAAGATTACATGAACCACCTTCACACTCCACAGCTTACTGGAAAGTATAAGAAAGAAACGTTGGTTTAGGACATTGATGAACTTTCTTTTTAAATGAATAATCTCAACTTCCTCTAAAAAGTCTCTTCATACAGTTACATCTACCACGCATTCTTCACCATCAATGACCAACCACTTCTCGCAAGTAACTACATTGGTTCATAACAAGTCTAAATGTAGACCAAATAAAAAAAGAGAATTGCTAAATACTTGAGAAATGAAGGAACAACCAATGAAAAGTTACACGCGCTTTCCAATATTAATTGTTAGTGGATGAGTTGTGTCATAAGTAGGGCTGTCAAAATATCACACGACCCGTTAACACGACACGAACCCACACGATATTAACAGGTTTGGGTTGGCTCTTAATGAGTTCAGGTCGTTAATGGGTCAAACCCGTTAACACGTTAAGTTAACGGGTCGGGTATAAATTAAACAAGTAACCCGTTAACAACCCGCTTGACCCGTTAATTTTTTTTTTTTTACTCTCTAAATGTAAATAAATTAATTTATATTCATATAAAAAGAAATTAAAATTTATTGTTTTGTAGTGGGTTTTTAGGTGGGATCCACTTGAGATCCTCACTTATAGTTTCATGTGGCTTATATATTTTTCTTGTTCTATTTTTGTAATTTTTTTTTTAAATTTTGAAATAACTTAATTACTTAACGGGTTAACGGGTTGGGTCGGGTAACCCGTTAAATTAACGGGTTGTGTTCGGATTAGAGTTTTTAACCCGTTAAGTTAACGGGTTGGGTACGGGTTGAGGTGATTTTAACCCGAATTCGTTAACCCATAACCCGAATTCGTTAACACGACACGATTGACAGCCCTAGTCATAAGGAAAGGAAGAATTGGGGCAAACGAAATGTTCAAATTACCTTTTACCCTTGGGAAAAAATGTTTAAATCTACTATTAAGATGTCGTTAAATTTTAAGACTATTAATTGAAGGCCTAAAATAATCTGGTGGGCTCTTTTTTTTTTTTTTCAATCCCCCTCTAGCTACCATAAGGAGACATCTCGATATATATTCTCCCATTAATAAACTTGCATCTACTGAGATAGACTACATGTAAGCTATTTGTAGCCTACTTGTAGGACATTTTTTCACCCTAGGTAATTAAATCCTTCCTATGTACTCACTCGTGCTTTCTTGAGTGAAAAAGCAAATCTCCATAGTGCCCACCCGTTCAAAATCAACATTGCTCAAAATGTATGCCCTTCCTTTATATGAATGTTCTCAAATCTTACTTGGATAGAATTGATATCACCACAATATGGAGCACATGATTAATAATATGATCGATTATTGATTGTTGGGACTTGTGGGTGAAACACTCCATCAGATCTTGATACATGTCTAATCCTAAAGCCTTGAATAGATAATGGAGAGTTTGATATTTTTAATGTCCATTTTACCTAATTGGATTAAATGTAATTAGGTACATGTCATTGTATTCTTAAGTTTTGATCAACATCCATGCCAAATTACATGCTGATCATACTGGCCTAACCCATTTATATGCATAGTTAATTTGTATGATTATTTTGATTAATGACATTGTTGACATCACTATCTGACTTTATTTTTCTTTCTAATAAATTCTAAGAACAAGATCACTACTTGTAAGCCAAGCCAGTCCAAGCCAAAGCCAAAGCCAAAGCCAAAGCCATTTGACTCCACACTAACTCACCACCGTCTAAAAAGTAGGCTAATTGAATGTAAGGAAGAGTTCGTTTCAACTTTCAACTACTTGGGCAGCATTGCACCTGTCCTAATTTATGCACCCAAAACCTCCATCTTCCAACGTTAAACCCATTTGAAAGCAACCCATCTCTCCCTCTCAAGACAATTCTAATTACTTCTCCCCTAATCAATTACTCCCTTGCCACCTTTCCTCCTTCCCCCATTTAAACTCCCCTCCCCCCCCACACCTCCTCACATAACCCACACACACCCACATCTCTCTCTCTCTCATACGATCCTGTAATGGGGTCTCATCGTTTTGAGCACATCTCAAAATGCAGCTCAGAGGGGAGATCAAACCAGACAATAGCAGCTGATCTAGATGGTACCCTCCTCGTCTCTAGTAGTGCCTTCCCTTACTACTTGCTTGTTGCCTTAGAAGCTGGTAGTATTCTAAGGGTGCTCCTCCTACTAGCGTCAGTCCCTATCTTGACTGTCGTATACATACTCTTCTCTGAGGCCTTAGCGATCAAGATGATCATCTTCATCGCATTGGGGGGTCTCAAAGTTAGGGACATCGAGATTGCTTCCAAATCAGTCTTGCCCAAGTTCTATGCTGATAATGTCCATCCAGAGAGCTGGAGAGTATTCAGTTCCTTTGGGAAGAGGTATATTGTCACTGCCAACCCCAGAATTATGGTGGAGCACTTTGTCAAGGCCTATCTTGGGGCTGACAAGGTCCTTGGAACTGAGTTGGAGGTCTCCAAAACTGGCAGGGCTACTGGGTTTGTTAGAGAACCTGGAGTTCTTGTTGCTCAGCTGAAGAAAGATGCACTTCAACGCGAATTCGGGGACGATTTGCCGGATTTGGGCATTGGAGATAGGGAGACTGACCATGATTTTATGTCAATATGCAAGGTTTGATCTTCTTTTAACTCTTCTCAATTTGTGACATGTTTATCACACTGACCCATCCCAAACCTCTTATTGCACACACATGGTGGACCTGTATCTAGATTGCCTGATTACCCAAAGAATGTTACCCAAGTATAGGACCATAGATCATGCTGCATCTGACCGAACTCCACCTGTAACTTATTGCCCAAATGACCCGACCCCACCAAAAAAAAAATGTAACTACTATCAAATCCGAGTACCCGATTACCTACTAGCCTTTGTACATGCTACTGGGCTGGTCAATGAAATTACTCAAAGTCTTAATATGCCGTATAGAATAACCTTTAGAAGTGGAAAATGGTCAGTGGTTGAGATTCATTGAAAAGCTGTGGTCCATCTATGGTGGGGCGCGCAATCACATGGTCCGTGGTCCCATGTCAGTTAAGCCCATGGGACAAGTACCGTTGAAGGGGCCGTACAATATCTTGATATTCTTGTCATCTTTAGTTGAAAATTTTTCTTAGAGAGCCTAATGTAAAAATCTTTAAATATTAGAACAGGAAAAATAGTCTTTCTCTTCCTTTAATTTTGAGTTTTTTTATTATTTGATTTCTTTATGTGTTTGTTCTTATTTTTACCTGTTTCTAATGATTGTGTGAAATCTGATTTGCTTTACATGTGATTTCATCTTGAATGTTAATTTCTACTGTGGAAAAAATTACCATTGGGAAAAAAAGGGCAGGAGGTATATCTCTGTTGGTCTTTTACTGGGGCCACATATCTGAAATACACGCCATTCAAAATTATTGCCCTGTTATGTTTTTATAGCAAACATAAATCTCAATCCAATCAAAATTATAACAACTGTTAGATCAATTATGTATAAAAAGATGTAAAAATACATAGAACAAAAGAGCCCAGGTAATATGAGAGAGAGAGAGAGAGAGAGAGAGAGAGAGAGAGAGAGAGACCCTGATGATGGATATAAATCTGATTGAGGTGAAATTCAACTTAAAACAGAACATGCGCAAGAGTTATTTTGAGGGTTTGAATTTCAAAGTTAGGATCTACGTATGAATTTATAGAGTTGGACTTGTACAATGCTCATCCTACCCTTTGAGAGGATTAGCCTCAATCATAGCATTTCTCTGAGAACTTGTTTCTTCACTGATAGGAATTTTGCATTGCTACCACTCTTAATAGGAAATCCAAACTCTCTATGTTGAGGAAAATCGGTTTATTCCTTTTTTCTTCTATTAGAAAAATGTGTCCCATTAAAAAAAAAAAAAAAAAACAAAAAACACATAGTGAACTGCAATGGATGGAAAATAAATAAAAATAAAAAAGTTTCCTTGGTACCAAGGAATCCTTTTAGTTGCACATACACACTTGTAGTCCTATCAAACATTGAGATCCTTTATTGGTTATGCAGCTTTTAGAGAAAGTAAAACGTATGGAGAGAGGCTTTTCAGATTAGCCATCTTAAAAACTCATCTAAGACCATAATTAAGCTAGAGCAATATCAGATGGTTTTCCCAAAAGTACTTTTTCTTGCTTGCTGTCTCTTCAGGAAAATTTTCTTAGAAGGACGTTCCTGGATGTGGAGTCCCCATTGTAATGGTGTGTCCTGAAATTAAGGTCCCGTTCTTTTACTAGAATTCATTGAATTCATGTCTGGAGGTTGTCTGGGAATTTCAAATGCTAGTATTTGAAATGCTGCTAAATTCTGAAATTCTAAATTCGTTGTTTCATTCATGGCCTAAGTTCTTGCTTGAGCTTCCGGAATGTCGTCGTCCCTCTCCTGGAATTCCTATGTCAAGTGAGATTTCCAAATCATCCTTGTTAAAGTGGTTTTTCAAATGCTGAATTTTTTTGGGATTTCAAATGCCTGGAATTACAAAAGCCCAGGAATTCTGGTAATTCTGAATTCCCAGACAGCCTGAATTCCTGTCAGGAATTCTAATAAAAGAACGGGGCCTAAGGTCTTTGATGGAGGCCCTACCTCTTTAAGATCCAGATCTAGACATCCACGTGCATACGTTCCCTGTGAGCAAATTAACCCCCTACACATAGGACTTAAGGTGTTGGCCATCTGGACTATCCAAACAGAAATCAATGCATTGGTTGGCAGTTGTTGGTCCACATGGAAGTCCATGTTTGCAATATATTGCATAGCGCTCTTTATGAATATTTATGGGGTGGTCTTTTGATTGGCTAGCTTAAAACTCATATATCTTTGATCCTCTGTCTGAATCTTTTCATTACCATGCTTCCTTTGGCTGTCAAGTATGAAGGTGAGGTCCATTGGAAGATGGTGTTTTATTAGGGAAAACTCCGGGGGATGGGATGAAACTATGGGCGTCCAGGGGGTGGCAATTGTCCCCCTCAGTTTCTTTTGAGAATTCAATGTCAAAGTTTACACAGTGCCCCACCTGCATTTTTTTTTTTTTTTTTTACACAGTTGTTCCTCCAAGAAAAGCTTTCTCCCACCGCCCCTTGCCCCGTGGTCTTCCTATCCTTGCCCAAATATTAATTGAACCGAATCCAACCTCCAAGAACCACATCATGGATCGATGACTCAACAGTAACAGGGCATGTGCCTAATAGTTGATCCCACTTGTCTATTGTCATTTATGCATTGATACCAAACCAACATCTGGATCACTGTCTTTTACCACAAAAAGAAGAGTCTGGATCACAATCCTAGTGGTCCCAACCAAGAGTAGGGGATGGGTGGGTGAGTAAAGGATAAGACCCTCCCCATCCATCTGCCTAGATTTGGAAATGATTTACTGCATTGTATGATCATGATATAGATGTTAACCATTGGTGAGTGGGTTAACTTAAAACCCATTTATCCTTATCTATCTCATCATCATTTAATGCACCCAAAAGTAATACAACCACAACAACTATAACCACTTTCAATCCTGTTACCTGTAACAAGCCAAGCCAGTACGCTCGTGCCATTTTCATTCCATCCAGTGTCCTCATTTCCTCTTGATAGTTACTGCCTCACCTACTCTTTAAAGATTCTGTTGGCATGGATAGAGGATTTTCATTACTTCCTAGTGACCCTTACAGCTCAGGAATTGAATGGCTTTCACTCTTCCCACTCCATTTGGAATTCTCTGTCTTCTCTTGGTCTGTAGTTTATGGAGACTTCTTTATGAGATTTTCAATCAATTTTGTTTTATATCCATTTACTGATCGGATACTTGAATCCAGTTCCACCAGAGTCATAGATTGAGTCTGGATCTAGGGTTCGATACTGATTCCATGTTTGAATTTGGTCCAAATTCAATTATTTTGTATGGGTTCTATCTGAATTTCAGATGGGATTGGATCCAACATAAGCCAACTTTCCAATTTATTTTATTTCTTTATTCTCTTGTCTGGTAAGAGGGTATTGACTATTGACCCGTTTGGATCCTGTTCTGGCCCGACTATAAATTGGATCTTATTTGTTGACCCAAATCCAGATTTGATTGTAAAATAGATTAATAAAGAAAGATTTAAATAAAAAAAAAAATAGATACAGAGCCGACCAATTTTGAGACTCAATTGGGTCTTGAGTAAGTCAACCACGTCTTGGCTGAGTTGACCCTTCTTAAAAAAGTACTGTGCTGAGTCAATTCCGAGACTCAACCCCAAGCCTTGACCAAGTCAACCAAGTTTTGGCTGAGTTGACCCTGTCCAGAAATCTACTGAGCCGAGTCACTTCCGAGACTCATCCTACTCTTGACCAAGTCAACCAAAAAATCTTAGCGGAGTTGACCCTGTTTACAAAGCTACTCGGCCGAGTCAATTCGGAACCTCAGCCGAGTCTTGGCTTGGTTGACCCAGTTCTAAAACTCACTGAGTCAAGTCAACTCCAAGTCTCAATTGAGTCTTGAACAAGTCAACCAAGTTCTAGCTGAGTTGACCCTGTCTAGAAATCTACTAACCCAAGCCAATACCAACACTCAACCGAGCCTTGATCGACCAAGTGATCATAGCCGAGTCCACCTAATTTAGAAAGCTGCTCGGCCGAGTCAATTGGAGACTCAACTGAACCTTGACCAATTCAACCAAGTCCTTGCTGAGTTTTAGATCCAAGTCCTAATTAACCAAGTTTTAGAACTGTGTTTCTCCATTGCATTCTGCATTCATCCCCAGTGGTTCTCCCCAGCCAAACAAATAATTTGTTTCCATCTAACATTTTCACTTCTTTCTAACAAAATATAACTAAATTGGATTTGGATTCTATGTAACAAGTATGTCATTATTTGCATGCAGGAAGGATTCATAGTCCCCAAAACCAAATGTGAGCCAGTAGCAAGAAACAAGCTCTTGAGCCCAATCATCTTCCATGATGGTCGATTGGTCCAAAGACCCAACCCTCTAGTAGCTCTTCTCACCTTCCTCTGGATGCCCATAGGCTTCATCCTCTCCCTCCTCCGAGTCTACCTCAACATCCCCCTCCCAGAGAGAATCGTCCGCCACATGTATACCATCCTCGGCATCAAACTCATCGTCAAAGGCAACCCCCCTCCTCCCCCACAGAAGGGCCAGAGCGGCGTCCTCTTCGTCTGCAACCACCGCACTGTCCTCGACCCCGTCGTCACCGCAGTCGCCCTCGGCCGCAAGATCAGCTGCGTCACCTACAGCATCAGCAAGTTCTCCGAGCTCATCTCCCCCATCAAGGCCGTCGCCCTCTCCCGCGAAAGAGAGAAAGACGCCGCCCACATCAAAAGCTTGCTCCAAGAAGGCGACTTGGTGATCTGCCCCGAGGGGACTACTTGCAGAGAGCCCTTTCTTCTCAGGTTTAGCGCTCTCTTCGCAGAGCTCACTGATAGGATCGTCCCCGTCGCCATTAATACTAAGCAAAGCGTCTTTCATGGGACGACTGTTCGTGGGTTTAAGCTCATGGATCCTTACTTCTTCTTCATGAATCCCATGCCAACTTATGAGATCACTTTCCTGAGTCAATTGCCTATTGAGCTGACTTGTAGTGGGGGGAAGTCTGCCATTGAAGTGGCGAATTATATTCAGCGAGTGCTGGCGGGGACTCTGGGATTTGAGTGCACCAGCTTTACTAGGAAGGATAAGTACGGGATCTTGGCTGGGACTGATGGGCGAGTCAGCTCTAAGAAGGAGAAAGAGAAGGGGAAAGAGAATGGCTTCAACTAGAGAGAGAGAGAGAGAGAGAGAGAGAGAGAGAGAGCGCTGAGGTTTAATTTGTTATGCATGTTTTAGGAGTAATGTTTGTAGGTTGTTGTTATTATACATTGACTGTGTTGTTTTGATGTGTTTTTCATTAAGTATATCATGTATTTGGTGAAGGAATCTGTTTGTGTCATTTGGGAGCTGATTGGCTTTTCTTTTTAATGGCGTTTAATGCATAAGGGGATGTTAATATATATACCCACTTTACCAAAGTTTATTCTACATCGCTGCAGATGATTGAATGGTGATGGACAGTGGAAGTGGCCCACCGTCTCAGATTATGATGTTAGATTTGAAGGGAATCGCTTTTAAAATATGCTATGCCCAATATACTTGTCAGTTTTAGATTTTTACAAGAATATAGAAAAACTATCATGTTTGTGCACATCATATGTCTCGGGAGGATTTGGAATTTCACCTTTTAATGCTAATAATATGAAAACAATCCTTCCAAATAGTTTACTTTTCGCCTTTGAAATTCTTAGTAGAATTAGAGACTGTAATATTTGAGCATTTGGAAATAATTGGGGGGCGTATTTAAATTCTTAGGGACAATAATCCTCACAATTCCTCAAATCAAATAGATTAAAAATTGTTGACTTCTACTTGGTTCTGGTTTCACAAATGCCCCAATTTGCATTGCATTAAACTCCAAGGGGTAGCTCAGTTGGTTTTGGACTACAGTTTGCACCCAAAAGTTGTAGTTTCGAAACTGCACTACTACACTGGGACTACAGGGGTGTTTTACCCGACTTCCCTCAGAGCCCGAAGGAATTAGTCCAGTCCAAAGAATTAAGAACCCTCCGATAGCAAAAAAAGAAAAAAACTCGGTTTCACAAATGGCCCAATTTATATTGCATTTAGAAAATTGGAATTCTTGAAAAAGGTCAAAAGGAGAGTAGCAGTCATCCATCCATCGAGAATACCTCCAAACAAACGGGCCTTATTACTGGTGCAACTGCCCCTTCAACGAAGTTCATGTCCCCAGGGTTAAAGCCAAAACTCTAAGCATTGTTTAAAAAATGGTCGAAACTCTCGTTATTATCAACGAGGAAAGATGCCTTTGAAAATGGCAATGAATAATTGGTTTCTCTAGGCAGATTACTATCATAATAGGTGGTCTAGGCAGTTTATGACTGGGTCAAACTGGACCCATCCAAAATCAAAACATGTACATTACACACTCCTGTGACCTTGTAGTTGTCAGGCCTGTTTAATTAGTTGTAACTTGTAGAGCCAATAACAACTGGGCTTTAAACTTTTATGATCTTATATGGGAGATTTGTACTTGTCAAAAGTCTAATTTTAACTGGCCCAAAAATGCACTGAGTTGATCTGTGGCCATGGACTGAACACTTTCTTTGGGCCAATGAACAAGGATCCGTGCCCATACTATTAACAACTTTTGGGCTTAATCTGTGAATTAGCTTAGCCCAAAACATCCAGAAACTGGGCCTGCTTCAGAACAAGCTCTTCTTTATTGATTGTAGATGCATTGGGCTTTATTTCTAAATAAGCCTTTTTCCTGAAATAAATGGGCCCATTTACTGTGGCTATGATTATAAGGCTTAATGCACCAGAATGCTTGTGGGCCCTGATCATGCACCGTTTCCGGGCCAGATTAAAAGGCATTATGTACAAATCATAGTTTAAACATTTGTTTTGACTTTCTCTGAGTTGCTTGAGTTTGAATTGGCTTGGAAGTTACCAATTTGAGCAAGTTAAACAAGTTTGAAGAAGACTGATCACCCGAGTTACTTGGTTCACTGATCTTCTGAGGCAGTTTTAAAATTATGAAATGAGTAACATTTGGACCTCATTGCTTCATATGAACAGGCCTGTTTTGGAAATTGCAACATCCTAAATATATAAGCAATCCTTGACCGAGAACAAGTGGCAGGAGGACTGGCTCAGGTGAACTGGGCCTAGTTCAGAACCTAGTTTGTTTTGGCCCCAAACTGATTTGGACCCAAAAGTGCAACATAAGGGTCTGGTTCTAATGATTGTGTCTAGCTATAAACAAATACGAGGCTATATTTGTGGGTGAACATAGGCCTGGATAATGTTCACATGTATGGGGATGATATTATATCAATATGGTCCTGTTTCTTGGCCTTTGACAAATCTGGGCCTGGTTTGGGTTGAGCTGGATCTAAGTCTTATTGGGCTTGAATCTGTAGACTAGTTGGTATTGCTCTCTTCAAAATTGGTCCTAGTGCTGAATAATAAAATGGACCCAGGTTAACAAAGCAAGATGAAAAAAAAAAAAAAAAAAAAACAGAGCTGTCTTTCCCAAAGTTATAAAACTCCAAAACTTGACTTACTCCGAATTCTAAGGCACCAAGCCGAATGAACTCAGCAGGAGATTTTAAATAACCGTCCATCTAAAGCCTTAATATAGACAATCCATTTAATGATAGTAGATCACATGGCTAATAAGGATTCAGTATCCATCCATTTCCCTGATTTGCTATTAAATCCTTTAACATGTTTGGAAATATGTGAGGTCCCAAATAGGGGTTTTATTTATAATTGGGATTTTACATCTGCCTTGGCATGTGTTGATTCATATAGCTGAAAAAAAAAAGCCATTGTTGTATAAATAAATTTATAAAAATGAGGATTTCAAGTAGCATACGGAACCGTTGGATAAGAAATCTTCAAAAAACCACTTCCAATTCTCAAGGATTTATAATTGCAAAATATGAGTTTTTTGCGACTCTATGAGAAAAACAAGTGAACAATACTAATGTTTTCTAGAGCTATTGAAAAATAGTTCTGAATGGCTTCTCTAGAAGGTTTGAAACTTCTACTTTTTTTTATTATTTTTGTATAAGATTGCTTATCTTGGTTCTCAAGGTGATTGAAAAAGGATCAAGAACAAGGAGCGGTGTACTGCGGGGAAGTCGTGGGAACAGGAAAAGTTGTGCCAGAAAAGTTGTAAATATATCTTGTAACCATTCAATAGTGATTGGTTTTTTTAATCGTGATTTTTCTCCTGATAAAAATTTCTACGTTAAATTTGTGCCTGCCTTCTTATGGTGATTGTTCGATAAATAATTTTTGTTAATTCTATTTTACTTGGTTCGTTTCATTCTCCTGGGCAAACACACTTTCACAATCCTAAAAAATTTAGGATTGCAAAACATGAATTTTCCAAGACTCTATGAAAAAAGAATTCTGAATATTGATTTGAGGTTTTGATTCCTAGTCTAAATTCTGAACTCAAGTCAAGCAAGCTTAACACCACAAAGACAGTTTTTTTTTATTTATTCCTTTTAAAAGAATATTTTTCTATTGGTAGGTGAGTGTGAGTCATCCGGTCCCCTGGTTCCTTGTCCCCAACCCCAAATTGAGTCCCACAAACAAAGAAGAGAGCTCTCTCATCTTCATCCAATCGGAGCATATGCTCCTCCCAAATCCTCATATTCCCTCTCCCTCCACACGGATATTCCTTTGAATCTTCACTTGAGATTCCAAATCCATCTCCCCAAACTTCCCTCTCCCTTGCTACTTCTCTTTCTCTATCAAGTAATGCTATCATAATTTATACTCCAAACAATCAACAACATGATCTCCTCTTTATCTATAAATCCATCATTATCTCCTCCCTTTTCATCTGCCTATACTATTGCCTCTTCTTCTCTCTCCCTCTGCCCACCTCTGCAACACCCACTATTTCCTCTTTCTACAAGTAGTAGTAGTAGTAGTAGTAGAAGAAGAAGAAGAGGAAGAAGACCCATAACCATTTCCTTCATTGGGTCACGCTTTGTGGGGTTGGAAGTAAAGAGAAGTAGAGCCTTTGCAACAGGGAAGAATATGGTTATCCAAGAAGTGAAGGAAGAAGAGGAAGGGCCTCCACCTTCAGAGGACACCGAGCAAAATTCCAAGCCACGACGAATTGCTTTGTTTGTCGAGCCTTCTCCTTTTGCGTGAGTACATTAAATTGCGAAATTATCTTTGATTATGCCTTTTGAGAGAGAGAGAGAGAGAGAGAGAGAGAGAGAGAGAGAGAGAGAGAGAGATCACTAATGTTAGAAATACAAAAACTTGTTTCTTTAATTAAGTAACCCACCCCAAATTAATTAAGATGATGTTGGTGGGAATGAGATTATGTATGTATTTAGCTGAAACATTGATGGGTTTTGCTTTTTGTACTAGTTCGAGCTCTAGATTGCTTAAATCTTGCTCTACTTTTGATGGGTTTTTTTTTTTTTGCAAGCACCATGCCTGTAGTTTTTGGGTGTTGTTTGTTTAAGCTATAACTTTAGCTGGTTTTATGATAGTTGGGGGTTATTTGTTTTAGCTACAACTTTAGCTTGTTTACGTAAGCACGATGCCTGCAGTTTTGGGGGTTGTTGTCATGTGTTTGTGGTTTACTATTTTAGACAAATATTTGGTTCCTTTCATTGGTTAAGATGTATATTCAGTAGCTTCTTAACTTTGAAAAAGTATTTGCCTTTACTTTTTGCATATCTGTTATATTTTAGTTGTAGGACAAAGAACTGCGAATATAAGTTCTGAATCTGTTACATGTGTAATGCTGATGGTGTAACATAAATAGTTTTTTAAGTTTCCGAGTTGACATGTGGCTTTTGTAGTATAGCTGTGATCAATCAGGGTTGTCAGTGTTGAATCCAGATGTTAATTTATTGGGTTTATTAATATTCACTCATTAGCTGCAATATTGCAGATTCTATTTGTTTAGGCTGTTTTGGGGGTTGTTGTCAAGTTTACTATTTTAGCCAAATATTTGGTTCCTTTCATGTTGAGATGATGTATATTTAGTAGCTTCTTAGCTTTGAGTATTTGCCTGTACTTTTTGCGAATCTGTTATATTTTAGTTGTAGGACAAAGAACTGCGAATATAAGTTCTGAATCTGTTACGTGTGTTATGCTGATGGAGTAATCTAGATAGGTTTTAAGTTTCCCAATTGATATGTGGCTTTTGTAGTATAGCTGTGATCAATCAGGTACCTTTCCTTGGTTGAGATGTATATTTAGTAGCTTCTTAGCTTTGAGTATTTGCTTGTACTTTTTGCAAATCTGTTGTATTTTAGTTGTAGGACAAAGAACTGCCAATATAAGTTCTGAATCTGGTACATGTGTTATGCTGATGGAATAATCTAAATGGGTTTTACGTTTTCGAGTTGATATGTGGCTTTTGTAGTATAGCTGTGATCAATCAGGGTTGTCAATGTTGAATCCAGATGTTAATTTATTGGGTTTATTAATATTCACTCATTAGCTGCAATATTGCAGATTCTATTTGTTTAGGCTGTTTTTGGGAGCATTCAAAAGTTAAGATTTGTAACTCCTCATAAACTGTAGGCTCTGATTTTTTTGTTAGCATCCCTATGGTCTCATACCAAGTTAGCCCGGCTTTGTCTTTCCTAGCAGTCAAAACCACCTACCAATAATAGTCAAAACCACCACATAGCCTTTACATATGAATACTATGCTCTTTACTAGTCTCTCACTTTTCCCCGTCTCTGATCTACTAAAACTTGCTCTCCTCATATCTCCTCAACTCAAAAGCCTTTCTCCAAAGTTCTAGATTTATCATTTATTTGCTTTCTTGTTTTGACTAATGAGTGCCACATCATTTGCGAGCAACATACATGAAGTAACTTCATCTTGGTATATCTACCGTTAAGTTTTCAATAGGCAGAGCAAATAAAGTGAGGCTTAAAGCAGATCCTTGGTGTAATTGATTCCAAATAGGAACTCAAATGTATCCCCAGTCCCCAGTCACAATTCGCTTTGGTTATCACCCCTTATACATTATCTTGTACAATTTCAATAGAATCATTACAGATGCATTTTCCTTCAAGGTCCACCGCATTAACTAGCTCGGCATCCTATCCGAGGCATTCTCTAAATCAATTAAAACCATATGTAAATTTCCCTGCTTTTTAGTTTTTAAACTTTCCAATTAGTTTTCTTAATAAGCAAATGGATTTTGTCTTCTTTGTTCTTATTTCAAGAATGAAACCTTATTACATAGTTCCATTCTAGGTATTTTTATCTTATTTTATCATTTTCAAGCCAGAGATAGTAACTTGTGCCTATTGTTCTTTAAATCATGGTATCGGTATTGCTTGTTATAGGGAGTCAAGGTTGCTAGTTCCTAAATTTACATCCTTAGAGCAATTATGTACCATTCCAGTATTTTTTATTCATCTTGAATTGAGAATTTAATGAAAATTCTATTTGCTTATTTTTCTAATGCCTATAGCCAGCTGCTAAGGTAGATGAAACAGCCACTACTGAATTTTCTTACAAGTGTCTGACATCTGGAACTGTTTGATTTAAATTTTGCAGCTATGTATCAGGATATAAAAACCGCTTCCAAAATTTCATAAAGCATTTGCGTGAAATGGGAGATGAGGTACATTAATCATCTGTGTTCTTTTCAATAAGTTTAATTGCTCTCAGTGATCCATCTGGCACTGCTTGTTTAGTTAAAACGGATAAACAGTGTCAATTCAGGAGTAAACAAGGACAACAACCACTTGGTCACTAGTCTCAGTTCAAAAAATACTATACGGCACCTGTAAGGGTGCCCTACAGAATATTGTGAGATTTCATTATTGCAACCATGAAGATATCCTTGCCAGAATCAATGAGAAGTATTTCAACACACATTTTGCTGGCAATGCAATCTATGCAAGTGGGATCTATGTTTTTGTGATTTGTAACATTCATCTAGTGGAACCACCATTGGGTAAGCAGAGGAAAAGAAATTCTCCATTTATTCAACTAGGCTGCTAAGGAACCACTGTATATGCTTTCAGGGTCCCAATAGTAGAATCAATTATCAGAGTCATTGAAATACTTGGCCCAACTGTAGAGTATGCTTGTACTGAGCAAAGTCTAGATTAGTTTGGGCCTTGCAATTCTTTGTCATTATTCAAAATCTTGTGAACTGTTGATTTCATAAATTGTTGTTCACAAAGAAAGGAAATGGATTTTACGTGAATTTACAATGACATTTCATGATATGTAGGTAATTGTTGTGACAACTCACGAAGGAGTGCCAGAAGAGTTCTATGGGGCAAAATTAATTGGGTCGTGGAGGTATTCAGTTATCTTCATGTTGATGATTGGCATCATTAAGTGTTGCAGTATGTAATTTGTGTGATTGTACATGACTAGCCTTTCATAACCATGACCAATCATGTAGAATGGTTTGATATTAGTAAGATTCTTTTGGAATACAGAATGATTTCTAAATACTTAATGGGGTAAGTGAAAAAACTTGCCTAATGGATCAACTTGGTAATGACTCATGCCAAGGTTGGTTTTTGTGATACCCAGATACTTCAAAATAGGCAATGTCTCCGGGTCGTATCGTACCTGATGCTTCCTTCTTATGTGTAAAACCCGTGTCCCTGCCATATCCATGGCTTTACCTTTCAGTGTCCAGGCTTTATCTAGGCATCACAAGATAGGTTCAGTTCTTCTTTAGCTGTAGAACTGAATCAAGGAGTTAGAAAACTTGTTCCAGTAGTTTGAACAAGGATTCAGATGAAAAATATTCTGCCTTAGCGCAGAAAAAATGAACCAGTCCCATGCAAGGCCTTGACACTGGACAGTAGAGCTCACGTTTAGATTGGGTGGATTGTATGATAGAAAGGGTGCACTGTGGCTGTCTGCCTCCCTATATCACCATGATTGGTGCTACTAGTCATCGGCCTGCTTAAAGAGCAATTTAACAAATTATGTCAGATGTCCATTTTGTTGATTCTTGATGCTGGGGATAACAAAAGTGGCAGGGCATCTATGGTGGGACCTTTACCGCTTCTCACAAGCCATTGTGCTTTGTAGGTGGTCTCCAATGGTACTCTCTAAAACCCTTCACACCATTTCTCACTAACTCGTACCTGTTGATGTGAAGGATCATCATCAAAGCCTCTTGTCCGTGTCTTATTTGAAAGTTCTGCTTTTCCACTCAACCATATTTTAGGCATGTTCTGAGTAACTCCAAAACACATCACGGGCTCATTTGAAGGTCTTTATTAGTCTTTACCATTTCCCAGTGTATGATGCCTGGATACAGGGCATGGATATGGCAGGGACAAGCCATGGATATGGTAGGGATACGGGTTTTATACACAAAAAGTGAAGCATCGGATACAATATGACACGATATGCTGCCTATTTTGAGTTATCCATACATCGTAGCTCCTAGTTCTTTAAATAAACTTGTAAACCTTCAATACATTGCTTGATTTTCTTTTCTACTGTAGCCACTCGCTATTTTCCTTCTATGCACTCATTCCTAATTCTATCCTTTATTTTTTTGTAACTCCGGGCATCCATCTTGGCAGCATGTACTTCCGTTTTTTTCCCATTTCTTCTTGAACTCAATGTTATTCAACTAATTGTGGGATGAGTGGATGACAGACTTGCTCCCACATTGAACCTAAGTTTCAAAGAATTTAAATGATTTCCATCCACGTTGTTTCAAAGTTAGACGTTCAAGATTATGACCCATGTAATTTAAATCCTTGTTACCTGCTTCTCTTTGTACTTATATTTCAAGTTCAACGCCTATTAATTTTCTTGTAGATGAACTTTTCTTTAATCAGTTGCAACTTATTCATTCTCCTGATGTTTCTCACTTCTCTTTCCAGCTTCCCTTTACCCTGGTATCAGAAAGTACCCCTTTCATTGGCACTGAGTCCTAGAATAATTTCAGAGATAGCAAAGTTCAAGCCAGACATTATACATGCATCTTCACCTGGAGTGATGGTATATACTAGTCCGTCAAAGCATGTTCATACATTGGAAAGTTGATGATCTGTTGATTGACCAAAATAATGAACTGTGTTTTACAGGTATTTGGTGCTCTCATAATTGCAAAACTTCTGTGTGTACCCATAGTAATGTCGTATCACACCCATGTTCCAATGTGAGTTTGTTTGATTCGTATTTCTCCTCCATCTTTCTTCACCTTATATTTTGCACTGGGTAGAGCAACTATCTTTGATATATTGCTATGTGGAGCCTTAACTTGTTGATTCTGGTGCAGATATATTCCAAGATACACCTTCAGTTGGCTAGTGACACCCATGTGGTGGATTATAAGTATGTAAGCTTGTAACCGATTCACTCTTCTTTTATACCGAGATCCAGTATTGAAGTGGAGGCCACTAACCTATTTTCTATTCAATTCAGAGTTTCTTCACAGAGCTGCCGATCTCACGTTGGTGCCTTCAGCGGCTATCAGCAGGGATTTATTAGCTGCTCATGTGACTGCAGGTAAAATAAGCTGTCCATTTCTAACCCAATCCCATTTGATACTCTATTTGTGTTTTCTACAAATCCTGTTTGATGCTTTGATTTGCATGCTCACCAATTGTTTTTCTTAGCTAATAAGATACGTCTTTGGAACAAGGGTGTTGATTCCGAAAGCTTTCATCCTCGATTCCGCAACTATGAAATGCGATTAAGGCTAAGGTAAGGTGTCCTCTCCTGAGCATGCAGCAGACTGTGAAATCAAGTTTTTCTGAATCCAATTTGACTTTGTTTTTGTTTCGACCTAATTTCGATTAGGAGTTATACTGCCAGCAATGAAATATTTTCTTATTGAGATGACTAACATTACTATTGCTTTTTTGTTAGTGGTGGGGAACCCGAAAAGCCTTTGGTAGTTCATGTAGGACGTCTTGGAGTTGAAAAGAGCTTGGATTTCCTCAAACAGTAAGAAGTTTTACTTCAATTTTGAGATTGTAAGATCTTTAAATTTTAGGTTTTTAGTTGCATTATTATGATTTGTTCTTCTTCAGTGTTATTTCAGTTTAGTTTGTTGCATACTTTGCTAACTCTCTATTTATTCATTATCGCCACTTGTTTTGTTTTCTGCCTTTGTGCATATAATTCTCTCTTTTAGACTGACATGTGAATGCACGATTGAGCAGGGTCATGGAAAGGCTTCCTGAAGCAAGGATTGCCTTCATTGGAGATGGACCATATAGGTAACCTACTCTTAACATTCATTATTCATCACTATTAAGTGCGGATAAGCTCTGAACCACAATTTTGTTTTTTCCTTTTATTAAGTGGTAAAATTTAAGCAACTATCAACAAAATTCCAGGAAGCGATTTAGGTGCAATCACAACCTAAAATATTCCTTAAAATAAAAATCTATTTCAAGATACCCTATCCAGTTCTTTTTACTAGTGAGGTCCTCCAAACTGTTCTAAACAATTGTTTCAGTCATAATAATACGAATCATAAATTCTTATAAGCCCACAAATTTATATACTAACCTGATCTTATCGAGAAGTTTCAAAGCAAAGCATTATGAAGAACACAAGAAATAAGCCTTTCAGCTTCGGAAAATCCACCCATGGACAATCTAACCAAGAAAGGAATGTTAGTATATCTCTGGTGGATGGGGTCATCGTTGTTGGCTGTCGGGTTAGAGCATGGTTTAAAATCTCGGTCTCGGTCACGGCATCGGCCGGGCCGAAAAACCGATATGATATCGGTATCGGTCGCGGATATCAGTCCGTCGCGCTCGTCTCGTGGTGTGAATTTTTTTTAATCCAAAAAAATTCGAAAAAATATCCAAAAAATCCAGAATATTAGAAAATGCTGGAAAACAATATTTTTTTTCCATTAGTAACAACAATAAATCAAAATCTCGGTCACCTTAAGTTATAAGTCCTGTTTGTATCGTAGTTCGTTGCCTTCTCCAGTATTTCATATAATGCAACCATTATTGATGCTCATGATCAATTTATTAGTGTAAAATATAAGAAAATAAAGATAACATATCAATAAGCCTTTGGTAGATCTAAATCATGTTTATGACTATGAGTAGATGTAAATCTATCATCTACACGTTATTAATAAGCCTTTGGTATCACAAATATTCTAATAAGTAACAACAATTATTTTTAGAAAAAATAAAGATTTAATAGAACCATTTTCAAAACTCTAAATATATAGATCTAGCATAAAAGTATATAGATCAATCATTTACACACCAATACACCATACAATGATCATGAATCATTAAAAGAACATATTTATAATGAAATCCCCAAAAAATGATATATTATAATTCAAATATTAAAAAATCCAAAAATAAAAAAAATTGATTTTTTTTTTTCAAAATCACGTGTATAGATCTAGCATGAAAGTATGTAGATCTAACTTCTAAATGAAAAACACAACACAAGTGATAAATCCAATGATTTCTATGCTTCATCTAAAAATAAAAAATAAAAAATACATAATAAAATACTTTTAAGTTGATTTTCTCTTACCTTAAATAATATTTTCTTCAAGAAATAGATGTGGGATTTGAAAATATGCAAGACGGATGTGTGATGGAGTATGGCTGCTGCTATGGGTAGTAAATAGATGAGAAGAGAGGAGAAGATGAAGATGGGGAAAAAAATAGCTTAGGGTTTTATCACCTTTTATGAGATCTTGGCCGATATTTTGAAAATATCAGATCTCGGAAAAACCGAGATGAACTTGATATGGGCCGATATTTTGGCGATATATGGCCCTGAGATACCAAAACCGATATCTCAGAGCCATATCGGATCGGTATCGGCCAATTTTTAAAACCATGGGTCAAAGGACCCATATTCATTCCTGACCTGATGAACGAAAATGTTTGTCCAAACCCAGATCCATGTTGGACCAATTTGCCAGGTCAGCAGGTCAGATGTAACTCATTGGCAGCCTTTACTATGAACACACTTAACAGTCTTGTGCTTTTGCTCACAGATCTTGTTTCTGTCTAGGCAGGGATGAGCTGGAAAAGATGTTCTCCGGCATGCCTGCTGTATTCACGGGGATGATGCTAGGTGAGGAACTTTCTCAGGCATATGCAAGCGGGGATGTATTTGTGATGCCATCAGAGTCTGAGACTCTTGGGCTTGTGGTATTGGAGGCCATGTCGTCAGGACTTCCAGTGGTGGCAGCTCGCGCTGGTGGGATTCCAGACATAATCCCAGAGGACCTGGAGGGGAAAACAGGCTTTCTCTTTAATCCTGGAGATCTAGAAGACTGTGTGAACAAAGTGAAAAGTCTTCTGTCTTGCAGTGATTTGAGAGAAACCATTGGAAAAGCTGCAAGGGAGGAAATGGAGAAGTATGATTGGCGGGCTGCAACAAGTAAGATACGAAACGAGCAATACAATGCTGCTATTTGGTTCTGGCGGAAGAGGAGAGCGCAGCTATTGAGACCTCTGCAATGGTTGTTTCGGCGAATTTTCAGGGATCCAAATGTTAGCTATGGATGATGGTAGGATAAGGATGACTTCAATGAAGATTGTTGTGGGATTATGGTGACCAGTGTCAGTTTGCATATGATATGCATGCTTTTGTTGAATATTATGTACCTTAGATCTGTTCATTTGATTAGCAATGCAATTAAAATTGATTGATTGATTTGCATATAAATTGTGCACAACATTATTGGTGTCTAGGGAATTCGAGAGAGTTAAGTAATGATCCATGCTACTATGAAAGCAAAATAGAAAGAAAGAAAAAGTAGTGATCCATGCACCTTGTTATGCTTCAAAAAATGCCTCTACATGGTGCAGGTAAGCCCACCATTGAATTGAGTTGGCCTTTTGATAGGAAGTTCCCACCATGGGTGCCCGAGGTTTATTCCTATATGGCAGAGTGCTAGGTAAATTAGAAGTCTATAATGGGGTGCTTGTTGAGCCAAACTGAATTCCTCTAATCACCAACCTGAATTGGTTGGGCTGGGGCTAATGGGACTTGAAAAACAGGATCAGGGGACATTTCTGATGTTGCGTAATAGAAATAGAGGTAGCGAACACAATAGATAGGTGAATGACTTGTGATCACTGTATCTGATCTGATTGTGAACAACTGCTACCAAGGTCAATCTTTTTAAACATTGCCCATAAATTGGCATGTATGAAATCTGTCATCATCTTCACTTCAGAAGGGATTCATGTCCTCCGTAGCTTCTACAACATGAATCTCTCTCCTTTCCAGAGTAGGAAAAAAAAAAAAAAATTTTGTGGGGCTCGAGATACAAGAGGGCAAAAAATCAATTTTGTTGGGAGTTGCTAATCGTCTTGTATAAGTCGATAAAATGAATTATCATAACAGCTTGCAGAGATTTTTACAAATAGAAGTTAAGTTTAAACGCGCAATCAATGCCACAGTTAACAAATTTTAGGAATCACTAGCAAAGTACTTCATTAAGGATGTCAGGAGTTTTTTTCTTTCTCATGTTGGACAATGATACCTTTGGTCATCTTATTGCGTCAGAAATGAGGACTTTGACGAGGAAGACATTTGAACTGTTGTAGAGAGAGAGCAAAATCATACCAGTCCAAAATTTAGGAAATCTAGCGGGATTCTCATGTTTCTCCTGCTTCTAGACGTGAACCAACTTCTGCTTATGATGATGTCGTCTCTCTTGTCATGATAATGATGATGCAAATGAGGAAGATGACTGAAGACAATCAATGGAGGACCTAAGATTTTTATTTGGGTGGTGACAGTGGCGGACCCAGAAATTTTACTTGGGTGGGGCAAAACTTTTACTTGACTTTGTTAACTTTTTTTCACATTAACAATGCAAAAAATGTATTGCATTTAAATAGACACAAAACTTTTTCCATATTTAGATCTCCTACCCAATTGAAATGCCTTCTCACTCCCTCTTCCAAATTCAAGTGATCATCAATTTATCATCATCAAAACAACCTAAAATATTGTTTCCTTTAATCCTACGTGTTTGGATGGATACCTTGCAATGATGATTTGGGTGAGCATCAATGTACCTAATTTGGGTTTCCGAAGGGGTTTTATTTTGATTTAAGGAATTTGATTACTTGCACTTACCTAGCTTTTAAAAACCATTCCCTATGATCGTGGGCCGGTGGCAAAGAAGAAAAATTGCTACATAAATATAACTCAAGTTATCCAAACATATGAGTAAGAAGGCCTGATTTATGTATGAATTAAAGTTTAAAGTGTGTCCAATGGTGATTTGGTCAGCTAGGTACTTATAGATATGCTTGGATTTGGTGATTTAGGGCTTAAAGTTTGAATTATGATTTAGAGATTTAGAGTTTGAATTTAGGATTTGAAAATTAAGGGTTCAAATTTAGGTATAGAGTAATTATGATTATACTACATTTGAGGAGAGATGAAAATTGCTTTATTTAGGGTTATTTGGTGAGAGAGAGACTAACTATGAGAGAACCGACAACGAGAATTTGATCGGTGTGAGGATCTTAGACTCTTTGTAGAAAGAGATCCATGCAAAGAGGATATGGTACTCTTGGTGGGAAGAAGATGTTCAAAGAGATCACCAAAATTTTGTGACGTGGGGCGATCATAATATTTAGACATGGGGCAACTATATACTAGACATATATAGGAGAGGTTCAGGCCCATTACAATATCATGTAATTTCAAATTTGACCTGGGGCCACCGCCCCAGGTCATTAAAGGGTAGGTCCGCCTCTGGGTGGTGAAGTCCACGGTCGAGCGAAGAAGTCAAATAATACGATCAATCTTTTAAGACCCAGTCTAGAGGGTTTCTCGAATCACACGGGTGCGGTCACACCCAAGTGCTAATACTTGGGTCCGCCCCTAATGGCAGTGATAAGATTCCCCCACATGAATGGGTCGCTAGGAAAACTGGCCAGGAGCCAAATCTTTTCTTCTCTGTCTCTGAAGGGGCTGGAAGGACAATAAAGGGAAGAGCAGTCACCAAGGTGAGGAATGCTGTTATGACTGGTACAGGGTTCTTAAAGAATAAAGATGGCTCAAAACCATCTAAGCTCTCATGATATTATCTGGTTGGTTTCTTTCTTTTTGGTTGTATGTGTTTATTGGGCAATGTAATGGATGTTGGATGAATCTAGAACTGATATCTTCTGTTTTTTGAGTCGTCCAAAGCTAGCTGTTTTAATGCTTTTGTGAGCTTTCGTTTGGTTGCTGAGGTTTTGGCTAGTGGGTTTTACTGGATTTGACATGACCAGTTGGGTAACGTGAACATGGAATGCTGGTGTGACTGGTTTAGCAACATGGGTGGTAATACCTCTGCTGCTGCGGTGGTAGAAAGGATGAAACAAAGAAATCAATACTCATGATATCATGACTAAGGACATTTGATAGGAAACTAAAGAGAAAAGAGAGATAGATGATCTAATTCGAAATTGACAGCCTCCTAAATCGTCCAATTCGAGGTTGGACATTTGATAGGGATAAATTATGATACATTTCTCATTATTTTTCTCTTATTAAATAGCCATAGTTGGCTTTACATAGATAAAAAGATAATTAAAAAGATCTCCCTTACATCACCACACTAACAAAATGGATGATTAGATTGATAAGTCAAGTTTCATCACTTTATTCACTTTCCTAACTTACTTGCAATCTGCCTCATATGCATGACCTACAAGGTTTAACTTGTGTGGGTCAATGACTCAACCATCAGCCTTGTCACCCTAACTGGATCATCTATCTTTCTTTTCTCTTTAGATTCCTATCAACATTTTAGTTCATAGTTGGTCTCAGGACCACGATTTGCACCTAGAGGTTGTGGGTTTGAAACTGTACTGTTACACTGGAGGCCACAGGGGATCAAAAAATAAATAAATATATATATATATATATCTCATTTAAGGTGATATATCCCTCATATGAGTATCTCCATCTATATATATATATATATATATATATGGATCAAGATGCTCTTATGAGAGATATCTCTCACCATATATGAGAGATATGGGTGAGGACCCTCATATTTAAGCTGTTGACATTGGATATGGATGAGAAAGCCCCACCTTATCTCATATAAGGTGAAAGATATCTCTCATAGGAGCATCTCTTATGGTTGGGGGCCCTCACATTTAAGTTGTTGGTATTTAATATAGATGTGAGGGCCCCCACCTTATCTATCATATAAGGTGAGAGATATTTCTCATACGAGCATCTTCCATACATATACATATACATATATATATATATATATATATATATATAAAAAAGAAAGCTGACATTCTGTATGAAACACTGCTAATTTCTAATATCTGTTAATGACCGGTTGATTGTAAGTTAAAAACCTTTTTTTTTTTTTTTTTGTAAGAATAAAAAAAAAATTGACTATAATTAAGCTCATGACCTTAGATCATACACCTAACAACAGGCGATCCTAATGGCTAGATCCAAATTTCTAACCTTCAAAAGCTTTATCGCGCCATGTTTTAGAAAGCAACACATTGATTCCTCTGGCAAAGTGTGCGCAGAGGATCCAAATCTTTTTCCAAGACGATGTTATTCCTAGTTAGATTGAAATATATTCTTTAAAATAGGTCAAATAGCAGTAAGTCACTTGGGAGGTTTTAGGGCCTACTGGCCTGACTCATACAAGAAGCCTTTTAGATTAATCATTTATAAATAATTAATGTTGAATAACCATTGATCTAAGATCATAAAATGAATTATATTTTATACACGAAGATATCACATGGAAAGCCAACTATTATCTGAGTTCATTTGAGATGTCAGGGCCATCCATTAGTAGGACAGGACCACCACTAACTCTGCCAAATGCTTTGTAAAGTTTAAAAAAAAAGATGATGAAGAAGTTTGAGGAGATTACTTCTTGCTTAGGGCTATGAGTCCGACTCTTCGATGAGGTGGCCTGGTCCACCAAATGTCACAAAAGTGGATAGTGCCCTGTAGCTTTAGGATAGGGTAGGGCCTGATTTTAAAAAGCTCACAAAGTTAAGAGTCATGGTATGAATTGATCCAGCTCGTCCCAAATAAGCCTGTTTTAATTGTTGACTTGGCTTGTTTTTAACAATGACTTGGCCACTATACAGGATTTGTATTTTTACAAGTCGTTGTACTTTGATCATTGGAGTGTTGGAAATCATTTTAGGCGGGGGATTTTGCTTGGTGGTTTATTTTGAATGAGTGTACATCCAAATGTGGCCCTCAAGTACTAAATTGTCACAAGAACTTTTGCACGAATCCACCTTCTTCTTCTTATTATTATAATTTCTTAGTTTTGTTACATGAGTTCCAAACTAGAGCCAATAAGTATTTTCATAGATGGTCTCCACCTAGGAGCCTCACAAATTCCAAGCGAGTATGAAACTGAGAGGATCTCGTGCCCTATAGTATAATTGTTAGAGAAATTTTCAAATATGACATTAAGTTTTTGCCTTATTTCAAAAAAGGACACAAGTTTTAAAACTTTTCAAATTAGTTCCTAAGCTTTCTAGTAAATTTTCAATTAAGGACGTCCGGCCATTTAAATGTATTTTCTAGTAACTATTTAACCTCAATGTTTTGAAAATACCTAAATTACCTTTCATTTAAAGCCATGACATGATTTCGACTGCCACTACATGCAGCCAATCGCTGTGAGAATACTGGGTGTCCTTGATCGTTGTAAGGACACCGGCAAGGGAAATGAGGAGAATATAAATGAAGTGAAGGGTAATTTGGGTAATTAAAAAAAAAAGGAAAAAAGTTGCTGAAAAATAACTTTAAATAGATTGATGTCTTTAATTGAAAACTTTCTAAAAAACTTAGGGACTAATTTAAAAAATTTTGAAACTTATGTCCGTTTTTGAAATAAGGCCGAAAGTTAAGGACCTTTTTTAAATTCTCCCTACTTTTTTAAATAGTGATGAGATCAAATCTGAGTGGCTCCAAGATGCGTTCAGTTAACATGTCCCAGGGACCCTGCTCACAGATAAAAGAGATATGCTAGTTGGACAAAATATTGGGACCGAATTATGGACCGATCCCAATGTTCTGGTCCAATATCCATTGGATATTGGATATTGGACCAGAACATTCGGATCGGTCCATAATTCGGTCCAATGTTCTGTCCAACTATACTTTTTCTAAATAAAAACCAATGGACCCCCACCACAAGTACGGATCCGAGCGCAGTGCAAACATTCACAAAAAAGAAAAAACACACACAGAGCAATTGATGGACAAAAACGTCGCTTATCCAACTATCTAGTATACAACAAACAAACAAACCAACATACAGACACAATTCCAAAGGAAAAAGGACAAAAAAAAAAAAAAAGAAAAGGAGTAGAAGAATGATAAAAAGCCTAACGCTACAGCACCACCAGCAATAACTGCCCCTGTTTCTCCATTTCTCTCTCTTCTCCTTTTCATCCATGACGAAAAGGCCATCACCTAAATCAATCTAAACATCTTCTAAAATCTATTTCAATGGACCCACCATCCATCCCATCCTTCCTTCTATTCCGTTACATACTGCATAAATTCGGTATCGGCCTCGAGCGCGCTCATCGTAGCAGGCGCAAGAGACACCTCCAGATCCACGCTCCCTCCCCCATCTCTCCCCGGAAACGCCGATATCTTCCCATCAAACTTATTCGCTCTTCCGCTACGAACCGCCATCGGCCTCCCCCACCCGAAATCGTTATCATACATCGGGAATCGCGGCGAGCTCCCCATCGTGATCGACGCCCCATCGAAGTTCCCCAGAGGGAAAACACGTGGCGCCCTCTCCCAATCCTCCACGCCACGGCGCACCGTAGCATCGTCGTGCGCCGCCACGTTCTTGTTCAGCAATCCTGCGCTCCAACTCAGATCCCGAGACAAGATCTCACCCACAGAAGCAACGGTCGGGATGCTCTGGATCGCGTTACCGAAGTAGAGCGGGTCGATCCGCGGGTTGACCCGGTGCCTGCAGTTAACCGCCATACGAAACGTCGTGTCCGCAGCTGACGCCAGCTTCCTCGCACGTGTCACGGATCGCCACAGCTGGGCGGAGAGAGACTGGAACGATGAGATCTCCGTCGTCCGATCCGTGACGGCCTGGATCTCGCCCTTTCCGATCTTCCACCCGTCGTTGGTCTCCTTGCCGAGGATCTCCGCCTCCGCCCGCTTCCACGCGCCGGCATTCGCCCTCGCCTTCAGCTCCAGGATCGCCGCCCGGCTGAACCGGAAGATCCGCTCCCGGAGCGGCTCTCCGCCGCAGAACGTCACCTTCGGTCCGCCGTCCGGAAACCTGAGGACGGCAGTGGACTCGCTGAAGAAGTTCCGAGTGAAGTCCGGCGGGCGGGAGAGCCGGCGTACGCCGGACCTGCAGACTTCGGCGAAGGTGTTGAAGAAGTTCCAGAAGGAGGTGCCGTCAGTTACGGAATGGTTGACGGCGCAGCCGATGAAGAGACCGTCGGCGAGCTCTGTGACCTGGACGGCAAGGAGCGGGTGGAAATGGCCGTTGTAGCTGAGGGCGCCGTCGAAGGCGAAGCAGAAGAAGTCGCGGACAGAGTCGGGGACGTAGAAAGGGGAGAGGACGTCGCAGAGTGAGATGGAGGAGGCAATGGCGTGGATGAAGTCGGCGCCGGCGTCGTTGCAGGTGATGTAGACGTGGCCGGAGGAGGGATTGGTGGAGAGGCGGCCTGCTAGAGGAGGGAAGAGGGAGAGAGTTTGGGAGAGGTAGCGGCGGAGGAGGGGGAGGAGGGCGTCGGTGGGGAGGGGAGGGCGGCTAAGTAAGACGCCCTTTTGGATGTACTGGCAGGAGAGCATGGGGAGGTCGGAGACGGAGAGTTTGAGGTCAGGGAGCGTGGATTTCTGGTCCGGATGGATGGTGCATTTGGAGATGAGTGTGGGAGCGAAAGGAAGCGGAGAAGGAGACATATTGATGATGATTTCTCAATTCTTCTTCGTACAATTTCGCTCTCTCTCTCTCTCTCTCTCTCTCACTCACTCACTCAAAACACCTTAGAATGAATTGGGTGGTGAGACAATAGGTTGGGAGGGAGGGGTTTAAAAAGGGCTTTGGTTCATGCATTTGGTACAGACTACAGAGGGTCGGTTGTAGCTGTTGTTAGTTGCTATTTTCTTGTTTCTTATTTTATACTAAGAAATTATTATTTGATGCCCTGCCAGCCAGAGTAGTATTAGTAGTGTGATGACGAAGCCACTGTATACGTGGCACGTTTATGTGGGGCCAGGTTTAGGATAAGGGAAGACCAGAAATGCCACGTGTCAAATCATATCCTTCCATTTGTATGCTTTCTTTGTTGGGTCTTAGCTTGACGATTTATCTAAACAGTTGGCATTTAATGTATCAGTTGGCATTTAATGGATTTGATTTTTTTTTTTTTTTTCAAATATGGATGGATATGGACACTGTTTACGGAGCGTGCTTTCAACTAAAATTGAACGCGTGTGGAGTAAAGTAGTATAAATGAGAGGCTTGAGTTCTAACAAGCATTATTGACCATCAAATCTAAAATCATAAAATGATCGAGTGATGAAATAGATAAAAGGAGAAAATCTTAATTTATTTAAGACATTAGTTTGTATTTTATAATTTTAGACTAACAGCTACTTGTATTTAATTGGCGTGTTTTGTATCACAAACTTTGCCAATGTCCTAAAAGGTGAGAGAGCAGCTAGCACACCAAAGAAGCACCGGAGGAAGTGTATCCTAAAAACAGAGAAGCTTAACTATCAACGATCTTAGTAGAGGTGGGGTGGGGGGTGCACTGCATCTTCTGCATGGAAGACAGCTTGTTCTTAGTTGATCATTAAAATAATGCCACAGTGATGTTTATACGATTTGGTCCCTGACTTGTATTCACAGCAAGTGGATCCCCAGTATCTACATAATCTTCAGTTAACTGATCTTGAAGAAAAGTAATTAATCATGCTACTTGACAGGCTGACTGCTTGCAAACAGTGTAGCTAGCAGATTTCGACCTGGACAGCTTTCGATTTTTGTAGGCAGAGTGAAAAGTGAATCACCCGATTTGACATGTTCATCTCATGTGACTTCACTGTGATAAGTTCAACGGACCCTCGCAGAAACATCTCTCATGGATTGTCTTCTAAATTGACTATGCAAAAAATACAAATGGACGAACCTAATATGGTGGTAAAAGATCATCCAGCTTTAAAGCCTACTAAGTCAAGGGGACTTTTATGGGAAATATGCCTTAAATCTCAAAATAATGCAGAGCATGAGAATACCAAGAATCCAACGGGAGAGTATTTAACCCAGAAATCCCTTTCTTTGATGAAATTGCCTTCATCTCATGGTATCATGGGATATGTCTGAAGCCTCTTGGCAATATATATACTCTCATCTCCCTTTTTTTTTCTCCCTTACCTGCAAAATGCGTCTTTATATATTTCAACACCCATACTATACCCTCTGTCTCTCTCACATTTCATTTTTTATTGAATCAATTTTTTTAAGAATTATAAAAGGCGTTGGTGACTATCTCAGTTTTTCTTGCTACATATCTTTTCTCCTCTTGCCGTCCATTCTCTTATATAAAGTCATAAATTGAAAGTCAATACATAAAAGACGATATTTCTATTCATAATTTCAATCATTTATTTTATAGTCTTAGACAACAATTGATATTCTTCAATATTCAACTTGATTCTCGAACATGATTGATCCAACATGTCTCACAAACTTTGCAACATGTGTTAGAAGTGCAAGGAGATCAAATATTGATTCTTGAAGCAGCAAACTTTCAAAATATGGATCTAAAAAAAAAGAGGAAAAACTCATCATTCACCCTAGCTAGTAGACAGGGTAGACTGCATGTTCTGCATAAAAGATGGCTAGTTCTCACTTGACTAGTAAAGTATTGCTACATGCATGATTTTAGATAATTTGGCAACTGGGCACTTACTTGTATATACGGCAAGTGGATTCCCATCATCTACATAGTCTTCAGTTGACTGATCCTGAAGAAGTGGTCAGGGTAGGCTGACTGCTTGCAAACAGTCTAGAAAATTTCGACCTTAGGTGTCATCTTTCAAATTTATCGACCCTGAAATCAATCTGAACCTCCCAATTTGACATGTTACATTCCAATTAGGTCCTGCACGCCAGAAAACTGAATTCTTTGCCATTTTATTCTGCAGATATAGAATATATCCTTTCTATAGTTTGCATGTAAAAATCCAAAAGTTCATATCTAAATCATTGTCAAAATCCCGAAAGAAGTTAAACCTGCAGTTAGGGTGTTCATTGGATAGGTTGGGCTTGGCCAAAACTTATTCATAGCCGAGCCAGTTTAATTGTCAACCCCATATTGCATATTAAGGGTCATAAGTAACTCACTGGCATAAAAATTAGACCTAAACTTGGTTCTAAATATGTAATGTTGTGCTGGTCTTGGGACTCTTAAGGATATGAAGTGCCATGGCCGGTGACTCTTCTATAGGCCGGAACCTAGCCCATGCAGCTAAAAGTGCTCTAAAAAATCAAGAGCATATAAACCGGCCTTAGGTGCATCCAGTCTCCCAAGCACCACTACCTGTAGTTCAGGCTTGTTAAATGTGCAAAATCACAATTTTATGGGCAATAGGCCTCCCTTTCGAATAGTTCTAATCGATGTAGAAATACACTGCTATACCGATTTTCAACTTTCTTCACCACCTTTTTTTTATAAATTCCTATGGTACATAAACTTTTAATTTGAACCGTTCAAAATTTTTATAAACCCAGAAACACTTTGTTTCAAGTTTTTTTTTTTTTTTTTCTATTATCCTTAATAGTATAGTAGATATTGTCAATAAAAGATGGGATTTTAACATATTGGCTCACCTTAATCTCTATTTTTCCAATTACATGACCCAAATTTAGATAATGTCACCAGAGTCATTTGACTCTGGTTAACATTATTTTTTTTTATTTTTTTGCACCATATCCCATGATGTCATGGGATAGTCCCATAATATCATGGGATCTATCAGCCTCTCTATCATATATTTTTACAAATAATAAATAAATTTATTTTTTATAGAACATGAAAAATGACATTTTGTGAAAAATAAATACACATTTGATTACTATTTTTCAAGTTTTATCATTTGATAAAAGATTTTTCTAAGATACTGCATAAAAGCACGCCATAATATCATGGGATTTTTCAATTTGTATGACATATAATGTCCTATGATATCATGGGATCTAGAACAAAAATATTTTTAAAAAATATTGACTAGAGTCTAGTAACTCTAGTAACATAATCTGAATTTTGGTCATAAAATTGAAACATCTAAATTTAACGAGGGACTAATACGTCAAAACCCCGTAAAAAATTATAAGCGGTGATATTGCAGTCCCAATACATTCTCTTCTCAAACCAAATATAAAAAAACTCAGTATCCATCATGACCGAAAGGGAGTAAGAAAACTTAATTAAGAGACAGAGACGGATAATGGAAGTGGAAGATTAATCACGGGTGAATCCACTATTTTATGCCCCCGGAAGGTAGAAACAACAAGTGGAGGTCTGTGTCTGTGGTGTTGACAGGCAGGCAATGCGTCCTCATTCTCTCTACAATTCATTATTTAAAGAGAGCCGCTTGGTTATTTTTTTTTAGACGTGCAATGAAGAGTAAACTCACAGTCAATTTCGAGGGCCTACGATTAGGATTGGAATCATACGTGTGCTTCCAAGAATCTCTCTCTCTCTCTCTCTCTATCTCTCTCGATGTTTACAAGTCCATCGCACACCCCGCTACGCGGCACTTGCTCAGTTGCAACTTGCAAATCGTCCTCTTGCATGCATTAATCTTCTCTCTCCCGTCCTTGTTCATATGCAGTCCAAAGTCCAAACACGTTGGCTTCCTCGCTCCTTCGGTCATTAAAAAGCCTTATCTTTTTCAAGTGCACTAGTTCATGCACTTGTATGAGGTGATGTATGTGGAGGAAGATCTCAGCTGCACTTCCATAGCAAAATCCACGACGGGGCCAACTTCCCAACATGTCCAAAACATTTATACTATTCACCCTAGTCGACAATTCTTCTGCGGCCAAATTGAGGGTGTGTGTGTTTGCATGAAATTGCAACTGCATACAAATTAAAGAGGTATAACATCTACCAGTGAAGGATAGGACGTGGGCATGTTAGATAGTATCTCAATGTTTTTAGATTTTGATATCCGGAGGAAGTCAATTATAAAATAAAAGAAGATTTCATTTGATGATCATATATGGATCTTCTGTATGGTTGCTTCAATTTTGATCAATTATACATGCTCGTGCGCTTTTGGTAGAATTTCTACAAATTTAATTCTATGTAAACAAACAGGCCTTAAGTCCAGCTTTGATCACAACCACGCCCTTTGTACAAAATTAAAATTCTAGGATTCATTTTTAAAATTACTTTCAACAAAGAATTATTAAAGAGGTGGTGAGTAAAGGATTCAAGATTGAGAATGTAGATAAGGCTTTACTTTCTTGGAATTTGATTTGCTAGAATGATGACTAGATAATGGTTTTCTATTACCTCTTTTATTCAATTTCTTTCAAAGGGTACATCATTTGATTATCATTTATGAATCTTCACTTTTATTTCTTCGGTTTTACCCATTTTAGGATTATGCTTTTTGGAATTCATTAACGTTCAATTCCATCCACACAAATGAGCCTTACGTCACTTTTAGCCTAACTTTGATCACACATATAATCTCTTGACAGTATGGATCAACCAAATTATCTAGCAGTCAAATTTTTTTATATATGGCAAACTTATTGGTGACGGAACCAGGTGAAAAAGACAAAAATAACTTTATCACGCAATCTTTGGAGTAGAAATCTTGTTTAACTAAAACTAAAATAAATTAGACAGTAATATTAATTATTGTTTTGGCCATAAACAAATGGACCCCTCATGTTGTTTAAAGCTGATTGAAAATCATAACTTTTTTCACCGAATGGTGTTGGAATAGACAAAGCAACTAATAAAATAGTATAAAGCAATTAGTGGACCAAAAGTAAAAACACGTTTTACAAATGAAAAGAAAATAAGATTAGAAGCTTCTTGTGAAATAATATACCCATTTCCTCTGAGCGCCTGCTTTCAAAATTTCAAATTAGAAGGGACAAATCCAATCCAATATTTTTAATAGAAGAATGGTCCGCCATTAGATTAATCGTTCATATTAGGTAGAAATTGCATTAATTCCGTATAAGGATAAAAATGACCAACACATCGCGGCTCCTTCTAGATTCTAGATTGATGATCTATCCCTTTTCTAAAGGCATGTTTGGTTAGTGAAGCTTATGACATAAAATTGAGTTTGTTTGATGTGATATCTCGTTTCCGGAGCATTCCAAGTGCTATGTTTGTGGTAAAAACTCAAAATCCAAATCACATGAAAAGACATTTTTAGCCTTGTGAATTTTCTAAATCCCAGCATTCCAAATGCTAAAATGGGTCAAGCATTTAGAATTTTACATTGGAGGACAGTATTTGAAATTCTCAGAATTCTCCCAGAGACAAGTTTTCACAATTCTTCCAATCAAATAGGTCCTAAATATAAGTTTGGATCTCTGCTGAATCCTTTTTTAAACTCTATCCCTGTGAATATCATCCGCTCTACATATGCATCCTCAAGTTTCAATGTAAAAGGAGTGGGTGACTTTGTCCATTTAAAATTTGATTTGGTATTAATCATATTTTCATCATGTTACTTAATTTTAAAGTGGGATCCACTCCATTTGAAGTAAAATGTGAGGATATATAGTGGAGCCGAAAACATTGATCTTGAACAAAAATTATCTCCATACGGGGCCAAGATGGAGTTCAAGAATAGCTGCTACAAGAGGATCCGGACTACCTAAAAAGGGTTGACTCTATCATCGCTATTAAAAATGTGCCCCACACACATGACACACCACACAGGTTGATTGTGCCGTACTTTGTTTCCAGTCAAAACAGGTCTAACAGACGCCATGATAGTGCGAGTGAGACCAAAATACCAAAGTACCCTCATACGATCCGGACTCCTTTCTCTCATGCCCGGTATTTTGAGCAAAGGCTAAAGGGGTGTTATGGTAAGTTGAGAGAGAAAAGTCGTGACGTTCATGCACCCGTGTATAACATGCCCACAGGCCACGTTCACCGACCATGGTGAGTCAACTGGCAAGGACAGCGAGTCACCAGAAAATTACACAAGGAACCAACGCTAAAACCCAACAGCGACTGACTCAGTGAGCCCAAGGCACGTGGTGAAAAGTACTACGGTTCCGAGAAGATCTGCTTGGGTTGGGTGTGTGACTTTCCTCGTAAACAGTTTTGGGTGTGAAAATCGAGGTTGATAGAGCAGAAGGTTCCCTCTCCCTCCTGCATGTGAAAAATACTAAATTTTTTGATCTCATCTTGCGCTGACAATGGACGGTGGGGACGGTGGGAGATGATCTGGACGGTCATTTGGATCTGGCCGGAGCTGGGTCTTGGTGGCCACACCGACCCTGAGTACAATATTCAAGATCCTAACTATCATTGTAATTATTGTTTTTTTTTTTTTTTTTTTCTCAACAGTTGTATTGTATTGTATTGTATGTGATGAAATGGAGTTGGCCCGTATATATATATATATATATATATATATATATATATATATATATAAATTAGAGGGAGTGATCTTCAAGGTAATGTTGTCTGTGAGGATCATGGGCGACAGGTAAGTAGACTCACTTGAAAGGAAGGGAGGGAATGGTTGCAAAAATCTTGGCTTGAGTAAGAGGCACACTTAAAAGTTCATATTCTAGTCTAGGTGTATATAGAATGACCCAAGTTTATGGTCTTCAATATCAGAAGTTTTAAATGTTGGATCTAAAATCTAATGGTGAGCACCGTTGCTGCAACTGTCAAATTGAGACTGATGACAATTCAATGAAAGGAGAGGTATGTATAGGTATAGAATGTGCGAGGGTAATGGATCAAATGGAGCCCGTGAGTGGGCCACACACCTTTAAGAAAAAGGAGAAACACAAACAACTAGGCTTTAATGCATAGCATTAAACCCCACAAGGCTCTGCAATTATGGATAGAAATCATGGTTGGAGAGGGTATTGGAAGACTTTGATGTGAATTACAATGGCTCGTCTTAACCATTCATTATTTTCTCAACCTGCTAGGAGAAAAGGTTAAAATACACAAATTGTAGAAAGTTTAACTCAAAATATCACTTCTAAATTTTTTTGAAGATGTACTCTACCCATTTCATTACAGGAGATTTCGTTTTAAGATCTTTTAAAAAACAATGCCAAAGTAGTTATAGATAGAACAACATCCTTGGGACACATGTGAAATACAAGACATGATTCATGTCATGACTAAAACAGTGAAAGTGCACTATATCATTCACATTTCATTTTTTTAATGAATAAACCTCATATCATTTCCTCATCTTTTAAGTCTTTTTTATATGCCTTCTTGATATTCTAATTTATGACTTATTGATTTGCATGTATATGATTATGGGTTTCTGGTTAGTGGGCTGTATGTCCTAAAAATTGTTGTGATTGGATGTCAATATACCTAGTCTGATATCTCGATTTCTGATCCATTAATTTGAAGGTATAAGTTGATGGGTCTGTGTCTAAAGAATTATTGTGATTGAACAATCCTAGTCAACTAGTTATGGTCATTGTCCATTTTCAGGTATGTGTCGACTTGCAAAATCTTTTTTCCTCTCTATTTTTTGGTACCCACTTTTACATATATATATATACACACGGGGAGATGCTCCTATGAGAGATGCTCTCACCTTATTATGATATGAAAGATGTTCTCATCTTACTATGATATGAGAGATGCTCTCACCTTACTATGAGAGATAAGGTGGGGGCCCTCAAATCCATTTCCAATGCCAACAACTTAAATGTGAGGGCCTCCACCCCTATTTCTCATATAAGGTGAGAAATATCTCCCATAGGAACGTCTCTCATATATATATATATATATATATTTTCTTATTTCATGTTAAATTTTATATCTTTATTTGTTATATCATACATAAAATATATAGTATTTTATATCACTCATATTGAAGTGAAATTTGAATCCATTCCTAAATAGAAGTTAGTACATAATATAAGGAGTTTTGATGGGAATCACAGGGAGCTGTTGTAGATAGCAACTCCCGCTCCCATACAACCTACCAAGGACTCATCCCTGGGAGGGTGGGTTATAGTCTCCTCACTTGGCCATTGGGCCAAGTCAGTGCAAAAAAAAATCAAGAAAAAAAAAAAAGGAGCTTTGATAAAAAGTGGATTCTACACAACGTTAATCATGTAACTAGCCTGCTATTAGCTTGACAATGTCGCAAGGTCATTTCTCATTAGCATGGAGGGGCACATGTATTTAGAATCCTTGATATATTCTATGTAGGTCCCATTTGTTTATAGGTATTTCAGACGGGAACTCTATAACTAGGTATTTCTTACAATAATGATAGTTGGTGTTCCCTTTTTTCTAAACAATGAGGATTTAAAAAACCAGTACTATAAAATGTCACTTTTGGCCTAAAAACTTCCCAAATTTTCCTTCTTCAAGATGTTACAGTATTGTACTTAGTATTTGTGAAACCAGGCGGGAGACAAAATATGAGAAACTCTTAATACCTTCCAATAAGAATTCTTAGAATATTTAACAAAGAGGCACTTAGAGCAGATTGTTTTTCTTCCAGCTTTAAACGATGCTAGTGAATCCATCAAATAAAAAGTGAGAAGGAAATCGAATAACTGCATCAGTATAGCGAGTAAATGTCACCATACATCATTGAAATAATTTGACTAGTTGTTTTGTTCTCATTAAATGGGCCCCACAATGGAGGACACTTGTGAGATGATATACTTTTGTTAAGCTTGAAAATTCATTTTATCCACTCTTTTTGAGTGTTTGATTAAGTGATCAGGTTGTCTTTTCACAACAACCATTGGTGGCCAGAAATTTTAGTTGAGGAGCAACTATGTGAAAACAAAAGTTTTTAAGGGAAAATGTGTGAAAAACAGAAGATTTTTAAAAAGGTTTTAGGCCTATTTGTTTGAATAGAATATATAAGAATCTAATAAATTGAAATTTATAGTCAAATGAGATCCACTGAAAAGATTATTAACGAGGCGAGGGTGAAGGATATAAGGTATTGTCCTAGATGATGCCTTGGCTTTTTTAGGATTTGAATTATTATATTGATGGTTCATTTTCCATCTTCCTTGGATTCAGTTTTCGATATTAAAGGGAATGTTACTTGATGGCCATTTTGGGATATTCACCTTTTTGAAGCTTCATTTCTAACCATTATAGAATTACAAAGTTTGTTTTTCTAGGGCATGTGACGAATGGAGTTAGGAACCCATGAGAGATCCAACCATTACGAAATAAGCTTGCTCTCACAAAAAAAAAAAAAAAAAAATCTAGATATCAAACCCTAGACATTTAAGTGAGTAACATAATACCCAATCAACTGTGCAACACCTTCTTCTTGAAATACAAAGTTATAGAATTCCTAATAATACAGTCTGCTCAAGTGCTCCTCTTGATCTTTTTCACCTCGTGCGCAACATCTTATTACCCTCCAACCCTTTTCATATATTGCTTGCGAAAAATGAAATAGATGATCCATATTCTCATTTATTATGTTCTCTAGGATGTGTTCTTTGTGCTCTGAGACATTGAGTGGGTCTAGAGACTCTGCAAACTATGATATAATGTAATTGTTGGATTGAATTGCAGCCTCCTCTTCACAGCGAGTTCCCCTTCTTATCATTCACTACGGGAACCTCCTACGTACCTGCTAAACACTTCATCCATCCTTCAACTCCCCCATGCGAAAGGGAACATAAAAGCTACAACCAATTAATTCTAATTCACTAAGCAGAACTAGAAGGGTTCTCACAGTGGTTGAGGAGAATCTGTTTGGACTTCTCTCTCTCTCTCTCTCTCTCTCTCTCTCTGGGCGCCACCAATGCGTGGCTGGGCCCTTCAGGTGACAGGCACAACAGTTTTTCCATCCCTTCATCCACGGAAAGAGCACCACCTTATTAAATTAAAACGAGTCACACACACTACCTACCTCCATATTGTCGTTGGCCCATCTGCCAACATCATCATGCTATGATGAAATGTTGTCAATTACCAATTAAATGGAGCACGAGGGCGTTTGGATTGATGGCTTTGCTGTATCAGTTTTTTAGGCATGAGGAGCTTTTCCAATCTAGATAACATCGGTGGGACCCACTTCCCAAATCCAAGCAACTCGTGATTGCCCTCTCCCTCTTCTATTTATCAGGCGAACCACATTAGGTCCACCATTAGAGTGATCACATGGAGCACAAGAAATAACATATTTTGGCCATAATTAATCACATATTTTGTCTATGTGCCTATTCCAATTATTCGAAGATTTTGATTAGAGTTTGGATTTTAGAATGGGTATATGCCAGTTTTGAATTTATTCTCCTGTTTGCATTGGACGAGGATGGAGTTAATCATTTCCATTAGAATAAACATGGCCGGTTCCTGCAACTGTTGCCGTTGCACTCGACTAATATTCCAGTGCTTTCGTGTAACCTTTCTGTCTATTGAAGTTTTTTGTTTTTTTCCTTGCTTAGTCGATGTTTGTTTAGTACTGTTGTTAGGTCAACCAGTCGTATCTCAGTATAAAGAAATGATGATGGTCTGAATCTAGGCGTTATCTATCAATTCCACATTAAGAACCCCATCAGAATAAATCACTGTATAATTAATCACGTTCCCTCCAGAAGACGACAACATACAAAAATTAAAGAAAAAAATCATGGGGGAGAGAGAGATTTTAATCCTTAAAAACTTGACTTGGACATCCAACTTGGTGAGACTTACAACAGTCTCATAAATAATATGCATTTGAGAGAATAATACTCATTAAGCCACTTACTTCACCAATAAGTGGCAGCAGTTCTCATCTAGTTACTCAGAGTTCGAATCTTAAGTACGTCACATTTTTCCACTTATGTGGGCCTTCTTCTCACTTGTGCGGACTCTTTTCCCACGTGTGTGGACTATCTTTTCGTGTGTGTGCAGACTCTCTCTTGGGTCTAGTCCCCTTGACTGGGTTACGAAAAAAAAAAAACTCATTAGGCAAGGAACCAAAATTTCTCTCAAGGAGTGAGATAAAAGAGCCAGTTTGTTTGTGGAGTTGAATTCATAGTAATTCAAGTAAAAATGGGTCCCAATGCAGGGATTATTAAGGAGGATATGGGCGAAGTATATAAGGGTTGGATTCATAGATGTGATCTAATTTACTGATAATATGGTTTGCTAGGGGTGATGGATGGGTCATTGGTATTCATTTTTTATATTTCTTCAATTCATTCTCTATTAGATGAGAAATCATTTAATGACCATTTTTGGATCTTCATTTTGTTTCTTCAATTTTAGTCACTTGTAAAAATATATTTCTTAGAATTCTTAGGAATCCAATTTCATGCAAACAAACAACCCCAAGATATATATAGTCAACAAAAATTACAATACCTAATTTAAAAGCTTTGAAAAACTAAATAATTTAATTTAAAATTTTGCAAAGGACTGAACAATAAAAATAAATAAAATAACATAGTCAGCTAATCGTATCTAATCGGTTCATTGTGAATTGGCAATATAAAAGATATAAAAAGACGCCAAAAACATGCAAAAACTAATAGTTGGAACAGGCCACCATGCCTTAATCATACTGAGGCCCATGCATGGCCCGTTTAACTGGAAGGCCAGAACACTAGCTAGTCTGGGTCTGGCAGTTGTGCCTATAAAATTCAGTGCAAATCCGGTTAATATGAGCTGGGCTTGAGTCAAGCTTTGGCTGGTCCTGCCTACGAGCAACCCCTAGTTGGGTTGACCACTGTTGGGCCCTTTAAAAATTCACTCACGAGGAGAACTATTCAATTTTTGTCATTTTCGATCTTTATGAAAGTAGTATTGTGTAATTTCCGTTTCAAATATCTCCTTTAGTTGCCTGAGTCCCTTTAGTTGAACCATTCAATCCCTAAACAAAATGATTGAGGTGTGTCTTTTTGCCAAAACTAATAAGTCTTGAATGATTCAATGAATGATTCATCTAATGATTCACTTAAGAGTCTGAAGACTATAGACCATGCCTCCCAGAGGATGTGATGTCTGACACAGACCTAAAGAAGAAGGCATCTCCACCAACAAGTGTCTGTGATGATTGATAGTTTGATACAATGCATTGATCTAATATCTGATTGCTTGGATGAGTTCTGTTTGAATTTTCATGACATCTTTGAATGCTGGTGGGGTGACCATATCCATTAAGCTTCCAATATATAGACTTGCCAATATCATCCACTAATTATATGATCCTTCCTCGGCATTGATGATGTTTTTAACTCTTTATGGTTGTTAATGACTAGTGTATAATGTAGAAAATGACTGAAACTTCTGTCTCTATATGTTGCATACTTGCATAGTAAATAGAATATATAACTGGGCTACCCACGGCTTGGGAGTTCTTTACCCAGACTTCAATAAGTGAGTCCTCTCTTTTGTGTACAGGTGGTCCTCTCTCCTAATACTCAGTGTATGCTCAGGTCTACTCCCATGTCTGTCGGATCTCTCCAGGGCCACCACCTTGGCTGTTAAAAAAGAAGTAATGCTAACTTTACAATCATGTGAGGACGATTTAAAGTGTGAGATGGATCATGTTGATGGGTCCATTACCCAATACATAAAGGGTAGCTGTGAATTAGACCTAGTACACATCAAGGGATAAAGCAAAGATTCATATCTTAGAACTGCAAAACCCAAAGTTAAGCCTGATGCAAACTTGAAAAATAGACTTTAATTACTGAATTCAATTTACAATGCAAAACATATGTATATTTGAACCATAGTTGGGTGCAAAACTTGGTCTTAGGTCTGAACATATGTGGATTAAAAAAACAGCTTAAAATATTTTGATCCTAGAATTGGATCAAAATCCAAATTCAATCTGCGATTTTATGTTATTATTAGCCCAGAATAGGTTAGAATGGAAAAATAAAATTCTTCTAGCTAATTTAATATAGTTAAAATAAGACTTTGATGATAATAATAAAGATGATGATGATGATTGATCTTTATTTATGCCGTATATCAAATTCAATGAATGCTTGGGTATCTATTGACATCTTAAACATAATGTGTCCTGTATAAAGACTGCCCTTCCAAAAGCATAATTATGGTAGAAAAACACATTATATGTTTGTATTGATTTTCTCCAATTGTCTTTATATGATTGCTCTAGTGGATGTTCAAGGTTTGTCTCGTTTCTCAACTAAACGTCATTTATAAAACGATGAATAGGCATTGTTTGAAAGGATAAAAAAAATTGAAAATGCCACTATCTTCTTCATGATGAAATATTCAAGTTCTCCACTAGCTTTTGCCTGTGTCTCCCACTTGCACCATTGTTAATGGACCTCATTGATGAGGAAGATAGGACTGAATGACTGCACCAGCACTTCCACATTTCCTAAGATTTTCTCTATCAGCTACATTTGCATTTCAACCACTGCTTTCTATCTCCACTCTTCGTGCTGCGACAGTAGTGGATTGACTAGGAGGGAAGGATCATCAAAATTGGATACGTATCTAGATCCTCTACAGTTTTCACAGCAGTGAAATTTTGTAATTCGATAGATCCAAATTACAAAGGCCAAATGCGTCCTCTACAAAAGTGCCACTACATATGATGTGACAGATAAGAGAATCAACGTGTCATCAGACAAATCTTTCTGTCATCTCTCTATCTTTCTTTTATCTGCTACTAGGCATGTCAAGTTGCCTGGGACATGCATGGTCGCTCCACTGTAGAGAGTCTTAGATGACTCGCTTTCTTGATCTTATTTCCCGGAATGACATGGACCCCGTGCTACATGTCATGAACAGGTTGGGTTGAATGATGCAAAACCCTTTTATTATTTTCTGTAACAATTGATTGTTGAATGTTTTGTTTGGGAGATCTGTAGGTGATCTGATTACTTTGCTCAACTGGTTTTAATTATGGACTATAATCGGGATGTAAAATTATCATACAGGCCCAAAACAAGGCCCATATATAAGGGTTATATTTTTGTCCTAAGAGGATGGGGCACTTCCAATGTCCTGTATTGCAAATATACCTAGCTGGCTGTTAGCGTAACCAAGTATGGACCACACATGCGGGGGCGAAACTAGGGAGGGGGCTGCGAGGGGCCATAGTCCCCTCCCAAAATCTCAAAAAAAAAGCCCTTTAGATTACTTAAAATTTAAAGCTATTTTTTTCAATGGCCCCCCAAAGAAAAATTTTATTCACAATGCCCCCTCCCCTCTAATGTCCATAACCTGGTTCCGCCCCTGCCCACATGGACCTGGACATGACTAGTTACCAATGGGTCCATAATTTAAAGTGAACCGAACTTTCAAATTGGAGATCAGAGGTAGAGAATTAAGTGGTTGGTCCCGGGCAAAAAACCATGCATGGTGTATATGGATTGGAATCTGGCATCATCCAGTTCCTGTTTTAGATACAGGTTCGAGGCCAAATTAGGCTAATGAGCGCCCTTAGATCAACATGACTAAGGTTATATGGTTTATTTAGAATGCAAGTGTAGCTCTAAAACAGCAACATGACTCAAGCTATATGTATACTCTCAGAAAAGCCTTAAAACATCTCTTTCATTACGTGGCTCTGGATTATTGAGTCAAAACATATCGACCCAGATCTTTTAAGCAGGGATCTAAATACATGATCAGATCTAAGTTTCTTCTGAATCCAAAACAGGATTCACATCCGGATACACATCACCTCCACATCAGGTCGTTCAAATCGTCCAAAACAGATCCATTGCAATAATTAGATCAATTGTAAGGATCCACCGAATCATTTTTTCCAACTCCTGCCCTGTAATTTCTAATTTATCCGGACAAATACATGGAGGACGACAAACACATACAGTTTTCTTCCATGCATCAGTAGATAAGGTTTGTCATCCTTCTAAGAAGTATAAAATGACATGAGAGCTTTTTGTCCTTGTCCCTGTCCTTTTGACACTTAACATGATAAAAGCACCCCCCAAATGCTAATTGGTTGGAATTGTCCACAGTCTGTTCATAGAAAATGAACACACCCAAACATCCCACACAATCATACCCAGCTGAAAAGTCACTCAACAGATAGACATTGAATCCGTAAAGCTTTTCTAGAACAAGTGCAAAGCATTGTAGAAAGAAAAAAAGTGCACGTAGGTCATAGTCTTCAATATATTTCCATCATAGAGTTATGCAACAATCTTACCTAAAAATTTATATAATGCATGGATGTTGGCTGTTAAACATAACATTGATTCGATGGTAGCATTTGGGTCTTTTACATATACAAATTTAATGCTTCCATCCTTTCATTTTATCTTTTGAGGATGAATCTGGATGCCCCACAACTCTAATTTGATCATGCGTGGAGAGGCTTCTACTGCTTTTACAGGGCAGGTTTGGATGTGGGTAGGTCATAGGAGGTTTGGATGTGGGTAGGTCATAGGTGTTTGTGGATAGAGTGTCTCTCAAATTTTATGCCCAAGAAACTATTGCTAATCTTTAAATTTTCATTAAAAAAAATCAGCACTTTATAAAATTATTAAAAATGTTTCCATCTCCATTATAATTAATAGTCTTTCATCTACTTTGATTTATGGATCTAAATATGGGGTTTTTCTGTGGTTGGATTTCCACCCTGTATTTGATTGAGGTAAAAAACTTGATTAGGTATAGATTAGGTCTCACCGTGGACCCCATCGGACCCTGCAGTGAACCCAATCTCTTGTACTTGTCTATTCCACATGGATTTTGTCAGTTGTCACTGTTCCAAATTTTATCCTAATTGAAGCGATGTAGACAGTGGATTTAAAAAACCAAACGGTGACACGTTTTTTTTTTTTTCGGGTAAATCAATGGTCATACTTAGTGGGCGACCAAGAGAGTTTTCCTTGAAAGGGACACTTTGTGACAAATTAACTCCGGGTTGTTTGGATAAGCGAGGATTGGAGTAAAATGAAGTAGATTTCAAATGTGAAGTGGAGTGGAAGAAAAGTAGGTTGAGATTGAAGTTGAAGTTGAAGTTGAAGTAGAGTACTTCACTTCACTACATTTGAATGCTTATTTTGAAGTTAATATTTGGAGTGGAATCCACTTTTACTCAATAAAATAAAAGTATTTAGAGTTGAAGTGAAATGGAGTATATGTGACTTTCAATATTACTTCATTCATCGGGCCAGACTCATCCAAAAAGGATAGAGTTGAAATTTTAGACTATTAAAGCCTATTTAACTTCTCTCTTCTATATTTTTTTTCCCTATCCAAACAGGCCAAAGAGACCCTCTTTACATTCAAAAAATTCTAACAGATGATTTCTTCGCTTAACATCATCTGCCATGCTCCTTTTTTTTTTTTTTTTTTTTTTTTGCCTTTTTATTTTCTTTGGTTTATACTTGGGTGCCTATGTACATTCACCTAAGTCTCTTACCACCTACATTATAGTTAGGCATTCCTTGGATGTTCCTGTAAAAGGGAGTGCCTCACCACTTAGTCAAGTGGAATTGGCTCTGCCACGAAAATTCTGCTATCATACAACATTTCATGATTGGTTGTGGTTCGAGGTGGGCCCTACAAGGAGCATTATCTTTGTACACCACAGGCGATGCCTCATTAGATATATAAACTTTTAAAAATGGAATTTTTCAAAAAAGCATAAAACTTTTGACTCATTATTAAAAACGTACAGGAAGATTTGAATATTACATGAAAGTTTAAAAGTTTTTCATAATTCTTTCAATCAAGTCATATCCATGATTTTCTTCTTTTTTAGAAATGATAAAAATACCTTTCCCTGAGAGGTCTTTTATGTTTATGATTGAACTAAAGAGGGAAATAATGCCTCATTAGATAATTTCATCAAAGACTTTGTCACATCATCCATGCTCTGCCGGGGTCTATCATCATAATTTTTTTTATGATTGAACTAAAGAGCCCTTGGTTCAAGTTTTGTCTGCCAGGCAAAAAGTAGATACATATCTTCTATATGTGTTGATATGTTAGCCATATTGGTCTAATTTCACTTTCAGCTGGAAAAGGGAAAATTATAGCTTCTATAGGACCATACCAGACCCTACAGGCTCATCTACTGGACCCTAGACCAAATTCCCCTTGTTATACTTGCGACACCCCGTGGCCCTTGAGCTGCCTCTCTTCCATTATTTAACAGAGATGTCTTCATCATGATAACTTCTATGAACAAGAAAAATCTGCCTTTTGGTTTTGTCAAAAAGTAGAGCATAAATATCACTATTTTGTTTTTTTTTTTTTTCACGTAGCTTACAAGGATCTATTAGATGGCAGGGTGGGCTCTTGTTGGAGCGAGTCAAAAAGGTAATTAATAAAGTAATAATTATTTTGAGTGATTTGAATTTTATATAAACCCCACTAATAGATGTATAAGCGTGGTCATAACATTTATGTAACAACCAACATCAGGGCATCTGGCCTCTAGTATTGGTAGGGCCGTGCGAACGCTATTCCCCTCTACCAATCACTCTCCCATTTGGATAGATGCTAAGCCGATGCTCCTCCAAGTGCAACGGAGGCCACTGATCTAGGCCATCGGCTTTCTTGGTCACCCATTGATTGATCCCGTCTAGGTAAGTAAGATTAGGGTCATGAGCAGTTGTCCTGGGGACTCAATTCAAAAGAACTCCAGGTCATTTGAGGCTTGTTGCCAAATGACAAGTAATGGATATTGGGGTCGAAATCTAATGCGACAAGGACAAAATGAAGCCACGGAATGAATTCTGCCAAATCAAGATAGTGACAGCAATGAGTCAGGTTAAATGGGTCCCCTTTCCAATTCCATTTGAATTTGGTAGTGGTTTTATCAGATTTAGAGTAGGTATGGGTTAGATTTGATTTCGACTTGAGTTTGGGTTAAAGTTTTTGCCGACCCACTCCACCCTATTGATAACCAATTTAATCATATTATCAATAAAACGTAATAGACAAAAACTGAAGTACTTCATAGAATTTTGTAAAGGAAGTATAGGAATGCTGGTTACAGGGTGGGTCGGTTATCACATATTCTAAACCCGTTATGAGTCATGGTGCGTGTGGGAGTGTGAATCAGACTGGGATACGGGTTCACCCATAGTCAAGCCAAAATGGGGCTATCACCATCCCTGCATTGAGGGTATTCTTAGACAAGATGGGCTACACTGAAATGGCGCCTATGATGAATACCATGTCTGCTAAAAAAAATAAAATTAGGGATACCAGAAAGTGGTGAGGGACACCAGAGGAGAGAGGCTCCCACAAAGTTGGACCCATCATGCTCAACCACTTGAAAGTCTGTGGTGGAAGTTGATACTCTTTACAGAGGCATTCCCCGCGTGTTTATATTAAAGCACAGCTCAAATCTTAATGATGGTGCTGTTGAAAAACATGGTGTGCCCGCTGTCACATGGGCTAAGTGGGTGCATCCAATTTTTTTTATTCTTCATTTTTTATTCTTGCTGAGAGAGGGTTTTCAACCCTTTAAGCTAGACTAATTCCTCCAGGACCAGAGAGAAGCCGGATAAAACCCCTGTGGCTCCCAAGTAGTAGCACAAGTGGACTCAACCTTCGGTTCCTAAAGAGGGGGAAACGGGGATCGATACCAAAACGTTTAGGTACGGGAGAGGGAGGAACTGTGATCCTGACCACTCGGCCATCTCCTTGGGCGCATCCACTCTATGTTCATAATAAATGATGCGCGCAAATGGATTTTCCCATTAGATTATGCTGTGACATGGTTTAATAAGAAGAAATTTATTTCCTTCTAATTAAAATAATTGATTTCTTAAGTCATTGTTATTATCCTCATTCGTCAGCAAAGCCTTGTTCCAACTGCATGAATTCCATTTCGTCGTTCTAGTCAACTCTGTTGGGTAACTCCAAAGGGGAAAGCACACAAATTTCTCTAGTAATGGATTTATTTTGTATTTGTTTCATTGCACATCTCAACTGACCATTGAGGAACCAACATTTGTAGAAGAGCAACAAATTTGATCTGGGAGTTCTATACCTTAAGCCAGCCTATATCCCTGCAGATGCTCCATATTTACAATTTCTTCTAATGATTCAATATTGAATAAGTTCAGCACCTCAGCTTGGCTCATCACAGATCAAGAGCTTGATAAAACTCCAACCTAGTACTAAAATCTTCGATCGTGCTAGCTAGATTGTGTCTTTCTCTTGTTTCCCATGGACTTAGCCTGAATCTGGCTACTATAGACAGGCAGAGAGTCAGTCAAGTGACCTTGGAGCTTCTCTTCTGGCCCCTCGTATGTGTAGAAGTTCAACTGGGATAGTTACTGGTGCTAATTACGAAAAATTTTCCTAGAAGAGAAAGATATCTTCTTATGAAGCTTGAATAGCTGAATTATTTTCAGGTTTCCCATCTTTGAGTTTTTTTTTTTTTTTAAATTTCCCTCTTTGAGTACTTATATTCTTTGTTTGTATATTTCATCTTTTTTCCTTCATCTGTTTTTGCTTAGAAGGATAGAACACCCATACTCTCACCCCTAGAATTCACATGTCTTTTAAGTATGGGATATAATCATGTTATTTTGCAAGCATCATTTTCATAGGTAAAAAAAGATTTGGGGGTGGAAAAAGAAAGAGGAAGAAAGGAAATAGTAAGTGTCAAGCACAGGGAATGGCTCCATTCATGAATCCACAAAAGTGCATAAAGTTGTTTTTTCATTTTTTTGCATGTTTTTCAAAATCCATAACGATCTAGGATATAAATTATTAAATGGGTTTTATTATATTCATAAGAATATTGAACGATTTGCATAATGAATTGGGGCCCATAAAAGTGAAGTTATTGAGTGGGGATTCAGTTATTTTTGCGTTTTACGCATGTTTCTCAAAATCCAAGAGCATCTAAAATATCAACAGTTGATAGGATTTGATCCCACAACATATTGCTTGTAGAAATAAGACCACCATGTGATTACGCTTGTCAATTGAGCCCGTCAAAATCGGTACTCAGCCTGGCCCGGCATAAGCTAAAAAATTCAAGGCTATTAAAAAAGATTTGAGCCCGGCGGGCTGAGCTTGGACTATAGTTTTAAAGCTCGGCCAAATTGAGACTGGGAATGGACAAAATGGTCCCGGCCCGGCCCACAATCAGTCATTTTTAACCAATTTACCACTTGTTTGAAGAAATATCAATGCAACTATACTAATACACGATTTCTTGGACAAGGTCATTGGGTACCATTGTATGCACCAAAGTGGTAAAATAGTTAGTTTCTTTAATATTGAAGCATCTTTTTCTTCAACAATCTGGAGTCCCCCCCCCCCCTTTTTTTTTTTTTTTTTGGGGCGGTGGGTGCGGTGGGTGCGAGTTGGGTTGTAGTTGTTTAAAAGTGGGTGTTGTGTGAGTGAGTTTGGTCTGTGATAGAGAAATGGGTTCTGCCTCAGTTTAAATGGGTTGGTTTTGAATGGCATTGGAGATGGGTGTTTGATATAGGTGAAAGTGATGTGTTGAGTGTGGAATGATGTAGATGATGGTGGTATGAGACTTGTTTAGATGGTAGAACAGGGAGGGAGGAGAGGTAGAGCCGTCGGGGCCACATGAAGATAAGCCATATGTGGTTTAGGATTAAGGTGTAAAAAGGCCAGGACCAAATCGTGTTGACATAGGGTCTTGGACTCACCTGTAGATGATGCAGGCTAGGGTCCATTGTTGTTTTAGTTTGATCTCAATATTACAAATTCTCATACATTGCATTTTATACTTCCTCTGTTATTTGAAATTTGTTGAGTATATGTGTATATTTATAGTGCACGTGGAGTAAGTGGTGCACACATGTTTCAGCTATGTTAGCTTTCAGCCCTTCGGATTGAGTCTTCGTGAACTGAGTTCAGATAATTTGATTTACTCAGAAAAGCCAATTTACTAGTTCAAATAAATGGGATCCAAGATAGCCCACACAGGTGAAAAGAGGTAGCCCACAAACTAGAAAGAGTGGCAATACCTAGGGATCGATCTCCGAGTGCCCGGGTGACTTGCAAGGTTAACAACTAATTGAGCAACCTCTTGTTGCCTATCACTCACTATTTAGAGTTTCAGTTAATTTTGTCTATCAGTCAGCTGAGATCCAATGACTTGAAAATTCAAAAAGAGAATGCAGGGTCTCTTTTTTAGCAGTAGGTGTCCATACATGCATGTGCACTCATCTTTCAATGATCTTGATATTTTGCTGAAAACTTTAAATGGTTGGGGCAATCGTAGACAAAGACCATATAAGTCCAACAAACATGGGACCTTTTCTAATACCTTTTCCACTGATCCCTTTTAACAGTATAGCTGGGCCAGAAACCTGCAATGAGACTTTTGCTGTTCAAATAAACTCCTTATTGTGGCGACTTAAATATTGTGATATTTTGAAATAACGATAATAATATTTTTTAAGGTAAGTACTCACACATCCACACACACTCAGCGATACGGGGACTACAGAATAGTGGATGGAAATGGGTACACATTTACGGTTACTTCAGACCCATTTAATTTGGATTCTGGGTTTATGTCTACTATAATCGCCCTGCAGACAGACGAGATTATTTTTTTCTTTTTTGGCTTTGGCTCACTGGCTAGGAGGAAGGAGTTCAAAGTTCCCACCAGGGATCAATCCCTGGTGGGAGGGATGGGAGTGAAATTCTTTAGCAACAGACCATCTCTATATTTCAAGAGAGAGATGAGATTTGGGAAGCGTTGGTTGTACAATTTCTTTGTTTTTGAGTGCATCTTGATCCCCTATGATGGACTACATGAACGAGGCCTTGACCGGAGTCCGGATCATGTATATATTTGTGGTCTGGGTTAAGGTCGAAATTGGATCTAGACCCAACTCCGGATATTACTGAAAAGATCCGAATCTGAATCCACATGCATCTGGTCCCAGATTTTATCAATTCACATAATTAAATGTAAGGCCCAAGCCAAGCTAGGCCTGGCCTTCTAACATAATCCACCCCTAAGCCACATGATGGTGAGTTTTCTGGTCTCAACAATACTCCGTTAATCATGTACCTAGAAAATGGAAAGAAAAGCCTCACAAACTATACTACTTTCAAAGGTGGCAAGAAGAACGTGGCACTGCTGAATACCATGTTACTTCCAAGAATGATTTAAGAATGGCTCCTTATCCAAGTGGCAGGGGTACGTCACCTCTTTTTACCCGTGCAAGGCTGCATTTGCTTGCTTTCTCTTGGAAGGCAGCAAAAAAATTCCCAGAATAATGTGACTGTGACATGTTGTGGGTCCCTCTAGTTTTAATCATGGAATGGGGTCAGGAAGGACACCTTCCACTGTCAGCTGATTGGAATATAAACCATCTGCTCTAGAAACAGCATAGACAATACTCAATGTATAGCAGGTGGTTAAATAAAAATCCATGGTAAAGAAATTTCAACCGTAAAACACTAAACTTTACCATGTTTGTTGTTTCAGCCACCAGCAATGTTTATATTTATATTATAAACCCCAAATTAAAGATTTTACCTCATAAAAGACAAGTGGTTATTTTACCACTTGCAGACTTCTCATCTCACTTTATCTTACTTCACCTCATGAAAAGAAATGCATTTTTACTTTACCAAAAAATATGCTTCACATTACGTGGCCATTACCTTTTTCACTGATTTAATATTTATTTTACCTTACTTTACTGGTAAATAAAACAAACATGCCAATGGCAAGCTAAAGTTAGCATAAAAATAATCAAATTCAAATTGAGAGAAATGTGTTCATGGCCTGGGCATGTGCCTGGTTTAAAGTTTCATGGGTTGAATCTGGGTCTGAATATTAGACCCATTAGCTATGTGTGCAGGTTTCGACAAGCTTTAGCATGGCCCAAACGTAGCCATGAACGCCCCAATTTGAGTATCCACATTTTTCAGAAATCCATCATAGAATTCACAAATCTGTAATGTTTCCATTAGAAATCTTTGGGGTGTGTGTTTGATAAGGATGGTTTGAAGAATTCAAGTTGAAAGGTGTCACGACCCGGGCCCGAGATCCGGTAACCCCAACCCGTGATCATCATACTTACTCTCGTAAACACCGAATTAACCGAAGTTAAAACGGAATCCACAAAGAATAACATTCTCAATATACCTATCAAATACAAAACTTTTTGCGGAAACAATTATATTTGACAATACCAATCTACAATTTATATGTATACAAAATAAAGTCCTTATACATATATCATTTCCGATATACATTGATCAACACTGCATATTCAAAACATTATGCAGATGACCAATTAATTACATTCCAAAATGAATTTATACCGGCAAAGGCAATTGGGCCTGTAATGCCATCAATAACACTAATGAACACAACGGTTTAACAATATATAGACAAATCTTGCAATAGCATATTAACACATTCATATTGAGTTCATTCGATATGTATAACAACAATTCCAATTCTAGAGAAATCTAGACAATTTCTACAATGACAATAGGAGACACAATATCAATTAGTAAACATGTACAAAATGACCACTACCATAGCATTCATTGCATTGTATTTCATTTCATTACCATCTTCCCTCAAAGGAATTATTCATTTTATTTACCATCTCCCCTCAAAGGGATGATTCATTTTCCAATGGAAGGCATCAATCAATATCCGAAGATACGATCGGAATTTGGTAGGACTTACTAGTGTCCGGGCCAGGGACAACTAGCATCACCATGGAGCTCCGGAACACCCCAATATCCATCTGCTGCAGCAGGATTAGTCATTCATTAATTCATTAAACTCATTTAGAGCTTTAATACAATAGCTAGGTAGTGCCAGACTCAAAGGTCAATAACTTTCAGTAAGAATCATTTTATGGATTCAATTCAATTCAATAATTCCTTTCGTAACAAAGAAATGAGATAACAATAATACCAATCTCATTAGATTGGATCACAATGATATAATGAGAGCATTATTAACCACCTATGATTTTACTCAATCTTATCTCAATCCTAAACAACCATTCGGGTGTAACCATTGGTTTCCAAATGCACGTGTTATTCACAATGGACATCATATTTTTACATTTAATATGTGCATTCTTAGTCCCCGTAATTAACACCCATGGAGCTTAAGCAATTATCGATTAATATAATTCGTTCAAGGAACCCTTCTTAAAACATTACTAGTTCTCAATAATTTAATTTAATCCATGATTAGTCTTAAAACTAATCGGAAAAGCATTTATACTCATAAGAAGTACTCCAATTTCTCGTAAAAATCCAAAACCCAAAATTCCATAATCGGTCGGACCGTTAGGTTCGATCAATTGGCCCAAATTTTCACTAACTGTCATCGTTGGGCCAGTATTAAGTTCGCTCGAGCGAATTACTGTTCGCTCAAGCGAACCAAGGCAGAACGTTGTTCGCCCGAGTGGAATCACTGTTCGCTCGAGCGGACCAAAACAGAACTATGTTCGCTCAAGCACACTTAATGTTCGCTCGAGCGAACTCTTCAGAACTTCTGTCAATCCAAACAGAACCTCGTTCGCTCGAGCGGACATACTGTTCGCTCGAGCGAACCCTTCAGAATTTCATCCGAAATTCTGATACTCTCTCCCTTCTTCTACTTCCTTTCTCCATTAAATCTCCACATCCTGCATAAGAGATTTGGAACCTCTTGTTCCCTCCTCATACATCATTCATTCATCATTCATTCACAATAACACTTCTAATCATCCATTAAACATATCATTAAATCCATAATAATTCCCAAAACTCAATGGAAAAAGCATAAAACACATGGAAACTCTATGAGCTTCTAAAATAATTAACACTAATAACAAAAGATGCTTATACTTGTCTCTCTTGAAGTCAATGAACTCAAAGCCCTCTTTTACTTAGCTTGGCTTGAGACCAAAATCCCTAATTTCAAACCCTAATCCATAAAACAAGCAAATGAACTCCTATGAGCCATTTATGCTAGAAATCACTACAAAACCACTAATAGGACTTGGAAATCCTAAAGGAAGACCCATTACTTACTTGTTGTTCCAAGCAAAGAGATTTAGAATTCTCTTTCAAGCCCTATCACTTCAAAATGGAGGAATGACTTGAGAAAGAAGATGAAGTAGCCTAACCTCACTCCAATCACTTGGGAACTCTTCCAATCTTCACACTAGATGGAGAGAAAATGGAAGAGAAAAGAGGAATGGAGAAGTTGCCTACGGTTTCTTGAGGTGGAGATGAAGAATGGCTCATTTCATTCTAATATAAGAGCTTTTACACTAAAAACCCCTCTTATTAAACTTATTGACATTTAGAGTCAAATGACGCCTCACTTGGTCCATTTGAGATCAAATGGAATCGCGTTTATTATAAAAGTTAACATACTCTTCGAGATACACACGTTAGTATTAAGAATTTCCGTATTTGACGAAATACGTAAAAATCCGTATTTACGGAAAAGTCCTTAGCCTATCTTGTTTGAGTCTAAACTCATTTTAACCAACTTAATTCCATTCAAATTTATTTCATTATGCTTAATGCATCATTTGAGACTAGTTTGTCTCTCTTTGGTCATTAATCTTGATTAATCCAATTATTCATGCTTAATTAGCATTAATCTCAATTAATTAGTCTTAATCACGATTAGTTCGGGTCGGAGGGTAACAAAAGGATTCCAAGACTCAAAAGTCCTCTCCTAGAAATTCCAAAATGCTTGCCTATTAAGTAGGTTCTGGAGTTACAGAATTAGGTGAATTTGGAAGTACTAAGAAAAGTCAGTAACACCACTAGCATTTGAAGAAATTATCCCCATCCAATCAAACTTTCAATAGCATTTCAGGGGGCAAACGCTCTGACCAATTTATGGGATTCTGACCCTCTACATCCACACGGACTCTAAGTGCAATTAAACACAAATTAAGGTAGTGTAAGATGATTCAAAATTCATACTAAAATCTACTTCACATTTCAGCAACTTAAACTGATCTTAAACAACTTCTTCAGCGTAACAAGATGGAGAAAGGGAAAAGGAAATTCATCGTTCAGTATGTCTCTTAAAACAATGGAGGTTGAATCCAAACTCCTTCAACCCCACCAGTAGCATACCACTCACCTGAAGCATCTGCCCAAGCACGTACCCTGGGCACTCTAATATAGTGCAACCGCTCAAGATTATCATCAAACAAACTATCATCAGAAAGAGACTTGGGCCATGGTGTCACACTTTTCCCTGGCAACCCATACAAACCCCCATCCAAAGGTGACAAGGCTGAGATGTTGTTCTTACACCCATTCCTGAACTTGCACATTCCACCTTCAAAGGTCCCACACTTGGCAAAGTAGATGGTGCTGTCGGGCGACCCACTTGCGGCGGGGATCGCCGTGGATGTGCCTGCCCCCACCAACAGAAGCTGCCCTTCGAGTTCCACCGAGGCCGTAGTGAATGCTTTTGCTGACAAGTCCAGGCGGTAAATGCGGCACCAGCCCCCGCCGGAGTCCCCTCTAGTGATGACTAAGACGTTGCCAAGGGACTCCACCAGGTTGATGCTCAAGGGTTGGGACAGAGCTGAGAACATGTTTATCAGATGTTGTAGGGAACCTGTGTTGGGGTCAAAAGAGAGGACCCTCCCCATCCATGACATGCCATATACGTAGAAGAGACCACCACAGTAGACTGCATCAAGGACGTCCAGTTCGAATGTTGTTGGATGAGTGTAAGTAGCAACTGGGTCCTGGTTTTCCTGGGGATGTACCTTTAGATTCACATACATATGAGGAATAGGTGTTAGTGAGGTTTATTAGTGTTCTTAGTTAATTAAAGATTTAAAATATATATTATGGGTTTATCTGCAACCTCGCAGTAAAAAAAATTGGCAAACTCCTTTCCTAACATACTTGACACCCTCCACCCCCCTTGAATTGTTCATCATCCCAACTAGCCAATGATCAGATGATTATCAACCACTGATTAAATCATGATAAAAAAAAATGCACTTGAAAAACAATTAATCATTGAGGACCCTAAGAACAAGGGTAAGGATAGTGCCATTACAGTGGTATTTAGTGACATCATCAATACACCATACTCTCATCTACCTACCCCTGTGATTGGAGCATCCAGTAGGGGCAATAGAAATTGGGCATGCCTTAAAAAATAAAACAACCCCATGTTTATCCCTCCTGCTGCTGTTGGGTGGAAGTGGTTGAAAAGCTAGTTGAACTAGTAGGTTCAACAGAAAGCAATGAGTGGAATTACAATGAGAATGAGGGTAATTCTTGGACCACATATTTCATATTTTTCCATCCCCACCTAAAGGAGAGCTGGCAAAATCCAACCCAACCCGTCAATCCGGCCCAACCTGACCCTCATAGTACCCGCATAATATACGGGTCAGTCATGGGTTAAGCTTTCATGACCTACATTTAAATGGGCCAACTCGTTTAACCCTCTTGACCCTCATAACTTTTTTTTTTTTTCCTAGCAACTAAAGCTGATACTTAATATTTAGTTTTATATTGTATTCTTTATTTTGATACAATGTTTTTTTTTTGTTTTTTCTTAAGAAAACTTTATTTTGTTTCTATGAGGTTTGCTATTCATTTTCTATAGTCGCTATTTAAAAAATTATATACTATATTCATGGTTTAAATAATTCCTTCTCTGTCTTTTTTCTCAAGTAGGCCTTTTGTTAGCTTACTTAAAAATATTTTTGTGTGCTCCTCCCTTAGGAGGATTGTGCATATGAAGAAAATACATTAGATATGACATAAATTAAATTAAATAATCAAGTAAGGCTGATTACATGCTAGTTTCCACACTACTTTCTCCTTAAGCCGGCACAAGCCAAAGAGAAGGGCGAATTATGGCATCATAATCTAGGCCTAAATTTTCAACCCAATATCGGCTAAGCATGGGTTTGGTTTAAGATCATATAAGAAGCAAACTAATGTTAGGCTTTTCATAATCCACACAGAGCTTGGTTCATTTATATCTAATCTCATTTTTACGAACTAATTTATCGGTTTAGACCTACTTTAAACTTTGGGTATAGTTAGAGCCTTAAAGAACTGTTATTAATAAATTTAGGTTTTGATGCAGGTCAACCCAACCCGGGCCACAGTAACCCACAATGGTTGTGAGTTAGTGTGGGTCGGGTTGGGTTGACCCACAACGGGTACCGGTTTGGGGTTTCTGACCCGTTAAATAAATGGGTTGGATTTAGCCCAAACCAACCCATTTGCCACCTCTACCTAAACCAACAAGGAATTGCTATATTTACGAGAATATAACTCCTTTTCTATCTCCCTACTCCCTTTTACTTTCTAATATTTTATTTCCCATGTAACTCGTACCGTTAAAAAGTAATTATATGTGTGTTCAAACTAAAGCCCCTTTCCTTTTCAAGAAACCAACCTAACCACTGCACCACATAGCTATTTCATACAAATGTTTGTCCAAAAATTCTTAAAACTTTTTTTTTTTGCTAATCTTATTCTGCTTTGGAATATTGACTAGTTATTAGACTTTATCTAGGAGGTATTTATAAAAATAACTATATTTATGCTAATGGCCCCTATAGATACTATTGTTATCATTTTTCCATACTAATGCATTGTACTTTAAGCGTGGTGGTCAAGCTTTTTATGATAATCATTATGCAATAAAACTAAACCCAAATGAATATATAATATATGAAATTGATCAACAAAAATAATAAGTTATTAAAAATTTTTAAAAAAAATGACAACATTATTTAAAAAAGACAAACTCACAATAAGAGTGTGGAACTGAAGATGAGGGGGAAACTTTCCATGTTACTGATTTGCTACCGTGCACGCTTGTCGAAGGAGAAATAGTGGAGTTTGGATCTTTTTCTTTTGTGTATGTGTGTGGCTTTGACTTTAATAAATCATGATGTAAAAGGAATGGAACACTACGATAGCCCCACTGTTTAAACTCACAATCATTAAGACAAACATCCTTACTTTCTATGGGATATTCTCAAGTTTCACCTCAATATGGGTTATTTCCACCGTCAGATTGATTCTTTGCATAAAAAAAAAAATACCAAATCCTATGTGCATATTTATTATCATATTTTTCATCAAACAATTAGTCCAACAGTAGGATTATCTTCAATGGAGATGAGATTTTGGTTGTCCTATGTACCTGGAAAAAGTTTACTTTGAATGGTTGGATTTCAATATTTGGTCCCCACCATGGCGTTCTTACCATTCTAACTCGGGATTTATCAAAATCAAAGCCTTAGACTGAAAGTAAGTTGTAGATTTGTATCTATGGAATGGTTTGACGGCAAGGTTGGCAAAGGGCAACACTTGTCAACTTAATCTCATGTTTCGTGCACTAAAAAAAATTATTCTTTCTCTTCCTTCAATGTTTCTTCATCTAAGAGATTTGCAGAAGCTCGAAACGAAGGAGTGGAGAAGTGAGAAGTCACATCTATATGAGATCCTAAGCTTAATCTCACAATCTAAACAACGGATTCTCACAAAAATAATAATTCATATCACGTATTATCTCTAATCATTCCTTATGAAAATAAATATATATATATATGGGGGACATTCATGTGCATCCATCCCTCACCATAGGGTGAGGACACTTTCCATTTTTTGCACATGAATCTCCCTTTTGTACTTCACCATATGTACTTGAAATCCCCATTTTGTACTTGAAAATATCCATTTATGGAAGCGTCCCTCATCCTATGGTGAGGGATGGATGCCCATGAATATTCTCATATATATATATATATATATATATATATATAAGACTATACACGGGCCATGCGGATCAACCCTAACCTGACCCATTTTTCTTATATATGTTTTTTTTATATGTTTTTTAATAAATATTTAATAAATATATATGTTTTTTTTATTCATGTCCTTGTATTGAAACTGTGGTCATTTCATAGTTGTCAATTTGGTTCCGGTCATTATTTCGGTTTAACGTTTGAGATGTAATATTTTAGTATCTCGAAAATTCAGAAAAAATTCAGAGCAGCTTTTCGGAATAACAAAAGATTATAAATATATATACATATATATAATATAAAATAAAATATAAAATATAAATTATGCATGTTTATTGATATGAATATTGAGAAAAAAAATTTAAAAAAAAAGTAAAAATTATGCTATAAACTCAAATGGACTGAAATTAGCAACCGAAATTGACTGGAATGGAACAGAATTCAAACCGAAATTTCTTCTATCCCATTCCGTATCAATCAAAGGACCAAAACAAAAAATCCCGGCCCCATCAAAACGAAAGGAAATTGACAACTATGGATACTCCCCACTCTCCATTCCCCACTCTTGCATGGACAAGGAGTTCACCGCAAAGGAAGGCGGTTGATGACTTGATGAGTCGTGGGACAATTAATTCCCACGAGCCCACGTGACCTGCATGATCCACTGGACATTACAATTATTCATCCATCACATGGCCCGCCCTGCCCTGGAATAGATGGACGACCTTCCAAAAATCTTTAATCACTCTCTCAAAATATTTTCCCCGACCATGTGGACCATTGAGAGATGAGCGATGACTTTGTTTTTCTTTGTGTCGCATCCATTAGAAGACAGCAGATCAGACGAGGACTCAAAAATGAAAAACCTCCTACTTCCCCTCAGGCGCACCCATGCATGAGTCCGCCGGTACCAGTTGCCACCAGATGTCCCTCGAAGTCACAACATGCACGTGGCGTGGGCCCGCAACCAGAGAAGGAGCAAGCAACAAACAAGGAAAAGAAAAAAAATAGAATATAAACTACATGATATAAGATGAATGATCGGAGATAACGATCGACATTGATCAATTACATCCTTCCGACCAACTTAACTAAACACACACACTGACATCAGATCCAATGCAGAATCACTTCATTGCCAAAAATGGATCAGATCCGATTATCAATCAGAACCCAAATACTAACGTAACTAAACACACACACACTGACATCAGATCCAATGCAAAATCACTTCATTACCAAAAATCGATCAGATTCTGACTTTAATATTGCTTTCCAACCCGAGAGTAGTAGACATACTAACTCAGGGCATGATTGGTGACTGGCTTAGATGGCTAAACACTGCATCTAGAGGTTGAAGATTTGATTGGGACTACAACAGAGTTTACCCTGAGCTCAGAGGGATTAGAACTGGCCAAAGTTTGCGAACCCTTCAAGAAAAAGAGAAAAAAAAATTTAAATCCTCAGGCCAAGATTGCAAGGAAATTAAGGTCCATAGAGGATCCAAACCACAAGGCTACTAAAGTAAGTACTGACTAAAGCAAACACCATAGAGGATCCAAATCCCAAAGGCACAAGCTGAAGTTAAAAAGAAGAAGAAGAAAAAAAAAAAACCAACTGAATTAAGAAAACAAAAGTGCAGAGCAGAGTAGGAAGCAGTAGGAATTTAAGAAGGCACCTTGAGAAGTGTAGTCTGAAGTTGAGCCACTCCTTTGGTCAGCAAAAGAACCACGCAATCTGTGCACGTCGGGACACCGGAACAAACCCCCAAATCAAAGGGCGAATGCGCGCCAGGGAGATTAAAACGCTCCTTCGTGAACGGATTCAAGAACAAAACCTCCCAACTCTCTTCCTTCCCTTCTCTGCACACGGAAAGCAGCAACCAATCACGCACTGCCGCGTGGCAGACGGACCGGGCGAACTCGGCCGCCTCGATGTCGTAGCACCTCCTCTCTACCGGGTTGAAAAACCGTCGGATCCTTCCGCCGATCCGGCGCGCCCGCTTCGGTAAACCGGATCCGATGGCCTCGTCGCCCACCATGAGCCAGGGTATGGGTATGGAGCCGAAACCGAATGCCGACGGCTCGGATTTGAGGATAGAGCGCCACTGGCTGCAGACGGCGGAGAACCGCCGAGTGTCGGGGAAGGTCAGTAGCCGGAAAATCTGTTCTAGGATCTCCGGAGGAAGCTCCGACCAGTTTCCATCGCATGTTGTGAGATTTTCGTCGGACATTTTTTTTTTGGTTTTGGTGAAGTATGGGGAAGTAGTGAAAAAGGAGGGGTTAAATACGGAGTATTGATGAGGTAACGTAGCGTATGCAATACGCTTGAAAGAAAGGGACTTTATGGATTCCTGGAGGCGACGTTGGTTTACCCATGGCTGAGTGCCGATGATTGAGGGAAGAAATATAAAATTTCATTGCACAAAAGATTGGATGATAGTTTTTCTTTTTCTCTCATTTCTTTGTACTTTTATTTTGAAATTTTCCTTAATACTCGGCGTTGGCCCCATCATTGGTTGAAGTTAGGGCTGCCAACCGTATATGTGTTAATGAATTTGTGTTGTGGATTAACGTATTCACGTTAGAATCACTTCAATTCGTACACGACTCATTAAATAAATGGGTGTAAAAATTAAATACAAATATGATACAATTATTTAACAGGTTATCCGACACAACCTGTATAACTCGTTAAATAATCATGTCCATTTCAGACCATTTCAGTTAACACACACTCTTTTGATTAAGAAAGGAGAATGAATGAGTTAGAAAATGATTTTTTATATGCAGGTTTTATGATTTCGTTTCAACTTTTTCAAATTTATCAAAAGCCCTCTCATGCATTTTTTTAATTTATATCATGTATTATTTGGCTGGTTGTATCGGGTTATTAATGGATTATCAAATTTATTCGTTAACGGGCCGCTAATTTAGTGTGTTAATAGGTCCGACCCAAAACGACACAAACCCGTTAAGAGTACACCCAAACCGGTTAATATCCTATAGATTCATATCGTGTTAACGGATCGTGTGGCATTTTAACAGTTCCAGTTAAAATAAAACAAATTCCCGTGAAATTATTGGTACAACAAACATGTGAAGTATGCTATGTATTGCAATAAGTGAGATATCGCATGCATGGCCCTAGATTGTTGTATCTGAAATAATTTTATAAAACATATTTAACCTTCGACCATTCTAAGACCATTTAAGAATAGTCAAACTTAGCTCTAGAGTAGTCCGGCCAAACTCAAGACTTTATATTTTACATGAGTGCAGCCTGAACTCGGCCCGTGGACAGCCTTAGAATTTGAGAGGGGATTCAGACTTGAGTTTGGAGGTCCACGATACAATACCCTGCGGGCCTCGCCAAGCCAGATCGAAATAGAGGCCCAAATATGTATATGCAAGGCGCTTATGCATTTTTACCTAAAAAAGATGCACACCTACTTTAGCCCTTAACTTGAAAGCTAGGGATGTAAATGAGTTCTCGATTCTCCGATTACCTGGAGGTTTTGACTCGTTAAGAATTGAGTCTGTGTCCTTATTTAGGCCCCGATAAGTAAATGGGTCCTGGTCCGGTTCCACCTTGGTTCAGATCCGTGGACCCGAGACATGACCTATTACCTCATTTTTGGAAAAAATCTCTTCTAAAAGTCGTATTTTTTTAATAATATGCTCTACCTAGACCCAAACTCGGATCTAGACCCGTCCCATATATAGTTCTGATTCCGATTCCAGATCCGAAGTCAAAAAACCAATTCCGAAACAGTTATAGTACTAGATCCGGTTCCACCTTCTCCTTAACGGATCCAGTTCCAGATCCACCCCGGACCTGAACCAAAACCGACCTGTTTACAACCCTGATGAAAGCCCTTAGTCAAATGTCATGCTAATTTATTATCATCGAATCAAATGGTCTATAATGAATGAGTTGGGTCAAATTAGGTGAGTGCCAATCTAGTATACAATGGATACTAGTACGACATCAATGGAAATAACACAAGCAATGAGAGGCAATTTACAGAACTTGATTCTGTAATCCATTGTCACGGAATAGCTGTAAAACTTAGGTTTAAGGGCCCCCTCTATGTAAATCATACTGATAGAATTATATTCCAATTTATAGAAGAGACTAAGGCTTATATCTGATCTGAAAATGAGTCACAAGACTTAGTGTGGAAATTTAATTTCTAGTCCAAGTCACTAGACTATTCGAAAACACTTGATAAAAAGATGAGAGTATTAAGTATCCTTAGCTAACCATTCATAACAAAATCTCGATGGGTCAATAAAAGTAGGATAATAATTCATTTTCAATGCTCTCCTTGGGTAGAATCCGATCGATGCATATTTCACAACATGCATATTATATTCTACATCAAGACATTACTCATGGGATTTAAATCCCATAGCCGATTGATTCTAATATTATATTAAATTTACTATACTTAATAACTTTAGCAAAATCTCCTTAATTTTGGTACCGGCTACATGTAAAGGGGTCACGAGCAAAGGCTTTGCTTTAAAATATAATAAAATCGGAAGTTTTTTTTTTTTTTCTTTTTCTTTTGTAAAGCACTGTCCTTGATAAAGCTATTCGAGCCAACCAATGGACTTTCTCTTACTTTTACCGACATAGTCCAGAGTTCTTGAGCTTGGTTGAGAGTTATTATTTAATATTTTCTTCCGTTGTGATCAAGGAATCCAACCTGGTAGATTTATTTTTTCTAATCTCTTCCATTGTGTAGGCCTGCCGAGTTTCACACTTGGATCGAGACCACCGATAGTTACGTAGAAAGGCATACCGTTCAAAAAAAAAAAAAAAAAAAAAATTGTGGAAAGGCGCAAGCCTGATATGCTTCTACTTTGTTTTCTGCCACAGAATATGATCCCATGCCAGCTAAGTTTAACAGGCCATTTGAGTTGATCAGTAAAAGTAAATCATATATATTACTTGTTTTCGTTGTTAATCCGCTAATGTCTCCCTGCACCCATCAGAGGTTAGTTGTATTTTGTGCTCTTGTCTTTTTAAAGAGGACTTAGATGTTTCTTACCATCTGAATTAGATGCATGAAAGTTTAGTGGCCCATTTGAGTACATTATTATAATTACCTGTGAGTACATTATTATAATTAAAAAAATTAGTCAGATTAAATAGTTTTATTGAATTTCATAATATGAGTTTGATAATCACATCTAATTTGCATTTTAATTATCAATCCGAATAAATGCATAAACGGGTGGCATTACTATCATCATTAAGTATAGCATTTTATAAAGCATAAGATTGTGTTAGTTACAAGATGATTTTACCAAAAAATAAAAATAAAAAATACTCTTTAGATGCAGCCTATACCCAAAGGGTCATTTTAGTTTCCCTCACCAAATCGGTCTTCCCGGCTATTTTCTTAAGAAATTAGGTAAAAAAAAATCTTGGCAGGAAGACTGATTTGGTAGGTGGGAAACTAAAATGACTTCTTTGGTCTCCCTAAAATGTTTTTTTTTTTTTTTTTTTTTTTGTAAGATCCTCTAGTTAAAAATTTGAGAAAATTTCAACAATGAGGAGAGGAATCCATTTGAGCGGCTCATATTTTTATTAAGTGGACTGCTTTATGGGTTACACCCCTTGCACTCATGTGAACTATGTGAGATATAGCTTATGGTATCTGGGTTTCCCTAATAAGTAGCTAGATAGAGAAGTAAGAAATTAAAATTATTGAAACCATATAATTCAAATTAATGAAAATGGTAATTGGATTGCTTTGATAAGTTATCTTTTGGATAAAAGTAAATGACAAAACTTCCTTGATGTATTTTGAAAGTTTTTTTTTTTTTTAAAGAGGAAAACAAAATTGCTGAGGGGCAGGTAAGAAAAAAATAAGTTTAAGAGGAGCAAAATGATAAGATCAAAATAGGCATTGAACCTTTCATATCCTTTTCTCCCATATTAAAGAAAATCTAAAAGTTGATGAGGGACTCTAGGTGGTCATTGTTACATCTTATATTTTACTAAAGTTGTATATAATAATATAATATGATGTATTGTTTAATATGCTTATGTAAATTTCCTATAATATATATTTAATCCCTGCAACACCCTTCAATAGAATTCATACAATAATAACTTTTTTTTTTTTTTTTTTTGAAGAGGTGGTCATTTTCATGTGAGAACGAATATGGAACCACTGCTGAATAAGATGGATGAAGGAAACCACCATCCTGGTGAAAATGACATGAGATTTATTAAAATTTTTAAAAGTCCATTGTTACTTTACATGACGTGCTTTGTGGGGAGCACTCTGTTTTTCTTTGATGATTTGAAAGGAAAAACCATCAAATACATATGCTACACATTCAATTGATGGGAATAATCAACAGGCTTAATACAACTTGGAATAAATAAATAAATAAACTTGAGTTTGACATCTACGGGACCATGACAGGAACATGGTTTGGATTATCCATGGAGACGGATAGATCTACCATCATAGAAAAAGTTCCTAAAAGGGTTTTTATTGGCACCGTGGTTTTATCTCTTCACACGAAAAAAAAAATTATAAACTACCCCTCCCGCCCCCCTTTTCTTTCTTGCTGCCTTCCCCTCTATTTTCTCTCCCTCTCCTTTTCTCCCTTTCTCTTTTTCTCTCTCCTTCCCTTTCCTCCCCACATATTCCTCTCTTCCTCCCCCTCCCAATCGCCGGCGATGAGGGAGATCGGCCCCGGGAAGGAGAGAGAAGAAGAGTAAGAGAGAGAAAGAGAGGGAAAGGGAGAGGGAGAGGGAGAGAGAGGAAGCAAGAGGGAAAGGGGAGGGGAGGCCAGCTGGCCGCTGGCTGCCGGCCGTTCTCCTTCCTGCCTGAGATTGGGTGGGTGGGAGGAGGAGGAGGAGGAGGAGGAGGAGGAAGAAGGAAGGAGGAGGGAGAGGGAGAGGGAGAGGGAGAGGGAGAGGGGTTTAGCGATTTTGATGTTTTTTACAGTGTGGAGAGACAAAACCTCCTCGGTGCCAATAGAAGCCTTAAGTTCCGAATCGTTTCAACCTCTTTCTTTCTTTCTTTTTTTTTTTTTAAGCCCTTTTCAACTCTAGACTTTATGCTGTAATGATTATGTAGTCTTATTGCAAACTTCTGTCGTTATGATGACAACTGATTGAGGTATGGCCCAAAGGGCCCACCTGCTAGAAATAAAAGTCAGTGTTAAAGCGTGTGAACAAGGCTGAGTGCAACTCGAATCTGGCCCAGATACCGGTCCCTTTCTGCTAATCTAGACCTAAGCCCACATATAAGAGCACAAAAGCAAGAAAATGGACCAGACTCGGAGAAGACAGATGATAAGTCCTTAAAAATGCATAATTTCCATATCATTTTAGATTAATTAAGGACTTAATCATAAATCATGGACCATTTTAATAAAAAAAAAAATCTTGATTTTATACTTATGGGCATTAAAGTTTGAATTCGAGTCAAAATTCATCCAAATATTGTATTTTCATATAAAATCAGGTGAATTTCTCTATTTTTGGCATTGAAAGTCACAAATTTCTCGTTACTTTTTATTTACACATGAAATGATGAATTTGCACCATTGATTTAATTAAAGAAAATTTGATCAAATGGTGACATTTTATGCATCTATTTAATGTGAATTGGGCTCGTATCTTGCATCATTCCTTCCCTATATGAATAGATTATTCTTTGACATTTGTTTTTATTTTTGTAGGTAAAAACCAGAATTTTGAGGCCCGTGTTGAAGAGAAATTAAGAGAGAAAAGAAGGAAGAAAGCAATTCAAGAAGAAGCCACCCATGGGACCCACCCCGTGGGAGTGGATTTTTAAAGCACAGGAGACTCCAAGGCTGTACGCCCCATATGGGGGCCATCTCTCTTGCAAACTTGGGATGTTGTATTTGGATATTTTCTCAAATTCAAGTGGGCCCATGCAAGGTAATCTCAACCTATGAAGAGTCAAAAAAAATTTCCAAGATGTCACCACAACAAGATCTCAATCAAACAAGTTTGCAAGATTTAAAAACTTTCAAATCAAAGAGGAATATGCAACAAGGCATGGACGTCCAAGACCTCTCACCAAAAGTCTCAAAATCCAAGTGGGGCCCAGTTGAAGACTAAATTCTGAAATTCAGAATTTAAATTTTTGAGTTGACATGTGGGCCCATGTGGAGAATTGCAAGGGATAAGGAGAGTGCTAGGATTCGTGCACAAATGAATTTAAAAGAGAATTCAAATATAAAATTCCCACAAAAGTCTCTTAAATCTACTAAAAATCCTATCCTAACTTGGAGATTAAGATAAGAACCCTTCCAAACAAAAAGGGAGAACCCAAGCCACACACAAAAAAAAAAAAAAAAATCAAAAATCAAAAATCCACCAAAAGTGTTGGACGTCCAATAGCCACCTACAGCATGCACGCATGGGCCCATCTCCATTGCAAGTTGGAAACTTGAGTCAAGAAAGAAAGGAAAGAAGAGAAGGAAGGAGATAAGAAGAAAAAAAAATCAAGAAAGGATACCTATCAAAAACAGCCACGTCCATTGCTTGGCTTTATCCAAGTCATGTATTATTCAAATCATGACAATCCCACATAGACCACAAGCCATCAAAGAAATATAAAAAGACCACACAAAGTGCAGCACTAGATACCAATTCCCATATCCCTCACTCTCTTTTCCATCCATTAATTTTTCTTCATCTTCCTTCTTCCATCATTACTTCATCCAAGGCCTTCCCTAAGGCACACCACCACTTGGATTTTTACGCCGCCACGCCGCCGTTGCTGCCGTCGTTCCATCATCAACCAACTAAATACTTCTCCCTTGGCGAAGGAATGAAGACTTGAAGATGGGATTATGTGTAAGTCCTATTTTCTTGATGTGTTCGATCTAGGATAAGGAAAGATTTTTTTTTTAGTTTTGATTATTGTTTGAAATTACTAGTTTATTTTAATCTAAAAGACGCAATTAGTGAGGTCAAGGTGTCCTGCCTTGGATCGGCATCGCGTGTTTGTGGGTAGTGACAGTACGCACTTGGTGCAGTGTTTTTGCAGTCTTTTATTAATTTTGTCAATATAATGTTATGATTTCCCATAATAATAATATTTAGAATTATTTTTATTCTTATTTCCGAATGATATTATTAATGGATTCTTATTATAATGCATAATTTATTTACTTTTATGCAATTGGTGGTTTGATGTCTTTTATGTTTTTGCAGACTTTAGATTATGATTTTTATTTGAGATTGTAATTTTTAATTTGGATTTGTAATTAAATTTTAATTTTAGTATTATAGAGATTTATTTATATAGATTTTTGATAGGCTAGATTAGTTTTTCAATAGGACATGTTTTGCGATTAATTACTCCCTGTGGATCGACTTCGGACTTCACCGAGTTATTACTACAATCGCGGCCTTGCACTTGAGGTTGACGATCAATAAACTCAGAGTTTGTCAAAATCGACTCATATTCCATTAAAAGTCAAACTTGGCTTTAGAGTCTAGCCAAACTAAGATTCTCATTTATACAAGTGTGGCCCGAACTTGGGATGTTGAAACCACCCGTTTGTTGATTTACTATTAAAGCAAAAGTAACGTAAACTATTAATTTTGTCATATAAGTGGTCATATCAAAAGTATAAATCTTCAAAATTCTTTTTTTCCTTAAAAAAAAAAAAGAAAAAATAAAAACCTCATTTATCCACTAAATGACAAAAAATCACCCACTTTTTATACAAAAAGTAAAAAAAAAAAAAAAAAAACCTCATTATCAATCTACTAAAGACAAAATACCATCATAACGCCCTTGATTTGATGTTTTTCTTTAACTTTATTTTACAATAAAATTACCAAACAGGTAGGGCCCATTTCTTTACATGTCTGGAGGCTGTATCGGAATTCCAAATGCTAGGATTATGAAATGTCATTGAATTATGTGATTTCTAAATTCTGCATTTCATTCTCATCTGAAGTCTTACCTAAGAATTTCTAAGCTCTCGAATTTTGTAAATTTCCTATTTCATTGCTACATAAATTCTTGACAAGAATTACACATTTTATGCATTGTAGTACATGGGACCCACCTTTTGTGGTTGTGAACTTTGAATCCAATTATAAGAATTACAATGTGGACCCACCTCAAATATATGGTACATGAGCCCATCTTTTAGAAACGAATGCATGGGATCCAACTTTAGAAATTTAAACATGGACCAATCTTGATAGGAATTACATGAGTCCAATTTTTATAATTGTAAATACGGGGTCCACTTATTTGTTGGAAGGAGGGTTTCCATATTTTGTGATTTATTATGATATAAGTAACTTTGTCTAATTTTGTCATGCCCCGAGATCTGAGGTCCTTGGGACCCTCAAATTTCATGACGCGACGGTCCCACTTCATGTGTTGATTAAATTATGTCACATAAAAGAAATTAATAAATATGTCATTGCACACTAAATGAACCATCCACAAACAACATTGCAATCTCAAAATGTCTTATATCTAAACTAGGAATCCAAATGATCCACAAACTAAATACATTTCTCAAGTCTACTAGCTAATAAAATAAAGTGATGCGCTGCCTATGTCTTTGCCCATCCCTGTAAACATCCTAAGATTCCTCAAATTTCGGATCGACATCTGAAACAAAAGAACAAAATAGCCATATGAGTAAAACTTCACAAGTAAATAGACTATGAAACCGTAGCAAACGATTTTTCAGTCAATTGACAGCAAATTTAATCTATGGGTCATTGATCCGCAAATGTTCTAAAGCCCAAATACCATGATCGAGGTAAAATAGCAAGGTAGATTGGATGGAATGATATCATATTAATAGAACTTATCATGAATTGAAACTAAGATAAGGCATATCCTCAGCAAACTAAATTAACAAAGTATGCTTACCAAAATTGAACAAAGCACAAAAGTACCCGCCAGGTACAACCATTTTATAATCACAAATAACTGGCACAAGGCCAGTGTTATTGATAACCAAACCAAATCAAAACAAAAGGGAGCAAGCTGCAGATTAGTAATTTTCACACAAAAAGGTTCCCAGTTCCCCAATGTCATACCCAAAAGGAGCTAAAGTCCGCGTGTGAGCGTCCCCACGGTGCGTTGCCCACACGTTAGAGGATGCCTTAGAGGTCAATGGTATATATTTTTAAAAGTTCGATAATGTTCAGTTTTAATCTACTAATTGAGGAAGGCTGGAAAAGCAAATCAAACCATATATCAATGTACAAAGCTCCAACCTTAGGATGTAATTTCAGATAGCTCATAGAATGTATTTTTCAACGATAGCTCTTTTCACAAAGTTATGATCTTAAGGGGGAAATGTCAAGTCCAACAAGTTTGATTGTAGCTAAAATCATTAATCGGGATTGAGTCAAAAATTATTATTTTCTAACCAAATCAATAATAAACAAATATCTTGCAATTTTAAGATGCAAGGATTGGGCCCTCTCACCACGCATCCAAGCATAGATTACAATGGAAACATAACAAATCCTTAGATATATCATATTTGAGACAAAGAATCGGAAACTCTAAGTACTAGCGGGTCATAGTAAGGTTACTTGCCTTGATCAACAATAGATGATAGATCTGACTAATTTGACCTGCTCTGGGTTAAGCTCCTTGATGCAGATATGTGGGTCCCTGTCAATGATAGTTTCCAAGTAGTCAGCGAGTGCATTGGGTAAGTGGGTTCAGACATGAGTACATGGGTTTGGGCCAACATGAGAGATGGGTCTAGATAACTAAGTTCAAACCTGTTTGGTTTAAAATGGGTCTTAGTGCAAAGTGGTCTTGCTGACAGTAGGAAAATAAACAAAACAAAAGGGCGTGGAATCTGGTCAGTGGGGAAATGAAATGAAAACGAATGGAAACAAAGGAGCTTCAACAATGGTTTGATTTCTGAGTTCAGAAGCTCGGGTAGATGACAGTGGTAACATAAATCCTAGGCCTAGCTATGGTTGTTTGATCAGAGGAATAAGATAGCAGAGTGGTGCACGTTGTTTGGTTGGGTGGATTGGGTGGATTGGGTTTAAGGATTAGAGTTGCAGTTGGGTTCTGATTATGGATCCAGCAAAGTGGGTTGTATGATGATGGTTGCTGAGAGCAATTTCAAAGAGGGTCTGGACTGAATTAAGTTTGTACATGTGGGCAGGGGATGTTGGTGTAGGTGAGTGCATAGAATGGACCATGGGTAATGGGTAGATATGTAGTGGCCCAGTGGGTTCAAGTTATTCACTGATACCATTCTCCACATTCAGAAATCTTCAAAAAAAAATGTTAGAAGGGTCTTATGGTATACAATATAAAGAGAGGGGCTATTCTGCACTACATAAAAGTATCGCATGACTCAAAAGAGTGAAGTGAAGAACGACTGTTGCAGAACTCATATACAACCGGATGGACACACCCCTCTTAAATTTGTGGAAATGGGATGGTAGGCCAGATGGGACCCATTACACATGGGACCAGAACCCTTATGATCGCCCATGGGTCCACTTCCGGATCCATGGGCCATATACTCTCAGGTGGGCCAGGTGGTCTCACCAAGCCTATCGATCAAGACTGCCTAATTATCGACAAGAAACTGGAAAAATGAGGTTTAGTCTTGGTGGAGTGGTCTGCAACTGCATGTAGTGCGGGGAAGAGAGCGGAGGGGCTGAGATGGAGTGGTCCTCAAATGATGGTGGAGAGATGTGATACTGAGAGGATGGATTTAGGTTTGGCGAGTCGGGAGTAAATAAGATGAAGGTGTCAATTTCTGCTATGATTATGTTTCTATCCATTGGGAGAGGTGGCGTGTGGGATCAGTTCAGAGAAGAAACAGGGATCAGGCAATGTCGGTCTTGTATGGCAGAGAGTGATGAGGTTGATGGCTGTTTGTGATAAGTCTTAACTTTTGGGGATCAAAAGATGATGGCATTTGGCATATGTGGGTGGGGCTGGGTGATGACAGAGTCGGTTTTTGGAGAGGGAGTGAAGGACAGACAGATGTGATGTGTGGCATGTGGAGTGGGCCTTTGGTTTCTTATGAATAGGGATGACTATGAATGTAAAATAAAGTAGGAATTAAAATAATGAAAAAGACAAGAACATTAAAGAAACTATAAAAAGAGATTTAAAGATAAAACTTAATAAAAGTAATAAACAATAACCATTAATGGACATAGAGTAAAGTAAGTACATACCTACAGGCACCGGGTACTACAAAAGGAATAATTAGATATTGAAATAAAGTAAAATGTAGGGTAAAAAGTTACGTGGAAGAGAATAGAGATATTGAAAAATAAGCTTTAAGGTAAGTAGATCCTACGAGGGAGAGAGAGTGTGTGTGGAGATTTGTATGAGAGAGGGATACAGTTTATAGAAGACTAAGAGAGAGAATTTAAAAGTAAAGTAGGATATGTATGAAATAAGAAGATCTCTTTTGTTATTGGCTAAATAGGATAAAAAGATAAGAGTTTGGGTTCAAGTTAAGTTTTCAAGAGGGAAATGAGGTCTTATCAAATCCGGAAAACCTTAATTCAAAATAGACAATTCCAATCCTATCACAACAATTAAAACTTAAGAAAAATCCAATCTATTTTTTGAACAAAACCCTATAAAATTCAAGCACCTCTTATCCTTAGATGAGTCCTATTAAGAAAATGCTAACAAACATAAGATATAATAATAACCAAAATAACTTCAAGAAAAGGTAGGGTCCACATAAGATATAATCTACAACTATTATTAATTTAAAATAAAATTGAGAAATCGGGTCCTTACAAATTCTATTTACCAACAAATAGTTATATAATCTTATATCACTACAAGAAAGATATGGGCATATGTGATGGGATTGGACAAATGATAGGTTTGCCATATTATCCAATCCAAGTGACCAAATTTTAGATTGGGCCTACACATCTTCCACGGCTGAAATCACCCACATGTATTCATCTTTGAAGCCACACGGTGTTTTCACTCAAATCACACATCTCCCCTTTGAAGCCACACCTACTGTGATTCCCATTCAAACCACATCTTTTTCTGGTACTCTCTTCCATTGGTGATCTCCATCCAAACAATAGATTTTTATTTCAAATTTTGCAGAATAGAGAAGCTCCTATGTAAAGGCTACCGAAACAAGAAGCTCCTCTGTAAATATTACGGGGATGAGAAGCAGCAGTCCTTGCCATTGCCACCGAAACAAGATCGGCATCCACCATTTGGGTTTCGGAGGTCGAGAATTCTAAAATGCTATTGGAGGGGCTAGCATTCTAGAATTCCACATTTTTGGCATATGAGAATTTTAGCTACTTTGAATATCAGGAAGTCCACTAACAAAAATATTGCATTTCTAACATGAATTATTGAATCTACAGACGACTCGAATTCCTATCTGAAATGCTTGTTAAGAAACGGGCACTTTGAATTATTTGAGGGAATTCCAACTTAAGTCGGGAGGTCCACGGGACAATATAACCCATACCCAGGCCAAGCTCGATCGAAAAAGAGGCCCAAATATGTATATGCAAAGCAGTAACTCGTTTTCACCTCTGCACACCTTCCATAGGGACCTCATCACCTCAGTCTTCGTGAAAATAATGGGGCAGGGCAGTAAGGATGGCAACAGAGAAGGTTTGGTATGAGTTGGGGTAAATCCAAATCCACCCCATCTTAATTTCGTCTCATGTAAACCCGTCTTGCCCTATGACGGTCACTGATATTTGATACCAAATCCATGTCTTTCGGGTTATGGTCAGGGCAAATTTAAAAGTTAAGAATTCTAAAATATATAAATGGATGTGACTGAATATGGATTTCTTCACACATGCATTGCCTAACACTACTAACACCTCAAGAATTTTATTTATAATTTTAATATATATATATATATATAAGGCAACGAAATCAAAACCCACCCCGAATCAATAAAACTACTACCAAACTCGCTCTTGATAGGAGCATGTTGGGGCGGGTCCCAACTTAAACCAGACCAATTGCCATCCCTAGGCTTGTTTGGGGGCTTTACTAGTGGAGATGAGTGGAGTAAATGTTATTTTGAGGAAATAATAAAATATAAGTGGGTTATGATGATATTTTATTTTTAGTTGTTTGTGATGAAATTTTTTTGACTTTTTTTTTTATTGAAAAGTGGAGTTTTTATTTTTTTAGTGGAGAAATGAGGTTACTTTTTGACTTTTTTTTGAAAAAAAATATGGTGAGAAATTTAAATTAAAGTGTTTTGGTGGAATTTCTTTTTATAGAAATTAGAGTTTTACTTTATTTGACTCTACTAGTAAAGCCCTTTAAAGAGGCCTTGGGCTAGTTTGGTAACTCTACAAATATAGTCAAGTCAAGTTAAGTTGATTTTGAAGAAATAATAAAATATAAGTGGGTTATGATGATATTTTGTTTTTAGTTGTTTGTTATTGAATTTTTTATATGGAAAAGTGGAGTTTTTTAATATTTTAATGGATAAAGGTAGTTGTTTTTTGACTTTTTTTGTATGAGAAAGATATATGGAGTTTTGAACAAAGTGCATTTGATATGACATTTTACCTGAAAAATTTGTCTGAAAAATTAAAGAAAGCTTTATTTGATTTTGATTGTATTAGTAAAGTGTCAAAAACGTAGATTTTGATGTAAATTTGGGATGGACACCGTATGAAATATTCCTATGGTGGTCTTTTAGAACTCTCGAATACCCTCTCATCCATTGCCGGCCCGAATAAGGTATTCAAGTCAAAGAACGGCGGGTGCTCTGCCTCTCCCTTTCTGTTTGACGGTCCTAATCAGGTGCCCTCCAAGCGCTCTCTTCTCCCGTTCTCAATCTCTCTCTCTCGCGGCTCAGTTTGTCTCTCAATTTCAAAATCTCTGTCTCTCAATCGATCTGTTCTCCCCTCAATCTGAGTATCTCACACCTTAATCCCCCTCTCTCGGTCGGACTCTCTCAATCGACCGATCTTCCTCTTGGTTTCTCTGTCTCAAACTTTCAGTGTCTCTCACTCTCTCTTTCTTTCTCTCTCAATCAGTCTCTATCGCTCTCTCTTTTGCTAAAAATGCTGAATAGAGTCTACAAACCAAATACAACAGAAACAGAAAAAAGAAGGAAAAAAAGAAGAAGATCAAACTAGAGACCAACAAGAGACTATCCCACCTACTGAAACTGCCCATGCAATCTCAAAATCAGAAAAGTCGACAGATTTTACTGTGATGGTGTAAGGGTTACGCAGGATTATTCGGAAGATATACAAATTTCTAGCTTCCACAGCACACATTCCAAATGATGATGGTCCTAAGAGTAACCTTCTCACACTGTAAGATTTCCAGAACTAGTAATTTGAGGATACGAAAGAAGGTGGGTAGGATTGGATTATATTGGAAGAGAAAAATTTTGACCAAATTATTTTGGTGAATGGGCATTTAATGAAGAGATGGTCAATGAATCAGACGATTGCCTCTCCTTCACGTCAAAAAAGTATCTACTTCTCTCACTCGTCTCCCTTTCCCTCTCTCGTTTTGATGTTATGCGCATGGAGGTTTAGAATTAGAGAAGAGCCTTGGACGATCCAGAAGTCATCTTCTCCCAATGGCCGTCATCTCCATCACCGTTGCCGCCGATAAATCGGCCGGTTCCGCTACGAATCAACCCTCTCAGAACACCCATTTGCCCTTACAGGTATTATGCGATGACGCGGCTTTTGCTCTGATCGGGTGTGTTTACTTTGTCTTGGAAAATGGGTTTTTTTTTGCTTTTCATGGAAGTATGTAAAATCTTTTTTTGCTTTTTCTTTGATTCGATTTGACACAATTACTATGATGTTTTAAGAATTTGGAGTGGTATGTGTCTAAATTGGTGAAAGAGATATCTTCAGATTCACCAAATTGGTTGGGAGTGTTTTAGAAACCCTAACTGGGTCTATAAGAATCTAGGGTTTTTTTTTTTCTTTTTGCATATATGACTTCTGAACCATCTCTCTCTCTCTCTCTCTCTCTCTCTCTCTATCTATCTATCTATTGTGGCTACAATGATCTAATTAGGGGTGAAAGAATAGCCCAACAAAGGATTCTAATGGTATCTTATTTGGTGTGTCAATTATATTCATGGAATGTAATCCTTACATCTTCAGTTCTATTTTCTAGGCAAATGACAAGACTATTGGCAAGATGAAAGAATAACTGAAGAAATGCCTTCATGTCGGCGGGTGTTTTCTTTTCATCCCTTTGATCTTGTGGCATATAGGTATTTCTATCTCTTCATATATCTCATTTTGCAATGCATGTCCTTGAGAGAAATATTTTGCTATTCATAGAACCGGTTGTATATATGTAAATGGTACATCAGTAAACGCCCTGTCCTTGTACCTTATCACAAGGGTGGAAAGAGGTTGCATATTGGTTTTCTGGTAACTCTACTTAGCAATTACTGGCAGTACTGGGTACTATACCTCACAACTTGGTTGTTTAGTTTATTTGTTACTTGCTGTATGATGCAGGAATTCACTGGAGATCTAGCTGCGAGGTCTCAATCTGTTGTGAGTCATTTAAACTCTATGAGCGTATGCTCCATGTTATTTTTTTAAATGGTATTTTTTGAAGTGCTGGTTGTTTTTCAGAGGTTTTGTAAATTTCACCATGCTTTGTCTATAAACTACAATGGTTGCCAAATGAATTTTGAACTATTTTGTGTAGGACTGTAAAATGAAAAAAAAAAAAAAAAAGCTTTCCTGTTGAAAAAAAGCGTGCTTTAGCATAATAGCAAACTGGGTTTATTCTAAATGGTCGTTGATGTTGTTCAATCCACAAGTCATTGTAAAATTGAACAGCACATGTGTGTAATCCACACTGTTTGAGATTTGAATAAAAAAAATCTAGCCAAAATGTGTGAGTGAAAGCCTATAGTAGGCTCCATATCTACAGGGCTTGGGTTTTTTTCCTTGCTTTAGAACAAGTCGTGAGTCGTGAGTTTCACTCCACAAATAATTTATATTTCAAAATAAATCAAAAGAACTTAAAAATCTTATTCCTAGAATGCATGCATAGACACGTGAAATAAGGGCGAGACTCACCTGTGATCTCCATAGCGCCGTAACACTCACCATCCTCTCCTCATTTGCACTCCCACCAGACCCAATTTTACACTCATCTGGTCTGAAACAACTGTTGGATTTGGCCTTGAAAAGTCCTTTTCCTTTCCCACCCTCAATCTTCAAGCATTGATATCTCCACCATCTGATCTCCAATTAGGCTGATGTTTGGACTACCCCTTTCCACTTTGAAATGGTGAATTAGAGTCTCCACCACCAAATCCAAAACAGCCGCAACAAGGGGCTGAAGAACCCCGAAGGGCTAACCTTCTAAGCCATTTCCATCAAAGCTACCCAACACATTACTATAATTACATTGGTTAATATCTGACTAACCATTCTAATCTAAACTAATACAGACCCTTCTCCCATTTTTTTTTTTTTTTCTTTTTCTTTCCATGTGAAGATTCTGGGGTTTGCATATACCCTTCCCTTTTGATTCTTTTTGTAGACTCTTCCTCCCAATCTTTATCCAATGACCCTTTCAGAAGCAATCACATATAATCTTTAGATCCAAACGAGACTTCCCACCCACTGGTTTTCCAATCTTTTAACATCCTATTAATATCAGATTCCACATTACCTGGTCTTCAGTTGCATGCTGATAATCAACCCTATCTTGGCTTCCCACTGCTAATCCGACTTGCCGCCCATCTGACATGGGCTTCAGATGGTCCCTCTGGTCTCAGCTAACTGTTGAACCGACTGTACTATTACATAATCTGGATTTATAGGACAACCATCATTCCAGACATGAATGATATGATTTGAAGCATTATTCCCATAAAGAAATTGGTTTATCATATGTCAAAATCACATTCTTCTTACTAGCCAAAGAATATCCCAAAATCCTTCCATTTTTTTCCTTTTCTCAATTCTACTTACGACAATCTTCTACTCCAACGAATCACGACAGAATTAATTGTAATTACTATCAGATTTGAGGAAGTTTCTAATTGATATAACCCTATGCTATTTTCCAATACTTGGGTCACATGTTGTCACCAGTCGATCTCTACCACAGAAAGACAAATTCATCAAATTGTTTAAATTTGAACGTTTCGACTCAATTTACATTATCCATGACCAATATGGTCTTTTATGGTTCTCTGGGTGTTCATCTTTTTATCTCGTGACTATGCATTCGCAAATTCGCCAATAATAATAACCCAGAATCACACAAAACTCCCGTGTGAAGCCAATGTAACACACGATCAATTGCAATATCAATAAAAAAATAGTTCATCTTTATGAATATGAGGGTATTCTAACCAGCAAATGTTGACGTTCATTCAATTCGCAGCAATCCTAGTATCAATCCATTGTCCAACATTCATATCTTTCAATTCGCACCAATCCTAGTATCGATTCTCCAACATTCAAACTTCACACTCAACAATACATGCAAAAATTATTAATTAGTGCTCATGACTTTCAACAATAACAACTTTTTCCCACAACTGTTTATTCTTAAAATTCTTAAAATAAGACCCTTTGATGACCATAAATTCCAGTGTCACATGCAATTACTCATCATTACATACATCCGAAATACAAAAAAAATAAAAACAATGATTTAATTAGTGATGACATACATTTTTAAAAACTAGAATAATCTTCATTGTAGTCAATACTTTTACCAACAACCTTATCACATCAACCATTACCTCTCACGACTACCAACAATTGCAACGACGATTTATATCTATTTTTCTCTCACTTCTCCATTTAAAAACCCTTCGATGAGCTTGAGTTCCCAGGGACAACCAAAATGACTCATACCTACTTATATCAAATATGCGAAACAACAAGAACAGTCACTTATTCTCAGAATCTATAATCTCAACCATCAACCATTGGTCAAATACTTTCATGATTAAGCAAACATGACCCCTAATGATCACTTCACACAAATCATAAACTACGTTTGCAAACTATGATCGAATATTCAAACTTGCCACCGCAATTATCGACGATAAAAGTATACATCCTTGCCAATCAAGGGGGTATCAAACGAACTAAGGATGCAATTTCTACTTTTCTTAGTTTCAATCCTCGATGACCAAGGCTGAGTCACAACGACGTTGTGATATTTTTGTTTTATAAAACTCTTGCCGTGCGGAATTTCAGCTTGTGTCTACATGATAGGTGACCTTGATAGAACGAAAAAACGAAGAAGAAACAAACATCACGCGTCAAAAACACTTGCAACATTTTATGCTTGTGATTTTCATGCACATCGATGCATTCATAAATTTGCCAATAAAAACAAACCACGATGACCTTAAATTCCCAAGTCAACAACTATTACTCATGTTTAGTTACATCATCTATGCAAAATTGTACATCCTCACGAACCCAAGGGAATTCTAGTCAACTAAGAACGACTTTCATATTTTTGAAATCACATCGATCTTAGTGTCGAACAATACTCCAACAAGGAAACTCTATGCTCAAAAATGCAAGAGCAACAGTTAGTGCTCATGACTTTCAACAGCAACAACTGTCCCCTATGATTGTTTATTCTTAAAATTCCTAAAATAACAACCATGATGTCCATGAATTCCCGAAGTCAACTATAATAACTGATCATTACATATATCCAATATATTAAAAACATAATGGTCGAACCAATGATGACACATTTTTTATTCTAAAACAACCATAGTTTCAATCAATACTCTAGACAACGACCTTCTCTTGACTATCACCAATAACAACAATGATTTATAGCAATTGTACATAGACTTACACAATTAACAACGATTGATGGCCATGAATTCTCAGGGACAACCAAAATAACTCATAGTCACTTACATCCAAAATTAGAGAAAAATATGATGGTTATTGAGTGCAAAGGTTGATGAATTATTCAGACTTGTCACCACAATATCGATGGCAAAACTATACATCTTTGTCTATCAAGGTGCATCAAACGAACCGAGGATGACTTTTACATTTTTCAATCCATTACAGCCTTTGTTTCAATCCCTAGCGATGTAACTTGAGCCGTAATGACATTTTGATATTCCATTGCGATGAAGTGCTAGCCGTGTGGAGTTCTTGCTTGTGTCTGGATGATATATGACCTTGACTGACTCAAAAATAAAATACAAGGGAGCTTCGCGCGGCAACAATACCATCAACATATTATTCCCATGATGTTGAACCATAACAATGAATTCGTAAATTCACCATTAACAGCAACAATCGAAGATTACCATGAATTCCTTTGTCTAGCACTATAACTCATGATCATTTAGAACATCGATACAAAGTAGTACATCTTTACAGATCTGAGGGAATTTTAACCGACAATGGATGACTTTCATTTCCTTTTTTATTCGGTTCGCACCAATCTTATTATCTATTGATTCTCCAACATGGAAACTTCACGCTCAACGCTACGTGCAACAATTAGTGCTCACGACTTTTGTCAAGAACAACTTTCTCCCACCATTGTTTGTTCTTAAAACTCTTTAAATAACGCGACTACCTAACCATGAATTCCAGAGTCAACTCCAAGTACTCATCATTACATACATCCCGCATTTGAAAAAATAACAATGGTCCAACGAGTGATGACATACATTTAAAAAAAAATTAGACCAGTCTTAGTTACAGTCAATACTCTGACCAACAACCTTTTCACATCAACCATTAACTCATGACTATCAACAATTTCAATGATGATTTATTTCTATTTTTCTCTGACCTCTCCAATCAACAACCCTTAATGACATTGAATTTCCAGGGAGAACCAAAATAACTCATGCTTACCTACATCAAGTATGTGAAACACCAACAACGGTCACTTATTCTTGGAATCTATAATCTCAACCATCAGCCCTTGTTAAAATACTTCCATAAATAAACAATTATAACACCCAATGATGACTTCACATAAATCTAGCTGACAATAATCGAATATTTAGACTTGTCCCCATAATTATCGGTGAAAAAGGTATACATCCCTGCCAATCAACGGGCATCAAACCAACTAAGGATGCCACATCTAATCCTTGATGACCTACAATGAGCTGTATTGGCTTCGCGATATTCCAGTTTTGTAAAACTTTTGCAGTGCGGAATTTCAGCTTTTGTCTATATGATAGATGACCTTGATAGACCAAAAAAACGAAACAAATGTTGCGTGTCAAAAATACCTTCAACGTTTTATGCTTGTCACTTTGATCCACAACAATGTATTCGTAAATTCGCCAATAAAAAAACCCCACGATGACCCTGAATTCCAGAGTCAACAGCCACTACCATTTATTTACATCATCTATGCAAATCAGTACGTCCTTATGAATCCGAGGGAGAATTCTAATCAACGAAGAACGACTTTCATATTTTTGAAATTGCACGAATCTTAGTGTCGAACAATACTCCAACAAGGAAACTGTTCGCTCAACAATATAAGCAGCAATTAGTGATCACGACTTTCAACAGCAACAACTGTTCCCTGCGATTGCTTATTCTTAAAATTCCTTAAATAACAACCTTGATGTCTGTGAATTCCCCAAGTCAACTATAATAATTGTTCATTACATATGTCCAATATTTAAAAAATGTAATGGTTGAACCAATGAGGACGCGTAATTTTTTATTCTAGAACAACAATAGTTTCAATCAATACTTTCTCACGTCTATCAATAATGACAAAAATGATTTATAGCAATTATACTTAGATTTGTCCAATTAACAATGCTCGATGGCCATGAATTTTTAGGGACAACCAAAATAACTCATGGCCACTTAAATCCAAAATTAGAGAAGACAACGATGGTTACTGAGTGCAAAGGATGTTGAATTATTTAGACTTGTCACCACAATTATCGCTGACAAAACTATACGTCTTTGTCTATCAAGGTGCATCAAACCAACTGGGGATGACATACGCATTTTCAATCAATTACAACCTTTGTTTCAATCCCTGATGACCTAATCTAAGTCGAAATGGATTTTTGATATTCCATTGTGATGAAGTGCTTGCCGTGCGGAGTTCTTGCTTGTGTCTGGATGATAGATGTGACCTTGACTAACCCAAAAATAAAATACAAATGATCTTGGCGATGCGATGTTATATATTTTGGATATATCTTAGGAGTTTCATCTTTGGTAGAAATGAATTGAGATGGTGGATGAACCATCAATTTATCCCCTCAGATCATAACCATTAAGAATAATAGGTAGGAATTGAGAATGCCATACCAGATAATTGCTTGGAGAGAGTTTAATAGGAAGATAATGATTAATATTTGCCTCTAAAGTGTCAAGTGTGAATCTATTGATAAACATAAGTGTGAATCTATTGATAAACATTACTCCCATCAATAACATTAAAATGTTGTTCATCATCATCATCAAAGCCTTGTCCCAATTATGTTGGGGTCGGCTACACGAATCCTGTTTCTCCATTCCAAATTATGTTTCTCCATTACTATTTATCTAAAAAGTAAAAGACATGGAGATAAATAAATCACTAGAAAATCCAATATACATACCATGTTTAATGATCAAAATGTGCACAGCAAACAGAGGTTTGTAATGCCTTTGCTATAAGTGAAGTTATACCAAAAGCTCACATTGAAACTATATTCATTAGAATTCAAGAAATCATATGCTGCAAAGAAGAAGATGAAAAATAGCTCAAGACTCAGCATTTCATATATGAGATTTTGAGCTAGCAACAAAGCATTGATCATGAACTGGTGTTTACTGACTGGTCAAGCGTACCACCAAGAATTTCATGGATCTCATTAACAGAATATCCACTCCAGTATCCCCGAAATAGTTCTCTGTTGATACTTGCAGAGTTTGCATGCCATAAATCTGAGCTTTTAACACAAACTATCTCTATATCCAAAAAAACGAAAAGAGAGAAACAAATGGAAGAATGCTATACTGTTATCATATTACTACTAAAATTTCTCTTAAATGTAAAACCATTTACCTTGCTACAAGCTAACACTTCCCAGAGTTACAGGAACTGCAAAGATGAAATTTGAAATGCAGCAAGGTAGAATAACATGGAGGGAGGATCCAGAGAAGAAAGTTGGATCTACAATATTGGTCAAACTATGCTTCCTTTATGTACCCTGCAAAAGACTAATTGAACTGAACATGTGAGTTTAGCAAAAATTATCAAAGTGGTGGAGCGTTGTGATCTACAAGTAACCATCTCTTATTATCCAAGGGGTTGAGGGTCGGAGAATTATTTTCCTAGGAAAATTTTACCGTCCACTTCCATCCTCTAACCAACCATAGCTCTATTGGCCTGTTGTTTGCATTAGAGCACATAGGAATTCAATACATAGGCATTCATGGTCAAATGAGCTCCATTGATCGATTATCGAATATGTGAAGTGTGAATGATACGAGGTCAGGGGTGAAGGGCAATGAAGATGGGACCTTGACTTTCCAAGGATTTCAATTAATAGGATAATGGCTGAGTATTCATTTCTCATATTCCCTTGTTCATTTTCCATTAAAAGGGAAAGTTATTTGATGGTCAATACTCACCTTGGATCTTCATTTTTAACCAAGGGCAACAAAACAATGAGAGGTGTGAAACTCTATAATGGGTTTTATCTATTGAAAATTTCAAAGTGCTAAAAAAAAAAAGGTCCTCCCCTTAATGGGTTGACCCCTAATGCTAATAAGACTTGGTACTATCAAAATGTTGAGTATATGATTAAGAATGGGTTGACCCCAAATGCTAATAAGATTCGGTCCCATCATAAGATTGAGTGTATAGCATTCTTAATCTTATGCTCAATCTTTTGGCGGTACCAATCCCTATTGGAGTAAAATGGAGGGAAATGCCACTTAAGGAGAGGTTTTTTAGTTTGAGTGGCTTGGATATTCAATAGGTGGCCCCCACTATGAAGTTCTCCACCCTTCATGAAAGAGTGAGTGAAACACTCAAAAGGATTTGAACTCTTAACTTTGCATTATCATACTGTTTATACATTGAGTTTATATTTTCATGACTTGTGAAGTTCTTTAAATGATGACCTCTCAACCGTAACATTATGGCTCACAAATAACCAATCTTTCATTACTCATATAGTTGGTCAATGGGTTTATATGTGATAAATCTATCGTTGGTCCTACCTAAGTGAGATACAACTCTTAAGTGCTAGAAGGAGAGAATAATTATTTTGAGTGGTTTGAATTTATTACAGTGATCATAATTATTATCATTGTCAAACCCTTGTCTCAACCATGTTAGTGTTAAGCTGCATGAATTCTCTCTTTCTCATCAGCATTCACAATAGTGAACCCTATTATTTTCCTATTTTTACTGTCCTAACAATGTTTTGAGAAATTCTATCTTATTAAAAATATTGGAATATTTTCTAAATTAATAATTTTTCTTCAGATATTATTAGATGAATCTGCAAAAAATTTGATTTTAAATAGTTAGTTTTTAAACAGTAAGTATAAAGGTGTCAGCTCTTCTAAGCTCAAGCTTAGATAAGATAAGCTCAAGTTTGTGGTGGGGCCTACCTGGGGACCCACATGGGGATGAGGATGGGGGGAATTTCAAAGACTCCCTAGGATCTTACTCTTTGCAAAAAATCAGTCCCAACCGTGATTTTTATCATCTCCATATGGGCCCAAAAGTTTAATGGTCAACAATACATTTGGATCGATACATAGTCGATCCAACAGTCTATTAAATTCGGATCTGATCGAAAGTTGGTGGACATGTGCAATTTAGGGGGGTAATGTGTTTAGTCCATTTGGATGGACCAAAGGTGGGACCCACAAGCATGAGCTTACGAGATTTTATCCTGAGCTTGAGCTTAAGGGAGCCTTGCTCAAGTATAAAATGTTTTTGGTCAACCATCACTCTTTATGCCAAGAAAAAAAAAAGGTTTGGGCTCCTAAACTCTTTTCAGCCAATATGGTATTGAATTCTTATGTAATCAAATTCTAGTGTATTCTATTGGCTATCGTGTTCTTAAGTCTTTTTTTTTTTTTTTTTTTCTATAGTTGAATTTGTTTGATGATACATATTACATACATGGCTTAGCCCTATCCATATCTAGATATTTGACCCGTTGCCACCCCAATACATGGAACATTTTCTTGATGAGGAGACACAGGTAGATTAGGATATCAATGAGGACAATGGGGACAGAGTGGAGTGTCTCGAACCAGCCTTGAAGAATTTGGCTAGTCCATTCGATACTTTTGATTAGATAGATCCTGGATATTTTACTAAGGTTGATCATGAATTGTTAGTTATGCTTAGTTATCATGCATATGACGATTGTTTAAATTTTTTTTTTTTCTTCTGCTACTGATCGTTAGGTTGTATGGCTCAACAGAAGCTAATAAATCTGATAAACCGAGCCCCTAGATTACCCAAGTTGTACTGTGATTAGAAGTAGGTCTATTATAGTAGGTCTACTATAATTAGAAGTAGTGTTTGGGTGTAACAGGGTTTTAGGGCTGATATTATAAATAGAGACTCATAATCTCTAGGATGTACAACCTCTCTTCTGATTGCATAGTGATTCTCTTGTCTTCCTGTGGACGTAGGCCAAAAGCCAAACCACGTAAATCTTTTTGTTGATATCTTATCGTAGGCCCTAGATCACAACACTAATTTTGATCTATCTCACAAGGCCGGTTGACTTAATTGGTGTTGTGAAAGTCGGAATTAAACAATCTGGATTTCGGGGCGTCTGATTTGTTTGAATTAAACTAGGAGTGCAGAATCAGTTTTAATCAATGTGGCCTTACATTTGTCTTTATTTGCTTAAAATTGGATTTTAGTTGTCGAGAGATGTTTTGCCTTTCTTTTCAAACATGGTGCCATGTTACCATGTGGTTGATGAAACAATTCGTTTGAGATTTTGTGGGTATGTTTTTTGGTAGAAAAAACTTCACCCAGCTTGTATGTACATCTATGTGGTAGTAGAAATTCCTTCCCTGACTAACCAGTCTGACCCTAATCAATCAGGTTTTCAGTTATAATTCCAACCGGATTAATAAATTGGACGGTCCAGGTAGGCTACATGACCTTGCAAACAAAGCCCGCCAATCTGGGCTTGGCGAGGCTTCAGCACGAGCTTAAAAGGCCAAGCTCATGCTCATCTCGATCTGAAATCAAGTTGTACACGAGTTTGAACTTGTACTGGGCGCAGCTTTGAAGTAGTCATATAGTCTGAAGCACGCACCTAATGCTTTAAGTCGTTGGCTATAAACTATAAACTCAGGTGGGCCACGTACGCTACAATGGATCAAACCTTATTTTTTGTATTTAAACTTGTCACTACACTTTTAACCATGTATCAAGCAGAGTCGGGCTTGGGCTTGGGCTTGAGCTTGAGCTTGAGCTACCCATGAACAAGTTGGGCTTCTATTTGCACTCAAGCCTACCCCATTTGCAATATAAGTGGAGTCAAACAAACAGTGCTTAGTTATGGCTCCGCTCGTGAGTCCAGCTAGTGGAGCTCAAGATCAAGCCCACTCAAGTGTAGCCTTGTCGAGTTAGATTGCATACTAAGCCAGCTTGTTGACAGTCAGAAATTGGGTGCATTCAAGTCCAACCTGACCGGTAATTCAGGGCCAACCCCCACAAACAAACGGGTTGAATTTGGGTTGGGTTCAAAATGCTACTCTCAGTCTTAGTCCTAGCCCCGCCCATTGCCAGCCCTTTGTGCAGCCCTCCAATCGGGTGTAAATGTAAACGGTTGGGCTTGCTCCATCATTCAACATGATCCAACAAATTTAATATGTTTGGTTGAGTAAAAGACCCAGCATCCGGACATCATTTTACTTTGAATGCAGAATATAACAAGTGGTATAGATTGTATAGCCAATAGACAAATCGCATTGATTAATGGTAGGGGTGTACACAGATCGGATTGGTGCGGATTGGGCCAAATCCGTCACTAATACATTACCTACGGATTGACGGATTTGGAATCCATCACCAATTTGTGACTGTTAAAATCCGATTAGATCTGATTCGATCCGATCCGTGAAGGACCGGATTGGATCGAATTAATCCTCTCAATCCTTTCAATCTAATGTTAAAAAAAAATTATCAAACATGTTGTAAAAAAAATTGCATTTTGACTCATAAATTTTTTTTTTCTTATTTTAAATTTAGACATTTCAATTTATATTTTGGACCCTTTATATATATATATATATACATTTTTTTTTTTATATTTAATGTCAATGGATCGGATCGGATTGAATCAGCGGATTGAGGGAAGAGACATGGAGACATGGTGATAAATAAATCACAAGAAAATCCAGTACACATACCATGTTTCATGATCAAAATAAGCGTAGCAAACAAAAGTTTGTAAGTGGAGTTGTACCAAAAGCTCACATTGAAACTATATTCATTAGAATTCAAGAAATCATATGCTGCAAAGAAGAAGAAGAAAAATAGCTCAAGACTCTGCATTTCATAAATGAGATTTTGAGCTAGCAACAAAGCATTGATCATGAACTGTTGTTTACTAACTGGTCAAGCGTACCACCAAGAATTTCATGGATCTCATTAACAGAATACCCACTCCAGTATCCCCAAAATAGTTCTCTGTTGATACTTGTAGAGTTTGCACGCCATAAATCTGAGCTTTTAACACAAACTTTCTCTATTTCCAAAAAAAGGAAAAAAGAGAAACAAATGGAAGAATGCTATACTGTTATCATATTACTACTAAAATTTCTCTTAAATGTAAAACCATTTACCTTTCTGCAAGCTAACACTTCCCAGAGTTACAAGAACTGCAACGCTGAAATTTGAAATGCGGCAAGGTAGAATAACATGGAGTGGGGATGTAGAGAAGAAAGTTGGATCTACAATATTGGTCAAACTAGGCTTCCTGTATGTACCCTGAAAAAGACTAATTGAACTGAACATGTGAGTTTAGCAAAAATTATGAAAGTGATGGGGCGTTGTGATCTACAAGTAACCATCTCTCATTATCCAACTGGTGGAGGCTCTATTGGCCTAGTTGTTTGCATCAGAATACATAGGAATTGAATACAAAGTCATTCATGGTCAAATGAGCTCCACTGATGGATTATCAAAGAGGTGATGCGAATGATATGAGGTCAGGGATGAAGGGCAATGAAGATGGGACCTTTACTTTCCTAAAATTTCAATTGATATTATGATGGCTTAGTATTCATTTCTCATCTTCTCTTGTTCACATTCCATTAAAAGGGAAAGTTATTTGATGGTCAATACTCACCTTGGATCTTCATTTTTAACCAGGGGCAACACTACAATGAGAGGTGGGAAACTCTATAATGGGTTTTATCTATTGAAGATTTCAAAGTGCTAAAAATATTGGCCCTCCCCTTAATAGGTTGGCCCCAAATGCTAATAAGACTTGGTACCACTAAAAGATTGAGCATATGATTAAGAATGCGTTGACTCCAAATGCTAATAATTGAGTGTATGGCATTCTTAATCATATGCTCAATCTTTTGATGGTACTAACCCCTATTGGAGTAAAATGGAGGAAAAGCCCACTTAAGGAAAGGTTGTTTATTTTGAACAGCTTGGATATTTAATATGTGGCCCCCACTGTGAAGTTCTACACCCTTCATGAAAGAGTGAGTGAGACACTCAAAAGGATTCAAAACCTTGCGTAAACAAGCCTTCAAGAGGGTCTTGATTCAAATTTTATCTCATTTATTTGGTTGTCACATCTCTTAATAAAGGAAATAAAGGTCATCATCATCCCAATTTAATGGCTCTGTGATCTAAATGGTTACAAAAGGAAAGTATTCAAAATATGCAAATGAAGTTAATTTTTAAAAGGGAGTATTACCAAAAGCTTCCTTAAATATCTCTATAACTCCAAAAACATCATCAATTACATATAATGCCTAAAAGCATCTTATACAGCAGACTTTGTATTTTTTAAATCAAATTACCCTTTACATTTTCTCTTGCGAGTTCGAGATATAACATTAACAAGTTTAGAATTTTGTGTCCATTAATGTGTTCAACATGACTTGTGATGTCAAGAAGTATTAACATGATCAAATCACGCGCTTAGAAATAAGCCCTCGTCCCCACTTTAAAATAATGAGGAAAGTGACATTATGCAATCGTCCACTCCTTCAAATGAAAATCTTGCCACTGGTTAAGATTATAAAAATGATCAACTAATGACGTCATTGTTAGGAATCAATGTATATTGATTATCACATTACAAGTAAATAGAGAAATTCATCAGAATGTCCGACAAATACTGAATATTTTAACTCCGTTACCAATATACTCAATTTGTTCAAGAAAACCAAAAAAAAAAAAAAAAAAAAACTTTTTAGAGCATTTGGAAATACTCTCAGATAAGAGATGTTTCTCTGGTGTACTGATTTGGAGTTTAAAAGGACAGAAAAAACAAATCTAAACCTACATTCTACAACACCACCCAAAACCACTTTTACCTTAACTAGGGGGTTTCTGTTTAAATAAAATCCCATGAAACTCAAAATACTAAACAAATGTCTCTTTCATTTTCAACTAGCTTAATGTGCCTGTGCTTAGCACGGGGCATAACTCATGTCAAAAAAAAAAAAAAAAGACATTAGAAATTTTTTTACAAAATTTTAACATTTTTGTATTAAAAATTTTAATTGAGTTATTTTATTTTATAACATTCTTGCTCAAAAATAAAAGTACTATAGGCTTCGCTTGTAATCACCAATAAGGAAGAGAGCTATGCTCAATTGTAACAATCACAAAATAAAGAACATAATTCTTTCTAAAAAAACACATAAATCATGCATTGTAGAGGCCATACTGCTAGTATTATTTATATAGGAATAACCAAAATATTAAAAGCAATATGCATCATCTTAAAGTCCGCCTTCAGGCCTAAAGAATCCTATTTAAAATGGGTCCACTTTCGCCAAGTATCTCTTTGGTTGTTTTCATCTCACAATTTGATTTTCTATTGGGCCTACAAATTTCTATTTAACAATCCAATCGACCATGGATCACATGGTTTTAGTGCTATAACGAAATTTCCTGCCATCACGATATTATCATTCATAAGATATACCACATATTAAAAATTGTGGTAGAATTATGAAGAAATTAATTGGAAGCTTTATGTTGCAAAAGGCGTAATCAATAGATAGGAAGCCAAATCAAGACACAAATGAGATAGAGTTAGTCTTGAAGAAGAAGATAGAGTTGGTTTTTGAAGATTGAGATGGAGATATCCTTAAGAAAAAGGAAAGTAGACTCCTATATTTTCCCACTCCTCTTGCAACTATTTTTAGGGGTGTACACGGATCGGATTGGTGCGGATAGGGCCAAATTCGTCACCAATCCGTGACTGCTAAAATCCGATCCGATCCGTGGAGGAGAGGATCGGATCGGATTAATCCGTTCAATCCGTCCTTATACATTACATGGAGAAAAAAAAAAAAAAAAAACCTATGAATTCTGAAGTCACTGAATTACAGGGGCATGAGTTGACAGTTGTATGTCTATCCTATCCTCTTCTATTCATAAGGTTACATATTGACCCCTTACATTTTTTTTTCTTATTATATATATATATATATTTATCTATATTTAATAACAACGGATCGGATCGGATCGGATCCGCGGATTAAGGGTGAAATCCGCCATCAATCCGTTGCTAACGGATTACACAATATACAATCAGTCACCAATCCGTTGACCTACGGATCGGATCAAAATCTACGGATCGGATTGACGGTTTTTTTGTACACCCCTAAGTATTTTTATGACAAACAATATTCTTGAAAAATGGCATAATAGTAAACTCTCCACGATGGAATACATTATTGCAAGAAATGTGGAATAGTTATCGAAATTTAAGAGACAATCGCATCAGTTTAAATTTTCAAAATTGGAATACAAATTGGTGTCCTCTGAAAAATTGGAATACAAATCAATGTCTTTCATATAACTTTCATAATCCTAACTAATTCAGGACAGACTAACTATACAAAAGAAACCAAACCTCAAAACAATCCTCAATTCTGGCCGTAGGAGAAGCCACATCAGCTTATCGGGGCCCATTTGTGGATGTGTTCTTTCAAAAACACATAATATGTGCCTTTTCAATAAAAGATGTCTCTTGGGTTAAATATGTGCATTTTCAATAAAATGTCTCTAGGGTACATTTGTGTGGATCTAACCCAATTCAAAGGGATGCCTTCCAACTCTATAAATTAAGGTTATTTTTAAAGTTTTCATTTAGTATTCAAAATGAGCATAAATGCATATGAATCATTTATTTTGTGCATGCTGACGTAGATTAAGCGATGAAAGGTTTGGTTTTTATAATTTTTTGGTTGATTTGGATTTTTCAATTAGTTTGTTATAAATATATTTATAAGAATGGGATATTAGTTTTAATATATTATTCAGGACTTAATTAACCTGTGCATTGCACAAGGGCTTCATGCCAGTACAGATAGTGCCTCAACAGATTAAATGAGAACAACTTAAAATATGTTCCAGGCCCAAGAACTAGCAAGCGCCACCTAGTTGATGACCCAAAGAAGTCAATTATTCAATTTTCAAACTGCAGCAACATCAAGGATGCAACACAATATCAACTGTATACTTTAGATTGTTCAAAGGGGAACTTTATCAAACACCAGGGAGAACTCAATCAGCCCGATGAGCCTTTGTCTCACAGCACAAGCAAGCTCTCTCTCCCCAAAGGAGGCAATCCCTTCCACAACCCTCTTCCTCATCCCTAGATATGGTATCAACCCTCTCCGTGCCATCTTCATCACAACCTTCCCCGCAAGCACAGACTCCCCTCTCTCCACACATGTTACACCCTGACCCAAACTAATCATGATTAAGGCTAATTAATTGAAATTAATGCTAATTAAGCATGGGTAATTGGATTAATGAAGACTAATGACCAAAGAGAGACAAATTAGTCTCAAATGATGAATTAAGCATAATGTAATGAATTTGAATGAAATTGAGTTGGTTAAAATGGGTTTAGATTCAAATAAGATAGACTAAGGATTTTTTCGTAAATACGGATTTTCACATATTTCGTCAAATACAGAAATTCTTGATACCAACGTGTGTATCTCGAATAGTACGTTAACTTTCATAATAGACACGATTCCGTTTGACATTAAATGGAACAAATAAGGCTTCATTTGACTCAAAATGTAATTAGACTCAATAAAAGGGGGTTTTAGTGTGAGAGACTCTTATATTAGAATGAAATAAGTCATTCACTCATCTCACCTCAACAACCCTATGCTCATCTTCATCTCCTTCTTTTCTCTTCCTTTCCTCTTCGCCAAGTGTGATCTTGGAAGGTTTTCAAGAGGTCATGTGAGAGGGCTCCATCTTCATCTTCTTCCTCAAGTCTTTTTTCCTATTGTTTAAGTGTAGAGCTTGAGAAAGATCTCAAAATCCTTTCCTTTGAACCACAAGTAAGTAGTTAAGTGCTTTTATAGAACTTTCAAGTTCTAATGGTTGGTTTATAGAGATTTCTAGCATAAATGACTAATAGGAGTTCATTTGCATGTTTCATGGATTAGGGTTTGAGTTTAGAGGGAGATTGTGTCAAACGAAGCTAGGAAAAAGGGGGCTTTTTGCCACTAAGCATCAAGAGAGGCAAATATAAATATTTGCTTGTGATTAGTGTTAATTATTGTAGAAATTCATAGAATTTCTATGGATTTGGATTTTATGCATTTTTCATTGAGATTTGGAATTATTTATGAATGATTAGAAGTATTGTTTTGTGGATGGATGTTGTATGAGGAGGGAACAGGAGGTTCCAATGTTGTTGCAGATTGTAGAAATGTAATGGAAAAAGGAGAGTACGTAGAAGAGGGAAGAGAAGATCAGAATTTCGGGTTGGAATTCTGATGGGTTCGCTCGAGTGAACACATTTCTGTTTGGTCTGCTCGAGCGAACAGTAAATTTGCTCGGGCGAACAGCTTTCTGTTTGGGTCTGCTCGAGCGAACAATAAGTCCGCTCGAGCAAACCCCTTTCTATTTAGTCCGCTCTAGCGAATTTGATTTAGGTCAAGACATTAATTGTGAGTGAGATTTCGGCCAAGTGCTCCTTGTGAGTACAAGTGCTCCTTAAATTAGTTTTAAGACTAAGCTTTCATGGTTGATAATTACGGGGACTATAATAATGCTCACATTACATATATAAATGTGATGCCCATCAAAAGTAACATGTGCATTTAGTGACCAATGGTTACACCCAAATGGTTGTTTAGATTTGAGATAGAATTAAGTAGAATTATAAATGATTAGTAAATCCTTTCATTGTATCGTTGCGTTCCAATCTAGTGAGATCGGTATCACTGTTATTCTATTCCCTTGTTATGAAGGCAATTATTGAATTGAGTTGAATCTAGAAATGGATTGCTTATTGAAAAGTATTGACTCTTGAGTCTGGCACTACCTAGTTATTGTATTAGAACTCTAAAAGAGTTCAATGAATTAATAAATGAAACAAATGACTATTCCTACTGCAGTAGATGGATTTGGGGCGTTCTGGAGCTCCGTGGTGATGCTAATTGTCCCTGGCCTGGACACTGGTAAGTCTCACAATTTCAATCATATTTATGAGTACTGATTGATGCCTTCCATTTGGAAGACGAATCATTCCTTTGAAGGAAGATGGTAAATGAAATGAAACGAAATACAATGAAACGAATGCTATGGTAGTGACCATTTTGTACATGTCTATTAATTGACTTTTTGTGTTCACCTATTATTATTATACGAATTATCTAGACTTGTCTAGAATTGGAATTGTTATTAAATAGATTGAATGAGTTCAATATGAATGTATTAACATGTGCTATTACAAGATCTGTTTATACATTGTTGAACCATCGTGTTCACTAGTGTTATGGATGGCATTACAGGCTCGATTGCCCTTGCGGTCTCGTAACAACCCCAGCAGCAGCGGAGTAGACCGCTTCGGTTCCTCCAGGAGGATTAGATGAATGGATCGGACGGGATACCATTTGATATGGATATCCGAGTGCGAGAAGGAGTTAGAACATTTTGAGAAAATATTTTGAGAAGTTATTTTGTATATTCATTTTGAAATGTAATTGATTGTCATCAGCATGGTGTTTTGAATATGCAGTATTGACAAGCAAATGATAGTAATGATACATGTATAAGGGACTTTATTTTGTATACATGTAAATCATATATTGACGTTGCCAAATATAAATGTTTCCGCAAAATTGTGTACTTGATAGGAAATTGAGAATTTTATCCCTTGTAAATTTTGTTTTAATTTAGGTTAATTCAGAGTTTACGGGAGTAAGTATGAGTTCACGGCTAGGGCTCTGGTCGTGAAACACACCCCACCACCACCATCTCATAACTTTCAAACCCCACTTTACAGCCCTCCCTCTCCAGAAATCTCACCATCTCTGCTGCCCTCCATGCCTCCCTATTTGCCCGCATTGCCGCCACCGCCCTCCCCAACGTCCCCTGCCTCGGCAAATCAATCATTGAAAAAACCCAGAACAATTCATCAAAACATCAAACGTTACCGAAACATGAGTACAAACCATGCCAATCAAAAGACAATAGAATCAACTCAAATTTGGTGAAAGTTAGATATGAGTGATCGAACCCATTCTGGAAAGGATGAATTATATCAGAAAAGTGTAAAGAATCATAACGAATCAGAAATCACACCTAAGAAATCTCAATATCTAAAGAATAAAGAAAAACAATATATGATTGAATAAAGAAAAATAGAAGACACACAGAGAGAAATCCCACCAGAGATGAGTAGGGGAATAGGGCACCACTCACCTTATATCTCTCTATCATTTTGACTTTCTCAATTTAGAATTGGATACCTGTTGTATAAAATGAAAACAGTATTTGATGTATAGAAAACAATATATGATTGAATAAAGAAAAACAGAAGAGAGAGAGAGAGAGAGAGAGAGAGAGAGAGAGAGAGAGATCCCACCAAAGGTGAGTAGGGGAAGAGGGCATCTGAGAACCACTTACGTCGGAAATGAGGAGTCTCCGAGTGTCTTTTTGGGAATGAGGAGTGGCATAGATGAAGGTAGACGATGTAAAAATTGAATAAAAGGGGAGGAGTTAAGAATGTGGTAATGAGGGAGAGAACGTGGAGCAGTTAATTGGAAAATTGACACTCATTTAAAACATGTCAAAATCCATTGAGATTCAAAATTGATAGATGATTTCTCAATTGGAACAGCCGCTTTCATATATATAAATAGCCAGCATATAATCAAAAGTAGAGAAATAATATCCCTTTGGGACCACTTTGATGTTGACTTATTCCTTTTTCAATTCATTGACCATAACTTTACAATTTTTTTTTTTTTTTTTTCATTTAGGTCGACTCTCATTTTTGTTTTATTTCTTGGTACATGTCCGCAGAAAATGAACGTGGGTTTCTAATTTGGATACCACTTCAAGTCTGCAATTGTAGATAATGGAAGTGAGTCTTCAAGTCTGCAATTGTAGATAATGGAAGTGAGTTTTGTTATTCTTTTTACTGCATAAAGTTTGGGAATGTAGAGTAAGCAGCCACACACACACACACACACACAGAGAGAGAGAGAGAGAGAGAGAGAGAGAGAGAGTGCCTATTTTATTTTGATGATCAGCAAATGGAAGTGTGATTGGGTGTTTTATTTTGTTTGAATGAAATGGAATTTTTTTGAAAGGTTTGATTTTGGTGTTTTTTGTGTTTGGATTAAATTCCAAAGTCTTTGACCTAGAGTGGTAGCTTGGCTTGTTACTAACATGAGTGTGAGTGGAGTGCGTAAGTTTGAATCTCCCGTATGGCTAAATAAAACATATAAAATAAGAATACCAAAGTCCTTTTTGGAATTTTTTTCTCACTTGAATTCCAATTGACAAGCTATTTTTTCTTAGTTATTTCCAATTTCAATGCATTGTAATTGCGAACAATTCTTAGTTGTGCCAAGAATAAAAAAATGCAATGGATGTGCGTTTCAATTTATTGCATATATGTAATTTCATCCATTTGTTTGAAAGGTTCCAATGCGGAAAATTACATGGCTACACTTCATTGAACAGAAGAATAAGTTTGAAGGGTGATTCTATATGCACCCCATGATGATGGGGTGCATATAGAATCACCCAAGTTTGAAATCCAAAACTTCTATAAAGTAGTGAGCCGTGGAAATTGAAGTACGATCGTTAGGATTAGTCCATATGCTTTCGAAATATGAAGGGGATGTTTGGGTCAATGTAATTACGATTATCAATTTGGCTCATACTACTTTCTTTTCACATAGACCTCTTTGAAATTAAGTGGAACCATACTTTCTATTAATTTGTTGGCTCATGAACCAAGCATCTACTGCTCTTCTACTGTGGAATGGTAATCCTAATTGAGAGAATGTTTGAGTTATGTGTTTTTATATGTTAATTTGATCAACGAACCGTTTAAGTAGTGTAGATTTTTCCTAACATTGTCATATTGAAATTTCATTTTCTCGATTTATGAAGGTAACCCCAATATTAAGTACTGCAAATTGTAATTTGATGAGACCCACATATATACATACATTAGTGAGCAGTGTACACTTGAGTTTATATATAAACAATGGATACACCATTGTAATTCCAATAAAAGATTCTTGTAAATATGAAATAGAAAAGTTAAAAAATTCATGAAAAATATTCAAGTGAGAACTAGTTCTCACCATACATCCGTGAGAACTATTGGTGGGACCCACCTAGCAAACAATCCAAACTGTACACAAACATGACCTCTCTTCATACTCACTGATCCCCAGGTTTGACACCCATACAAATGGACTGGGCCGTTAGATGGAGGATTGGGTTTTTTTAATATGAAGCTATTAAACTCGTGGGCTATGGATGAATTGGTTAGATGCATAGGTTTGGAGTCATCCCACATAGATCGTTCTATTCCCTCTGGGATGGGAGGGGATGGGGCCCACAATTGGGCTCCATAAAAAGTTCTCTATCACGGTGACTATATGAGAACAATTCTTACTAGAACAAAGCTATATAAATATAAATATATATATATATATATATGAGATGCTCCTATGAAAGCATCTTTCATCATATTATGAGAGATACCCTATCTCTCATTTAAGGTGAGAGAGATCTCTCATGAGAGATGTCTCTTGTAACATATTGAAAAAACATTTCAATAGTTACTCACGCCCTTGGAAAAATCCAATCCAGATTTTAAAACCCCCTTATTCCTGCTCATCACCGAAAATACTACACACTCACCCCCACTCCATCACGCGGCAACCAAAACCTCCTTCTATTATACTGTATTAAGTTAAGAGGTTTTGCATTGGATTTTGACAATTGGTTACAATTTTGAAAGGCAATTACTCTTTTTAAAAACCTTTTTAGTTTTCTCCACACTTATCTCCAACTGCTCTAAAACCACCATTCACGTCTCCTCCCACTAATCCACTTTTAAAAGTTCCACTTCTTCTCTGTAATACCCCACTTTCTATTCAGAATTCAATTCCCTTTCTTCTTCAATTCATCTATTTTCTCTTTCCATTTTATCCCATTAGCTCATAAATTACATAAACATGTACTTTCATGATAACCTTACATTTTTTTTTCTTTTCTTTCTCCAATTTAAAGATATTTTTTTCAATGCATAAACCCCACAATACCCGTGCTAATCACGGGTTATTATGCTTAGTTCAGTAGTAAGCATCTATCTTCAATAAAAAGGCAACTGTCATTTATTCCCAAATCCCGTTTGACGCGACCTCTTCACTATCACCCCTCTCCTGCTCTCCATCCGCAACTCTATAAACTACACAGACCCACCCAAAAACAAAAAAACACAGACGAAAATACAGAGAGAGAGAGAGAGAGAGAGAGAGATAGAGAGAGAGAGAGAGAGAGAGCACGCACCACACAGAGAGGACAATGGAACACCTAAAACCAAGCTCTGCAAATTCATCTCCTCTCACATTTATCGGCTTTTTAGACCGAACCGCAACCGTCTATGGCGATTGCCCTTCCATCATCTACAACGACACCATCTACACCTGGTCCCAGACACGCAGTCGCTGCATCAGGCTAGCCTCTGCCCTCTCTTCAATAGGCATCTCCTCAGGCGATGTGGTACGACGCAGTACACTGCATATCTCACACACAACACTTCTCTTAACTTTTCTATTTGATATTGATCTGATTCTCCTCCTCTATTACAATTTACAAATCTAATCTATATGTATACAATTATCACTCTATCCATCAGGTCTCTGTGGTCGCTCCCAACATCCCAGCCATGTACGAGATGCACTTCGGCATCCCCATGTGCGGCGCCATCCTCAACACCATCAATATCCGTCTCGATTCACGCACCATCTCCGTGCTCCTCCGCCACAGCGATTCGAAACTCGTCTTCGTCGACATCCAATCTCGATCGCTCATCGAGCAGGCCGTCAAGTCCTTGACCAACCCACCTCGTTTGATCATCATCGAAGATGAGTACGAAAACGGTGGCCGTGTTGAAGGAGATAACTATGGTGGACTCACATACGAAAGGATGATCGAGAAGGGCGATCCTGGGTTCGAGTGGGTTCGACCCAAGAGCGAGTGGTCGCCCATGATCCTCAACTATACGTCCGGAACGACCTCGTCTCCCAAAGGTGTGGTCCACTCCCACCGTGGGATCTTCATCATCACCGTCGATTCATTGATCGATTGGATGGGCACCAAGCAGCCAGTCTATCTGTGGACCCTACCTATGTTCCATGGCAACGGCTGGAGCTTCCCGTGGGGGGTCGCAGCCATGGGCGGAACCAACGTCTGTTTGAGAAAATTCGACGCAAGAATCGTCTACGGCGCCATCCACAGACACCGTGTCACCCATCTCTGCGGCGCGCCCGTCGTCCTAAATATGCTGGCCAACGCTCCGGACTCCAATCGGATGCCGCTCCCCAACCCAGTCCAGATCCTCACGGGGGGGGCTCCGCCCCCTGCAGCCGTCCTCTTCCGTATGGAGGCGCTCGGATTCTCCGTCAGCCACGGGTACGGCCTGACGGAGATGGCGGGGGTGGTGGTCTCCTGCGCCTGGAAGGGTCAATGGAACCTGCTGCCGGCGACGGAGCGGGCGCGGCTGAAGGCGAGACAAGGGGTTCGAACCCTCTGCATGACGGAGGTCGATGTCGTAGACGGGAAGACCGGAAAAGGCGTCAAACAAGACGGATTGACGATCGGAGAAATCGTCTTAAGGGGCGGAGTGATCTTTTTGGGGTACCTGAAAGACCCCAAGGGGACTGCAAAAAGCCTAAGGAACGGGTGGTTTTACACCGGAGATGTTGGGGTGATGCACCCAGATGGGTATCTGGAGATTAGGGACCGATCCAAGGACGTGATTATAAGCGGAGGAGAGAATCTGAGCAGCGTGGAGGTCGGATCGGTGCTGTATTCGCACCCCGCGATCAACGAAGGGGCTGTGGTTGCGAGGCCAGATGGGTTCTGGGGGGAGACGCCTTGTGCATTCGTGAGCTTGAAGGAGGAGTACAAGGAGAAGAAGCCGTCTGAGAGGGAGATCATAGCTTTCTGTAGAGAGAGATTGCCTCAATACATGGTGCCGAAGACTATTGTTACTGTTGAAGACTTGCCAAAGACTTCGACTGGTAAGATTCAGAAGTTCGTGCTCAGAGACATGGCCAAGGGGTTGGGGCCTCTCCCTAAGGCTAGTCCGTTGTAGGTTGGCAACTCACCTGCTTTATTTTGTCTCAATTGCCCTGTCGATTATTGGGGGATGGTTTGAAAGGTCGACTCGGGTGAGTGATCACGAGTATTTTAAAGTTCATGGATATGCCAATGTTGTTGCAGTCTGATCACTGATGTGGTCTACGTAGTCTGTTTTTTGGATTTTTTTCTTTTAGTAAAATTATTATATTGTTATTCCTCCAGATTCTAACCTCTAGAATCTAACTTTGGGGGGACGAATGGAGTACACATATACTTTTGAACGGTCCGGGGAAGTCTCCACCATCAATAGGTATCTCCCATGGTAAGTAGAAGATATTGATTTTCATTTGAAAGGGGTGGACAACGGTGAAACCGTGTAAGATAAAGTAAATGAAATATCTAATTTTTTGTTCCCTAGTTATAGCTCAGCTTGCCTGGTTGAGCCGACAATAAAAAAAATACAATGGATCTGTGTTTCAATTTATTGTATATATGTAATTTCATCTCCTTCGCCAACACAAGTGTTCCACTATTTATATACGTGGAAAAGCTGCTTTTCGGTATTTATTTCGTCGGTTGAACAGCTTTTCTCTCTCTCATTTTCTGAGGATGGGTTCGTTCATGGGTTGAGGGCAAACTCTACATGATAATGTAAAAGCATAAGATTGTTATTGGAACCATTCTTCCATGTTTTGTCTTCTACTATTTTATCTTTCTCGTCTCATTCACTTTTTAAGATAAAACTTGAGATTATGAAAACAAGAAAGAAAAAAAAACTGTATGTCGGTCAATAACAAATCTTTTTATGAAATATGTGTTATTGTTTTTCCAAGATGATTGGAAGAAAATTGAGCTGAGGAGATAGAGAAATATGTAAGAGAAGAGGAAAAAAAATAAGAGGAAGAAAAAATAATAAAAATTGTGTAGAGCGATGCTAGCGTTGCTCCTATCATACACGAGTGATGCTAGAGTCGTACCCTTCAGCATTAAAAAAAAAAAGAAAAAAGGGAAGAGACATGGAGACATGGTGATAAATAAATCACAAGAAAATCCAGTACACATACCATGTTTCATGATCAAAATAAGCGTAGCAAACAAAAGTTTGTAAGTGGAGTTGTACCAAAAGCTCACATTGAAACTATATTCATTAGAATTCAAGAAATCATATGCTGCAAAGAAGAAGAAGAAAAATAGCTCAAGACCCTGCATTTCATAAATGAGATTTTGAGCTAGCAACAAAGCATTGATCATGAACTGGTGTTTACTAACTGGTCAAGCGTACCACCAAGAATTTCATGGATCTCATTAACAGAATATCCACTCCAGTATCCCCAAACTAGTTCTCTGTTGATACTTGTAGAGTTTGCACGCCATAAATCTGAGCTTTTAACACAAACTTTCTCTAAACTTTGCATTATCATACTGTTTATACATTGAGTTTATATTTTCATGATTTGTGAAGTTCTTTAAATGATGGCCTCTCAACAGTAGCATTGTGGCTCACAAATAACCAATCTTTCATTACTCATATAGTTGGTCAATGGGTTTATATGTGATCAATCTATCGTTGGTCCTACCTTGATTAAAGTGAGATACAACTCTTAAGTGCTAGAAGGAGAAAATAATTATTTTTGAGTGGTTTGGATTTATTACATTGATCATAACTATTATCATTGTCAAACCCTTGTCTCAACCGTGTTAGTGTTAAAGCTGCATGAATTCTCTCTTTCTCATCAAGATTCACAATAGTGGCCTTGCTTACATTTATCTTTATTCGCTTAAAATTGGATTTTAGTTGTCAAGATGTTTTACCTTTCTTTTCAAACATGGTGCCATGTTACCATGTGGTTGATGAAACACTACGTTTGAGATTTCGTGGGTATGTTTTTTGGTAGAAAAAACTTCACCCAGCTTGTATGTACGTCTATGTGGTAGTAGAAATTCCTTCCCTGACAAACCAGTCTGAAGCACGCACCTAATGCTCTAAGTCGTTGGCTATAATCTATAAACTCAGGTGGGCCACGTACGCTACAATGGATCAAACCTTAATAGTTTTCACTTTTTGTATTTTAAACTTGTCACCACACTTTTAACCATGTATCAAGCAGAGTCGGGCTTGGGCTTGGGCTTGAGCTTGAGCTACCCATGAACAAGTCGGGCTTCTATTCGCACTCAAGCCTACCCCATTTGCAATATAAGTGGAGTCAAACAAACAGTGCTTAGTTATAGCTCCGCTCGTGAGTCCAGCTAGTGGAGCTCAAGATCAAGCCCACTCAAGTGTAGCCTTGTCGGGTTAGACTGCATACTAAGCCAGCTTGTTGACAGTCATAAATTGGGCGCATTCAAGTCCAACCTGACCGGTAATTCAGGGCCAACCCTACAATCAAACGGGTTGAATTTGGGTTGGGTTCAAAATGCTACTCTTAGTCTTAGTCCTAGCCCCGCCCATTGCCAGCCCTTTGTGCAGCCCTCCGAATTGGGTGTAAATGTAAACGGTTGGGCTTGCTCCATCATTCAACATAATCCAACAAATTTAATATGTTGGGTTGAGTAAAAGACCCACAATCCGGACATCATTTTACTTTGAATGCAGAATATAACAAGTGGTATAGATCGTATGGCCAATAGACAAATCGCATTGATCAATTGTAACGGTGTACACGGATCGGATTTGTGTGGATTGGACCAAATCCATCACCAATACATTTCCTACAGATTGACGGATTTGGAATCCATCACCAATCCGTAGTTGTTAAAATCCTATCAGATCAGATCCGATCCGATCCGATCTGTGGAGGACCAGATCGGATCGAATTAATCCTCTCAATCCGTACAATCTAATGTTAAAAGAAAAAAAATCAAATATGTTGTAAAAAAATTACATTTAGACCCATAATTTTTTTTTTCTTATTTTAAATTTAGACATCTTAATTTATATTTTGGACCCCTTATATATATATTTTATTTTTTTTATATTTAATGTCAATGGATTGGATCGAATTGAATCAGCGGATTGAGGGCGAAATCCGCCACCGATCCATTGCTAATGGATTACAAAATTTTCAATTCGTCACCAATCCGTTTACCTTCGGATCCGATTGGATCGGATCAGATTTACAGATTGATGGATTTTTTGTGCACCCCTAATCAATGGTGCTAACCAAAACCGTTGCTCAAACAAGCCTTCAAGAGGATCTTGATTCAAATTTAATCTCATTTATTTTGTTGTCACATCTCTTAAGAAAGGTAATAAAGGTCATACTCATCGCAATTTAATGGCTTCGTGATCTAAGTGGTTGCAAATGGAAAGTATTCAAAATATGCAAATGAAGTTAATTTTTAAAAGGGAATTTACCAAAAGCATCCTCAAATATCTCTATAACTCCAAAAGCATCATCAATTACATATAATGCCTAAAAGCATTTTATACAGCAAACTTAGTATTTTTTAAATCAAATTGCCCCTCACTTTTTCTCTTGCGAGTTTGAGACATAACATTTACAAGTTCAGAACTTTGTGTCCATATATGTGTTCAACATGATTCATGATGTTTAAAAGTATGAACATGATTAAGTCGCCATGTTAGAAATAAGCCCTCGTCCCCACGTTAAAATAATGAGGAAAGTGACATTATGGCAATAGTCAGCTCCTTCAAATGAAAATCTTGCACTGGTTAAGAGTAAAATAGATGATCAACTAAATAAAGCAATTCATCAGAATGTTCCGACAAGTACTGAAGATTTTAACTCCATTACCAATCTACTCAATTTGTGGGAAAAAAAAAAGAGAGACATTTTAGAGCATTTCGAAATACTCTCAGATATGATTTGTTATGTTGCTCTTGCGTATTGATTTGGAGCTTAAAAGGACAGTAAAACCAAATCTGAATCTACATTCTACAACATCACCCAAAAGAGCATGATTTGATAGGACGAACCCAAAACCACTTTTACCATAACGTGGGGTTTTTCGGTTTTAATAAAATCCCATGAAATTCAAAATACTAAACAAATGTCTCTATCATTTTCAATCGCCAGCATATAATAAAAAGTAGAGAGATAATATCCCTTTGGGGCCACTTTGATGTTGACTTATACTTTTTTCAATTCATTGACCATAACTTATACATTTTTTTTTTTTTTTTCATTTGGGTCTCTCTTTTTTGTTTCATTTCTTGGTACATATCTGTAGAAAATGAACGTGGGTTTCTAATTTGGATTACACTTCAAGTCTGCAATTGTAGATAATGGAAGTGAGTCTTCAAGTCTGCATTTGTAGATAATGGAAGTGAGTTTTGTAATTCTTTTTACTGCATAAAGTTTGGGAATGTAGAGAAAGCAGCCGCGCGCGCAGAGAGAGAGAGAGAGAGAACGGAAGTGTGATTGGGTGTTTTATTTTGTTTGAAAGCAATGGTTTAATTTTGTTTGATTGAAATGGAATTTTTTTGAAAGGTTTGCTTTTGGTGTATGGATTAAATTCTAAAGTCTTTGTTCCTGAGTTGTAGCTCTGCGTGTTAGTGACATGAGTGCGTAAGTGGAGTGCGTGAGTTTTAATCTCCTATGTAGCTAAATAAAAACTAAAAAATAAGAATTCCAAAGTCTTTTTTGGAATTTATTTTTCACTTGAATTCCAATTGACAAGCTGTTTTTTCTTAGTTTTTCCCCTGTTTCAATGCAATGTATATGCGAACAATTCTTAGTTGTGCCGACGATAAAAAAATGCAATGGTTGTGCGTTTCAATTTATTGCATATATGTAATTTCATCCGTTTGTTTGAAAGGTTCCAATGCGGAAAATCACATGGCTGCACTTCATTGAACAGATGAATAAGTTTGAAATCCAAAACTTTGGAAATATGAAGGGGATGTTTGGGTCCAATTAGTAATTACGATTATCAATTTGGCTCTCATACTACTTTCGTTTCACATTCACCTCTTTGAAATTAGGTGGAACCATGCGTCTACTACTTTCTACGTACTGTGGAATGGTAATCCTAATTGAGAGAATGTTTGAGTTATGTGTTTTTATATGTTAATTTGATCAGCGGACCTTTTAAGTAGTGTAGATTTTTCCTAACATTTTCATATTGAAATTTCATTTTCTCGATTTACGAAGGCAACCCCAATTTTAAGTATTGCGATTTGTAATTTGATGAGACCCACATATGTACATACATTAGTGAGCAGTGTACACTTGAGTTTATATATAAACAATGGATACACAATTGTAATTCTAATAAAAGATTCTTGTAAATATGAAACTAGAAAAGTTAAAAAATTTAGGATATAAATATGGAAAATATTTAAGTGAGAACTAGTACTCACCATACTTCCGTGAGAACTATTGGTGGGACCCACCTAGCAACCAATCCAAATTGTGCACAAACAGGACCTCCCTTGATATTCACTAATCCCGAGGTTTGATACCTATATAAATGGACTGGACTGTTGGATGGAGGATTGAGTTTTTTCTAATATGAAGCCATTAAACTCGTGGGTCATGGATGAAGGGGTTAAGGGCATAGGATTTGAGCCAAATTTGATACTTGGGGTGGTCCGACATAGATCTTTCCATCCCCTCTGGGATGGGAGGGGATGGGGCCCACAAATGGGCTCCATAAAAAGTTCCCTCTCATGGTGACTATATGAGAACAGTTCTCACTAGAACAAAGTCATATATATATATATATATGAGTAAGGCTCTTCTAAGCTCAAGTTTAGGATAAAATCTCGTAAGATAATGCTTGTGGGTCCCACCGTTGGTCCATCCAAATGGACCAAACACATGACCCCTCTAAATTGCACGAGTCCACCAACTTTCGGTCAGATCCGAAGTTATTGGACTGTTGAATCGACTATGTATTGATCCGAATGGACTATTGACCATTAAACTTTTGGGCTCATATGAAGATGATAGAAATCACGGTTGGAACTGATTTTTTGCAGAAAGGAAGATTCTAGGGAGTCCTTGAAATCCCCTAAACCCCCATCCCCATGTGAGTCCCTAGGTGGGTCCCACTACACACTTGAGCTTACTTTATCCTAAGCATGAGCTTAGAAGAGCCGGCCTATATATATATATATATATATATATATATAGGGAGATGCTCCTATGAGAGCATCTCTCAACTTATTATAAGAGATAAGGTGGGGGGCCTAACACTTAATTTGTTAACATTGGATATGGATGTGAGGGCCCCCACCCTATCTCTCATTTAAGGTGAGAGATATCTCTCATAAGAACATCTCTCACCTTAGTATGAGAGATAAGGCGGTGGCCCTTACATTTAAGTTGTTAGCATTTGATATGGATGTGAGGGCCGCCACCCTATCTCTCATTTAAGGTGAGAGATATCTCTCATAAGAGCATAGGGAGGTGCTCCTATGAGAGCATCTCTCACCTTATTATGAGAGATAAGGTGAGGCCCCTCACATTTAAGTTATTATCATTGGATATGGATGTGAGGGGCCCCACCTTATCTCTCATTTAAGGTGAGAGGTATCTCTCATCTTTTTATGAGAGATAAGGTGGGGGCCCTCACATTTAAGTTGCTAGCATTTGATATGGATGTGAGGGCCCCCACTCCTATTTCTCTTATAAGGTGAGAGATATCTCTCATAGGAGCCGTATATATATTGTGGGACAAATATTTGAATGTTCGCTCGGTTTAGCGGGATACCTATTGGACGGACATCATAGAATAACACCCTTTGATGAGAGATATGAGCAAGGGGCTTCGAGAAAGCTAGAGTTTTCTTAATTATATTCAGCCAGTAAGCAAACAGCAAATCCGTAGGTATTTGAACTCGAGTATCCGGGAAAAAGCAAGATATGGGATTGAAGAATATGAGATCCTTTTGAACAACCGGTTATAATAGGAAAGTCCTATATCCTGAAATTAACTCATCAAGTTGATTATAAAATCCATGGACGTTCCAGCGGGCATTATGCACTTGTTACACAACAACCCCTTAGGGGAAGGGCCAAGCAAGGGGGACAACGAGTATGCGAAATGGAAGGTTGGGCTCTATAGGGATTTGGTGTTGCTCATATTTCACAAGAGATGCTTACTTATAAATCGGATCCTACTAGAGCTCGTCAGGAAGTACGTAGAACTACAATTATTGGATGAACAATACTTAAACCCGATCGAGGATGCACCAAAATCGTTTCGATTGCTCGTTCGAGAACTACGATCTTTGGCTTTGGAACTGAATCATTTCCTTGTATTTGAGAAGAACTTCCAAATTAACAGGAAGGAAGCTTGATCGAAATGAATCAGAATCTTTCTTCTATGATCGATCGATATAAACATCAACAACTACGAGTTGGATCAGTTTCTCCTCAACAAATAAATGCTTGGGCCACCAAAATCCTACCTAATGGAGAGATGGTTGGAGAGGTGACAAAACCCTATACTTTTCATTACAAAAGCAATAAACCGGAAAAGGATAGATTGTTTTGTGAAAGAATTTTTGGACCTATAAAAAGCGGAATTTGTGCTTGTGGAAATTATCGAGTGATCGGAGAGGAAAAAGAAGATCCGAAATTTTGTGAACAATGCGGAGTTGAATTTGTTGATTCTCGGATACGAAGATATCAAATGGGATACATCAAACTGGCATGTCCAGCGACTCAAGTACGGTATTTGAAACGTCTTCCTAGTTAAATCGCGAATCTTTTAGATAAACCCCTTAAGGAATTAGAAGGCCTAGTATACTGCGATGTGTGATTTGATCGAAAATAGGATTTTATAGATTCGGAATGAGAACCTGTCATCCCATTCAATTCGATGGGGATGCCCCTAACTCTGACATATATATATATATATATATATATCGAAGTCTCTAACCCCTTTATTTGTGACCCACAAATTTAACGACTTTATATTAAAGGAAAATTTTGACCCTCAATCCAACGGTCCAATCTAATCGGATTAATGAAAAATCAATTGATCCATTATAGTTTAGGGGGTTCCATGTGTGTGGATGATTTGGATTAATCATAAAGTAGCCCCACTATGTTGCCCCTCATCATAATGTGGTAAGAAATAGATGCACATGAATATGTCCTATATATATATATATATATGAGAGATCCTCCTATGAGAGATATCTCTCACCTTATATGAGAGATAGGGTGAGAGCTCTCACATTTAAGTTGTTGGCATTGGATATGAATGTGAGAGCTCCCACCCTATCTCTCATATAAGGTGAGAAATATCACTCATAGGAGCATCTCCCATAAATATATATATATATATATATATATATATATGAGGCCCCTTCTCCTCAGCTCATGTGTAGAATAAGATTTGCTCAAACGTGCCAACCACACGTGTGGATTCAGTGAAAAGGGTCCAATGACTAAAGCCCGCCCATTTCTTGAAACAAAAATTTCGAGGCCCGCCCATTTCATTTCTCCATCCCAAATGAGAAGCAAATCCCATCTTACTTCCTCATCCTCAGCTTTGAACGAACGAAACTTGGGCGTTACCTTGACGCTCTCTCGTTCTGCAATCTGAGACGTCATCTCAGTCCACCCTCGTCGCAGCGACGCCTGTAGGCGCTCTCCTCTTTTTGTCACTAATATCCCGTCTCCCTTAACTTCTTATTGCTCTGTGCTCATCCCATCTCCCTCAACGAAACCCTCAACATCATCGGCTGCTCTGTGCAACCCACTCTGCTATGCTAAAGGTAAGATTTAATGCTTTGCATCGCATTTTGGAAAAAGGATTTAGTTTGTGGGTCTTCTCCCTTTCATATTCTTCCTTCTCCCTTTTTATTATTTAAGTTTTTTTTTTTTCCATTCTGGGTTCCCTTTTGTTATCCCCCTTTCTTGTAATTAGGTTGATTGATTATGAATTAGTGTCTTTTTCTATTGTTTGGTTTTCAATGCTTTTTCTGTAAGTTGTATTTGGTTATGTTTGTGGGTGTTTTTTTTTGGAAGGTTCTGTGCGTTTTCTAAGTGCAAACTGGTGTATTTATTTGCTGGCCTATGAAGTGCATCTAATGATCGCATGAAAATGTGCAGACAGCTGCCTGGAGTTTCTGCAGTGTTTGTATATCTTGGTCACGAGTGCCTTGGTGGGTCTTACACTTTCTCTAGTGTTTGTTTGCCTTTAGAATCCTTATCAAAATTGAATCCTCATCTCATCTATCTATTCAATTTTCGGTTTAGTATCTTCTTAGGTTAATTGAATTGTTTTCAAATGAATTATATTCAAGAACCTTCTCCAAGTCAAACTTTAAATTGTCAAAACAAGTGAATCTCAATATTTTCGTGAGATCTCACCGAAGGTCTCTATAATTCTAAAGATATATATTTCATGCGATTTCCATACTTTATTTCTTTTTTATTTTTTAGTATTTAGTTTTACCAGAACTTCTTGATTACATTCAACTAAAAACAAAAAATAGAAAAATTTCCCAAATAAATTTTACCAAGACAAGAAATTTCCAAGAATCAGTTTTTGACAATGTTTCAATAGAAATTGATTGTTCAAACAGATGTTCTTGATTAACTGCATTATCAACACATAATTTTTTTCTTAGTTAATATTTTATAAATTTTCAGCCTGTGGAACAAATGTCAATAAAATCATGCAAATAGCAAGATATAATTCATTTCAATAAGAACCTGAGCTAGTTCATATGCTTTTGGCTTCATTCAATAGGCAGTTTCATTTGCTCTCAGAATTGGATACAAGTTTTCTTTCTGTATTTTCTAATCACTAACTATGCAGACAAGTAAAACCAAAAATGGTCATAGTCCATTTTCACAGAAAGTAAACCATGGAGATAGCTTGCAAAAGTGTCATTAGAACACTGTTGGGACTTTGGTTTTGCAGAATGAGGTTGTAAGCCCATGCAGGTGAGAATTCTGATTTTGCCAAAGACTGGCATCTGAATCTGATTCTGGCCCAAAAGTCTACTAACTTGGTATTTTACGATTTGCTAGGCTCGACTAAAACTAACAAATGAGAGAAGATTTAGGGAGTGTCTGTTTGGAGTCTTGAACCATTCTTGCAAGTTGCTTGTTTAAATATACCTACTGTGCTTCACAACATATTTGTGTTATGAACCAAAATCATGCTTTTCAACCTGCATTTCAATTTGGTCCACGTACTTTTGAGCTTAAATTATTTGCTTAGGATGGTATGGCAGGAAATATTGACTCCCTCACCATTGATGGATGCAAAAATGGTGGTCGAACACTGGTGGTGGAATTTTTTTTCACTGGAATGCAAAACTAGTTTGATTCCATCATTGATGAATGCCATCGTTGAATTGGTGCAGGGTTTTGAATATGGATGTGTCCTCATCCTCGTCACTGGCTTTGCATTTTCTGGATGTAGATGATAATTTGCAACCGAAATTGGGAATGCATTTTGAGGATTTAAAGAAAGCATATAAATTTTACAATGTTTATGTAAAGGGGGCTGGGTTTAGTGTAAGAAAAGATTCAACTCGTACTAAAGATGGGGAGGTAGTTTGGAAGAGATTTTTTTGTTCAAAGGAGGGTAAAACAAACGAGAAGCATTGGATTGACAAGGATGTTGCTCAAAGGCGTCGCATGGAAACACGAGTAAATTGTAAGGCGCAAATGCAAATGAAAAAAGATAAATTAAGTGGTTATGAAGTGTCGAAATTTGCTCCTGGGCATTAGTTACTGTCAATTCAATGTTTTTGTCTAGTTTGTATTGTTGTTTGTTGCTAACATTGATCCAGGACAGGGAAAAGGCAGACAAAACAGCATTTCACAGATGTGTTTTCCAATTTGCTATTGGTTCAACCACCATTTTAACGAAGGCTGTTTGGGTAAGTGAATCCATTCTATGTTGCTTGATCCTATTTCTGAACGATATCAACTGAGGAACCTCTCATATTTTATACTGCATTGCATTATCTGGATAGTAAATATGCTTTCCTGTAGAAGACATCTCTTCTCGTGAGGGGGGTTGTTTCCCTCTCTCTCTGTCTCTTTTAACTCTCTGACTGTCTTGTATATTAGTGCAACCTGGCAGTATCAGGTTTCTACCCGTCTTGTATTAGTGTAGCCTGGTAGTGCAGTCTGTGATGATTTTTTTTTTTAAATAAATGTGATAGAATTTTGTATGAATAATTTCTCTTAGAGTATTGCGGAGCATTTACAGGTAGTTCAATGCTCACAGAAAGTGAAGAATGTGGACTATTTTGGAATGTGGATTATTTCGGCCATGAATTTACATGACTTGGTTGTTTGAAATGTAAATGTACTGGGAGACGAGCTTGATTCCTTGTTTTTATGGCGTAACATATCGGTGTTATGGAAGTGCTAACTATTTTTTTAAGTTTGTAATATTTTGTTGTAGATTTTATTGTTCCAAGTACAGGGTCATTGATGGTTTTGAAAACTGTGTTTCAGTTACATCATGCAATTCATGCTGTTGTTATTAAGCATTCCAGTTGAAATAAAATGGGTTCATTTTGAATTTAAGTTGATGCATTTGGAACAGGGCTGAATGTGTTAGGATATTTACGCGAACATGGGTTTAATTTCATACTTACTAAAGCTAAAAGAAAACTTGTGTCTATCGCCAACTTAAAGAAGAGCTGAAACCAACATTATAGCTCTTCTGTGCACTCAAATATGCAGAATAATGTCTTAATACTAAGAGTTCACTGGCCTGAGGTGTTAGGTGGGTGCATCTTCTCAGAGCATCATAATCCATAAATAATCAAACTACCTGCAGCTATCAACAGATCCAATAAGGTGTTTTGAGTCACGGCAAATGTTTCAAAGATGTTATAAACAGTCCAGTTGAAACGAAATGGGTTCATTTGAAATTAATATGACGCATTTGGAACAGACGTTTTTGGGTATTGAACAGTTGATTTAAAGTCTTGAAGATGTGAATGTGTTGAATGTCGTGTTGAATATTTGCATATTTGAACATGTGAACGTGTTGAATAGCCATTCTGAATATACTTGCAGAAATTGTTCAAAAGCAACTTTTATGGATGAATTTCCATGCAGAAATTGTTCAAAAACATAGAGACTGTCGCACCTGAGTGCACAACTGTTACACCCATAAAAAATGGCATACATATATACCATTGATGTTAACCCAATTTTTCATGTGGTTGCACCTAAAGAAGACTCTTTTATCATGCAAGATCAGATTCAACCACATGCTATTTTTGTCAAACATCCAGTATCCATCAGCTAGTTATAATCATTCACATTATAAACATGGCACAACCTGACACACAAAAACATGCCACAGCCTGTGTAACCTCTCAACTGCCACAACCAATAACACTAGGATGCTAAAAGGTGCAATTGGAAGCACATTCATTTGCTAGTTTTGAAGTGCCATCAAATTCAAACATAGATACGTTTAAAAAAAATTGTCTGGTCACAAAAAAAGTACAGTCAGAATTACATGGCCAATTTACATCAACTCAATTAATGTGCAGCTTTTCCACTCAACACATACGCTACAAAGAGTAAAATAATTTTGAGAGGCAATGACTTCCTTCAAAGTCTTTGGAAGAAATTGAATTTTATTTCTCAGATAACATCATGCATGGATCAGCCCAAATAACCTGTTATTGGATTTTATTTCTCAAACGGCTGCATCATCCCCAAAGATTGGATACAACATACATATTTTGGGCGTGCGTTTTATTTCTTACGACATTCAAAACACCATTTCAAATAGTTTCAACCTGTTGTTGGATAGATCAATGACACAACACGACACAAAAATTCACATACCTATTCAACATTTGAGCAATGTCCCAGATTGTTGACCATCGCTAGTTTTAGACTATTCTATTGTTAGTCTCAGGCCATTCAATGTTTTAGCAATGTCTTTGACTGTTCTACACTTAACTTCATCTGTACATTAATTATATGAATCGATTTCAACATTTCAGCAATGTCTAACTATAAACTGGTAACAATCCATCAAACTGACAACATCCCATCAAAGAAACTGAAAACAATCCATTGTTGCCTGATCACAGTACTATGGTATGCTACTTGCAGATACAAACTTCGTGGTTCCCATTACATTATAATCAATCCAAAAATAATATCCACAGTAGGATTTTCACAATTGATGGCGATTTAAAATTTTCCAGCATTGAGGCCCTTTTAAAGCCCAATTTGTAATGACTCAAACATGCCTTTTTCCAACATCCAACGATACAATGACTAAAACAGTCACTCAAATCACGTCATTTTAAGAACATTTCCCTCCTCCAACTATCACTCCAAGCATGCCATTTCAACACCCAATCTGCCCACACACACAATATATATATATATATATATATATTAAAACAGATTATAGATGAACTAACAATCACGAGTGTCATTCAAAAAAAAAAAAAAAAAAAAAAAAAAAAAAAAAAAAAAAAAAACACAAAACAAAAAGAAGAAAAGAAAAACCAATTTTCTACCGATGGCCAGAGCCACACTTAGAGAGATTTTTCTCCAAAGACATTTTTTTTCCTACCCAGTAAGAAAAGATTCTTTAAAAAAATAAATAAATAAAAGGCCCGAGAGAAATAGAGGGAGGAGATATGGAAGGAGAGGAAGATAGAGAATGGATGAGAGAGAGGCTCAAAAGTCCAAAATCCCCAATAGGTACCTTCACGAGAAGAGATGTCTTCTACAGGGAAAATAAATATAGGCTCATGGCTCCCTTAAAGAAAAATATGGAAAAGAAAATTAGTCAGAAGCCTTGCTCTTTCTACCAATCTCCCTTAACAACCCAAACAATCAAATCTCCAAACCAAAACAATGGTGGAAAAACTACAAAATCTTAAAATCCCAACCCCCAAACCCTCAAATCCCCACCACAAACCCTAAAATCCCAAACCCAATCCCTAAAATCTAACAAATCCAGACCGGGCACTGAAAAAAAAAAAAACCAAAAAAAGAACACATCCTATTTGTATTGGGATCGGTGTGTTAAGAGTTTATTTGTTGGATGTTTGTTTTGAATAAGTCTTGGTTTGACCTATTATTTAGGGAGTTTGTTAACATGGGTTACTATATTCCATTTCTTTAGGAGTTAGTGGGAAATGTTGAAACGTGGAACTAGTTGGTTCCTATTTTCTTG